>CM055753.1:8052815-8652815 GCA_029465975.1 Dallia pectoralis
ACATTATCAGCTATCGCTACCACCAGCTCATACTATTATCAGCAATCGATCTGAATAAAATGCTACATCATTAACTATCATTTAGTTGCGCTACGAAATCGAGTATTTAAACGCATATCATGTAAAGTTACAAAGTCAGATAACTTCACCTACCTGTTTCTCACACGTGTGTTTTCCATGTTCAGAGTCGAAGCGTCTGGAACTTCCGGTGTAAAATTCCGTCGGTGACCGTATCCGGGGTTTTAGCAGCTAATGTTAGCCATCTGATTAAACCTTACTTCAGGAAAACCCAGTAACAATGTGCGCCTGCGTATTAAAAAAACTACACGGCTCCTCCCTCTCCTTGGCCGCGGGCCTTTCTCATTGGCTAAAGCCCACACACTTCTTCAAGTGTGTATCGGCTGCAATACCACTACCCAGCTACAGGGGGCGAAAGAGAGCACACACACCTACACACTCGTACCCAATTTTTATCACGTTGTGGGGAAAGTGGAAAAAAAGCACAGGCATATCAGCAGGCTTGTGAGCCAGTTTATATTGAAATCGGTGTGGGGCCCACACACACACAGCACACACACACACGCACGCACGCACACACACACACACACACACAGACACACACACACACCCTATACCTCGCTGATATCGCTCAGCGACAACTCTGCATCGCTGTCGTCACCCGGAGAGTGATCACCGTGACAACCTCACCTGTCCCCATCTGTAACTCTAATGTTGCTGTCAGGTGATGGGATGGCAGCTATTAATCAGTCCTTGCTAGCGGGCTGCTAATGGGAGCGCTTCTATAATGTCTGTACAGTATATGTGTATCCCCCTCAGATGAAATGAGGACAGCAGGAAACATATGCTGATCATTTAGCCGTTTGTGAGGCATGAGCGTTCAAACTTGTTACTGGCTTGCCCATCCCCCCCCCCCAAATAAAAAATGAACACGTTATTTTTCTTCATTTCAAATGGGAGCGGCTCAAGTTCTAGAAGCTCAACTTTCCTCTTAAAGTGTGGTCATAGTGTGTGTGTGTGTGTGTATGTGTGTGTGTGTGTGTGTGTGTGTGTGTGTGTGTGTGTGTGTGTGTGTGTGTGTGTGTGTGTGTGTGTGTGTGTGTGTGTGTGTGTGTGCGTGTGTGCGTGTGCGTGTGCGTGTGTGTGTGTGTGTATGGATGGATGGTGTGTCCCTGTGACCTGACTCATTTTTAATACCATCCTCTCTCCATCTCTAATTGACAAACGTGTGTGTGTGTGTGTGTGTTGCTTCTGAAATGTTTTCTCCACCAGACATGGGTACAGAATGCACAGAAAAATATATATTTGAGGTTTAATATATTTTATTCACTACATATTTATATATAAAGTATAGTTCTATTATATCAGCTAATTGTAGGTACCACATCTTATCACCTGTAAAAAGAAATAAGCGACTTACACAACCCAGTCACATTACTGCTCATTTAGTGGCTGTACTGGGTAACTGGAGGTACTGATTGGAGGTACTGGACATGTACAGTAACTCTTGATGACATTTAAACGTTACCTCAACTCGGCTTGCTGCAGTGCAGTCTTTCAAACTATTCTTTAACATATGCCGGATGGAACTAACGTATTTGTAGAAATATCGAATCACAATGGTTACTCTGTTACCCAGATATACCACCTGACAACCCCTACACAATTACCCAGATATACCACCTGACAACCCCTACACTATTACCCAGATATACCACCTGACAACCCCTACACTATTACCCAGATATACCACCGGACAACCCCTACACTATTACCCAGATATACCACCTGACAACCCCTACACTATTACCCAGATATACCACCGGACAACCCCTACTCTGTTACCCAGATATACCACCAGACAACCCCTACACTATTACCCAGATATACCACCTGACAACCCCTACACTATTACCCAGATATACCACCTGACAACCCCTACACTATTACCCAGATATACCACCTGACAACCCCTACACTATTACCCAGATATACCACCTGACAACCCCTACACTATTACCCAGATATACCACCTGACAACCCCTACACTATTACCCAGATATACCACCTGACAACCCCTACACTATTACCCAGATATACCACCGGACAACCCCTACACTATTACCCAGATATACCACCTGACAACCCCTACACTATTACCCAGATATACCACCTGACAACCCCTACACTATTACCCAGATATACCACCTGACAACCCCTACACTATTACCCAGATATACCACCTGACAACCCCTACACTATTACCCAGATATACCACCTGACAACCCCTACACTATTACCCAGATATACCACCTGACAACCCCTACACTATTACCCAGATATACCACCTGACAACCCCTACACTATTACCCAGATATACCACCTGACAACCCCTACACTATTACCCAGATATACCACCTGACAACCCCTACACTATTACCCAGATATACCACCTGACAACCCCTACACTATTACCCAGATATACCACCTGACAACCCCTACACTATTACCCAGATATACCACCTGACAACCCCTACACCGAACCACACTGGAGACCATTCAATTATTCTTCTCCTGAAGTCAGTGAACATCAACCAAAGACATTATCCTCAGGCTATTATTATCCACATAATGAGCTCCAGTTCATATAGCCGATATGAAGCTGCTAAATCCCATGCCAAGAAGTGCAACAGCCTCTAAGATGCCATATGTGATTTTTGGCAACTAGTTGTAAAAGTGGCGCTGTTGACCGTTATGGGGTTTTGGGTAGAAAATACTAGGGTTGTGGGTTTAATTCTCCCAGGGGACAAGAACAAAATACTAGGGTTGTCGGTTTGATTCTCCCAGGGGACAAGAACAAAATACTAGGGTTGTGGGTTTAATTCTCCCAGGGGACAAGAACAAAATACTAGGGTTGTCGGTTTGATTCTCCCAGGGGACAAGAACAAAATACTAGGGTTGTGGGTTTAATTCTCCCAGGGGACAAGAACAAAATACTAGGGTTGTCGGTTTGATTCTCCCAGGGGACAAGAACAAAATACTAGGGTTGTGGGTTTAATTCTCCCAGGGGACAAGAACAAAATACTAGGGTTGTCGGTTTGATTCTCCCAGGGGACAAGAACAAAATACTAGGGTTGTGGGTTTAATTCTCCCAGGGAACAAGAACAAAATACTAGGGTTGTGGGTTTAATTCTCCCAGGGGACAAGAACAAAATACTAGGGTTGTGGGTTTAATTCTCCCAGGGGACAAGAACAAAATACTAGGGTTGTGGGTTTAATTCTCCCAGGGGACAAGAACAAAATACTAGGGTTGTGGGTTTGATTCTCCCAGGGGACAAGAACAAAATACTAGGGTTGTGGGTTTAATTCTCCCAGGGGACAAGAACAAAATACTAGGGTTGTGGGTTTAATTCTCCCAGGGGACAAGAACAAAATACTAGGGTTGTGGGTTTGATTCTCCCAGGGGACAAGAACAAAATACTAGGGTTGTGGGTTTGATTCTCCCAGGGGACAAGAACAAAATACTAGGGGACAAGAACAAAATACTAGGGTTGTGGGTTTAATTCTCCCAGGGGACAAGAACAAAATACTAGGGTTCCCAGGGGACAAGAACAAAATACTAGGGTTGTGGGTTTAATTCTCCCAGGGGACAAGAACAAAATACTAGGGTTGTCGGTTTGATTCTCCCAGGGGACAAGAACAAAATACTAGGGTTGTGGGTTTAATTCTCCCAGGGGACAAGAACAAAATACTAGGGTTGTCGGTTTGATTCTCCCAGGGGACAAGAACAAAATACTAGGGTTGTGGGTTTAATTCTCCCAGGGGACAAGAACAAAATACTAGGGTTGTGGGTTTAATTCTCCCAGGGGACAAGAACAAAATACTAGGGTTGTCGGTTTGATTCTCCCAAAGGGACAAGTACAAAATACAAGGGTTTTGGGTTAGATTCTCCCAGTGGACAAGTACAAAATACAAGGGTTGTGGGTTTGATTCCCCCAGTGGACAAGTACAAAATACAAGGGTTTTTGGGTTGGATTCTCCCAGGGAATAAGTACAAAATACTAGGATAATGACTACATTCACTACTGTATGGTGAATCACACTGGATGACAGCATCTGCTGAAATTCTGCAGTGGAAATGTTGCAGTTCCTATTTGCACAGATCTGACAAGAAAACAGACTATACAGCAATTTCAGATACATTCAGCAATGGTATTTAATGTTGAGGCAGATAAGATAATTGAATAAAAGAAACGGAGAAAAAAGAACTTCTTTCCCAGGCATTATGACAAATTATCTAGTGACACATGAAAGCCAACTCCACAAACTGTCGCGCACGTCTTTCTTGTTCTTTAGAGGTGCGTTCATACAACCGAAATGATGGCAAGACCGAGAGGTACACAACAGCTCCCTGCTCTGCTCCTCTAATTGGACTGAAACGAAGCAGAAGAGAACTGTAAGACAATTAACGGTTGTGTTTTATCAGGCCTGGTGCAGTCTGGGGGAGGTAGGACGCCTTCACTGCCGGCGACAATCTCTCACTCCCTCCATCTCTTGCTCCCTTTGCCTGCCGTTCGCTCACAAGCTTTTGTTTATCTCGTTTTTCAATTAACCTCCAACGATTTTACTCCCTTCATAAAGCCGGCGCGTGCATGTTTGCTCCATAGAACAAATAAGACGGTCCCTCTGTTTTCTGTCTGCCTTCAACCCCAGTTTCTCTATTTCGGTCTGTCTCACTACCTCCTCGTGTCTGCTATGGTGCCGTCATCCGGAAAGCTGTTCCTCTCAGAGCTCTGCAGGATGTTTCCAGGCGGAAAGCCATATGTGTCAGATTAAAAAAGTTGGTAATGTGTGGCAAACCAAAGGAGGGCTGTACTGGAGTCGCTGTAGCTTAGTGGCCTCGTCTTGTTCTGCATCCACGTCTTCTATTCTGCCAGACAGAGGGAGGGAGAGAACTTTAAAAATCATTTTCTGGTGAAATACAACGTAAGGTAGAAAGCCCATTGACACACCTGAGCAATTTGTCAATATATTCAATGAAATCAGGCTTATCAGGTGACAACATGAGTGAACTTTGAAGTGGGAAAAGGACTGACAACCACAAATTCATTGAAAAATGTCACATATCCCAACCTCCCAGAACAACTGACCACAATCCAACCTCCCAGAACAACTGACCACAATCCAACCTCCCAGAACAACTGACCACAATCCAACCTCCCAGAACAACTGACCACAATCCAACCTCCCAGAACAACTGACCACAATCCAACCTCCAAAACAACTGACCACAATCCAACAGAACAACTGACCACAATCCAACCTCCCAGAACAACTGACCACAATCCAACCTCCCAGAACAACTGACCACAATCCAACCTCCCAGAACAACTGACCACAATCCAACCTCCCAGAACAACTGACAGAACACAATCCAACCTCCCAGAACAACTGACCACAATCCAACCTCCCAGAACAACTGACCACAATCCAACCTCCCAGAACAACTGACCACAATCCAACCTCCCAGAACAACTGACCACAATCCAACCTCCCAGAACAACTGACCACAATCCAACCTCCCAGAACAACTGACCACAATCCAACCTCCCAGAACAACTGACCACAATCCAACCTCCCAGAACAACTGACCACAATCCAACCTCCCAGAACAACTGACCACAATCCAACCTCCCAGAACAACTGACCACAATCCAACCTCCCAGAACAACTGACCACAATCCAACCTCCCAGAACAACTGACCACAATCCAACCTCCCAGAACAACTGACCACAATCCAACCTCCCAGAACAACTGACCACAATCCAACCTCCCAGAACAACTGACCACAATCCAACCTCCCAGAACAACTGACCACAATCCAACCTCCCAGAACAACTGACCACAATCCAACCTCCCAGAACAACTGACCACAATCCAACCTCCCAGAACAACTGACCACAATCCAACCTCCCAGAACAACTGACCACAATCCAACCTCCCAGAACAACTGACCACATCCCAACCTTCCACAACAACTGACAGTATCCCCATCTCATAAACCACTGACAACATCCTTACCTCACATACAACTGACAATATGGCAACTGGCAACATCCATATATCACTTGACAACTGACAAAATTCCTACCTCATGCAAAAACAGTTGGCAGCATTCCTAGATCCCAAAACTATTGAGATCCTTACAACTGACCAAATCCGTATCTCCCACAACACCTTTATTCGGATCCACATTGTGATGACATAGTGCTGGTGATTCGGCCCTTTAAAGCCATGACCTGGCAGTGATTAAGATGTTGATTCCACATTCCACACTATGTACAACCTGTGTGCGTTTGTGCATGTGTCTATGTGTCCGTGTGTCTGTGAGCGTGTTTCAGAATGTGGACACGCTAATTCTAAAAACGAAGCCGAACACCCGAGACACAAAACTCCACACTAATTAATCATTGGTAACGAGGTAGGAGGCCTTGGAAATACCCAGCGAATCAAAATGGAGTAATCACAGGATACGGAAAAAAGGACGGTGAAGTAATTACGAAGGGTGCCATTCCATCACACAATCAGATGCCTACAAATGCCATGTTGGAAAATCACCAATGCTTTGACAAAGACTGTGATTGGATGAATCGTTGAACGGTTCTTCAGTAAAATACCATCTTTGCCCAAAGCTCCAATTTTCTACCTGCATAAGGGGAAGCTCTGGCCGCTGTCCAACACGGCAACCGTTGTTATGGATGGTTCTGGTAGGATGCGGCAAAGGTGCTTCCCTCCAAAGGAGCCTGTGCTTATTTCAGCAGAAAGCCTTATGGAGGGAATTTAGCAGCATAAGCACAGGTCCTGGGGTATAATAGTGTGTGTGTGTGTGTGTGTGTGTATGTTCGTCAGTGTGTGTGTGTGTGTGTGTTCGTCAGTGTGTGTGTGCGTGGGTTTCTGTTAGGGTTAGTGTTTGTGTGTGTCAAAGGGTTTGTGTGTTTGCGTATGTCACTGTGTGTTAGTGTTTGTTTTTGTGTTAGTGTTTGTTTCTGTGTTTGCGTATGTCACTGTGTGTGTATGTGTGTGTTTGTGTGTGTGTGTGTGTGTGTTTGTGTGTGTGTGTTAGTGTTCAGCCAGTCTGGGCTACTGGACATGACAGTTCAACAGCGACTCGTCAAACCATAGCGCTTCAAAAATTAATCAGCATGTGTTACCTGTGTCGGCAACAATAAAACAACCACAAACATGTTTGGATGGATTTATTAAAGCGTAACTCTAGTAATGTAATAAACTGGGTATATTACATAACATGCACTATGATGTCAGTCTGGTTCAGTTGGCTGTAGACTGACATGAGTTGTGGATACACTAACAGTTGGTGACACACGCTAATCACAACATACAATATGACAGCCTGTAGCAGCCCAGAGTGTCGTTGTCAAGGTGTCCGGTGGCGTCTGAATCAGGGTCTGGTTCGTCTCCTCACGGGTCACTTCCTCACAGACGCTAGTTGAGCCCATACAGCCCCACAGGGAGAAGTGTTCACTCCCACAACACGGCAAACACACACACACACACACACACACACACACACAGCGTGGCACTGACTGATTCCCTTCAGACGGCAGGCACGACCCAGAGGGAGAAACAGCAGCATGCAGTGAAACTCTGATTACCCTAGCCACCACCCAGCCATAATCCCTTTTCTCTGATCTCCGCTGATTTTTATGATCCCCCTTTAACTTTCTAGAGGAAGAAATTATTCAAATCAAAACTGCTCAGTGAAAGTCTTTTCTCCACCTTCAGGCGTGTGAAGGAGGCAGGGAGGCAGTGAGAGAGAGAGGGAGAGGGAGAGGGAGAGGGAGAGAGAGAGGGAGAGGGAGAGAGAGGGAGAGGGCCAAGGAGGGAGATAAATTGGAAGAATGTGTTGAAATGGCCTGCTAGGATTCTCTCGCCCTCTCGTTCAATCTCACCCCCTCTCTCCCACCCACCACTCCCCACCCTGCCCCCATCTCCCTCCCCCATCCTCCCTCTCAATCCCCCCCTATATCTCCCCCTCTCCCTTTCTCTCTCCCCATCTCCCCTCCCTCTCCACTACTCTCCCTCTCAACCTCCCCCTGTCTCTCCTCCCATCTCCTCATATGTAGGCCTACGGTCTCCCTCCCACCACTCTCCCACCAGTCGACAACTTAGCCGCTTGAGGTCACATCCTCTCTAGCCTGGCTCGGTAATTTACTCTTGAGCGTACCATGTTCGCTGATCTCCTAAATCTGGCCACTAAAGCTAAGACCCGCAGCCATCCGAGCCTCACCCCCAACCACCCCCACCACCCCCCGGTCTGGTTTGAGTAATAGCTGATATCCCCCAGATACCTCGCCGCCAGGGGCAGAAGAGCTAGCTATGTCACCTGAGATAAGAGTTAAGCTGGGTAGAGCCTGCTTAGCACGCAGGTAATACGTCTGTCTGTGGCGCGTGAGCAGAAAGGAGCAGGGAAGGCTTTCCTTTTCTGTTCGGCGGAAGTGTAAAAAGACATATCTGTGCTTTCCTCTCCTCCAAATCCCTTCTGAGACGCGGCAAAAACGATGTAACAAATTGTTACAGGTGACTTGTGAAAGTCTAAACACTCTCCTGACATTTTGCTCCCGAACATAGAAGTGTTAAATGGGACCGCTGATCTCGCTAATTAAATATCTACACAGACAACTTTATTAACAAACCAAAAACGTAGTTTTTCGTGTCATACAGGCAAACGTGCGCGCCTGAAACTCTAAAGGCATCAGCTGTCATTAGGCTTAATTATTAATTATTGACGCATTTGATCTTTCAAGCAAATCAGGAACGAAGACTATACATCTCACTTGTGGAAGACGACCGTGAAGAAATAAGAGTACTGTTTTGATGTGAATTTTCTCCTCATCTCAATAGTTCATACAGGCCAGCAGTGAGGAGTCAATGTGACACTTTTTTCAAGTATTGCTGTGGCAGCTTTATGTTATGATATGTTATGTTAAGTTAATGGCTGTGTTAAGTCATGACTCTGTCATGTCATGCTTGTCACCACCGAGAAGGCAATTGTTAAAGTCGAAATATGTCAAAGGAGCAGAATCCCACGCACAGATGTGAAAAAACTGCAGAAAGGTTAATGTCAAAGACACGGCAGAATGTCAACACTAACAGGCGTGGACATTTTCCTTGGCCTGTCCAGTCTCTTTCATGTCTTACATCTAACATCTGTCATGATTACCAACCAAATGCAATGAGCTTAGGTCACTGACAGTTGCAGCAGTGAAGTCACTTGTTCTCGCAGATATCAGATATCCGGGCTTGAATCCTTGACTAGCAGGCTTACGTCGAACATAGGACGCCATCTGACCACCGCCGAGGGTTAGTAATTCATTGTGTTTGTCTTGCCTTGTTGAGCTCCAGCGACTCCTTGTGGCGGCTCGGAGGCCCGTCAGCTCAATTGAGGTGGACATGAGGAGTGCATCCAGGAGAGACTGAGACTTTATCGAGCACCATGATAAGAAGCAAATCAGCATCAGTTGCTGTTGGTGCGATTTCCATATTTAATGTCAGATCTAATCTTGGTGTTTGTTTTAGTGTTGTTATTCTCAGAAATGGGGCCTGCTGGAGCATAAAAAAGGTGACAATTATATTCACACCTATCGCCCAGAAACAACTGAAATTACTTGTTATGTACTCCTCTGAGTTTTGTTCTGCTAAATTCGAATATCAAATTTGCATCTGCCCAGAATCCAAGTATGGCGAATCATTGTGAAGGTTTAGTACTTGTGCGTCGCTATGCATGTCAGTATGTGTGTCAGTATGTGTGGCAGTATGTGTGTCAGTATTTGTGTCAGTGTGTGTCAGTGTGTGTCAGTATGTATGTCAGTGTGTATGTATGTATGTGTGCCTGTATGTGTGTCGGGTCCCGGAGAACCACTGTGTTAAGTTAAAAGATGTTATAATGGTGTTAAACAAGAGTGAAAGGTACATAGAATGGATGTGTTTTTCCAGTCTGCATGTCTTTACTGTTTAAGTTTAAGGCCGTTTTTGTTATCTCATCACTGCCCTCTACAGGAAAAGAGTGAGAACTGCACCTCAGTGGTGCTCTGCTCCACGTTCCGCACACACAAACACACAAACTAACACTGTCACACACACAGACGCAAGCACACCTGCACGTAACAGACACACACACGCACACACATTCTTACCCATCTAGCTGGCAGACTCATGTCCTCTACAAGGTGTTTGGATGAGTGGATAGCAACTCAAACACACAAATTAAATCACCTGCATTAGTACCCTATCAGTTGACAACCTGGTAGAGATTAATAAACCAATCAGCACACACTGAACTCAACCGAGCCACCTGACTACATACACACACGAACGCACACACAAATGCACACACAAATGCACACACACACACACGCACACACGCAAACACACATGCACACACACATGCACACACACACACACGCACACACACACACTCCCATCTTCAACTCTCCCTCATTCCAAACATGTCAAATTAATCAAACCAACACACCCTCATTTGCCGTTTCCCGTTTCTCTAAATGTGGTAAATAACCCGGTCGCTCTGCTCTCTCTACGACGCAGGGACCCACATTCTCTCAAACAAATATGATCAAAACAAAGCTAATGACGTGTAAATTGTTGATGGCGTATTCTGTGGCGAGCGGTCGCAGTGTGCTGTCTGTCTTAGTGTAATCATTGACATGGGAAGGAACTTAATGAGAAGGAAATGAATAGGAATATTAAGAACGGGGAACATTTCGCAGTGCAACTCTGACTCCTCTGTGGATGAGAGCTGTTGGTCTGGTGGCCCTGTGGTGGTGACGTGTATATTAGACATTTTTACAGAACGACGCCATATTGCTCTACTTACTCCACCTGTACAACGGTCATTCACCAGAGCTTCAAGAGTAGGTGGAGGTGCTGGGATGGAGCATCTGGCCAACATGTTAATGATGGAGTGTCCCACATTGGCACTAGTCCCCTTTTACTAGCTTGGTGTACTCGACTCCAGGCCCTATCCACAGAAAATAATAAATGTATTCAAAAAACAACCATGGATATGCACTAAATATATATATTTATACTATATTTCAGGAGGGAAAAGCTAAATAATGTATTTAATGCTTTTTGAAATTAATTTATTGAATACATCATTTGCTATTGCATTATATATAATTTGGCACGTTATTTTTCAAAGTTCACAAGTATTTCTCGTACCTTATCAAACGTCCGCCTAGCCTAGCGCACTAGGCTAGGCCGCAGCTGAAACCCCCTGTCAATCTGTGTAGCGTAGCTGGTTAGCTAGGCTAGTCCACATACAGCTAGAGCCCTGCCAGAGCCTTGCCAAGCCACCGCATTACCAGCCCTAATCCCACAAGCTGAAGCAGGAGATCTTACATCTGAGAACAATGGCTCTTCCTCCCCGAATCTGACAGGGAGCCTGCCACAGCAGACATAGATTTAGGGTGCACAGTGTCGGGGGGGTGATGGTGGGTGGAAGGGGTGGGGGGGACATGCGAAGGACTGAACCATAACAAGTAAAGGGAGGGGAGGGAGAACGGGAGCTACTAACGGACACAAATTGTCTTAGTAAAGGGAGTTGGAGTGAATCAATGAACGACGGAACAACTTCAACGCGGTGTAACACGTCCCCATTTTGTGATAAAGTGAGAGAGAGGCTCTTAGTGGAATACAACAGGTCAAGTTAAGTGCTCCAAACCAAACCACTGTTGAGAGCGAATACGAGGCGTACGACAAAGGAGCTTTCAAAGCGTTGCGCGATTAATTAACAAGATAGTGTGACATTTACAGTAGAAGTAGGCGTTTACCGTATCAGCATAAAAAATTAGAGCGAAAGAGGGTAAACGTATATGTATGTCTCAATTCATGGTGATCAACGGTGATGTTAATGCGATGTGGTGCAAAACTTATCATCTGGAAAGGGGTGGACCTGTGGGTGGTGGGAGGGGCCTGTTCAAACTTGACCCAGAAACGGTTCCATGACCTCAGAAGAGAGAAAATGGCCACCAACAGCCAGGTCACACCCACAGATTGTTTGGCAGGGCGAATACAAACCTGAACTGGGCACAAGAAAGGATTGTGCGTGTAAGTGTTTTGGGAAGTGAGATCGTGGGCTTGAGATTGTGGGCTTGCGTGGCAACGTGATGTTAGGTGAGACATAGATATGTTGAGTTGGTCACAGGTGGTTTTACTTATGAAACGCTAACTTCCTACTTAATTGTGTTTGTCTAGAACCTTTTGGAGATTTCGATTCGATGTGCCAAAATCAATGTGCAAGTCAGACATACAGTAAAACTGATTGATGCCGATGTGTTTACAAAATATTAAAATGAGTTGCAGACGCTATTTTCTGAATATGTAGAATATCAAGCCTGCTCTCCTATTTGACAGAACATGTGGAATCGTCATGTAAGGGGAGAAGTCCCAGGCCCAGTTTTACTGTGGAACAGAAATCTGGCAGAAGATATATCTGTTTTGATATGAATGTAATGGGTGGGTGTTTGAGGGACCAGAGGTAACCTGTTTTATTCATGCAAGCACGCACACACACACACACACACACACACACACACATACGAACAAACACACACACCTACAAACACACACACACACACACACACACACACACACATACAAACACACTCTACACACACAAACACACACTGCCACACACACATACGAACACACGCACACATAGAAACACACACACACACACACAGACAAACACACACACACTCCATACAATCTCGGCAGCGTGTGCAACAGATGGATTTTCCCCTCCAGGAGCTGACTGAACAAAAAGAACATTCAATATGTAATTACCTTCGTTCCCTCCACACACAGCAGCCATTCACGCCGTCGTAGAGAATTCAATACGCACCCATGACACTTCCTAGTAAATGCCATGGAAATAAATGTTTGTTTTGCTTCTGAGTGTGTCTTGGGGAGGAGGAGGGGGTAACGGAGAACGGAGGAAACAAACCACAATTGTTTTGCATGAGACGCGTCAACCGTCAAATGCTAGCTGAGCACCGGACTGTCTGGCTGGCACGTGGTGATGCGACGTCTCCGGTAAAGTGCCGCCGCGGCCGAGAAGACGGAGTTTGTTTAATGCCAAACTTTTTTCCCCGCAGACGTTTCAATGCGGCACTTTTTAATGGTTGCGTGAGAGCGGAGGCTCGACCCAATATTTTGTATTCGTATTAACCGAGTCGGTGCAATTTATTGTCGTCTGAGGCGATGGAGGTGGTTGCGAGAGAGAGGGACTCTGGTCGGAGCTGATAAGCCTCTACTCACAAGCAAACCCGCTGGAGGGACCAGATTTTCCAGGAAGACAATGTCCACTAGGTCAGACACACACATAGGCAAGTATTAGCACACACACACACACGCACACACACACACACATTTTTCAGACACACCAAACGGAGGCGTTGAATAGCACTACACAAATATACATCCAGTACATTAACAAACACACGGGTCTTTACCTAACTGAGGAACGCGCTGTGTCCAAACACACAAACACACACCCCGTGCGCTGAGGTGGCCTTTTACGAGTGACTAATGGCAATTATTCTACGTGGCACGTGGACAACATACCAACCAAAGTGAAAAGAAGACAACCGAGGGGAATAAGGGAGATGAGGCGCTCCTCTCGTCTAGTTTCCGCATGTTTGTGTTTGTGTGTCTGGGAGACGGGGTGGAGGAGAACAGCAGTGTGACGATAAGGGGAGAAAAACGACGCCGGTATGCCGGGCTCCGCAGAAGAGACGTGCGTCTATAAAGGAAAAGAAGCACCTCTCTGTGGGGAAATGACAGCCAATCCATCAGGGGTGGAAACTCAGCCTCTGTCTCTGGTTCCAAGGAGAGAGCGGCCCCTAAGTTTTATAAATAGTTGCGCATTTTTTAAGGAAATTGGAAGTTGTCAGACACGAGCCACCCGCTTTGCCTATTTTTTTTGTAGGACCTTTCCGTGGCTCGACGGAACGTGATTGAAACATCACAGAATATGAAGTAGCAGGGGGTTGAGAGGTTAACCTGTAAGGTGCTGAATTTCCTCCTATAGCGGGAAGATGAGTGTATTCACGGCCCATATGCCGCCATGTCAAGGACCAAATGCCACTGGAGCAAAATGGAAGAAACTGCTTTGCAGTATCTCTCCTTTCAGAACATTTTTTTAAGTGAAGGATTAAGGTCTGTCAGAGTGTGTGTGTGTGGGTGTTCGGGTGCGTGTGAGTGTGTGAGTGTGGGTAGGAGGGTCTTGTCTGCACACATGCATGTGAGTCGCTATGCTACGCGTGTGTGTGTGTGTGTGTGTGTGCGGGTGTGTGTGTGTGTGTGTGGATGCGGGTGTGTATTTGTGTGTGTGTGTGTTTGTGTGTGTGTTTGTGTGTGTGTGTGTGTTTGTGTGTGTGTTTGTGTGAGTGCGGGTGTGGGTGTGTGTTTGTGTGAGTGCGGGTGTGGGTGTGTGTTTGTGTGTGCGCGTGTGGGTGTGTGTTTGTGTGTGCGGGTGTGGGTGTGTGTTTGTGTGTGCGTGCGGGTGTGGGTGTGTGTTTGTGTGTGCGGGTGTGGGTGTGTGTTTGTGTGTGCGGGTGTGGGTGTGTGTCCGAATTACAGCTACATTCAATGATTCATCATCCTATATGCACATACCCGGGATACTTTCAGGGTCTCCAAATTCCGTCTTGCCTGCAGGTAACTGAGAACCAACGGCTAATGAAGGTTAATTCTGTTAGAGCTCCCAATGTTGAACTTCCAAAAGGCAGTGCACTGCATGTCTAATTCAGGTTGGTGTTGGCCAGAGCGCCTGATTAACTTAATTCCCTGCTCATTCAAAGTGTGCTGGGGTACACTTTATAAGGGGAAGCCTGCATGCAGTCAGAACAGGAGAGGAGAAAAGAATAGAGAACAGAGGAGTGGGGAGAATCGAGGAGTAGCGAAGAAAGGCAAGTGACAGCAGAAGACAGGACAGTAGAGGACAGTTTATTTTGTTAAGCTTTTTTGCGATGAGTGCGTCTGCCCGGATTTCAGCGCCGCGCCACTGTCTCCCTATGGTACCCCTGAGAATGGGAGGGGTGCTGAACACGAGGATAAAGGGACTCCCAGACAGGTGAGAAGGCGGTCTGGGAATACTGACTGTGCCGTTTGTGGGTTTGTTTCAGCAAGAGAAGGAGATGCAGGGTGATCCTGTTAACGATAGATTACATTAACTTTGTGCGGCGGAATTTAGGCATGTTCAAATGACAAGAAAATCAATATAAAACATGACATAAGCTAGACCAGCTGTACGACCAGGTGGACAGAAACAGGGGTGACCAGGTAGACAGGGACAACCAGGTGGACAGAAACAGGGGTGACCAGGTAGACAGGGACAACCAGGTGGAAAGAAACAGGGGTGACCAGGTAGACAGGGACAAACAGGTGGACAGAAACAGGTGTGACCAGGTAGACAGGGACAAACAGGTGGACAGAAACAGGGGTGACCAGGTAGACAGGGACAACCAGGTGGAAAGAAACAGGGGTGACCAGGTAGACAGGGACAAACAGGTGGACAGAAACAGGGGTGACCAGGTAGACAGGGACAACCAGGTGGACAGAAACAGGGGTGACCAGGTAGACAGGGACAACCAGGTGGACAGAAACAGGGGTGACCAGGTAGACAGGGACAACCAGGTGGAAAGAAACAGGGGTGACCAGGTAGACAGGGACAACCAGGTGGAAAGAAACAGGGGTGACCAGGTAGACAGGGACAAACAGGTGGACAGAAACAGGGGTGACCAGGTAGACAGGGACAACCAGGTGGAAAGAAACAGGGGTGACCAGGTAGACAGGGACAAACAGGTGGACAGAAACAGGGGTGACCAGGTAGACAGGGACAACCAGGTGGACAGAAACAGGGGTGACCAGGTAGACAGGGACAACCGGGTGGACAGAAACAGGGGTGACCAGGTAGACAGGGACAACCAGGTGGACAGAAACAGGGATGACCAGGTAGACAGGGACAACCAGGTGGAAAGAAACAGGGGTGACCAGGTAGACAGGGACAACCAGGTGGAAAGAAACAGGGGTGACCAGGTAGACAGGGACAACCAGGTGGACAGAAACAGGGGTGACCAGGTAGACAGGGACAACCAGGTGGACAGAAACAGGGGTGACCAGGTAGACAGGGACAACCAGGTGGACAGAAACAGGGGTGACCAGGCTGGCTTTGGACATAGTCGGTTACTTCGGCCGACGTTGCTGGACTTGGTCAGGCCATGTAGTCTGACGTCGTGGACTTCAACATGAAACAAGAGTGATTAGTTGATGACAATACTTCGATTCTACCTGGGACACTGTTTTCTGTCCGGCCACATTTCTGAGTAGTGAAGTTAGGACTGACAGTAAGGTAAGCCTAAATCTAAAGTTAGAGGAAGCATTCCGTAGATCCATAACAATACCTCAGCATAGAATTCCGACTGACTCCACCAGCACATGAACAAGCATTGTGTGAAAACTAGCCATTTTTGTCAGGAGGACACGCCTCCCAGCACCTAGCAGGAACTCATGACTGAGACATGGGTGGGGGTCTAGAAACATAACAGCTCAATCTGAGCCGGGGTGTAGTAGATAGTAGGGGGAGAAGTGGAAAGAAAGGCAGGTATGGCCAGAGAGCTGAGATTTAATATGCTCTGTTTTCTCCCTCCCCTTCTTCAGCGGAACCGGAATACACAGGAGTGGAACCTACTGCTGCGAGAACGTCCTTCACGGAACAAAACCAGTAGAGCACGAATATTCAGTGTCTCACAATCATAATAGCAACATTCTTTATTTGTACTTTTGTTAATATTCAAATTTTTTTCATTGCCAATGGTTACATTGATATGTTTGAGTATTGAAGGAATATTCTTAATAAAAAAATACAGCAATAAACCAGCTAGGAAACCGGGAAGCTCTGAGTATTCAATTTCTTCTTCTGATAAATGACTATTACCTTACAGTATCGGAACATGGGCCCTATATTTCACACAACTAAGGCGCGTTAATACACGCGTTTATAAGCCAAGCGTTATTTACACACGTGCCAATATCCGTCTGAGAAAGTGGAGTATCGACCAATCACAGCCCGGGTTACCTCTGTCCACTGCAATGGTTAAGTGTCTGACTGGAAGTCACGCTATGAATGTAAACGCCATTGAATCAGACGCGAGACCCAAATCGCCATTATCATTATGCAAGTTCCACTTCTTAATGTACGATAATTGCAACGGCCACATTGACAACACGCCGAACTGAGCCCGACGTGCATCGATTTCATTGGAAGTTCAGATTCGCTCCTGCCCAAGGTGAGAATAACCTCTATTACTTGAAATGACAATTACTTTGGCTCAGTCTGCAGTGAGGAGAGGAACATTAAGATAACGTGTTGATAACATCGCTTGTCGCCTCTCAGCGAGTCCCTGTGTTGGTAATCAAATTCACCCGCATTTCGTTGCGAAAAAGGCAAAGAGAATCACGGCGAGGAAAGATAAATGGCCCACATCATGTTGTCACATGATTTACACAGTATGAATGGATAAATATTTCAATTTAAATGCAAAACGTTGAGGTGGAAGTTGGGGGCTGTAGATCACTGGCTCCAGTTCAGTTACATGCTACTGGAGGATTCATAAATAACTGCTCACTGTAATTATTCCCTCTCAAATGTGGTTTTAAACCTTCTGTGGCACGAGGCGTCTTTATAGTAATGTTTTTATTACCTAAACCCTCTGTTATTCTTGTTCTTAATGTAATTGGTTCTGTCCTCTGGCTCATCAAGCTGACGGATATCTGCGGCGGGACACTTTCTCTAGATTCTAGCAGGAAAGCGTACTGCTCTACTCAAGTGTGTGTGTGTGTGTGTGTGTGTGTGTGCGTGTGTGTCTATTTTCTTCCTGTGTTTTCTGCCTTTTTCCCGACTCCTAAATCACCCCCACCACCAGTCTTACAGCTCATCTTCGAACCTGGTTTATCAACATCAACAACCGCTAGCCTCCACCATTTCTGCTTTCTGATGGGCCGAATGGGTTCATCTATCTATGTGATGTTTATACAGTTAGAATTTTCCAAGAGGGAGAGATTGAGAGAGATGTAGCCTGCAGTGTGCTGAGTTTGTGAGAATCGTCCTAGTCCTTTATCATAGCTTGACTGACTTATGGGGTAGCGCGGAACGCCTCGCATCATTGGGTCACGGTTAGGGTTCAGAAAGACGTATGCTTTACGGCCGCTCTCTGTCAACATTAATACAGGTTCAGAAATGACATGCTTGCCCTTTCTAGAGCCAAACGCTGACATTAGCCAAAGAACGCTCCGGTTATATGGCTCTGGCCTTTGTATTTGCTTCGTCAGACATGCATATATCCCTGTGATTCAATTGAAATAAAGCTTTAAGAATGTCAACTATTGATCTGATTACGGGCAAATGTTGTGCTTAAATATTGTTTTTCCCTTGGTCTTCCCTTCATTCTTTCTTTTTTTTCTTGGATGTGTGTAAAACTACCGCTCACTTTTGTAAACCTGTTTGCCTCCAGAATTGTTACATTTTCGGAGTAGGGTTGGTCCCTTTTATGTGTAGACTTAAGACAAGGTCCAACACCCTGAGTTATGTGTTACACGGTTCCCTAAATATTTATTTAAGTAAACCATATTCAATGAAACATCTCATCAAGGGAAAAAGTGGATTCAGAACTGTTACGTTCCACGCAATCGTCTGGGTGTGTGTAGGGTGTGTGTTTAGTGGGGAGCACTTTGATTGTTTTGTTGTTAGCACAGCTGGGGCTTGTTAGCTGATCACCGGGGCTATTTATTATGTAGTTTGGGTTTTCACACTGCTTAGAATTGTTTGATTGTTCTATGTCACGAGATCTTTCGGTAAGTGGTACTTATATTTAGATCGCTGTTTGACGTTTGTAGTAAGTCGCCTTTTTATGCAGATCTTTATTTTCATTCAGTGTCTGTTTTCCGTTCGTGTTTAGAGTGTTTGGTTTCATTGGTCATCGTTAGGTACGAGCGGGTGAACCCCTTGGTTTATGTAGCAGGTGGTAGAGTTTGGTAGTTCAGAGGGTGGTAGGCAGGGAAGAAGCAGGGGTTAGGGGAGTGGGGCTATTTTCTTTTAATTTCTTTGATTTGCCCACGCTCGTTCGACCCTTCTCTCCCCCCGTGTTAGTGTTCCAAGTTAAGTTTTCATATTGGTATTATTAGTATATGTTATTATTATTATTATTATTTATTAAATATTTAAAACGGAAACCGTCATTGTGTTTGTCCCATTTGTTCTGGCACACACTTATGCGCATTGGGTCAGGCTGTTGTGTCTTCTCACGTCCAACGAGCCCTCATCACCATCTCGGAGGTGGGAGCGTAACAAGAACTTTAAACTTGAACACACACTCCCCAGTCAAGACCAACAAAGGCTTTAGCCTGCTGCAGGCCTGGGTTTCTAGGTGAAACAACAACAGCTCGGTCGTGTATCTCTTCTCAAGTATGGCTCTTCATCGAGCCTAGACGGGGCCTGGCCAACAAGACGCTCCGTCCTTCAGGGAAACATGGTTACAGGCATCATCCAAAGCCTCTTTGAGTCAGACATTTGTTTGGACACATCTAACCAGGCCCCAAGCCATCCTTGGGGATACTGAACCAGGTGACCCATGGCAGCCTATTGGAGTGGAACTGACTTGCACTAATGTATGCAGTCCCCTAGAGCAACTTGGGCTACCTATTGGCCCTCTCCTGTCCCAGCCGACAGCACACTATGTGCTAGGCTGGAGGCCAAGACATTGAAGCAATAAACACTCACATGGGTGAGGTGCTGCCCAGCTCACTGAGGCACAAATACCCCTTCACACAGTGCCCTTTATATCGCCCCATCCCGGGGGAAGTGAATGAGCTACCTGTTGCAACACCCCTGTTGACACATATGAAAGGGGTAGCGCCCACAGTCAAACGGAATAACTGCTGTTAGACAGCCCTACCTTGACTAGGTGTGGCAAAGCAGACAAAGGGTCGGTTGCATGCATGTGTATGATGTACTCATGTACACGGCATGTACCGTCCAAAAAGGCTGTTCGTTTTAACCGGAATGGTATGCATGGTATTCATGGTATGCATGGTATTCACAGTATGCCTGTTATTCATGGTATGCATGGTATTCATGCTATTCACAGTATGCCTGTTATTCATGGTATGCATGGTATTCATGGTATGCACGGTATTCACAGTATGCCTCTTATTCATGGTATGCATGGTATGCCTCTTATTCAGGGTATTCATGGTATTCATGGTATGCCTCTTATTCATGGTATTCATGGTGTGCATGGTATTCATGGTATTCATGGTATGCATAGTATGCCTCTTATTCATGGTATGCACGGTATTCACAGTATGCCTCTTATTCATGGTATGCATGGTATGCCTCTTATTCAGGGTATTCATGGTATGCCTCTTATTCATGGTATTCATGGTATGCATGGTATTCATGGTATTCATGGTATGCATAGTATGCCTCTTATTCATGGTATGCACGGTATTCACAGTATGCCTCTTATTCATGGTATTCATGGTATGCCTCTTATTCATGGTATTCATGGTATGCATGGTATTCATGGTATGCATGGTATTCATGGTATGCATAGTATGCCTCTTATTCATGGTATGCACGGTATTCACAGTATGCCTCTTATTCATGGTATTCATGGTATGCCTCTTATTCATGGTATGCATGGTATGCCTCTTATTCATGGTATTTATGGTATGCATGGTATGCAATATCACCATCTCAAGTCGTTTGAAGCATCCCTTTTGTGCCGACTCCGTGATCACACAGTTCACTGAACTCATGTGCACACTGGCACACTGGCACACACACTTCAGCCTTGTCAAATACATATTCAGTGTTGCTGCAACTGTTTCTGTTTGCTGTTACCTCTACCCATTAATGAGTGCATAAGTATTTATTCCCTTTTACTCTGTACATCATATTTGTTGTATACTTTTATCTGCATTTCTTTCAAAGGCCTCTAAGAAAGCATTTCACTGTTACACTTTTTCTTCTGTGGTTAGCAAAGCCTAAAGCAAATCGCTGTTATTTTACATAAAAGGTTTTGTCTTTATAATAATGTATCAAGCTGTTACAGCTGTGTCAATAGCACTGACTTTTTCAAACTAAGCTCAAATTCTGCACTCACAAAATACATGTTTTTACGAGGTTATTGATTGGTGCACTGAATTATCTTGGTTATAATCACTATTTCTGAGGATTTCCATTTTCTACTTTTCTACAAGAAACCCATGATTACCTAAATTAAGTTGAGCAGAGAGATAAACTACACAAAAAATGCCAAAATTACTCTGATGGTAACGTTGGCCGCCGGTGGGACAGAAAAGCACGCAGTCAGCCGGACAGAAAAGCACACAGTCAGCCGGTAGAAGAGAATCCGTTTGATTCTGGGTATGTCAGTATTATCACACAGCAGTAAACTTGAGGTGAATCATTTTCACTTATATCTCAGTCAGCACGGTCACATTTGATGTATGAGTAAAAATAAACTGAGAGGTGACAGTGGTGATGTCAGGGATGATTCGGATGATGCTGATGGTTATGGCGATATCCCAGAAAAGGCTTGGATGACAGGTGGTAGATAACAAGAAACAAGTGGGCTTTTGAGACACAATATACAGTAACATTTGTCATTGGAAGGCAAGGACAGTTGTAATCATCCGTTTGTTCGCCTCCCCCATCAGTCTTGTCCTCGATGTATGTTTGGATTAACCTGGGCTCATTTATTTTAATAATCTCCTGTTTGCTAAACTGTCAAAGTCAAACGAGGACAATAGAACCGAACTACATTTATTCGCCTGCGTTTGCTATTCAGGTGACAACTCTGTTTTCAAGGGAGAATATGGCTCAGGTTAAAATATGTCATATTTGACGTAAAGGGTGTTAAATGATAAGGGAATTTTAAATCAATGTACCACCACTATTACAGTGTGTGAGGTTGTGATAAATTGTGTTAAAAATTAATAACCAATGTTGTCGCCTTATTTGCTATGAGACAGCCAGCTGCAGGCAGACAATGTTAAAATTAATATTCAAAATGAGTCACTCAAGATGCATAATAACATTATCTTTTTTAGACCTGGGCTACATTCTAAATGTCATAATGTTTTCATCTGATTGTCAAACACAATTCCGTAGGCTACCAGCCTATGTTTCTTCAGCCCAAATGAATTCCCATAAACAAACATAAACAGTGCACTCATACAGGAATATAGAATGCAAGCAACATACTTTTTCACCAGACACCAAAACTGAACAGGGACTCACTGATTATCTTTGGGAATTGCTCAAATGCTGGCTAGTTCAGGAAATGCAGCACAATGTGGAGTTCTGCAGTTCTTCCTCTCCTATTGACCATGGCCACAGAGCTCTTGTGCAAAAGTCCGGCAGAACATCTCATCCATCACACAGACAGTAGTGTTTCTCAAACCACTCACATTTAACACAATTCTGAGGTATTTTTCATGTCAGATCAACAGGATGATAAAAAAGTATCCTGATTCATCAATTAGAGAAATCTCAAAGTACAATCATTAAAAAATGAAAAAATGAAACATGGAAGAACAGAAAAAGCATGGTTATAACCGAAGAGCCTCCCTATATATGTATTTAGGCCTGTTTAAAACGAGCCCAGAGTCTGTGCTGACTTTAGGTGGTTCAGGGGGGCATTCCAGAGGCTAAGTTCAGTCAAGCTAAAAGCACAATCCCTTGGATTGGGTTTGGGGACTGGGGTTATCACTTGAACTGTGGTGGGGTTATGGAGGAATAGCAGTTTTTTTAGATTTAAAGTGGCACCGCCGTGAATTCACTGGCAGGTCAATAGGAGGATTTGGAATTTTATCCGGAATGAAATGGGAAGCGAGTGCAGAGGTGGCAGGATGATGTGATATGGTTTTAAGGGGTTGTCAATAACTCTACCAAGGGATTGGTTGTAGAACTCTATAGCTTCATCCACATCCACTGAGGAAAAGGTAAAAGAAACAGGTTCCATAAGTCACCTGAGAAGTTGGCCGGGGCCTATGTTTTCCCAGTTTTGTGAATGCATGAAACGCAATTTAGTAGACTTCTACATTGCATTCTGATCTACTCAATGTCTCAGTCATTAAATAGTCCGAGAGCCCCCCTTTGGGAATTTAACCAACAACCCTGGAGAGCTGCAAATACTCAAGGTTAAAATTTCAATAGGAATATAATGTCTATAAGTATAATAAAGCCAACATTATGTGTTTATGTAGGTTCTTTATGTGCCTTTAAATGCGGTTAAAACGATTTGTGTGTTAGTTCTTCGTATGTCTGTTTGATTCTACGTCATCCGGAAACACGTTGGGCGGTTACCATGGCCACAACATCACCTTGAGCTGAACGTCACCGCATTTTGTGGTCGACGTGACACGCAGAAAATGTTTTGAGGAGGCGTTCTTTGTGGCATTGTTCATTCAAGTAATACAAGAAAAAAATAAGTGAGTGTTATTTTAAAAATATAGCTAGTGCATTTTGTTTTTAAATAATAAATAACCATGTGTTAATGCAGCGCAGCAAAAAAAACGACGTTTTATATATATACGGTTAGTAATGCCATTCATTGCTATCTATCTAGCTAAGTAACGTTAGCCGATTAGCATACCGTAGCACGACAGTTTACAGTCGTTTAGCAACAGTAACCATATTTCAAAACAGCGACGTTATTTAATGCACACGTGTAGGAGTAATGCGCAGTTGTTACTTTTCATACCAAGGTCATGTAGTTGCGTTCTCTTTTAAAATATGTTCACTTAGTTAGACGCCTTGACACAATATCTAGCTGGCTAACCCAGGCTAGTTTGAAATTAGCCAGGTAGCTACATGTAGCAAGTTACCGTTGCCCCCGTACTAGTTCAACGGGGAAAGCTTAGCTGGCTATATCTTTAGCCGGATTTCATAGCTGTGTAAAGCGACATGCACTATTGTCCTAAGCACCACATGCTAAATAGCTGTATGCATCACACCATATGGCTAGATTTATCCACAGCGATTCACTGACTGAGTGTAATGACGACGTCTGTGTTATGCAACACTACAATATCAAACCCTAGACACACCTATGCTTGCATGTACCCTTGTTATATCTGATTCCAATTCATTAATTCGGCATTCAAGGTTTTCAAGCAGAATATAATAACTGTGGTGGTTTACATTGATGTTTGCAACGTTCATTACAATTCATTGTGAATGTGTTATGGTGGTGGTGCTTTTCCTTTATGGCACCGAATCTCCTCTGCACTTCTCCTTCTGTAGTGGATCGTGGGTCTAAGCGCAGGCAGGTGAAGCCTCTGACCGCCTCGCTGCTGGACGCCTTAGATTACGACAGCTCCGACGACAGCGATTTCGAAGTTGGAGACGCAGATGCCTCAGGTAACCAAACAGTTATAGGGGTTATTTTCCATCCACATCCTGTCCTTATTGCACCCTTTACAGCAGTTAGAGCGTCTGACCAGTAACCAAAATGCTGTCAGATCAAATCCCTGAGCACAGGGTATTAAGGTAAGGTGTGTATACAGAAGAACACCATTATGTCTGTTATGTTGCAGTCCGCATTATGATAAGCTCAAATAAGGACATGGAAACAACCATATATCATTACGTGAAGTCTTGAAAGTCACTTGATGTGGAAATGTTCTCAATGTCTTTATGTAGTCACAAAAAAACATCAAGGACTATGACCAAAAAATTACAAGTCCAAAGTTGCGAATTTTCTGGACCGTGACAATACATTTTTAGCATAAAACAAAAAAGCATTGAGACAGGCAAGAATCTGATTTATCAAAGAGGTAATATACAAATATAATGACTATCAAATTAGTTTAGGTACTGCGCAAAATATATATATATAATATTGTGGGAAAAGTCTTCAAGTAGACATTTTTACTTACTAATTTTTATGTCGTTTTCATACAGTCATGTAAA
Organism: Dallia pectoralis; assembly: GCA_029465975.1. Lineage (NCBI taxonomy): Eukaryota > Metazoa > Chordata > Actinopteri > Esociformes > Umbridae > Dallia > Dallia pectoralis. Next base: position 8,077,916 of record CM055753.1, read on the forward strand.
AAAGTAATTACATCTCATGGAAAGTTGGCTTTTAGACATATGGATATTTAATCTTCAACTCCGCCCGCAACATTTGGATTTGATTGAAATTTGAGTTCGCCATTCTATAACCTGCCAATATTGTGGCTTTTTTTGTGCGGATCATTGTCTTGTTGCAAGATCCATGTTCGTTTCTGCTTTGTGACAGATGGCCTCATATTCTCCTCATTTTTGCCAGGCCCTGAGGCAGCAAATCAATCCTAACCCAGAATACATCTGCCTCCATGTTTTACGGTTGGACTGAGGTGTTTCTGTGAACAGGCAGTGTTTTATTCTTGGCAAACATGGATTCTTGCATTGCCGCCAAACAACTCTACCTTGGACATCTGTCCAGAGCACATTGTTCCAATCGTTTTCAATTTCTCCAAGTGTTGTCAGGCAAACGTCAATTATATTTTAGTTTTTGAGCAGAGGCTTTCTCCCTGACCTCCCACGTGGTTCTGGTTTATGCCGTGTCTTTGACAGTTGACTCAAGCACTTCTATATTGATTGTGGCAATAGTGGCATGTAGATCCCGTTTACTTTACGCCCAGGTTTCTCTAGACTTTAATGAGCATAATTTGTTCAATTTTGGGCAGAATTTTTCCCGGGATGTTCTGTAAAGTGGTCTTTTTCTACATTTGGTCATGATCCGTTGAGCAGATGTACTTGGAATTGCTCAGACATGGCTCCGATACTGATGAGGATCAATAATCTTTCTTTAGAGGTCCTCGGATAGGTCCTTTAACATGAAAGATTACAATGTTTTGTATCTTTTGTGTAAAGCTGGACAGTGGATTATTGCCAATATATGTCTCAATCGTCTTGTCGATGTGTCTCTTGTCCCCCCCCCCCCTAGGGTCAGAGGGCAGCGCCATCGGAAGTGATGAGGAGGAAGAAGAGGTGTCCAAGGTGCACAGCGCCGCGGACGCCTCTGACAACGACAGCGACTCGGACAACATTGGCTCTGTGGACGAGGCCATCGATGAGGAAGAGGCCAAGAAGCTGAATGCGGGAGACACACCAACCGAGGACAACGAGATGACGAAAGATCAGCCACCTGCCCTGGAAACCACAACCACCACCTCGAAAAACCCATCTCCACTGGGTGGGTCGAGGAACCGTCGGAGACGGGATGAAAAGGTCTTGGACATGGAAGCCGGCAGTGGAGGGAGTGGATGCAGCACAGGTAAGCTTGTTTTATCAGACTTTTATTCCGTCGACTTGTCAAAGCTTGAGGACGCATTTTAGTTTAATCTCGACCGTCTGTCCCCAGGAAGTGGTAACACAGACGACGCCGGAGTACCGACCGCCGCCACGCAAGAGCCCAAGAAGTGGAACCTGCGTCGGAACCGACCCATGCTGGACTTCACCACCATGGAGGAGTTCAACGAGATGGACGACTATGACAGCGAAGACGACAACGACTGGAGGCCCACGGCCGGCAAGAAGAAAGGCAAGATGGCCGCCGCCCTCAAAGGAGGAGAAGAGGATGAGGAAGACGATGACGGAGGAAGCGGCAGCGACGACGACAACCAGGAGGACGAAGACGATGATAGCGGTGGGGGGAGCTGCAGTGACAGTGACGAAGAGGTGAAGAAACCCAAGAAGAAAGTGAAAAGCAGCAGTGCTTTCGATGAAGAACTCACCAATGACAGCATGTCCCAGGGGAAAAGCAACGAGGTAAACGCCACCTTTATTATATTCTTCTCACTGTCACGTGCTGTAGTTGGCAAACCCCGTTAAGCCCTCAGAAGTTAGGCCAGATGTATGGATTCAGGGCCAGATATGGCCTGCGGTGGGGCCCGAAATGGCCCTCAGACAAAATGACCTTATCCCCGTTTTGGAAGATTTGTTTGGTGAAAGTTGTTAGAGAAGTTTGAAGCCCAACACAATGATACTATGTGCCACAGAGTTAGCGTCCACTGTGATCCAACAAGGAGATTCGATGATATCAACAGAAAAAAACCACAGGGACTTTTTACAGAGCAGCTCAATGTTAATCTACTTAGCTTGGAGTCCATCACCATGAATGGGATTTAGAAATCAGCTATCTATCAATCTGTGGTGTGGGGAGAGGGGTTATTGTAAGAGGCTTTGGTCTCTGTTTTCACCACAGTATTTGTTGTTCTACGTCAGTTATATTGATATATTAAATGTATAAAATTATAATATAAATAAATTAAATTATATATAAATGTATATATTTTTGCACAGATTCACACAGTCACCTTAAAAAAAACCACAACTCTTGATGAAGATAAGCAAGAATTGCTGTGTGAAATTAACACAGGTTACAAGGTCTATTGGCATTTTTATCTTTCTTTGTTAATGTTACGGCCTTCTAGGCTTTGAGGGGCTCGAAAAATGTGGCGACTGTTTACACGCTGTGCTGTAATTTTGAAATGGTCACAAAGTGATTGTATCCTTTTAAATCCAAAGAGCTGGAATGCAGACGCATACGGCGCCAGGAAGCTCACTACTTCAGAGCCACTCAACCCACACAATCACAAAAAAACAAAGAAACTATTGACACCCATTAATGACTCTCGTCATATATAGTCAACTTCAGCCAATCTGACAAACATGATAATGCTATATTAATCAGTGTTTACCAGTGGTAACGGCTGTAAAACAAGACTCTGTGACAGTTGACAATGCACCATAAGCTCACTCCACCACTTGCTTGAAAAGGGCCTCGTGAGAGTTTGTACCTAGTATGGGACCAGGAAAAGTCTCAGTGAAGTAGATTAAACTGTTAGCAACAGGTTTTCTTCTTCACGTATCGTAAGATTGTATGTGCAAAAAAGACTGCGTGTAAGCTTGCCTCTATACGTGTGCAATCAAAAATATTCACCATGCCTTTCTGCCTCTCTACCCAGGATGCTCTGCTGGAACGCGCCCAGACGTGGAGCGCCTCAGCCCAGAGGATGGAGCACATCCTGATCTGCTGCGTGTGTCTGGGGGACAACAGCGAGGACGCCGACGAGATCATCCAGTGTGACAACTGTGGCGTGACCGTCCATGAAGGTAAGCGGAGGAGGATGCCGAGAAAATAAACACAGGCGATAGTTTGGGATATATGTGTATGCACACAGGAGGTTGTGTTCATGAGCATTTCTCCGGTTGCCGAGATAATCTATTTACCTGATTGGTCTGGTATATGGAGAAGCTGCACTTACTACACACGGGACAATAGACGGTGTGTCGGCCGGCCTACACAGACGCGTCGGCCGGCCTACACAGACGCGTCGGCCGGCCTACACAGACGCGTCGGCCGGCCTACACAGACACGTCGGCCGGCCTCCACAGACGCGTCGGCCGGCCTACAAAGACGCGTCGGCCGGCCTACACAGACGCGTCGGCCGGCCTACACAGACGCGTCAGGCTCAACTCCTGTTGGCTAATACAAATGGATTAAATTTATCATGATTCACTCTCTGGCTAAAGAAAGAAAATAAATGAAATTGAACTGGCTTCCTTGGAGAGAATATACCCTGGGAGGGGACCATGGGTTTGGGTGACTCAGAGTGAACCGGTCACAGGGGGCGGAGGGAGTTGTCGGACAATTGTAAATGCTCATTAAGCCGTACAAGCCTGAGAAAGATGATGACAGGTGGGAATTGTCTCTCTCTCTCCTTGACTCAACCCCTTAAGGACCAGACATATAGTGTGAGTAGTGTGGGGGCCCCCCTTCCAACTGATCAGACAGCTGTTCTTTTCTGAATGTGGACCCCTCTTGTAAAACACTTCCCAAACACACACTCACACAGACACAGCCATGAGTCTTCGGCCGACTGCCACCCCATGTGCCAGCTGTGCCACGTTACTAGGACTCCCGAGGGAGGAAGGGCTGGCCCACACGGCTGCCTCCCCGTCACAACTACTAACCTGCAGCCAAGTGCAGCGACTCGGGAAGGTGAAACACACACCTGTCTCCATGCGCGCACACACACACACCTGTCTCCAGGTTCACACACTCACACCCTGTTCCCAGAGCACTCTTCTGTGTGTTTCTTTTGTTGTGTCCGTGTTGAGTTCTTCATTTAACCGGCTACATTGTTTATGAGCCACAACATACAATTTCTATCAGCAAGCGTCAACACCTGCAATTGATTTAAACGTTTAATTGGAATCTTTGTAACACACAGACTGGTGATTACCCCGTGTCCGACCCACCCCGTGTCCGACCCACCCCGTGCCCGACCCATCCCGTGCCCGACCCATCCCGTGTCCGTTTTTTCGCCTCCAGAGAGGATGCTTGATACATAGCGTATTGCTGCTGGTTCATTCTCTGTGATCCTTTCTCTGGTGCACATTTCTCTATGATGTCACTGACTCCCACCGAGGAAAAGAAAGTGAGAGTGAAGACTTAGAGAGAGAGAACGAGAGCGTTTTGAGGAAAAGATGAGAGATGAGCTGTCATCTTATCTGAATCCGGTGCAGGTCGCTGACTGTCTCGTCTCGCTGCTCCACTCCATCGCTCTTTGTTCTTCTTTCCGGAGTGTTGCACATTCCCGCATTCAGACAGACACACTCCTCCTTTCCTCCTTGGACTAGACCAGAAGAAGGATCGGGATGGAAGATGAAAGGAGAAGATGCAAGAGGTCCATTGCAGAGAGGGGGGGAGAGATCAAACGCCTTGGTGAGGACTGAGCAGAGGTCGTCCGTACAGACAGATCCTGTATCTCTCACTGCTCGGGACATTGAGTGTGTGTGTCAGTTGTCCCCCAGACCTCCATGAATCCTCAGGGACACCGGCTGATTTGTGAACTGGACCAGTGATTCAGTTCCAGAGGCTTAGAAATAGTTATTGGGCACACTGCAGATGTCTTTAAAACATTTGGGAACTGAAGGAATATGTTGCTGGAATATGTAGTCAGAGGTGTCTTTCCTGCTAATCAAGAGAGGTTGTGAAGCTATGCTATACATAATCACCATGACCAGTTAGAAGCTATGCTATACATAATCACCTTGACCAGCTAGAAGCTATGCTATACATAATCACCTAGACCAGCTAGAAGCTATGCTATACATAATCACCATGACCAGTTAGAAGCTATGCTATACATAATCACCATGACCAGCTAGAAGCTATGCTATACATAATCACCATGACCAGTTAGAAGCTATGCTATACATAATCACCATGACCAGTTAGAAGCTATGCTATACATAATCACCATGACCAGTTAGAAGCTATGCTATACATAATCACCTTGACCAGCTAGAAGCTATGCTATACATAATCACCTTGACCAGCTAGAAGCTATGCTATACATAATCACCTAGACCAGCTAGAAGCTATACATATACACTAAAATCATCACACACGTCCCACAGATGCTTAATCAGAATGGGATCTGTGGAATTTGTGTCCCGTATGACAGGGTGCCTTCCTCTGCTGAAAGAGGCCACTGCAGTCAGGAAATACCATTGAAACGCAATTGCAAGAGCGGATCTTGTCTGCAACAATGTTTAGGCAGGTGGCACGTGTCAAGTTGACGTCCACATGAACGCCCTGACACTGTGTTTCCAAGCAGAACATTACCCACGGTGCATCACGTCTCTCAGCCAGCTTGCCGTCGTCCCACCGTGCATTCTCGTGCCGTCACACTCCCAGGTAAACGAGGCACACGTACGCGGCCGTCCACGTGATGTAAATGCAAGCGGGACTAATCGATCTCTATAACACGTTGCTGACACCACCACCATGCTTCAGTGGGGCCGGTGTTCTTTGGATGCTGCGTTGGGTTTATGCCAAATATTTGCAATTAGTTTGAACAGAACACAATGTTTTGCCTCGGTTTTTTTGGCATCCTTTAAATGGGATTTAATGTGGGCTTTCTTGCATGATGTATCTTTTTGCCACCCTACCAGTAAAACCAGATTTGTAGTGTTACTCATATTTTACCAGATGCATGTTACCCGTATTGGTCATGTTGCTCTGTTGTCATTGGTTTCCTGGTAGGTTCTCTGATTAGCCTCTTAGTTTTTCACTCATTTAGTTCAGAGTGACCACCTTTTAAGGTCAGGGTCTTGAGAACTTACTAATTATTGTTAATTACATTACTACTTGGTGCTCATGGTTGATTATTTGCATTGCAATTCAAGAGCCAACAGAGGAAACTTACCGAAAATTCTAAAGTTCTCCTGAAATCATCGTATGAATCATGACAATTTAACACAGGTGGAGTCCAATTATCTTGGTATGTGATTCGAAGGGTGATTGGTTATATCTGAGCTAATTTCGGAGTGTTAACGGGGGTGGAGACCTGTCCAATTATTCTTTTTATATTTTCTAACAGCACCCAATATAAATCCCTTTGAAAGTTTGGAGTATGGTGTGCAGGTGACAGGCTGACACAACGGAATGGGAAAACATTAATTTATGGCTGGACTTCCTACAGACTTAGGGGCACAGTGGCAGCTTGCCAGAGATTAAGAGGTTTGCGGGTTAAGCAGGCAGGCAGTGGGCACATAGCACTACTGTAGGTGGTCGTCAGGTTGCAGACCTACATAAAACCAGATCAAGACAGCCGGTCTGGGACTGTTCCTGTCACTGCTATTATGAATATGGGTGCGTGGTTACACCACGGTTCTTTTTGCACTCTTAAGTGTCTCTGCGATGCTTGAATCCTTTCATCTGTGTACTGTTATTTGTGGGTTGAGGAAGTACTCAGATGTGTGTATTGAATTATGACTGACATCATTAACTGCTGCGCCATTAAGGAGACTCTCTTTCTCAATCTACTTTATGTCTTCTGGACGTCCTTAGTGCTAATTATAGCTTTTTAGTAGAGACGACGTGGAATTGGCTGTTGTTTTTCTATCCCTTTTTTATGTCGACACATTTTGGTCTCAGCGTCGTAATGGTATCCGGTGTCATTTTGAAACAGTGTGGCTGTTAAAATGCTCTCCCTTAATAAAGAACATCACGTCTTCATTAATAGGCCTCGAATGCGACCCAAATAGTCCCCTAGTTCCTACATAGCTGACGTACATTACATTGGAAATAGGTTGCCATTGGGGACATGGACGTGGTGCTTCCACCAATTAGTTCCCTTTGCTATTGATTTCACTCGTGCACTATCGAGTTCTGGACCGTAAATTTTATTATTTTCCCGAATGTTCGCAATTAATTTAGCCACTGCAGTTTGGGCTTATTTGTTTAAATGCATATTCAGTAGAAACAAATACGTGTTTCTTGTTGTTTTTGCAACGGACATCACATTTGGCAGTTCAGACTAATTAAGAAGCGTGTTGAGCTTCCTCAGCCTGGTTGGTTGATTGGTTGAGCGGTGAGTCTGAAACAACAAATTACAGCTTCAGAACAAAATAATAGGTTACAGGAAGTAACTCCACGTTAGACGTCCCTTTGTTCCCGTTCCTCGTCTTGTTCCTGTAACGCGGTGTGTGTCATTCTGCAGCTCGCCGAGATGGGTCCGTCTCTTTGACTCTTGCAGTGTCTCCGGTGTAGTGCGCATCAGCTACCCATTTGGCCCCCAGGCACAAATCACATCTTCCAGTTCTTTCCATCCGTTCCCCTGCAGCGTTAGAGTGCCTCACCCCCTGAGCGGGCTCCTCTACGATGCCTTAACTTCCACCCATTATTAAATGCTTACTGATCTGTGAGGACATGATTATTTGTACCAACTGAAGAGACGGAGGCTTTTTATTAGTAACTACTAGGGCCGGGAATTTATCAAAAAAAAATAACTAATTAATCACACAATCCTGTGATTACTCGCATTTTCCCCAAGTTGTTTGAAACACTGAAATAAATCAATTAACCCAATGAAGTATATTTTAAATACATTATTTTATGATAGTCTCTCCTGTGAACAATACAGAATAGTAATTCTTATCAAATATAGCAACTTTATAAACAAAGTGTTGAAGTGCAAGTTATATATTTAAACCCTGAATGTTATCAAAAAATACTGGATCATCTTGGCAATAGTCCAAATGAAATCAAACATTTTCAAAAACAAAATGACATAGTGTGAGGTGAAACCATCATTGTCAAAGAACTTAAGCCTATAGGCCAAAATAATTGCACTATATGTAAAGTTGCCAGATTAATTTTAAAGAAGTCTATAACAGCCTTTGTAATATGAATGACAAACAGAATGAAGTGAAATTAAGTTTGGTGATGTCGGGTTGGTTAGGGTCTCCATGAGAGTGACGTTCTCTGCTTTCTCCAGCAGGTTATGTCTCAGAACAATTGTTTTAGAGGGTAGATTGTATGATGGGGATCCCAATGCAATTGGAATGATTTATTTCAGTCCCTCGTTTTCTACTGTGTTTATTGGGCGGCAGTTTCTATCTATTTATCTAAAACATCGGTTAACGGTTACTTGTTTGGACAAAAGCCCGATTAGGCGCACCGTACTGCAGTAACGCGGATTGGCGGATTGCAACATCAATAATGATCGGGTGTTTCTGTCCTATATACTCTCTAGTAACGTAAATAATGACCCTGTGTTTTGCTTTTATATGATAAAGTAAAGACGAGCTGCTTCTATGGTATTTGAATTCGGCTTTGCAAACCGAAACTTAATAGTGGTGCGTTAATTGCGTTAAATTATTTTAACGCGTTAAACATTTGAAATTAACGCATCAGATTAACGCGTTAAATATCCCAGCCCTAGTAACTACCTGATCCTTTAGTTCATCTGCCACGTTAAAGCCCGTTTCTCCACCCGATTTCGTGATATCCAATTCAGGGCTAAGGCCTTGCTTCCCACCACATTCCACCGTCGTCGCGGGGCTCCCCTGGCTAATCCATGGGACAGGGGCCCCAAGGCCCATTAAGGGCTGATTGCTTAGCAGACCCATGCTTGCAGTCTTTTGTATGTTCTCCATATGATCTCTCCCGCCCCGCACCAGGAGAGTTAGCACATGAATATAGGTAAAGAGCCTAGCTCATCTCAAGGTGTTTTTCGTCAAGCTGTGACCTGAAGAGCGATAATGCTCCAAGGGCACCTCCTGAAGCCTCTGATAGGACCATAATGCTCCAAGAGCACCTCCTGAAGCCTCTGATAGGACCATAATGCTCCAAGAGCACCTCCTGAAGCTTCTGATAGGACCATAATGCTCCAAATGAACCTCATGAAGCCACTGGAAAGTGCTTTAATTCACCCCTTAATTGAATTAACCTAAGGGATGAGACTTGAGAAATATTGGCCCATTACTGGCATGGCCTATTCACTTCTCAATTAATGGTAACTATCACAGTGGGGCATTAACAAGTGCATAAAATCTTAGGCTGGTAATTTGGGTTATATCCTGTGTGTCTGAGGACGACAAGTGCAGGTGAATGACTACGAGGAAACCTGTAGCTGTTTATTGGCGGTTTGTTTTAGAAATGCTGTTCCATTATCAGGCCTTTCTCCGATGACAACATTGAATTATATTTTATTTTTAAATTAGTCCACCGGAAGGTCCCTGTCTTCCTTTCGAAACAGGGTTGGAAAATCTAATTGAAATACAAAACGCTATTAAGCGTGAAAATAAAGTATTGTGCTTCTTCTTCCCTCATAACTGGAAAATGATTAATTATATGGTTTATTGGCCATGGGAATGATTGCATTGTTTTTTCTAAAGGAATAGATGAACATTTCGCGTTTTGAGAGATCACACCCGGATCACGGTTATTAGAGTTTCCATGCGATGCTGCTGACTTAAAGGGAGACAGCGGCGGTTGTGTTTACTTCTCATCCATCTGAGAACACCTGCGTCTGTTTATCTCTATGTTATCTCCTTGATGGCCTGTTTTGGGTGCTGGCTCCGTTCATACCGAGTGCTTTTGAATAGGTCCACTTAATATTGGAACAGAAAGTGTTACCATTCATAGAGAAATGTAATTAAACTAAGCTGAAAACTTAAATAGCATTGATCGCGAAAACTGGTTACTATAGCCTTTCTTATTTTGGGTATAGAAAAATGAATGTCACAGTATAGATAAATGACAACCACAGAGTAGGATCAGATAGTGATTAGCATTAAGGTATTACAGAAATAAATGTGTATATATGCGGTGTAAATATACCAATATGGAGTTATTGAACTGGATGTACAGACAACAGTTCTCATACATTTTTTATTTATGTAGACATATTTTATTTATTGTGTCTAAATGCCCCAAATTTGAAATTTATAATATTGTTTTGTTTGAAATTGAATGAAAATCGAAATTAGGTGTAATCATTGAACAATTTACTCCAAAGCAGCAAAGATTAAAAAAAATTGTAAATATTAATTATTATTTTTTTTTATTTGAAGGCAAAACAAATTATTGCTGTTTTGCTTTTTTGGTTCAATAAGTTTGTTTATTTGAAAGATGCCAGTTTAACCTTGAAATTGAATGAGAGCTGTGTTATCATCAAAATCAGGGCTATATCATAATCACATGCTTTAAAATATAAAAAAATTGTGAGCGCATTTTTCACAACAGCGTGTTATGCGCCACGATGTGTTGCTTCATTTGTTCAGTTGCCCAATCGTTAACTGGTCACTGGCTGAGATGAGATGGGCCTTGTTTGGTTGTTGCGCAGTTAGCAAGTAACTATCACATCCAATTGTTTGATGCTTTCACGCCCTAATCAAAATCAAACATGGAGGTCAGTGTTTCCCTGCTCTGTTTTATTTACTGTTGCGGCAGCATGCTCACGAATTGCCAGGCAGACGGGCGTGCGCGATAAGCTGCTCACAACGTGGAATACATTTTTTGATTTGAGGGGCGGGTTGTGGCACGAAATAATTGGATTTCATACACATGGGTACCGCCAGGGCACGGTTTGGCAGCACACGGAGGACCAACAGCACATTAGACATCATGTTTTGGCTCATCAGTGTAGGCTACAGGTAATGTATATAATGGCCTACATTTCAACAACTTTAAAAAAGGTATTCTTTCAGGTTCGTAGGGCAAGGGAACTGAGGAAATCCAAACGGTAGGTCTGGCTGGGTGAGAGGCGTGGGGAGATGGACACTACGTTAGAGATGATTAGTATGACATGGCTGACAACCTGGAAACGGGAACTTATCCACACTCTGTCAACATAACGGATGGTTCCTTCACCAGTAAGAGGCCTGCCCATTGCTTTTCCCCGGATGCCGGAATGGGTAAAAGCACTCCAACACCTCGCATCAGCTTCGTATTAGGACGTGATGACACAGAAACTGGCACACATGCACTCGGCGCTCGTGCAGTGTGTTAACGCCTAATGTCTCGTTAACACTCTTTCACCCATGTACTCGGCGCTCGTACAGTGTGTTAACGCCTAATGTCTCGTTAACACTCTTTCACCCATGTACTCGGCGCTCGTACAGTGTGTTAACGCCAAATGTCTCGTTAACACTCTTTCACCCATGTACTCGGCGCTCGTACAGTGTGTTAACGCCTAACGTCTCGTTAACACTCTTTCACACATGCACTCGGCGCTCGTACAGTCTGTTAACGCCTAACGTCTCGTTAACACTCTTTCACACATGCACTCGGCACTCGTACAGTGTGTTAACGCCAAATGTCTCGTTAACACTCTTTCACACATGCAGTCGGCGCTCGTACAGTGTGTTAACGCCAAATGTCTCGTTAACACTCTTTCACCCATGTACTCTCCGTCAAACGCTTATTATCATTAAAGCAGAAATCTGAACGGTTGTTTGTGTACCCGTATGAGATTTATTCTTGGATTCTTTAAGGTTGTGTCCAATAAATGCCTCATTAGCTTAGTTTATTTTTTTTGCGGCTGATCAGATTTCAATTTAAAATAAGAACTTGTTTTATATCTGTATGTAAACAGAAGTTAGTGAACACTACTGCCTTTCCACAGCAGCATACACAACATGCACACAGCAGTACACGCCCAACTGTTTTGTTATGTTTCAACTGCTCAGGACCGATGTAACACAGTTACAGTAAAAGTTATTTCTCTGGAATTTGTTCGTGTTTGTGCTCCTGTTCTTGTTCTTCGTCTCTGCTTGATTTAGTATAGCCCCCCCATGCCCCCTTTAACTGCCAAGCCTGTCACTTCTGACGAGGATAATCTTCACATTGAGGATTATGGAGCTATCCCGTAGTCATCACTTTTGGTCAGCTTAGCTCACATTAGCCAGCACCCCGTGGCTTAGCTCTTCCAGCGTTGTATCTAGGTTCAAAAGGAACATCGGAGATTTGCGGCGACTGTTCAGCCATAAGTTGGTTAAACCAGCGTGGTGATCGTTCACGGCTCCCAGTTCCCGTGGTTCAAAACACCAATCACTATTAAGCGCCTCACTTGTTGCCAGCAGAATTTCCAGTTAATACCTTTCGGGAACAGGAAATCAACCTTGAACTGAGCTATATTGTAGCACCTGGGGAAACGGAGACCCATGGCCCTGCTCTGGAAACATGGAGACTGGTAAACGGGATATGGAAAATGGAGACTGGTAAACAGGATATGGAAAATGGAGATTGGTAAACAGGATATGGAAAATGGAGATTGGTAAACCGGATATGGAAAATGGAGATTGGTAAACAGGATATGGAAAATGGAGACTGGTAAACAGGATATGGAAAATGGAGATTGGTAAACAGGATATGGAAAATGGAGACTGGTAAACCGGATATGGAAAATGGAGATTGGTAAACAGGATATGGAAAATGGAGACTGGTAAACAGGATATGGAAAATGGAGACTGGTAAACAGGATATGGAAAATGGAGACTGGTAAACAGGATATGGAAAATGGAGATTGGTAAACAGGATATGGAAAATGGAGATTGGTAAACAGGATATGGAGAATGGTAAACAGGATATGGAAAATGGAGACTGGTAAACAGGATATGGAAAATGGAGACTGGTAAACAGGATATGGAAAATGGAGACTGGTAAACAGGATATGGTAAACAGGATATGGAAAATGGAGACTGAGTTCAGGATAAAGCAGCCGCTGTGTCCTAATTGGTCTATTGAAATAAGTGCTGCTTATTGGGGGCGTAGGTATGATATTTGTATTGAAATATCAGAACATTTCCATTATCTATCTTTTTTATTCCTTCACCACAGCTCTCTTAGAGTGCATAGTAAACGCATATCTTAAAAGTATATTTTTTGTTCAAATAGAATCTGCCGCCTTAATCTCTCCTCCACATGTAAATATGATAATTGCCTCCAATGCTCACTGTTGCTGTAATTCACCTAGCCTTCATATGGAGAGTGTGTTCTGCATACTGCTGCCTTACTTGATGCAGTCCTGAGCTGATTGATGCAATTCAAACTCAAACTTTTCAAATTGAAGCACATGAGCTTGTCCTAAATAAACCTGCAGGATACAGTTGTATAACCAAGTTAATGATCTACAGTGACAAACATTGCTTTTAGGCCTCTCTAGATAATTTAGACTTGCGTTTTCACGTGAAACCTAGTTCTTCGATTGGTTTTTGAACATTTTTAATCCATTCTCCAACATGGCCTGCTTAGATTGTCGTCCCACCAGGAGCAGCTCGATTCAAAGTAGAAATCTGGGTGTGTTTAGCAAATCCAGTTGATTCAAACAAACACCATGATACTTCAAGAGGGAACTGGCTATGTGAGAGAACATAACATACAGACGTAAACATTGCCGCCTAGTTTAAGATTGCCGTTGGTGGGTCAACTGACTCGCTCGCGTAGTCCAGAATGACAAGCTCGCGTAGCGTTCAGAACGTTGAGTGTTTGATTCGTGAGTCGTTCCTGTAGCCCAGACAGCCCGGAGGCTACTTGACTGAATTAGGAATGAGTGTGTTATCTCTCCAATGAAAGGCAGGGAGACTTATTGCCGCCCTCATTGGTAGCACAGAGCACGTTCGGCCAGTGTAATAGCTGCCGTGGAAACCGCATCATCGAACGTAATTGTTTTGGCAAACCTGGAGAATTAGGGAGACGGCATTAACATGCCGGTGATATACGGCTCCTCGCATTTATCTAGTCTCAGGCCTTAATCATTTGATTGAATGTTCCTCATTAGAAAGCTGCAATATTGACAGAGGGATTCCTGGAAACTTGTTTGGAAACAGGTGAGCTGTACTTTTAAGTTGCACAGTGTTGTGTGCTTGTTGGAGCACTGTCTGTAGCACTATCTTTGCTAGATGGTCAATTTTTTTTGGACTGATACTTAAGGGTTCTGGGTTTTATCTTCTTCCCTGGAGTATGGTGAACTTGTGGATACGATTTAGTGTGTTCCTAAGGGCCGGTTGATGGAAGTTACATTTTTGCATGATGTTTATGCGATGTTGATGAGAACAGCTAACGTCTGATGAAAGTAATCACCCGTAGGTGCCAAAATTACTATGGTTATTGTCTTTAATGATTCTTAAATGACAAATGCTTTTCTGGTAAGACGTGAAAAAAAAACAATGCTTATTTGCCAAAATACCAAACTATCTTTTTGAAATGTGTATTCTGTGTAATGATGCTTAAAAAAACTAATGTTTTCCAGCCTGGGTAGATGCTCGACAAACTTTTAACCAAAATATCACAGATGACCCTTTAGGGGTTGCCGTGGTAACAGAGCCAATAAAATGTGTGTCTGTAGGAGAATGTCTTCCTCCACTTTTCGCCGCTTAAATAGTGACTATAGCGTGTGGTTGTCTCCGCTAAGTTGTGCTGTTCAAATTTTACCCCGGACTGATGAACAACCGAGCATGTGAACTAAACAACGCAAATAACCAAGTATATATTTTCTATGACGCTTTCTCTCCCTGTAACTGGTAGACTACATTGTGAGCAATACGTTGCTTACACTGGTGGCCGTCATCATTAATTTCAATGTCAATGCACGCTAGCAGCAAAGGTCAAAGCGATTGTCGTACACTAGCCGGTTGCTAGGCCATTGCTAGGCCCATTGCTAGGCCATTGCTAGGCCCATTGCTAGGCCATTGCTAGGCCATTGCTAGGCCATTGCTAGCCCATTGCTAGCCCATTGCTAGCCCATTGCTAGCCCATTGCTAGCCCATTGCTAGCCCATTGCTAGCCCATTGCTAGCCCATTGCTAGCCCATTGCTAGCCCATTGCTAGCCCATTGCTAGCCCATTGCTAGCCCATTGCTAGCCCATTGCTAGCCCATTGCTAGCATGCTGAACTGCTGTGCTCGCCATTGACAATGCAAATGACTTTCTACCCATCTTCTAGGTTGCTATGGAGTGGATGGGGAAAGTGACTCGATTATGAGTTCCGCCTCGGAGAACTCCACTGAACCGTGGTTCTGCGACGCCTGTAAGAACGGAGTAATGCCCAGCTGTGAGCTCTGCCCCAATCAGGACGGGATCTTCAAAGAGACAGACGCCGGGAGGTGGGTCACGATTCTTAACACATTGATTTTCAGTATGCTCTTGGTGTTTGTGAGAATTCAATTTGTTTAATTATTAACACTTTGTTTTTTTGATTTGCCTTTGCTCAAAGTATTCATGATTACATATTACAAGAATTCCTGTCAATGTCAACATGAATTAACAAGTCAGTGATGATGATGAATCCATAACATGACTTGCTGATTTATTATTTGGTCCAGGTGGCTCTATTAAGCTCGTTTCTAAGGTCATGTAACTTACATGGAGCCGTCTGCCGGGAACATGTAGCCAGTATCACTTGTTAGGCCTGTCTCTGGACACTACATGTTGAGTGTTTATCCGGTTCACTGCAGAACAGGTCTCCTGGAACTGGTCTGTTTTCCAGGGGTACTTTCTGAACGGATGTGTTCGCCATCCGGTCTGTTCTGAAGGCATCTCCGTATTTTCTGTTATGCATATTGTGTCAGGTTGGAAGGGTTCATTGTGGACCTGTGAAGACCTGTACGACTATAGAAAAGGGTCTTTCAGCTTTAGTCTAATGGTCACCTGACCTGTTGTCAGGTGAGTGAGGGCACCTTCACACGCGTTCACTTCCCCTATTGGATGAGTGGTGTGAAAACAAAATGTAAAAGAAGCAGAATGCCCTGGTGCTGTTTCAAAAGAGAACTGTAAATGCAATTCTGTATGATGAAATTATGGAAGAATATGTTGTTAGGAAGCTGCCGCTAAACGCCATTCAGTGTGGGCGACCTAAACACTCCATTTTCATTAGTCTGTACATTCAGCACGGCAGGAAGTACAGACGATAAATACAGGGAAGACGAGAATTCTGAGAAAAGGAGGGGAAAGAGTGACGTAGAGAAATGCCAGTGAGAACAGAGGACCGACGTGTGGGGAATGGAGAGATGAAAGAAGGCAAGCAAGGGTAGGAGAGAAAGATATGGGAAGAAATGGAGAGGGGGAGCGAGAGAGAGAGGGGGATCGAGGGAGAGAGAGAGAGAGAGGGGGATCGAGGGAGAGAGAGAGGGATAGAGAGAGAGAGATGGAGGGAGCGAGGGAGGGAGGGAGGGATAGAGAGAAAGATATGGGAAGAAATGGAAAGAGGGGGAGCGAGGGAGAGAGAGAGGGGGATAGAGAGAAAGAAAGAGTGTGCCATGTGAAGCGTGGAGACTCCAGCCACGTTATCGCTGATAGCGCTCCTCAGCCAGCCTGCTCCTGAATTTACTCCTTCACTAGAGCATGAAAAACACAGCAAATTAAACTGTGGAGCACTCGCTTGCTTGCTGGAGATGAATATCTTTATATTGGACTTCCAATTCTCCTCCCCAAAGTCGGCATTTGAAACGGTGTCACACCTAACCACAGCCCAGTCAGAGGCTGCCGAAAATCTGCGACTGGCAATTTCAAAGCGCTGTAAGCGTTTAAAGTCAGTCATTCCTGTTAATTATCTGAGGGAAGTTTTAAAATGTTGTTTTCCAATTTCGAAGTCGCTAATATGATTAAGCTTTTCGGCGCACAGTCGCTTGTGCAAGTTAATTTTGACAGAATGCTTGGGCGTGATTTGGCAACACCTCTACGCTTCTGTTGGTCAATTTGGGCAATTTTTTAAGTCTAAGTTTCTTCTCATGTGTAGGTGGGTCCACGTGGTCTGTGCCCTGTATGTCCCGGGAGTGGCGTTCGGAGACATTGATAAGCTACGACCGGTGACGCTCACAGAGATGAACTACTCCAAATACGGAGCCAAGGCAAGTACTCACTACATACCAAATAACAACTTTTACGATATTATTCTTTAAGGACGCCCCCTCTCTATAAACATTTGTCACCTTTTTGAGGCTTTAGCTGAAAGTGGAATTGTAGGGGGACGATGTGAAAAGGAAGAGATTGTGGTGAAGGGTAGCCAATGTCCTTGGAGTCCAGAGCATTGGCACAGGACAGTGTAAACAGTGTGAAACTATATCAGTGCATAGGAGACGGCCTGCGAGGTCTTCCTTTTCTCTGGACTATAATTGGAACTGGCACTCACATTCCACAGAGCGCCGT
The DNA here is from genome assembly GCA_029465975.1 of Dallia pectoralis. NCBI lineage: Eukaryota > Metazoa > Chordata > Actinopteri > Esociformes > Umbridae > Dallia > Dallia pectoralis. The sequence continues at coordinate 8,095,292 of CM055753.1, forward strand.
TTCTTTCCCCCCAGAGTACACCACTGAATAGATCAATGGTGCCAGGGCCCTTAGTTAATTATGCCTTACGTATTCAACAATGCCAATAACGTTTTCAATTCAAACGCTGCCCTTAATAAGCGGCTAATGTGGAACAATGGTCTTCGCAGCCATTGAAATATTTTGTGTATTACTGGAAACTACCGTAGTTCCCAACATGATGTGATTGACTTCAAGCCACTAAAGTCAGCTAACAATGACATAGTATAATTACCAGTGATTTTAATTTCTCATCAGACTTGCTTCGTCAGAATGGCAGATTGATTAATGTGTTTTACGTTTTTCGGACTACCTGTTTTGGTCACAACAGACAATATATTGTATTTTTCCCTGGCTTAGTGTTGTTTATGACAGAACATAAAGACCTTGATGTAGTGACTCATGTCTGACTGGTAACTTCTCGTCACTTTCCGTCCAATTAAACTGAGCGATCCATCAGTGTGAAGTCACTGACATTTATTTTAGCGAGAAAATCTCAATAGAATAAAAAATTGTTGTTGAGGAAAATGACTTGCGAGAAGCACTTGAAAAGGCTTTCTGCTGTGATTCCGGGGCCTTTTCATGCTGTGAAAAATAAATTGCCAATGTAAAATGGGTATTATTTTAATTTTCCGGAGAATAATTAAGGTATTTTGAAGTTTCTCTAAGTGGTTGCCTACTTCCTTTGACAGACTGAACTCTTGAACCTCTGAGTTTTCTTTTGTCCAGAAGTGCATATTCTGAGATCCTCGTACATTTCTTTAGCTTTTGTTTATAAGTGGGGTTTTTGACCTTGGTTTTTGCTTCCTCTTTGTCCAGGAGTGCAGTTTCTGCGAGGATGCCCGGTTTGCTCGGACCGGCGTATGTATCAGCTGTGATGCCGGCATGTGCCGGTCCTACTTCCATGTGACCTGTGCTCAGAGGGAGGGACTACTTTCTGAGGCTGCAGCAGAGGAGGTGCGAATCAAGGATACAACGCTGTGATTAGTTTTTTTTACCAGTTGGGTTAGGGTTATTTCGGCCCACTGAATGCGAAACAGATTTAACTCAGTGATATCTGTGGGGTTCTGACCATGAATTGTCAGTCTCTGTTCTGGCCTCAGCATCACATTTGGGCATGTCTCTGGTGATTTACTCAGAGTACCAGGTCACACAAAAACTAGATTTAAAATAAAATATGTAAGCAGCTGGATGACTGTCAAGACTCCCAAAAATATATATAGACAGATTACTTTTTTATGCGGAAGCATTGGTTGTTATGTTGATAATCAATGCTGAAGAGTGATTGGTTAAACAGCGCTGAAGAGTGATTGGTTAAACAGCCCTGAAGTGTGATTGGTTACACGGCACTGAAGAGGGATTGGTTAAACACAATAAAAAGAATAACACAGCTTTCTTTTAATGTAAAAATAATCTGAGGAACAAAGGAACAGTATTCAAGCAGCATTCTCTCACAGAAAGGGCCTCAATACTGACATTAGAAGAGGACATGTTAGGTTATTTCTAGGTATTCAGAGTCTTTCTGCAGTGCAGCTCAGGTATGCACTTCTCGTTGGTTATTTCTGTGGTATAAACGTGGCCGGCAGGCAAACACGGTCCATGTGCTATCATAAACGGGCCCCAGAATATGCCTACTCATCGCTATCCACTTAATCCACTGAGCCGTAACAGAAGGGCTCCTATCAACAGGTGAGGCTGCTGATAGCATCCGCTGAAACAACCTAAGCCTAAACGATTCTAGTGGAGCCAGAGGCTACCGGCCAGCCTGCCTGCCTGCATGCATGCATGGGAAATGGCAGTTCGAAAAGACTATCACTGACAGAGAAGGAAGAGAAAGGGGAATTAACGCTTTATTCCACTCCAGGTGAAATATGGAGCATGATAAAGCTATAGTGGCTTTCGTTGGTTTTTGCAATTTTTCTGTCTGTTTTAACAAAATGGTCATGGCCATAGTCTGATCTAGAAATAGGACTTTAAAACACATACTCCACAGTTTATTACAAAACAGGAGAAGTCAATTGGTTCTGTTTTCTATCTTTAATAGAAAACATCTCTGTGACTATTGTTTTACGTGACATACATGGGCTCACCGTAACGGAGACTTGAATCACAGCTGCCAGTTAGCGCACACGTATGTTCCACCTGGCTTTAACACGGTGTGTATTCTGTGGTTCCCCAGGACATAGCGGATCCTTTCTTTGCGTACTGTAAGCAGCATGCGGACCGCTACGACAGGAAGTGGAAGAGGAAGAACTTCCTGGCCCTACAGTCTTATTGTAAGGTGTCTCTGCAGGATAAAGAGAAGCAGCTGGCCCCTGAAGCACAGGTGAGAGGTCAAGACTGGTTCAGACTCGCAATAGCTCTTCAGGTATGACTCTTATGAAGGGCCCAGACGAGGCAATGAAGGCCCCGGACAAGGCAATGAAGGGCCGGGACGAGGCAAGGAACGGCCCAGACAAGGTAATGAAGTGTTTGTTGTTTTGTGTTGTGTTGAACCCCTGGCAGGCCCGTATCACCACCCGTCTGCAGCAGTACCGGGCCAAGGCAGAGCTGTCCCGTAACACTCGACCCCAGGCCTGGGTCCCCAGGGAGAAGCTGCCCCGACCTCTGACCTCCAGTGCCTCCGCCATCAGGAAACTCATGAGGAAGGCCGAACTCATGGGCATCAGGTGTGTTGAAACCGACCACGGGTTGAGGTGCAGCTGAATGCCGGTCCTAAATCACAATGAACTCTGTGCTGGATGTGTCACAGCGCCGACACGGAATCACAGAAAGGATAAGGGAGGAGAACCAGCAGGGTTGTTGGTTTGAATCCCGGCTCTGACGTGTTGTTTTCTCCATCAGCACGGACATCTTCCCCGTGGACACATCAGACATTAGTGCCAGCGTGGACGGGCGCAGGAAACACAAGCAGCCTGCCCTCACGGCCGACTTTGTCAACTACTACCTTGGTGAGTATAGAAGCAGCCTTCCTGATGGCCACTTAACACGGCCCTATACACTGTAGTTTTGGAAGCCACTGAAAATAGTCTGATGCCTTTTTGAGATCCCGCGTCCGGCTGTTTTTGGCTCTCATAATGCGGCCGTGAATGAATAAACGTTCTCTCCTGGATGAGGAATGATGCCATTGCCAGATATTGTGTTGGTGACTGGTCTGGTGACGTAGCTTGCCAGTAACCTTGAACAACACTCCCTCCTCTCAGATATCTCCCATCAGATCAGCACACCCTCTATCTCGTGCTGTTTCCTCTACGTGTGTGTGTGTGTGTGTGTGTGTGTGTATAGATGCTGGTAGATAGTGATCGGTCAGTCCCGGACAGATTGTGATGGCGCTCTATTGGTTGTCCTTGTTGCTATGCAGAGAGGAACATGAGGATGATCCAGATCCAGGACAACATCTCAGAACAGAAGAACCTAAAAGACAAGCTGGAGAGTGAGCAGGAGAAACTGCACGTGGATTACAACAAGGTCCGCTGTCCTGTAACACACACATGCCAACACACACCACAAACGCCGTTAGAACAACCGCAAACGTTTCTTGTTGGTTGCATCAGGGTTTGTAGTCGTACCCGCCATAATGTCACAGGCGAAGTTGATGTTAGAGCAGTCTACAGTTATCTTCCAGTGATTCTCCAGCTCCCATGATGCCTTTTACGGCAGGTCCTCCAGTCTCCATAGACACACGGTGCTTCATTTATATGCCTCATGACTCTGCACTCCAACAACATACTGCCCACATCTTTACTAGGTGCCGGGCGGAAGGCCACTTTTATTGCCTTGTTCCTCCTCCTCTTCTGGTGACCCTATTTCCCTGGCACACTCTCTTAATGCATATACCTTGGTGTTTCGACGATGCTCACCTCCCCAGCGACGCTCTCTGTCCCTCCGTGTGTCCTCCCCCGTGTGTCCTCCCCCATTTGTCCTCCCCCATGTGGCCCCTGATGCAGACGAGCCAGGCAGCTTCGCTTCATCATCCCCGATGAGGAAGGGAATCAAACAGCGGAGTTTAAGTCAAAGGAGTTAATGTTGCGTTCAGTCTTTCTGCCGCGCATATTAAGCGTTATTAATGGAGTGTGTGTTGCTAATTGCGCCGCTCCACTTGCTTTTACGCGGAGCGATAGATAGAGGCAAAAAGCGAGAGAGGAGAGAGAGAGAGAGAAAGAGGGAAAAGCAGGCCATCCTTTGGTGAGACGGAGAGGAAGCAAAAGAGATATATCGTTAAGATGAGATGTCTTGCTACTGATACGGTTATAAATCCCCATGACAAGATGTGTGCGTGTGCGTGGGGGGTGTACGTGTTTGTGTGTTCGTGTAGACTGTCATCTCTGGTAGATGACGTATCTGAAGTGGAAGTGTGCGTTTTCATTTCACCTCGTACTAGCAGAGCTGATGAGGGTAAAGCTCGGAGACAGATGAGGGTAAAGCCCGGAGACAGATGTGGTAAAGCCCGGAGACAGATGTGGTAAAGCCCGGAGACAGATGTGGTAAAGCCCGGAGACAGATGTGGTAAAGCCCGGAGACAGATGTGGTAAAGCCCGGAGACAGATGAGGGTAAAGCCCAGAGACAGATGAGGGTAAAGCCCGGAGACAGATGAGGTAAAGCCCGGAGACAGATGAGGTAAAGCCCGGAGACAGATGAGGTAAAGCCCGGTCGACAGATGAGGTAAAGCCCGGTCGACAGATGAGGTAAAGCCCGGTCGACAGATGAGGTAAAGCCCGGAGACAGATGAGGTAAAGCCCGGAGACAGATGAGGTAAAGCCCGGAGACAGATGAGGTAAAGCCCGGAGACAGATGAGGTAAAGCCCGGAGACAGATGAGGTAAAGCCCGGAGACAGATGAGGTAAAGCCCGGAGACAGATGAGGTAAAGCCCGGAGACAGATGAGGTAAAGCCCGGAGACAGATGAGGTAAAGCCCGGAGACAGGTGAGGTGGATGATGTACAGTACATCAGATTCACATCCAGATAGCTCTGCCGACCCCAGAATGTTTAGATGTTGACAACCTAACGACTACATAAGAAACACTGCTACATTGTCATTTAATGTATTAATAGAATATGTCATTATTAGTAGACATCACATGTTTGTCAATATCACAAACATACAGTAACATAAATAAGTATCCACTCTGAAAAGTAATTAACAAACCTGTCTTGACAAGCTGCTTGTAGTTAAACACCCCACGTATATTTATTTTACATTAGAGATTCTTCTGTACACCAAAGCAAAATACTTTTCCTTTTCAAATAATGTCAAAAGTTTGCTAATGAGCAATAGAAAAAATTGTGAAGGAACCAAAAGTGCTGCGTAGATCTATAACAGACACTGCATCTATATTACAGTAATGTGTTATTGCTCTACTATCATCTTAACATTTGCACCTGAATGTGTTGCTTTGCAAATGTTTATGCAGGACCACCGGCTCCTGGAATAATTAAATATTTTAATTTCAGCAATAGGTTGCAATTGAAGTCGGCTAACATGAGCTATATATACAGGGAGTGTGTTTGAGAAGGCAGCGCATGTGCCAAGAGGACAGAGGTAGATGGGTGAACTTGGATAAATAGACTGATTAAGGTCAATATAATGATTAATCATTCATTTGCACTGCTCTTTCAGTAGGTGAGGTATAACTGTTTCCTGAATATGAAGCAGACATGCAGACACGTGTATATATATGTGTGGGTTGGCTCTTAGAAAGAATTATATTCCAGCACGTCACAGTTATTGTTTTTGTGCAGTTATGGACGCAATAAGAATACTGCCCCACACAGTCAACGGCGGACCTCTTTTGGATTCAGTCCTCTTCATTTTCTCACCATTTCTTTTGCGTTTAATTCATTTGTAATGGATGAAATACTGCCAATGTACAGAAAATACCTCATAAGCGCAAAGCAAAAACGCTCCAAGTTGAGCTCAGATAAGTCTGGATATTCACCAGGCTGTTATGGGTGGTATTACAGTAAGCCTACCACCTATTGGATATTCACCAGTCTGCTGTTATGGGTGGTATTATAGTAAGCCTACCACCTATTGGATATTCTCCAGTATCTGTTATGGGTGGTATTATAGTAAGCCTACCACCTATTGGATATTCACCAGGCTGTTATGGGTGGTATTATAGGAAGCCTACCACCTATTGGATATTCACCAGTGTCTGTTATGGGTGGTATTATAATAAGCCTACCACCTATTGGATATTCACCAGTGTCTGTTATGGGTGGTATTACAGTAAGCCTACCACCTATTGGATATTCACCAGTGTCTGTTATGGGTGGTATTATAATAAGCCTACCACCTATTGGATATTCACCAGTATCTGTTATGGGTGGTATTATAGTAAGCCTACCACCTATTGGATATTCACCAGTATCTGTTATGGGTTGTATTACAGTAAGCCTACCACCTATTGGATATTCACCAGTCTGCTGTTATGGGTGGTATTATAGTAAGCCTACCACCTATTGGATATTCTCCAGTATCTGTTATGGGTGGTATTATAGTAAGCCTACCACCTGTTGGATATTCACCAGTGTCTGTTATGGGTGGTATTACAGTAAGCCTACCACCTATTGGATATTCACCAGGCTGTTATGGGTGGTATTGCAGTAAGCCTACCACCTATTGGATATTCACCAGTGGCTGTTATTCTGATATTCTCCAAAAATTTAACTTGGTAGGCACGTTTTTTCTAGGTATGGATTGTTATTTTTCTGTTTCATTACTGCCTGTTTTATTGGGTTTGTTTTGTCGTATATTGATAGGATAGGGAGACTTATATTGTGTTTAACATAGAATGGGCAAGCATGGAGTGTAGCTCTTTCACTGCTTCGGTTTGAATAGAGTAGACAGCTGGAAAGTTTTAGAGGCAATTACTAGCGAATGTGTCAAGAGATACGAAATGAATAAATGGGAGTTTCTCCATTCCTCGGTCCTGGCAGTTTAGTGCTGTCTCAGTAACACAGAGTTTTGGAAATATGCACATTTGGGGTTGAGTTCATAATGTCTTTTTTTATAAATATTGTGATATTTTAGTCTGTGCTGTATTGAAGGCCGGCGTGACACGAGGAATGTTGATTTTAAAATGAGCTCGGCCAAGTGTTGAATTGAGTCTCCTCAATCAGGCAGTGAGTGCTTTTCCATATTGTGAGAGGGAGCATGTTTCGTGTAGCAATTTTGCTTAGATTATAGTGGCCACGTTTAGGTTAATTTTGGTTTGTTACAGAATATTATAGGCTGGTGCTTTGGTTTGCCTTGGTGTTGCCTTATAGTCTTTTTATTTTGTAAGTTTGTGGTATCATTTTTTTTTGAGTTTGTGGTACCATTCTTTTGTGAGTTGGTGGTACCATTATTTTGTAAGTTGGTGGTACCATTATTTTGTGAGTTGGTGGTACCATTATTTTGTGAGTTGGTGGTACCATTATTTTGTGAGTTGGTGGTACCATTATTTTGTGAGTTGGGGTACCATTATTTTGTGAGTTGGTGGTACCATTATTTTGTGAGTTGGTGGTACCATTATTTTGTGAGTTGGTGGTACCATTATTTTGTGAGTTGGTGGTACCATTATTTTGTGAGTTGGTGGTACCATTATTTTGTGAGTTGGTGGTACCATTATTTTGTGAGTTGGTGGTACCATTATTTTGTGAGTTGGTGGTACCATTATTTTGTGAGTTGGTGGTACCATTATTTTGTAAGTTGGTGGTACCATTATTTTGTGAGTTGGTGGTACCATTATTTTCTTATTGTGCTTCTAAATGTGCGTCCCTTCCTATAGCTGTGTGAGTCTCTAGAGGACCTGCAGAATGCCAACAAGGTGTTGAGGAATGAGGGCCAGGCCATATGGACCATGCTTGGAGGAATCCTGGGACAAGTAAGTTACCACACACACAGCAAGAGCCTTTTTATCTTTCTTTGTCATCCTTAGCCCCTCCTCCTCACAACGTTCTCATGCTTAGCCCCTCCTTCTCACCGCTTTCTCATGCATAGCCCCTCCCATTACCCCCTTTTCATGCTTAGCTCCTCCTCCTCACCGCTATCTCAAATTAATTTATTTTTATCTGAAAACTTTCTCATCATCCTATTACAACTGTCCTCTGTTCTTCTGTGTTTAATGGGACCACAGAGTTTCCAGTGGTCCCATTAAACCAGACTCCACCACACCGTTTCTTTTAAAAACCCCAGTGCAGTAAATCAAATCAAACACCTCGGGGTAGAAATGTTCTTTAGAAAGTCACCCTGTTGTCTTCGTCATACATGCTGGTTAATTGCGCAATTGAGAGGTGACTAGATTGGCCATAGCAACTGCTTTAGCAACCCACAGCTAAAAGCTACCATGGGGTTACTCTACAGCCCATGAAAGGTTATCCTGTTTTGGGGAACGTTAATGTGCGTTCAACTGATTGACCTGTCATTTTCCATAAAGGTAGACCAGTCCTAGCTTTCCATCACTCTGTACGAAGGTGAACACTGCTTTCCACAGCTCTCTTGCCATGGCAACTGAATTGCCAAGGTGCGTCGCCACGGGTGACGGGTTGTTTAATGAGTGCGAAATTTGTCTCTGCAGAAATTGCTCTAGTGAGACGTTCTGTCTCAAAGTGCCATTTATAAAAATGTTTCTTTCACTGAGTACGGATGTCCAAGGCTTTGAAGATGATTGAAATTGAAGTGAACCATAAGACGACGGTTGGAAGTCAATTGTCAATATTTAAATAGAGACAGAATTTACTTGAGACGGTGTTTCGGGAGTGTGTAAATCCTGATCTCTAGTCACCTCGGATATCTGTGGACAGCGGTTACACTAACAAGACACACACTGTGGGTGGGGAGGCTCGCATATCACTCAGCCTGACACACACGCAGACCGTGTCAGAGTGATACTCTCACACCAAGCTGCGTAGGTGAGGAGCGCCGAGCGCGTTGGAGTTTTGTGTGTGTGTGTGTGTTGGATCTTGCTGGGTTTGGTAAGAATGAGAACAAAAGTGTTAAGGCCTGTGGCGTGCAGGAGCTTTTACACGACGCTTTATAGCACTGGGGTGTCAAATTTATTCCGCGCAGGGGCGAGTGTCAGTTGGTTTTTCATTTTTCATTTTTTTTATGTGTGTCCAATTAAGATCCGTGCAGCCAGGTAGGGAATGTGTCTCCCTAATCAGAGGTCCACGTTAATCAATGACCAAGGGAGGTGTGTGAACCTGATGACACCTAGTCTACTGTGGAATGAGTTTGAAACAAATGCTGCATCAGAACACACAAGGACCCCAGAAACACACACACCCATATAAGGACCCCAGAAACACCCACATAAGGACCATAGAAACACACGCACACACACGCACAAGGAACCCAGCAACAGCTTCTCTTTGACGAGCAGCATTTATTTTATTTTGTTGTGTCCACTGCAGCTATAACAGTTAAGCATTTTTATCTTTAATGAATGTAGTCTAATTCAGGCTCTTCCTTGTGGGTTCTCTGGGTCTCCTTCCGCAATTGGGTCGTTTATGTATCCGGTACCAAATTATTCGTGAGACATGTGAAAACCTACCACATGTCTTTCTCCAGAACAAACGTCTTGTGCTTTGTGCACATTTAATTATTTTTAAATAGCATTTTGCATGAGCACACAGAGGTGTGAATGAACCTTAACCTCTAGGCCTACAAACAATACTTAAACGGTTTGTTGTGAGATTTGTTTGCCACTGGTTGTAGAATTGGTTCTCTCAAGTAATATAGGTGCCAATATGTGTTCCTCGCTTTGTTACTCAGTCGTGCTATCATAGAGATTCTGCCCACAGATTATGCACGTATAAACAACATATAAACAACATATAATACATTCCCATAATGGGATGACTGATGACTTTTGAAAAGTCATTTGTACGTTAGCAAAGTAGTTAGATAAACCGTACGCGCAAAACCTTTCCAATTTCCTTCCAACTCTCTGTCTCTTCCAGCCCGACTACTGCGCCTTCTGATCCCACATCTCCAGTGGAAATGTCACAAAATAGACTACCTGAACGTGTCCCTTGTGTAAATAGCTGTCCCAATCTCATTGGTGTGGAAAACACACAGTTGAAGCAATATTGCAAAAGGCCTATGAAAGTTCTCTATAACGAGAGCTTCAAATAGACTGAGACGGTGAGGCAGACGGTGAGGCAGACGGTGAGGCAGACGGTGAGGCAGACGGTGAGGCAGACGAGCGATGCTAAACGGACCTGTCCCGGAACCACCACTGTCTGTAGCTACTTGCTGACCGGGTGCACCCCACTGTCTCCTGGCCATAACAATTGGGCCCTAGTCAAAGTCCTAGTCTCCTGCATCCAACACATTGACTCAGAGACATGATTATTCACCTACCCTCCAATCTACCCAGACTTTTCCTGGTACGTCCGGGCTCACAGCTCGGGGAGGACGGAGGGACGAAAAAAACGTCCTGAATGATGGACTTAACGAACAGCGTGAATCTCCGTCGTCCCCCATAAATCACTTAATTAGAAACGTAGAGCAGTCGGAGGGAGCTACATCAGTCACTTTCCCATGGTGCTTTGTGGCATCTATCTGATGCCTTTTCATTTCCTATTTGTCATCCCTCGGCCCGTCCCATACATTAGCAGACATTATTGATGTCCTTCACCACAGCCATATCCCTCATCCCACACACGGTGCCTGTGTTCTTCAGGTGGCTGCCTCGGGGAGGGGACGAGACTGCAACTCTAACCGGTCACGGGGAAAACTTCTCTAACACTTCATCAGCAGCACGTGTCAGCGCTCCGTTTAGCCCTGACGTCATGCATCGCATTTGGTATTCTGTACACATACTGACCCTTTACAGATTGCTGTTTGAGATTGAGGGAGACAGAGAGAGACTGTGTGTGTGTGTGTGTGTGTGTGTGTGTGTGTGTGTGTGTGTGTGTGTGTGTGTGTGTGTGTGTGTGTGTGTGTGTGTGTGTGTGTGTGTGTGTGTGTGTGTGTGTGTGTGTGTGTGTGTGTGTGTGTGTGTGTGTGTGTGTGTGTGTGTGTGTGTGTCAGCCTCAGAGCCTGTCTGGCTCACTGTATGAACCAGCCAGATGGCCTGAGGCTGGCCTGTTTCCTGCCTGCCTGTCTGCAGATGCCTTTACATAGACACAAACACACACCCGCACCTTTCTGATATTAGCTCTAGCTGACAGGGAACGTCACTCTCTCTCTCTCTGTCTGTCAGTAGTGGAGAGAATAAGCCTCACTGAGCTGATACAGCTGGAGACTGGTCTCCAATTAGTATATACTACACCCCAGTCAGGAACACACACGGAGGGAGACGCAGATACTCTGAGCTTTTGTAGCTCTGTCCATTCTCCGAGCTCCCCCACAGAGTGGCTCCCTGGGCACCACGGACAGCGGCGTACTCAGCAGGCTTAGATTAAAGCTTCCCCAGGGAGAAGTATGTCTGTTTAGCTGTCGCCTGACTCCCCAGTTGCTCTACGGCTCATAAGCTTTCTAATTAACCTGTGAGCAGCTACCATGCTGCCCCGCAGATCCTGGGGAGAAATAAGACCTGACTACTGACCAACAACCGGTTCTGCCTCTTGCAACTTTCTCTCACCGCTGCATCTGATGTCATTCTCTACCTCTGATGTCATTCTCTAGCTCTGCCTCTGATGTCATTCTCTCTCTGTATCTACCTCTGATATTATTTTCTCAATGTCATCAATATTTTTTCTCTCTACCTGTAAGGCATTAATTTCTCTCTACCAACTCTCTCTCTCTTTCTCTCTCTCTGTCTATGTCTCTCTTTTTCTCTCTCTAAAAATGCTTTGCGTTGATTCAGGAACACATGTCTCTGTTTTGACAGAAACTGAACTTTCCAGCCGTCCTGAAAGCTCCTAAAGAAAGAAAGCCCAGCAAAAAGGAGGGAGGATCTCCTGGCAAGTCCTCCAATCTACCAGCTGTACTCTACAGGTAGACACACAAACATACCCTGCAGATTAGACAATCACGATTCACAGATTAGCCCTAAAACTAGCCTACGGCTGAAAAGTGGAGTTCAGTGGAGAATCTTTTTCTATGAAACCGGCCCCAGTTGAATAATTGGAGTTCGTAATTTAAAGTGTGTGTGTGTGTGTATATATGTTGTTTGCAGCTGTGGAATCTGTAAAAAGAACCAGGACCAGCACCTCCTGCTGTTGTGTGACACCTGCAAGCTCTACTACCACCTGGGTTGTCTGGAGCCTCCTCTCACACGCATGCCCAAGAAGACCAAGAACAGCTACTGGTGAGGATGGGAGGAGGGCGGGAGGGGAGGAGGGTAGAAGAGTGGTGGGGTAGAAGAGTGGTGTTGTGGTGCGGTGGTGGTGTGTGCTATAACAGTGCTGTTAGTGCTCTCTGTATTTTTGTATTTAAAAAACAAAAAAAACCGATCTTTTCTTTTTCCATGTTGTTATTTATTAAGAACATTTTGAAAATCAATTAACAAAGAACAGGGTCAAAAGATTTTTTTTTAGATTAATATATTGTATTTTGCAACTTCGAAAACAAATTACTCTTGCAAAGAACAACTATGAACTACTCTAGTAATGAACTAGGCTACTCTGGCAGTTAATTTAAAGAAAGATTAGCTGTGGTTGATGGGGGCGACTTGGCTTTCATATTATTAAATAAAATACACACTTGAGATTTTAGACATATTTAGTGTTTGACCAGGAGTTTTCTCAGGTTAAAAGTGTTGCCATGGCCACCTTTGCATTTCGCATCACAAATATTGCAGCGAGCGTCGTCTGCGTCAGGCTCTGACAAGCTGCAGGGGTGAGGTGATCTCACTCTCGTGGTCTCGCTCTCGTGGTCTTGCTCTCGTGGTCTCACTCTCGTAGTCGAGCTCTTTCACTTTTTTTCTACTCTCTCACCCAGATGCACTCTCAGGTAGCAAATTGGCAAATTTTTTGGCACCCATTGATTTTACGTGAAGTATAACTCTGTAATGCCGACATAATTCGGTACCCAACCCCAGTGTTCATACAGTGTAAACACTCACAACACACGACGCAGGGCTGAAATAGTCCAAGAACACTGTCAAAGTACATTATTGTCCATAGTTTTTCACTTGACTGGATGTTTCGGACAATTCCGGTAAAGTCAATGTATCAGATGGAGGACACAGAGATACAGGTACCCAGGTCAGATAAGGGAGGTCTTTTGTGTATCTGTTTCAATCTAAGTGTTTTCATGAGCTGCTTACACAGAAGAGAAGCTGATCTATCCTTTACTCTCTATTACCCATGATGGGGTGTGGTCACTCGTGTGTGTGTGTGTGTGTGTGTGTGTGTCCATAATGTTGTTGTCTTTGAAAGTGTGTGTTTATGCGTGTGTGTGTGTCTGTCTGTTTACCTCAGTCTGTTTACCTCAGTCTGCTTACCTCAGGTGTCTGTGTGTTAGTCTGCGCAAACCTGTTCTGCATCTCTCCCGTCCGCGATTGGGAGTAATTAATTTAATCCATGAATAAGAAAAGCATGGCGCGGCGTTCTGCTTCGTCGGGGGAAAATTAGAAAGCGTTCGGAGAGATAAAACTGTGTAAAGGTGACGCCAAGTCATACCTAATTACCAGGATCTGCATGCCAGGAAATTCTCCAGAATGGGGAGGCAGACCGGAGTCATGAGATGAACAATTAGAACAGTACAATGGATTTGGGCCCTCTTATAGATGAGGCAGAGGTCAGTGGTACCAAAGCAACGCTAACGCCATGACAACACGTGGAGGAAATGCACCCCTCCATCTCATCATTGTCTCCGAATTTGCTGCATTTCCTCTTGTTTTTCCGTTATGTGGGGGCAGTCATGCTTGTATGGCAGTCAGCCCCAATACTAAACGGTTTGTCTACAGAGGGTATTTAAACAGAATTCAATGTTATAATCGCACTTTTGTTGTTTTGTTGTTTTAATTCTGTTGTTCACTTTCTGATTTGGTTTTATTCCAAATCCTGAAACCGGATGTACTGCTATTATTGCCACTCGTTCCAATACTATTGGTTTTGATTTGTCCTTGACCAGAATGCCTTGCATTTCTTCCCAATATGCAGCTGGGAGCGAACGTGAGATACCCATCTATTAATAAAATAGGATCTTTATGGTCAAACCCAAAACGCGCAGAGGTTGTTTCAGGTTGTTTCTCAATAGACTGATGTCCTTCTGCTTTGTCTTGTGCATCATAAAAACGCTCGTAACTTGAAATCCAGTCTCAGCTATTCTTTTCAATAGATACCGAGACACGTTACAGACTGACACGTTTGTTCCAATGTTTTGTGTTTTGTTCATTTAACTGTTATCAGCGGCATCCAGATCTTGTTCCTCTGACATTGATAGGAAAGGGTTCAGAAGCCTGTTTTCCGTGCTTAAAATGTTCCAAGATAGAACAATCAATCACCCTGCATAGAGAAGAGAACCGTTTATGGACTGTGATACATTGTCATTCTTTGTCACACACACACATGTGTACACAAACACTATACATACATACGTATCTTTACATATCTATACATACATACATATACATTCACCTGTGAGTTGTCGTAATGTTTTGGCTCATAATCCACGTTTATTTTTGTGTGTGTGTGTTTCTATCTCTCTGTCGCCCCTACAGGCAGTGTTCGGAGTGCGATCAGGCCAGCAGCGACGAGGCAGACATGGCCATGCAGACGCTACCCAACGGCACCAAGAGGTCCCGGAGACAGATTAAAGGCCCCATGAAGTTCATCCCTCAGGAGATGTCCCCAGAGCCCAGGAAACGAGATGTGAGAGGCACGGCGTGTGTGTCGCCACACACTCGTCACTCTTATTGCTCGTTAATGCTCTCATCGACCGGCGGTTAATTGGTTTCGGCTTCGTAAGCAGGCATAGTGGCTAGAAGTTGCGTGGGCTTCCTCGTTTCACAATTTCTCTTAGTAGTCTAGATTGTTTTATGGGTCAGTTGGTCGGCCATTGGATTTGTGTTGGCATCTACTGTATCACCCAGCATGCATCTGGAAGTAAAGTCCATTGTTCTGCCACTTTGGTCCTCTTATCCTGGACCAGAGTTCTAGTGTTTCTGTACCGGTCTTCACTTTGTTCTGACATTGCAAATTAACCAGGCCTGACTAATTGAGGCCAACATTTAAACCAGGTCAGACTGATTCACTTGTAGATGTGCTGGGAAACTAGTAAGGATGGAACAGGTATTCTGCTGTACACATCTCAGAGTGGTGCTTGGTTCAGATCCGCCAGTAATACTAATCGAACTGAACTGAATCTACAGAGCACTAGGGAGAATGATTAATGTACCAGGACGTTGGAATATGAACAAAGAGGGGCATTTCTTTTGTCAAGGCGAATATCTCTTTCTGTTTGTTGACACTAAGCGAGCATGTGTGTGAGACGGAGCCAGGTTGTGTGTTTTATAAAGAGGGAAGAAAAATCAACAACATATTTAAACAGATTGTGAAAACAATTCCATCTGTTGCCTTTGGGTCCTCTGCCACTACCCGACAGATGGAACACTTATCATTATAAATGCTAACCGCTAGATGCTAGTGCCACAGCCAGTACAGCACCCCATCCTACGCTCCACTCCTCATTCCTCCCCTCTCCTACCCTCTGGCTCTACCCTCCCCTCACCTTTGGCCTCTCCACCCCTCACCTTTGGCCTCTCCACCCCTCACCTTTGGCCTCTCCGCCCCTCACCTTTGGCCTCTCCGCCCCTCACCTTTGGCCTCTCCACCCCTCACCTTTGGCCTCTCCACCCCTCACCTTTGGCCTCTCCACCCCTCACCTTTGGCCTCTCCACCCCTCACCTTTGGCCTCTCCACCCCTCACCTTTGGCCTCCTCACCCCTCACCTCTGGCCTCTCCTCCCCTCTGGCCTCTCCTCCTCTCCTCTGGCCTAGCCACTTGTCATGCCTGTGACGGTCAGTCGGGCGGTGCCACCAGATAAAGGGCCCAGTCAGAGTTCATTTAATTATTGGATCTTTATAGCGGTTGACTCCATTAAGGAAATCCATGAAAGGCCAGAGAAAGATTAGCGGAAATCCAATGCACACTAACATTTAAAATAAATAAGATGCTATATCGTCTAGTGTGCTGGCACACCCTTGCCCGCGTAAACACAGCGCACACGCCTCGCACGCGGAAACACAGCGCCCGCGTAAACCCAGCGCACACCCCTCGCCCGCGTAAACACAGCGCGCACCCCTCGCCCGCGTAAACACAGCGCGCACCCCTCGCCCGCGTAAACACAGCGCGCACCCCTCGCCCGCGTAAACACAGCGCGCACCCCTCGCCCGCGTAAACACAGCGCGCACCCCTCGCCCGCGTAAACACAGCGCGCACCCCTCGCCCGTGTAAACACAGCGCGCACCCCTCGCCCGCGTAAACACAGCGCGCACCTACTCTGGGTCTCCGCTCAGGTGAGAAAATGAAAAACTGGGGGCCGGTGGTGCGACTGAGCTAAATCAATCTTTTAATTAAGTACATCGTCGCATCTTTAGCAGCCATTTATCATTTTGCATCACCGGGCCGGGATTAGAGAAGCTAACGGAGCGGTGGAACCAGCAGTAACTACACGTAGGAACTTAATTCTGGTCATGATTCTCAGCAAACTAATGGCATATGTTCATACAGGATGCTCCTGTGTAATCACGGGGGGGTGTTTCTGCAGGGCCACCTTTAAACAGCAGCCCGTGACACCAGGCATGGCTAGCGTGGGGGTGGGGTGTGTGCGTCAGCGCCCCCTGCTGACTTTCCGGCGAACTAAAAATGGTTTATTGGGCTCTGACTTTTTAGCCCACAATTAACAGTACAGCGTGTCATGTAGGAAGATAAGGTGTTGCTTTTGGGTAATACAATATTAACTTTGCAGGATTCATTATGTCGTGCAGTACAATTATAGACCAGTAACCAATTTTGACATTCTCTGCGAGGAATATTATTTGGGAGGGATGTTATTTGAAGATTAATATATATTATTTATTCGTCTTCAAAGAACGCAAATCTGTGGGTTGGGACTGTGTGTGTGTGTGTGTGAACATGTTTTTTGTCATTAGCGTCAAAGATGACAGTAGGCTTCTTCACGTACAAGACTAGAAACACTCGCCCTTACAACAGCACGAATTGCTTGAAAACGCGGGGTGTATCCGTTTCAAAATGCCACTATGATTTGTCACTTTTGCCGTGGCACCGAGGACCGCCAGCGTAATGTAGACGAGTACAGTGGCGTGCCTGGAGCAGTAGACACGTCTGTAATGTCGGGCTGCTGCCTACTGTTTGAGGTGATTTATTTGACCATCAAAACACTGGCCATAAATGAGCACGTGCGTCCGTCTCCCATTCACACACACACACACTGTTACACGCCGCCGACTCTAAAATAATCCAGTAAAAGGCACGCGCCCGTGAACGTTCAGTTTATAGGGCTCCACTTCCCAGAAAGCACTCAGCGGGCCGCGAGGAGGCCGAGCTACACTGCGGTGTCAATGGCCCATCTCACCCCTGTGGCTCAGCTCGCGTTTACACACACACACACACTCCAACCCCCGCCCCCATCAAGGGGCCAGCGGGATGTCGATTAGCCAGCCCTGATAAATTGAAACAGGGCTTGTGAGCGGTGCCAGCGCCAGGGTGCCCTGGTAAAAGCATTAAAAATGCAAAGCAGGGCCTTTTCACTGGCTGCCAGCTCACGCCTTGCATCTGAAGATAAATGCAGCATTGAAGCGCCTCTACTGGAGCAGACGAGCGGCGGGAGGAAATCAGAAAAAGCCTGCTTAATCCCCGAGTACTTCCAGCAGCAGGGTACTCAGCCTAGTGGAGTTCTGGGTACTTTATACAAACCAACAGAAAAACACATTAACCCAGACCCACGGCCTCCAGAACCACGGCCACCAGACCCACAGCCTCCAGAACCACGGCCTCCAGAACCACGGCCACCAGACCCACAGCCTCCAGAACCACGGCCACCAGACCCACGGCCTCCAGACCCACGGCCTCCAGAACCACGGCCTTCAGATCCACATCATCCCTCTCCTCGACCCTCTCTTCATCCCTCTCGTCCCTCTCCTCGTCTCTCCTCGTCCCTCTCCTCGTCCCTCTCCTCGTCCCTCTCCTCGTCCCTCCTCGTCTCTCCTCGTCCCTCTCCTCGTCCCTCTCCTCGTCCCTCACCTCGTCCCTCACCTCGTCCCTCACCTCGTCCCTCTCCTCGTCCCTCTCCTCGTCCCTCTCCTCGTCCCTCTCCTCATCTCTCCTCATCCCTCTCCTCATCCCTCTCCTCGTCTCTCCTCGTCCCTCTCCTCGCCCCTCTCCTCGTCCCTCTCCTCGTCCCTCTCCTCATCCCTCTCCTCGTCCCTCTAACAGGACATATATAGAAAACAAACCTTCGGATGGTGAAGTTTTTTTTACTATTTGAAAAGGAAGGTTGTTTTTTGTTATCTGAAATGGGCGACAGCCAGCCAGACGGACACTAAGCTATTCAGTTCTCTGACTGACTCGGCTGTGAGAGGCCAGTGAGGGTGATGTGAGATCCTCCTTCCTTCCACTCAGGTGCGGAGGGGGTCGCTTATTGACAGAGTCTAAAGACAAAAGATCAGGGGGGGAAAATGGAAAATGAAAGAGGACTGTGGAGCATTTCCCTCCATCCTCTCTCAGTTGACTATCTGTTCCGTTTCTCCATCAGGGAGCTGGGACTGGGTGGTGGGGGAGGCTGGGACTTGGGAAAGGAGTCTGGTAGGGGGGGCTGGGGAGTTGAGGCTGTATGTCACAGAAGGATCGGGGTATGGTGGCTGTAGATAAGTGGTATCCATGGAAAGGAGGGAGGGGGGGAGGGAGGGAAGGACAGAGGGAGGGGCCATATCTATAGTGCTCTCTCTTGTCTCTTCTACTCCATCTCTGTCTTCTGCTCCATCTCTCTGTCTGTCTTCTGCTCCATCTCTCTTTCTCTGTCTGTCTTCTGCTCCATCTATCTTTCTCTGTCTGTGTCTTCTGTGCCATCTGTCTCTCTGTTTTTTTTGCCACATCTCTCCTTCTCTGTCTTTTGCGTTATAATTTAAAGTTGATGCAGCGTTTCCCAAAATGACATTTCCATAAACTGCTGATAACCATGAGACTGACCGAAGCTCTCACCAAGGATCTCGATCAGCCTGGATCCATCAGATAACAACTAAATGACCACAGAGGCTCGGTTAAATCTGACTGGGGTGTTGGGAGACAAAACAAACACATTGTTTTGTTTTTCGCAGAGAACTCGAGGGCAGAAGAGAAAAAGGGTGTCCATCTTTGAAGATGATAAGTTTGATGTGCAGGTATTTCACTACTCACCTTGCTATTGATGACTCCTACTGTTAAAACACACTGGTACTGCACATTGTTTTTATTGTATTCCCCCCCACACACACACACACAACAACGCCTGCCGCCTGTAATTGGCCTGTGTGTTTCCATAGGAACCAGCTCCACGGGAACGGCGTCAGCGTCAGTCTGTGATGCAGAAGAAGCTCCCTAAAGCAGATGACAACAGGACCGACTGTACTTCCTGTAAAGGGCCTGGGGACAACGACAACCTGGTCAGGTGGGTCGCTATGGGCGATGATGTTTTATTGGCTGAGGGAGGGGCCAATAGAGGGAGAGGAAAAGGTGTGTGTGTGCCGGTGTTAGGGGTGGGAATTGCCTGGCAATTACAATACAATATTATTTTGTTACTTGGGTCACGATCCAATGATTTTGCCGTTCTATAAGTTTCGCTTTACACTCGGCATTGTCATTAAATATTAAGACATCGCTAATACAGTTCGTTCACTTTTGTAAATGTTAATACATTTTTCTCATGAACATTGTGTAAATCAACTGTAATATATTAAAAATAATCCTAATTTTGCTGCTGAACACTGGAATGCATGATCAGCTAACAGGAGTTTTTCCCCACTAAGAAATCCCTCACCAGATGCAGACAATAATTAAGTAGTTCATTGAACCACAATAGCAAACAATATCGAAATCAAACACTCAATAAATCTGCAATCTTAGAAACCAACTCAATCAATTGAGAACAGTCGTGCACCATAAAACACAAACGAAACCCACGTACGATCTGTCACGTTTCCTCAATAGAAGTATTGTTATGTGGTGTGTAATTCTGCTCCCCCCCCAAAAAAAAAAAAGTGTAATCACAGTCTCAACCAAAATACCACCGATCAGCCGGTCCTGGAGGCATGTTTCCGTGGTAACGTGGAGACTTTCGCATCTGAGGGAGAATTTCTTTCCACGGCGACCCGTTAGCTTGACTCTGACTCCCGTATGTAATTATACGCATACAGTAGCAGTGGTAGTTTTTACTCCAAAAAAAAAGTGAAACGTTTACTTAGTTTTTCCGGGACAAAAGTATCTGGCGCGCGTAGTGAACTAAACGTCCAAAATGGCTTGAAAACGTGTTCGGTTTTGGTCGCGCCAAAATGAATTTGCCATTTTGAGCTCTGTGTGATGAACCCCTAATAGACATTCAATCCACATTCGGGGAGCGTTAATGTTAGGTGCAGTTAATTAAACATATTGATACACTGTCCCAGGGAAAACAGTCGGGATACTATCCACAATCCTTGTTTGTACGTCACTGTGTGTGTGTGTGTGTGTGTGTGTGTGTGTGTGTGTGTGTGTGTGTGTGTGTGTGTGTGTGTGTGTGTGTGTGTGTGTGTGTGTGGGTGTGGGTGTGGGTGTGGGTGTGGGTGTGGGTGTGTGTGTGTGTGTAGCCATATCCTCCAGATGATTAAAGTTCAGTCTTCATTAGGATGTGGCCGCCTAGCAAAGGGGGCTGGAAGGGGGAGCAGCTGATCCACAGAACACCTGTATCATACTGCCAGCTACATTTACACACTTCATCAATACCTAATGAACAGCCTGATCTTCTCTGGCCTCTCGGCAGATATATTTCCTTCTCTGGCCTCTCGGCAGATAAATTTCCTTCTCTGGCCTCTCGGCAGATATATTTCCTTCTCTGGCCTCTCGGCAGATATATTTCCTTCTCTGGCCTCTCGGCAGATATATTTCCTTCTCTGGCCTCTCGGCAGATATATTTCCTTCTCTGGCCTCTCGGCAGATATATTTCCTTCTCTGGCCTCTAGGCAGATATATTTCCTTCTCTGGCCTCTCGGCAGATAAATTTCCTTCTCTGGCCTCTAGGCAGATATATTTCCTTCTCTGGCCTCTCAGCAGATATATTTCCTTCTCTGGCCTCTCGGCAGATATATTTCCTTCTCTGGCCTCTCGGCAGATATATTTCCTTCTCTGGCCTCTAGGCAGATATATTTCCTTCTCTGGCCTCTAGGCAGATATATTTCCTTCTCTGGCCTCTAGGCAGATATATTTCCTTCTCTGGCCTCTAGGCAGATATATTTCCTTCTCTGGCCTCTAGGCAGATATATTTCCTTCTCTGGCCTCTCGGCAGATAAATTTCCTTCTCTGGCCTCTAGGCAGATATATTTCCTTCTCTGGCCTCTCGGCAGATATATTTCCTTCTCTGGCCTCTCGGCAGATATCATATCCACTGTTCCCCATGTCAGCACCGGCCCTGGACACGGACATGTACCCGTAAAATAAGAGTATTCTTCTTCTTTGTTGTCATTTAACCAAGTTTGCTAGTTATATAAACACATTGTCCAACATTTGCCATTAAATATCACACATGGTGTCTTTATTGGAGCAATGATGATAAAGGCAGCTTTGGTTGTCCATGGCAACACCGTCATGCTTATCCTATGTGCTACGTTAGTGGACTAACCCTTCACCCGCCGGCACCAGGGGAGTGTCTGTAACCATTTATAAAACATATATTTTTATATTTATTATCAGCCGTCTCAAAAATAAGTTCAACTTCTGCCCCACTGAGGAGTGTTGCTCTGAGTTACCCCCTTGCAGTAAATGCTAAATAGATGTGATAAAGAAATTGACGAGGCTAAAAATACAATAAAAATCGCACATTAGAATGCAGAAATTATCAAATAAACTATGATTCATTTGTTGGTTAAACATGTGGCCGTGCTAAAACATAAGCCCCCCTTATGAAGATGCTATATTGGCAGAACTGGCTGTTTCATTCATTAACAGTGCCTTGATGATGGTTGCTAACTTCACCAAAACCGACGTCTCAAAGGGTCATTTGCCTACTTTAATAAGAATTTACTCAAATACGTGATAGCTTGGCAGACGTATTTATTATTATTAATATTTATTTAGATCGTTGTGGAGCATTCATGGGTAAGATTTGTTTGTTGTCTATCAGGTGAGAAACGGGGATCTATATTGGCGTGTAAATCCTTAATCCAGTCTTGAGACGGTGCGTAAATGTGTGTGTCTGCGTGCGTGTTTGTGAGACCGCACAGTGCTTATTAAAAAAACTGTAATGTGACAAAGTGCATTGATTTCAGTTGACCACTAGATCTGCTCTTCATAGTAGCATATACGATTTCGCTCGCTTGAACTGAAACTGAATCTGTTATTGTTCTCTAGTTCTTTGCAATGTTTTCATAGTTGACATAATTCCGTATCAGTGGGTCCTTTGTGTCAGGGCTCATCAGGGGTCATCAGGGCTCATCAGGGGTCATTCTAGTTTTCATAGAAGCGAAGCTACTAATGTGTGGTTCTGTCAGTCTGTCATAGGTTATGGAGGTTACGGAGGTTACGGAGGTCGTGGGGTGTGAGGTCTGCTGGCTGCCCTGACTCTTTGTATCTTTGCATTGCACAGGTTGTGAGAGACGGGCAGACCCCTCTCCTCACCTCCCCACACCTCCATACAGCTGGACAGCTGAGAGACACGCAGACCTTAGAGAGAGAGAGGGAGAGAGAGAGACTTATTTACACAAGATGTACGGAGGGACGGAGTGGCATCAGGCCATCGGGAGTCAAACGATGGCCACCTTTATCCCAGCCGCGCTCCTCCTCCTCGTGACCCCAATCGGACGTCGCAGCGAACTAGAGGCCGAACTGGAAATGCACTTTGAGAACTCCAAAACGCTCATTGAAATAAGCGGAGGAGGTTTTGGGCTGTTGGGTATCCCGGAACCCCTGTCACTTTGGCAACACCGGCCGGGCCTTTTGGGGTTGTCAGTGCCAACTCTGACGGCTGTTCTATAAGGACCGTGTCCAATTCTGGACTGAGGAGTGACTCTGAAATCTGTTCTAGTTTGTTAGTTGTTTGTTTCCCTCTTCACTTTTCACTGTTACCCCCCCAATCCTTTTCACTCCTGTGACCTCCCCGAGCATCTTATCACCGCATCCAATCATTGGTATTGACCTGAGTCATTGATGGTCCAATCAGCCTGTGTTTTACTCACTGAAGATCTCTAATTGGAGATGAGCTTGAACTTCGCCCTCATAATCATCTTTTACTGTTGTGTTGTCACCGGGGCTAGAGTAGCGGCTAGCCGACATACAAAAGGTTTTGATGACTGTTTCCGTTTCCTGTGTTCGAGAAACACGTACCTGCTTACGTCCAACAGCAGAATGGGACCTGACATATCAGTTATAACAGTGTTTATTTTAATGGCAACTTATTTTGCGTGTGGGGTCGCTTTTGGTGTTGAGACGTTTTAAAGTCTTCTTTTGTCTCTTATATTTTTCCAGTGACAGTTTAACTGACAATTTTTTGAAGCAGCCCATCTCCTGTTCCCTGCGTGCGCGTTTGTGTGTGTGTGTGTGCGCTTGTGTGCGCTTGTGTGCGCTTGTGTGTGTGTGTGTGTGTCCTCATATGCGGATCTCCAGAACTCCACAGGGAGTGCTGTCAACTGAGCAGCTGTCTTGTGGTCCGTCTGTCTGTCTGTCAGGGTCTTGACAGAACTGTCACGCTTTGCCCTGAAGTGTCACTGGCTGTCTGTCCCCCGCTCATTCCCACATCCCAAGACCCTTTAGCTCCCTTCTTCACATCCCAGCCCTCATCTGTCCAGGGACTCATTTCGTCTGTGTGAGTGGCCAGACCACACACACACACACAATGCTTTGGTCCAGTAGAAAATGTGCTCAAGTAGAAAATGTGGTGTTTTTTCTGGATTAAGCACTTCCCTATACTTGTGACTTACTGTCTACCGCCACATCATGTCACTTCCATAAGCCCTAATTCTCTTCCTCATGATCCTCCCACATGTCAAATGTGGAGGACTGCAGCTGACCTTCCCTTACAAATGCAGTTGTCTAATGAAACTGCAGTAAAAGTGCTATAACTGCATATATATTTTGCATGCGGTAATTGCATTGTACTGCAGCTGTACTGTACTCTCAACTGCAATAATTTTTGTAAGGGCTACTACTGATTCTATCGTACGTCTAACCTTGCTACGTCTAACCTTGCTACGTCTAACCTTGCTACGTCTAACCTCGCTACGTCTATCCTCGCTACGTCTATCCTTGCTACTGCTAACCCTGCTACTGCTAATCTTACTACGACTAACCTTACTACTGCTAACCTTGTTACTGCTAACCTTACTCCAACTCACCTTTCTAACGTACAACTAATTATATTACAACTAACCATACTATAGCTAACCTTACATAATCTCACCCTTCAGCCGGTTACTGTTCTATAACAAACCTTACTCAGTTCACTCTACAACAATTTGCTCTACAGCAGCTAACCCGACTATAGCTAACCCTATGGAATTAAGAACTAACCTTATTAGAGCCTACTGCGGCTAACCCTGCTGCGGCTAACCCTGCTGCGGTTAACCCTGCTGCGGCTAACCCTGCTGCGGCTAACCCTGCTGCGGCTAACCCTGCTGCGGCTAACCCTGTTGCGGTTAACCCTGCTGCGGCTAACCCTGCTGCGGCTAACCCTGCTGCGGCTAACCCTGCTGCGGCTAACCCTGCTGCGGCTAACCCTGCTGCGGCTAACCCTGCTGCGGCTAACCCTGCTGCGGCTAACCCTGTTGCGGTTAACCCTGCTGCGGCTAACCCTGCTGCGGCTAACCCTGCTGCGGCTAACCCTGCTGCGGCTAACCCTGCTGCGGCTAACAGTACTGCGGCTAACCCTGCTGCGGCTAACCCTGCTGCGGCTAACCCTGCTGCGGCTAACAGTACTGCGGCTAACCCTGCTGCGGCTAACCCTGCTGCGGCTAACAGTACTGCGGCTAACAGTACTGCGGCTTACAGTTCTGCGGCTAACATATACTCTGACTAACATATACTCTGACTAACATATACTGTGGCTATTGCAACTAAAGCTAACTGTGCATGGCTCTGTATCACACAATTAGGCTTAGGGCTAGGGTTTGTCAGAACTGTGTATGTGACTGAACCATTAGGGATAATGTAGGCAATATATTCCTTTTAACCTAAGAATATGTGGTCCAAAAGTTTAGGAGTGTATAACGATCACCTCATAGCAGTGTTCGGTGATTAGTGTAGAACGATCATCTCATTGCTGTGTTCAGTGATTAGTTTATAACGATCACCTCATAGCAGTGTTCTGTGATCAGTGTGTACAGTATTTATTGGTGTTTTTTATTTTATTTGTGCCTTTATGACTGGATTTTGTCTATGATTAAAGCCTTTTGCTATTGCTTTGTTGTGGAGACATTTCGTAAAGCTGCCTTTGAGAGAAAGCATCTAATGCCTTCGCTGAATGTGTACTGTACATGTTTGAGGTAGTAGTTTACAATACGTGCATTATTCCATAATTTGTTTACACAAATGCGTACGTGACTATTGTTTGCTTATGTACATTTCAATGTGTGATTATATCTGTGTTTTTTGTACCAAGGCCATGGTGTATAGGTTCAGTGTTCACATTGACTAATATAGATCCTGTAAGAATATTGCTGCTTTTATGACGTGTGTGTGTTTGTGATGTTTCTGTCGGCCTCCCAGGCCTGATGGCTCGCAGCATTACGGCAGAGCTTAAATAAACTCTTGACTTTTTCACCTTATAACCGCAGTGATAAATGAGAGTCGGACAGCTAATTAATTGCGTAAAGGTGTGAGGGTAGCCGTAAAGACTGCGGTCAGAGGATCGTCCGTGCGCGTAGCGCCCTCTGTCATCTCTGATTTATCGTGGGGGAAGTGGCCCTTCTTTTGCAGATGCCCATTGACTGTTAACTGGCCACATAGAGCTGGTGAGCAGAAAGTGGTGGGTTGTGTCTCTCTCCCTGTTTGTTTGTCCGTTTGGCTCTCTGCGTGTTTGTCTCTCTGTCTGTTGGTCTCTCTGTCTGTTTGTCTCTCCGCGACAAAGCTGATCTGTTTATTTCTGCTAAGCCCGGATTCTGTGGCTTCACCTCCCCCTGTTCTGATTCACCCCTCTCTTTTCTTATTTTCCTTTTACCTCTCACACAGTGCCAGAGACTGTGTGTGTGTGTGTGTGTGTGTGTGTGTGTGTGTGTGTGTGTGTGTGTGTGTGTGTGTGTGTGTGTGTGTGTGTGTGTGTGTGTGTGTGTGTGTGTGTGTGTGTGTGTGTGTGTGTGTGTGTGTGTGTGTGTGTGTGTGTGTGTGTGTGTGTGTGTGTGTGTGTGTGTGTGTGTGTGTGTGTGTGTGTGTGTGTGTGTGTGCGGCGAAGAACATGGAGGCTTTCATTAAAAATCTGGTTAACAGCGTAACAAAAGCCTCCACTGTGTCTAACACCAGATGGACAGTCCGACACGACTGACAACAGAGCCTGTGATGCCAGCCTTGACCCGCATCGGGATTCAAATGCTATTTGAAACGATTTAAGTAAAACCTGCTCGTGTGGCAGGCAGCAGACAGACAGGCAGGCAGGCAGACAGATGTTAAGAGATATGACGTTGGGGGACTAGAATGGGAGTGTTCGGACGGTGGCGAAGAGTGAGTTTGAGACGTGGACTGGGTGAGGAGGGGGGACAGGGAAGGACGGAGGAGGGGGAGGTTCTGGGGGAGCGGTAACCTTTGGGATGATGGGTGCACTTCCCATTACCGTCCTGACACAGGATGCGCCGGGATGATTTAATGGCAGCATTTTGTTTTGCTGACTGCCCTTTTTTTATCCGTTTCTCTTTTACCATTAAAGGATATGAGACAAGACATGCTAGGCTAGCGCTCGTCTCTGTGTGGGTAGACTGGCCAAGCAGCTCCAATCTATCATTTCCTAGCCAGCTAGCTCCATCCTTCCCTCTGCCTGTTTTGTCCCACTGCTTTTACCCCTGCAGTCTGTCTCTGTGTGCGTGTGCGCGTGTGTGTCCGCTTTGCTCACGCACCTTTTTCCTTTTCCTTCTCGCGCTCTTCTCCTCTTTTTTTCCCGCCCTGCAGTGCAGCTGTACTACCTCCCTTCCCAGCATTCCACCTTTTGTCTCGGTGGCTGCACACACTCAAGACGGATCTCCCAACCCCCTGGGGGTCCTTACACAGCACCTCCAGTACCTTCGAGGGAAACGAAGTGGATTTGTTTTGCGTGTGAGACCTTGTTTTCCACACCCGTCTCTTATCGTGGAATCACTCAGGATATTATTCCCTGTCTGCGTTTCCCTCCGTATCTTCTCCAACCGGCGTAGTCATTAGCATGAGTCGTATTGGGCCACAGCGAATTCGCCCTCGCCCAGAGAACAGGCGCGGTAAAGATAAAGTCCGCCACGGTCTTACATTGGATCATTTGGACATAGACGGGCGGCGCTCACGAGATGACTTGCCTATTGACTATTGATAGTTTTTTTCACACGTAGCACTTCGTCATCCCAGTAATGCTAGCTGGCACCCGTTAGCAAACACACACGAAGTGTCTGTGTTTTTGTTACTTATTGCCCATTTAAGTTACACTGAACCAGGGACACCTGATGTAACTTCTGAAGAGGACGAAACACTTGTGATTATCGTCCTCTCCTTTTAATCAGGGTTCTAATACAGATCTGGCACAACAGGTGGGTGCTATTAGCAACCAGGTGTTTTAACGTTGGGCCACAGTGTTTTAAACCGTTCGGATTGGGCAGCCCGCCGTAAAATGGGGAAGCTAGCTAGGTCTCGACACGCTTCGTTAAAGGCGTTGTGGGTGTGGGACACGAGACGAATGTAGCAGGCGACGGGAGTGTAGGTATGAAGAGGCTATAAAGGCTGCCGTGAACATACTGCTGTTCTGTTCTCGCATGCTTAGTGCCTGAACCAAATTAACGGATACATGAGAAGAATCGGGCTGCTATGGACTTCCCATCGACTGTCGTCTGATCGTCCTAGTTAGCTCAAAGCTCTGGAGTTAGCTAGCTTACAAGCTCATCTGGGACGCGGCAGGATCAATTAAGTGTGTGTCTCTTGTCGGAGACGGTATCTTTCCTCTCCGGAGCACAGCAGAAGGCCAGGACCCGTCGAGTTACATCACAGGGAACAGAATGGGGTCCTAGTTAGGTCAAACTCGTCCTTAAAAGTTGAGGCTCTACCTCGGGGCAGGGGCCGCGGACCGGCTGGTTCTTCTGCTCGGGTCCACACACCCACTCACTACCTGGCTCTCTGTCTGTCTGTACTCGGGCCACTGAGTCCCCCTGCTGGTTGAGTGGGGGAACAGCAGCCTCATTGCCACACTGGAGATAAGAGCCCCTATTCCGTTGGTTTCACTGCTCCAGGCAAAGTATTTGAATCCTATCCCGGTGTGATCGGCTAGCGGATATTCCATTTTCGCTTGGCTTCGGTCTCCCCGGGGTGAGTAAGTTCTGTCTTAACGAGCCTGTAAATGGCCTGAAACGGCCTCGCCTTTCCTTTCCTCGTCTCATTCCTTCCCTTTTCACTGCTTCTGAAACAATGCCTCTTCAATAATATCCGAGGCCGTGTCCCGTCGACGCCCTGACGGCCCTAAATCAAAAAGCGGCGGTCTATCGGACGTGTCCCATAATCCACTCCCTTTCTATAGAGAGGATTCACAGGACTACTTTGTCACGGGTTGGGACACAGGAGTCGATGGCTAAGCGCTTTGTGGCGTATTGATCTTCCGTCACGTGAACACTCCCTAGGTAATTGCACTGCCCCTGTGTGATAAATTCGCCAGTGTTGTTTCGGCCACTCTGGGGGCTACGCCACAGCACAGACCTGACGAGAGAGAGTTGGGATCACACACACACACACACACACATGAACCGCACCATACGAAGAGGATTCTTCCTCTGTGGAAGATCTACAGCACTGACATTCTGAGGCCACCTAAGGCTCCTTTTTGCACAACAGTGAAGACAATCATCTGGGAAGCCTGAGAACCAAGTCTTAACTGTTTGACGTATGGACAACTCGTTCTATGGACGACTCGTTCTATGGACGACTCGTTCTATGGACAACTCGTTCTATGGACAACTCGTTCTATGGACAACTCGTTCTATGGACGACTCGTTCTATTTGATGTGGTAAAACACAGATGTCTTGAATAGATTACCTCAGGACGGACCACTGGGGTTAGGGTTCGATGAGGAAGCTTTTCATCTTAGAGTGTGTTATTCACATGTTTTTCAATGTTTTTAGCAAAGCAGCTAATCCAAATACTGAATGCCAGTTATTCCCCAAACAAGTACAACTTGAATCACTGATAACAAACTTGGTCCAATTGCATTTTCCTCATTGAAGTTTTTTCCGATTCCGACAGTTTGGTTGAACATGGTTGTGTAACCAGTTTGGTTGTGTAGTTTGACCGCAAGTATGGTCGTTTCCCTGAGTCGTCTACCAGAGACTACGCTGTCACATCCCCCCAGAGTGGCCTGTCACATCCCCCAGAGTGGCCTGTCACATCCCCCCAGAGTGGCCTGTCACATCCCCCCAGAGTGGCCTGTCACATCCCCCAGAGTGGCCTGTCGCATCCCCCAGAGTGGCCTGTCGCATCCCCCAGAGTGGCCTGTCGCATCCCCCAGAGTGGCCTGTCGCATCCCCCAGAGTGGCCTGTCGCATCCCCCAGAGTGGCCTGTCGCATCCCCCAGAGTGGCCTGTCACATCCCCCCAGAGTGGCCTGTCGCATCCCCCCAGAGTGGCCTGTCGCATCCCCCAGAGTGGCCTGTCGCATCCCCCCAGAGTGGCCTGTCGCATCTCCCCATTTCAAACCAGATTTAGATACCAGCTCCAGTCTCGTTGTCAGGCCCGTTGATATTACCTCAGGTGAGTTAATGTTCTCAGATGCTTACCGACTGCATAAAAAGTCACCTTCAGTTTCATGCTGATTGCATTGTGATTAAACCACTATAATTGCTCCGATTCCTTTTAATATCCAATTATTACTCACTTGGCCTCTGGAAGTACCTCTGAAATCAATGGGATCTGACTCTGGCCCATCTGTCTCTGTGGTAGAGAGCTGAGATTATAACATTAAATGAACATTGATCTGGCGCAAAGCATTTCGCTAGCCCGTGCACTGGACTGAATTCTTGCTTAAAGTTGAAACACATCCTTTTACCTTCAAACTCTGTGTGTCTTTCGTTTTGCACACGGTCGTATAATCTTGGTAAAATGCACTTTGATTTGGACTAATGTTACGTGTGTTAGAGCATTTTGCCCTGATCGCCTGTCTGTCTCTGTGGGTGTGCTGAAGAACGCAGAAACGAGGCTAGGGGGCCCCCTGCAGGGGCCGCGCACTCCAGAGAACTACCCTTTGAAGTGGATAAATGTAACGGGAAGTTGGGAGATCAAACCAACACTGAATGATTATAACTACGGAGAGAGAGGGGGGAACAGAGGGAGAGAGAGAGAAAGACAGGGAGAAATATAGGTTAAAGATGACAGGTGGCGAACAGGACAGATGTAGAGCATGGTTGGGAGTGTGTGAAGGCCCTGTACAGGGAAGGTCTCTGTAGAACAGAGGGGAGGTGCCAGGGGTTTAGAGGAGGAGCTGGCTAAGAGAAGGAGTCCCTTAGATTAAACATCAGATGAAGGGGGGAGGTAACATGGGTTTAGGGGAGGAGGTGGCTAAGAGAAGGAGTCCCTTAGATTAAACATCAGATGGGGGGGAGGTAACAGGGGTTTAGGGGAGGAGGTGGCTAAGAGAAGGGGTCCCTTAGATTAAACATCAGATGAAAGGGGGATACAAGACGCCAGCCGAGAGCAACATGTGTAGCAGACAAAACCAATCAATCGGCCACCAGGCGGCCAATAAGATTACATCGATCAATAACCACTCTTATGAGTGATTGGATTTTGTCTGCTTCAAGAGGAGGAGGCGGCGGCGGCGGCCGGGGATTGGGGGGGGCATGGGGTGGGCGGCTCAATTTTCCCAATGATTAAAGCGGAGACAAATTGGTTTGATAACATCAAGGACCTTGCTGTGGTTGGGTCTATAAAGGGCAGTGTTCAGTGTAGATAGAGGTTGAGTCACCAGGTATGGCAGACTCAGTGAAAAGCAGCTAGCCAACCACTGGTCTTCAGCACTGTTAACCTGCCCTATAAAAGCTCTGCGAAAAGAAGTTAGGAACCAGAGTCACCATGTGTGCGTATTGGGCCCAGAACTGCTATTGGGACCAGAACTGCTACTGGGCCCAGAACTGGTCATTGGGCGACGCCATAGTTCACAGGTGTCATACCGGTTCCATGTGGGGGCCGAGTGTCTGCAGGTTTTTGCTCTCAACTTGTACTTGATTGATTAATTAGGTCACTAATTGGTTAGGTTCTACCCTCACCTGGTTGTTTAGGTCTGAACTGAGAAATAAACACTCAGTACATGTATTTTATAGTTTATATAAGAAAGAAGGTTGGGCGGATGTTTTAGATTTTGGATTGCTTAAACATACTGACCCAAGTTGCATTGGGCATTTTGAGGGGGAAAACAGAACTTACCCTCTTCAAAGAAGAAATATGGTTGTCCCAATTAATGAAATATAAACTTTTTTTGCTGATCTTGACTGCGTAGTATCTGTTAGAATGACATTTTAATGATCGTGGATGTGTATTTGATGTACAGTGCCGTTTGGTGAATAAGGAAACCTGATATGTATTGTTCTTGGTTTGCAGTTGAGGATGCAGATTGCGTGGCTGTCAATACAGAACTAGTATGCTGTCATGTTTCTCGTTATATGAGTTAACCATAATTGGCACCTTGTGTGACTCTCAGGCTAGAAAAAAAATGTTATTTACCCTGCCCCACCCTTTTCACCTTGCCCCACCCTCTTTACTCTGCCCCACCCTCTTTACCCTGCCCCACCCTTTTCACCTTGCCCCACCCTCTTTACTCTGCCCCACCCTCTTTACTCTGCCCCACCCTCTTTACTCTGCCCCACCCTTTTCACTCTGCCCCACCCCTTGGTTCAGCACCCCTTGGTTCTAGCAGAGGTGCAACTTTTAAATATACATTAAAATATAAGTATGCTTAAATGTAATTAAATATGTATAGCTTGGCTAATAATAATCTACTCTCCATTCCGCCAATTTGTTCTGCATCAATGAGCAGCGTTTCAAGATGTTTACAGAGATACACAACAAAAAGTACAATAGGTTCATTAAGGTAAAGTAATTAAAACAGGTAAAGTGTTGTACACACTCCCCTAAGGAAACAAAAGAACTCTCCAGAGTGTTGGGAAGTGATTTGATTGTGCTGTTTGTCTTGTAATGTCAGTGTGCATGCGTGCGTGTGTGTGTGTGGGTGGGTGGGTGCACGTGTGTGTGTGTGTGTGTGTGTGTGTGTCTGTCACACTGGGAAACAACCAGTGAAGTCCACCTCTCCACTTTGGGCCCTGTAGAGGGAGATTCATGGTAAATCAATGGGTGGTAGTGTGCAACAATAGGAGGCTAGCTCATTAGTGGCACAGACACACTGGGGCCATTTGTCTTGTTTCCACAGAGGTGGCCGCAGGGTGTTTTAACTTCCATAGTTTCCTAGTCAGATATGACTCCTCAGCCGGGGTGCGTGTGTGTGTGTGTGTGTGTGTGTACCACCTGCAGGTTCCCTGTTAATGTGCAGCAGATGTTTGTCTCCGCTTCTACACCTTAGGAGTCGGAACTCAATTATTCACCAAATAACTGTTTTGCAGTGGCTTTTGTTTAGTCATGTGAACGGTTTAGTGCTAGTTCTGTTCTGAAACGCGCAACCATGTCGTGCTGTAATTATTCAGGAAATATATTTTATGTCATGTAATTGGCCGAGGTTTATGGGCCAATCAGGCGCTTTCCTGTCCGGGACATGGCCAGAGATTACCCCACATCTGATGTCATCGCTCACGGTGGAAAGATGCTTTTCACCATAGAAGAGAAATGAAAGCTGTTTCACTCGTGTTTCCGGTAATTATATTTTACTGGTCACTGCTAACGATGGGCTGTTAACGTCATGTGTCTGGTATGTGTGGACGTGAGTGACTTGTGATGGACAGAGAAACGACACCTGTGCTTGTAGTTCCAGCATTTCAATATGAAGTACCAACATATTAGAGTCAAGTTAAACTAGTGTGTTTGAGACTTCATTGAAGACCCCTTGGTTCGGTTTATTTACACTTCAGTAGTTGGACAGAAGATATCCAGAGAAGAGATCCATCAATATCTTGCCATGTTGAGCTTTAACGGGATGCGATTAAAACCGTGGCTGGTGGTTTCCTCTGATGTTTTTCCCTTTGACTTCAGACCATATAATAAAGGCTGTGGTGATCTGACATCCGGGCTGGTGCCGAGGGCAGTGCGTTTCTCTGTCGGCCGGGTCGCAGTGAATGCATGGAGCTGATAGGCCGATACACGCATGAAGACACAACTAGTGGTTAGAAAATATCCCTTCCATGAAATGAACTGGCAATCAATTTGGACTACGGACGTGGTGGTTTAATGTCTAAATACCTTCAGGGTTATGGGAGATAAATAATGTGTGTTGTACATGAGGTGACTGCGCGTATATTATAGTTATAATACAGACCTCCTTTGGCAATGTTTTTTCCGCGGTTGCAATGTTTCACTAGGCTGTTTCACAAGTTACACCCTCGACTGGTATGTTTGTAATTACCGGCTGTATTGAGGAAGGCACGTGGAATTACCGCTCGGTATTCCGCCTGCGGGTGTCGAGGTACGGATGTTCAGAGAAATGTCAATTTGCCCCTCAGAGCCTGGTTCCTCTCTAGGTTTCTTCCGAAATGTGACTTTCCGGGAGTTTTTCCTAGTCGCCGTGTATCAACTTGTTCAACTTGTTATTCTTGTTCAACTTGTCGATGTGTGCTCTGTCGGATTCAGGCTGGGTGATTGTAGAAGCGCTTTGTGACAACTTTGTTGTAAAAATGGGCTGCATAAATACATTTGATTGATTGCAATTTCATGATTAAATTAAATTATTGCGGAGATTGACATGAACCCAATTAGGTTCCAGAACAGGGAGGAGTTCTGGCTGAATGGGCGGGGGCTGCTGTCCCATTGGGCGGGGGCTGCTGTCCCATTGGGCCGGCCCAGAGACCCAGGTGGCAGAACCCAGAGCTTGGGCGGGGATGTGGTTTTTTAGAGCGTTTTAGAGCAAGTGGTGTTTGTGCACGGAAGGACTGACGGTGAAAATAAAACCATCCATGTGACACGTTCAGTAGTAAACAAGCTACAATGTCTATGTGAATAACTGTGGTCAACGTCAATAGACAGGATGTTCAATTGAATAAATGCCTTTGACTTTTAGTAAATCGTCGTAACCCGGTGTGATTAGATACAGAAGTACATCTGTGACAGCTCATGCTGTGTGACAACACGCCCTGGTCTCCCCTGAAAAATGGTGTAAAGCCTTTTAATAGTAACTGTACGTTCAGATTAGGGATTTTCATGTGATGTGGCAAAATGTCCTATTTATTAATTTGTGAGTATTTACGGTGTAGTTCATTTTGTCAATGTGGTGAATGTTAACCCTTAGATTCTGATCTCGTGGGAATGGGCCAACGCCATGTCTGTCACGTGGAGAGGTGTCATATAATATCGCCATAGTACCGTTGTGGCGATACGCGATCTTACAGGCGAGACATTGTTCCGGAACAATCCATGAGTATTCATCCACTTAGTTTGAGGCGCTTCAACGCTGGGTGGTTTTATAGACCTTGGGTCGGAAGTTACAATTTCGAATAAATCTAATTGCACACGACATTCGATTACGCGTCTGATTGTCATGACACTTCAGAGACCAATTGGCTGTTGTAGGACCACATCTGGTCAATTACAGCTGTTACTGTTGAAACAGAAGGCATATGTTATATGCATTTTACAATGTAGGAATTAAGCTGTATTATAATATGAAACAAAGAGTTCTCTTAATGAGAGAGTAGAGTACATTCAACAGACTAGGCCACATGTATATATAATATAATAATATTTATAATAATATTTAAGAGACAACACGTCTTCAGAATAGTCTAAAAGAGAAGCCTATTTGTGCCACATAATAAGGGAGACCACTAAAATTGCCTATAAAATGCATCACTTGGACACATGTTTTCTTTCAAGCGACGAGTCAAATTGAACTTTGAAGGCACTATTAACCAAAGGACAGTCATAAATAAGCATTTCTCTGCATGTCATTTGCCAAATGAAAGAATAGCAATTGTCGTAAAACATAACGGACATCCTGAAATCGCTGCAGTATAAGATCGAAGCACATCTGTCTCAGTTTGTCTGCCAACCAGGAAACAGATTGCCTATTTATTCATGTTAACATATATAACACAAATTACAATTGCACATACCAAACGTAACAGTTCATCAAAAGTAAAATCAACAAACATATTCCAGACACTGCTTCGAGAAAAAAAATATGTTTATTCGAATCGCTGATTTATTTTGCCTCAACGTTGTGAGGGATTTTCTGGCATTTTGGTGTGGACAGTCACACTGAGCTGAAATTTCAGGATGGCATCAATGTCTTTGCTGTTACCGTTCCAAACCCTCCCACTACAGTATAATTACATTCCGGGGTTCCTGGTTTTATTTCCAGTAAAAAGGTCTCCTATGACAGGAGGTTCAGGGTTCAACTAGCAGTCGTCCTCATTATAACTTCTGTTCTTGTAAACATTATTCCAACTACGTGCCGTAAAAGTTTTAGTTTTGGCTCTGATTTACAGGATTTTGTCATTTAATTGACACAATGTCTCTGGGGTGATGTTTGAAATATCAGCTTTTATTTTAAGGGTATCCTTAATTCTGACCAGATTATAAATAAAATTAGGTTTTGAACATTGCCCCTCCATTTTAGGGTGCAATAGCATTTGGACAATTGGCTTCACGTCAGTTTCTTATTAGACAGGTGCAATGGCAGTGTCTAGTAGTCTGTCGGTGTCTAGTAGTCTGTCGGTGTCTAGTAGTCTGTCGGTGTCTAGTAGTCTGTCGGTGTCTAGTAGTCTGTCGGTGTCTAGTAGTCTGTCGGTGTCTAGTAGTCTGTCGGTGTCTAGTAGTCTGTCGGTGTCTAGTAGTCTGTCGGTGTCTAGTAGTCTGTCGGTGTCTAGTAGTCTGTCGGTGTCTAGTAGTCTGTCGGTGTCCAGTAGTCTGTCGGTGTCCAGTAGTCTGTCGGTGTCCAGTAGTCTGTCGGTGTCCAGTAGTCTGTCGGTGTCCAGTAGTCTGTCGGTGTCCAGTAGTCTGTCGGTGTCCAGTAGTCTGTCGGTGTCCAGTAGTCTGTCGGTGTCCAGTAGTCTGTCGGTGTCCAGTAGTCTGTCGGTGTCCAGTAGTCTGTCGGTGTCTAGCAGCAGTCTGTCGGTGTCTAGCAGCAGTCTGTCGGTGTCTAGCAGCAGTCTGTCGGTGTCTAGCAGCAGTCTGTCGGTGTCTAGCAGCAGTCTGTCGGTGTCTAGCAGCAGTCTGTCGGTGTCTAGCAGCAGTCTGTCGGTGTCTAGCAGCAGTCTGTCGGTGTCTAGCAGCAGTCTGTCGGTGTCTAGCAGCAGTCTGGCGGTGTCTAGCAGCAGTCTGGCGGCGTCTAGCAGCAGTCTGGCGGCGTCTAGCTGCAGTCTGGCGGCGTCTAGCAGCAGTCTGGCGGCGTCTAGCAGCAGTCTGGCGGCGTCTAGCAGCAGTCTGGCGGCGTCTAGCAGCAGTCTGGCGGCGTCTAGCAGCAGTCTGGCGGCGTCTAGCAGCAGTCTGGCGGCGTCTAGCAGCAGTCTGGCGGCGTCTAGCAGCAGTCTGGCGGCGTCTAGCAGCAGTCTGGCGGCGTGTAGCAGCAGTCTGGCGGCGTCTAGCAGCAGTCTGGCGGCGTCTAGCAGCAGTCTGGCGGCGTCTAGCAGCAGTCTGGCGGCGTCTAGCAGCAGTCTGGCGGCGTCTAGCAGCAGTCTGGCGGCGTCTAGCAGCAGTCTGGCGGCGTCTAGCAGCAGTCTGGCGGCGTCTAGCAGCAGTCTGGCGGCGTCTAGTTAATTATAAATAACGTTATTCTGTCCAAATGCTTTTGTTACCATAATACCAGGGGACTATGTACAAACATAAATGGTTCATATGAAATTCCCCTCACATTAAAGCTGACAGTCAGCATATAAACACATTGCCTTCTATTTTAGATCCAATGGGCTGAAATGCGTAGCCTAGACATAATAATAGATCAGTCCAAATACATCTGGAGTTCACAGATGTAAACTCTTTCCCAAGGTCCCTCTTGCTCCCTCTCTTCCATCCCCTTATTTTCTATCCCCTAAATGCTTTCCCCTCCCCCCCTGTAGAAGGCCCCAGTAGAGCAAGAGAACAGATGACCTGTCTGTGCTGTTATCTGGTTGAGCAGATTTCCATAGAAAAATCTGAATCTTCCACATTGATTGGGACATAATAAGTTAACCATGAACTAGAAGGAGATGAGAGAGGGAGTGGATGTGGGAGAGAGGGTGGGGGGATGTGGGAGAGAGGGGGATGTGGGGGCGAGGGGGATGTCGGAGAGAGGGTGGGGGGATGTGGGAGAGAGGGTGGGGGATGTGGGCGAGGGGGATGTGGGGGCGAGGGGGATGTGGGGGCGAGGGGGATGTGGGGGCGAGGGGGATGTGGGAGAGAGGGGGATGTGGGAGAGGGGGGATGTGGGAGAGAGGGGGATGTGGGAGAGAGGGGGGGATGTGGGAGAGAGGGGGGGGATGTGGGGAGAGAGGGGGGATGTGGGAGAGAGGGGGGATGTGGGAGAGAGGGGGATGTGGGAGAGAGGGGGATGTGGGAGAGGGGGAGGGCGTGGGAGAGGGGGAGGGCGTGGGAGAGGGAGGGAGGGGGAGGGATAAACCTGAGGGACATTCAGGTCAATCTCATTAATGATTAACATTCTCAGGTACCCTTGCATTCCTACATGAGTACAGGATCACATATTGACATGTAGGCCATGTTCCTGTTATCTAAAGGCCACACAGATACTTGTGGTAGGGCACATTCCTGTTATGATACTTGTGGTAGGGCACATTCCTGTTATGATACTTGTGGTAGGGCATATTCCTGTTATGATACTTGTGGTAGGGCATATTCCTGTTATGATACTTGTGGTAGGGCATATTCCTCTTATGATACTTGTGGTAGGGCATATTCCTGTTATGGTACTTGTGGTAGGGCATATTCCTCTTATGGTACTTGTGGTAGGGCATATTCCTGTTATGATACTTGTGGTAGGGCATATTCCTGTTATGATACTTGTGGTAGGGCATATTCCTGTTATGATACTTGTGGTAGGGCATATTCCTGTTATGGTACTTGTGGTAGGGCATATTCCTGTTATGGTACTTGTGGTAGGGCATATTCCTCTTATGGTACTTGTGGTAGGGCATATTCCTGTTATGATACTTGTGGTAGGGCATATTCCTGTTATGATACTTGTGGTAGGGCATATTCCTGTTATGATACTTGTGGTAGGGCATATTCCTGTTATGGTACTTGTGGTAGGGCACATTCCTGTTATGGTACTTGTGGTAGGGCATATTCCTCTTATGGTACTTGTGGTAGGGCATATTCCTGTTATGGTACTTGTGGTAGGGCATATTCCTCTTATGATACTTGTGGTAGGGCATATTCCTGTTATGGTACTTGTGGTAGGGCATATTCCTCTTATGGTACTTGTGGTAGGGCATATTCCTGTTATGATACTTGTGGTAGGGCATATTCCTGTTATGATACTTGTGGTAGGGCATATTCCTGTTATGATACTTGTGGTAGGGCATATTCCTGTTATGATACTTGTGGTAGGGCATATTCCTGTTATGATACTTGTGGTAGGGCACATTCCTGTTATGATACTTGTGGTAGGGCACATTCCTGTTATGATACTTGTGGTAGGGCACATTCCTGTTATGATACTTGTGGTAGGGCATATTCCTGTTATGATACTTGTGGTAGGGCATATTCCTGTTATGATACTTGTGGTAGGGCATATTCCTGTTATGATACTTGTGGTAGGGCATATTCCTGTTATGATACTTGTGGTAGGGCATATTCCTGTTATGATACTTGTGGTAGGGCACATTCCTGTTATGATACTTGTGGTAGGGCATATTCCTGTTATGATACTTGTGGTAGGGCACATTCCTGTTATGATACTTGTGGTAGGGCATATTCCTGTTATGATACTTGTGGTAGGGCATATTCCTGTTATGATACTTGTGGTAGGGCACATTCCTGTTATGATACTTGTGGTAGGGCATATTCCTGTTATGATACTTGTGGTAGGGCATATTCCTGTTATGATACTTGTGGTAGGGCACATTCCTGTTATGATACTTGTGGTAGGGCATATTCCTGTTATCTGAAGCCCATAATAAATACAAAGGCCAGACGTGATCGTCACAATGGGTGATCCTAGTTTGACACCTGTGTGAAGTCAAGATATGGATGAGATAAGGAGGGTTTGATTTATAACCTTCTGCTCCCCGACACTTATTAAGTGACCCGTCATCATCGTTCATGCTGTGTGCGTGCGTGCGTGCGCGCGCGCATTCATTCCTCTGTGCTGACTGCAGTGTTCACACCTGCCCCACCCCTCCTCTGTCCTGTAGATGTGATGAGTGTTGTCTGTGCTACCACTTTGGCTGCCTGGACCCTCCCCTGAAGAAGTCCCCAAAGCAGACAGGATATTGCTGGATCTGCCAGGAGTGTGACACTTCCTCCTCCAAGGTGAGTCTCTCACTGTCTTTTTCATTGTCTCTGTATGTTTGTCTCCTTCTGTCTTTGTCTCTGTCTCTCTGTGTTTGTCTTTGTGTGAGTTTGTCCAGGTGTGACCCAAACAGGCTGGCATTATAGAACCATGTCAGTAAAGGTCCCATCCACGTAGCAGGTAGACATAGAACACACCTCCATCATAACCAGCAGGTCTGCCTTACATGCCGTATATCTGCCACACCTCAGTTGGTACCAGGTCTCAGGCAGAAGTGTTCAGCCGTGTACATGTCCATGTATGAGTGAGAACCCGTAACAAGTCGGACAACAGTGTCTGTTCTATTTAACACGGGTTGTAAAATGCACAACATGTTTGGCTGGATGCCTGTGTAATAGATTAGATACTCTGTTACCTCATCTTCGGGGTAAAGATGGGAATGTTCTCACCAATAGCAGCTCTCTGATACACAGACTGGACGACCGATTGGTCAGCACATTCCAGAGCAGTGAGTTTCCCATGAGGCCCTGAGGCCAGTCCAGCTCTGTCACAGCTGTATTCGTCTGAAACAAAATGACAGAGGCCTTCGTCACCACGCTGGGATCACAAATACATCAGGGACTGTCGGTCTGTTTATATCTCCGTCTGCGTCCACTGCGGTCTGACCAGTTTCTGGCACCGTTGTCCAGATGTCTATTAGCCTTTCTACTGAAGCCCAGCAGGTTGTCCACAATGTCCGTGGCCAGTGGGAGCTTTGTCATGACAACTTTAAGCAGCGACACAGGAGTCACGCGCCTCGGTGTATTTTCTACTCGTAACCGAGAGACCCGACTACCATCCAACATGGCCGCCAGCTCTGTTCTGATTCACTCCTCATTTGAAATGTCCCTTTTCTTCCTACCCTGTCCTCCGTTAGCATTTGAAATAATGTTTTTCTCATTGAATTACGGTGTAATCGAGGCTGGCGCGCCGCAGCAGCTTGAGAACTTAATTAAGTTGATAAATGTAAAGCGCATTTCAATTTCTCCAGGAAAAGGGCAGCCTGTCCAATAGACTCTATCTGCGTAGAAAATGGGGGTTAATTGATGTTAGAGGAGGAACAATAACCAAAAGCCTGAGCCGCCTCGGAAATGACGCTCGACGGGAATTTCACATTCAATCGCGGGCATAAAATCGGGAAGGGTTAGCGCCCGGTTGAATTAGTGCATTTCTGAGCCAGTGGTGGGTTCGAATGTGAGAAAGTGGACCGGGGATTTGTAGTCGTCGTAACCGTATCGTCTTATAGCTCGGTCGGGAAGGCGTCTCCGTGTGAAAGACATCGAGGATTTGTGCATTTACGCGTCTTAGATCTTTGGACCAGATCTCCCGTCGGCTGTTGTTTTGTCTACCTGGCGTTACAGTCTTTTGTCGGGTACAAAGGCGTACGACACATGAATGCAGCCCCACGGTTGGGCTAAGCCTTCGCCCTGGAACAGAGCTGGATATGAAACATAATGCCATACGGGGATGTGAGCCCTGATTAACAACAGGCACGTTGAGGCCCTTTCAGAGCTGTAATAAGCCTGGGTTCTCCATCAGTGTAAATAGACGTGTTATTAAGAAGAGCTCTGAACACTATTGTGCCGTTAGCGAACGGGTGGACTGTTGTTCTGAACGGAGGTGGTAGGTGGGCCCAGGAACACGCACGCACACACTGGAGAAACACATAAACACGCGCACACACACACTGGAGAAACACATAAACTCACACTCTCTCACACACACACGCGCGCACACACACACACACACACACACACACACACACACACACACACACACACACACACACACACAATGGAGAAACACATAAACTCACTCTCACACACACTCACTCACTCACTCACACACACACACACACATACACACTGGAGAAACACAAACTCACTCTCACACACACACACACACACACACACTCATAAACAGGATTATAGCTCTTAGAGAAGCGGATCTGCTGGTAAAGGAAGGGGTGCAGGGATGAACTAAATGTTTGCTTCTTAAATGTGCTGCTGCTGGCATCCTGCTGACAGAGTGTGTAGAGTCCCCCATCCCTCAGAGACCCCCAGGACCAGACCCAATCCTCCTTAATCACACACACACACACGCGGACACACACACGGACATACACACACGGGGACACACACAGACACACGGACACATGGACACACACACGGGGACACACACACACACAACCACACAACCATAAACACAGCAGCACTCCAACAAACACACTGACCTATGAGTCTAACACACGGACACACTGACGTATGGGTCGAACACACTGACACACACACACACAAACACACAGGCACTGTAATAGTAGAACTCTTGGTGCCTCAGTCCCGCATACACTCTGAAACCTTCCTCTAGCCTCTGATAGAGACACGCATTTCAAATGTTTTGTTTTTGTGTAACCCTGCCGCTGTGAAGAAGCTCCCCTCAATCTCCTCTGCCGTTATTAGAGGGGACTTGTACTCTGCTCCTCTTCACTCTGTGTCTGTTAGCGGATGTCCGGGGGTTCCCCTCGGCCCAATTGTTTGTCCAAGTGTTTGTCGAAGCCCGGCCAAATCATCTCATGCACTCAGCTTGTCTGTATGAATGCCACAATATCCTCTTCTGGATAAACTGTTCGCAGGTTTTCAAACCCTTATTTGTTTTAACCCGAACAATCACAGCACCGAGTCCCTAAAAATCACAATTGGTTTCTTTGGCCACATATTTTGCCACGCCTCGAAGTGTCTCACTATTTCCTCGTCAGGACAACCCAGTTCGCTCGGCCTGCAATGAATATTAGACTAAACCAGTGACCGACTCTGTTAATACTTGAGCTAATACTGGGTGCCTTGTAAAGATCATAGAGCGAAACAAGTCTTTAGCTGGAAGCATTCAGACACCAGGGCAGTCTTTTGTCTACAGAGCCAGGATACGAGCTCGTCTCGTAAAAGCGTCCCCTGCCTCAGACTCATTTATCGGGCAGATTATCTACGTCTGCGGAACAATTACACGAGTCCGGCGGTACATTCTCGAAGTCGGTGGCGGAAGCCCACAGTGTTTTAAATGGGTTTTGATGTGCCAGCGCCGTCTTCGGGATTGATAGGGTTACGGTATTAAGTCGGTAATGGCTGGAGGTAAGTGTTGTAGATAATTGCCTTGACTCTGCACTCTGGAAGATGAGAGCGGTATTTAAGGAAAGTTCTTCTGTAATCTTCGGCTTGTAAATGCGAAGCCACCGCCGCTCTGCTGGGAACCCGTGCATGTGGGCAAGGAACGGTGCTTTAAATGCCAAATTTAAGTGCGCCTGAATCCTACCTGAGCAAACGTTTGGACGGACTGTGATTTACCTGCGACGGGAGAGCAGAGGGGCTGAGGGGTCCGGGTTGCTCTGGCACTCAGACACACCGTCTATCTGAGTGAGGAGAAGACTCAGCTGTAGTCAGACAATTGGGAAGTTCTGCTGAAGTGGCAGGTGATTTGTTATCCTCCCAAGTCCTGACCCGGCTGTTAGGGAGGAAGGTACAACTGGATCTGGTGGAGAAACAGCTGGGATCGACCTAGATGAGAAATAAATGAGCCAGTCAGTGAATAAATTCATTTTGATGTAAATATATGTTATCACTGATCTGCGATATATAGTTTAATGTATAAAAAAGATACCATAACCAGGTTTCACTGGATGTGTTCGTTCTATAACGGCATAACCAGGTTTCACTGGATGAGTTCGGTCTTTAACAGCGTAACCAGGTTTCACTGGATGAGTTCGGTCTATAACAGCGTAACCAGGTTTCACTGGATGAGTTCGGTCTATAACAGCGTAACCAGGTTTCACTGGATGAGTTCGGTCTTTAACAGCGTAACCAGGTTTCACTGGATGAGTTCGGTCTGTAACAGCGTAACCAGGTTTCACTGGATGAGTTCGGTCTATAACAGCGTA
This sequence comes from Dallia pectoralis, assembly GCA_029465975.1. Taxonomy (NCBI): domain Eukaryota; kingdom Metazoa; phylum Chordata; class Actinopteri; order Esociformes; family Umbridae; genus Dallia; species Dallia pectoralis. Next base: position 8,139,144 of record CM055753.1, read on the forward strand.
ACCAGGTTTCACTGGATGAGTTCGGTCTATAACAGCGTAACCAGGTTTCACTGGATGAGTTCGGTCTATAACAGCGTAACCAGGTTTCACTGGATGAGTTCGGTCTATAACGGCGTAACCAGGTTTCACTGGATGTGTTCGTTCTATAACGGCGTAACCAGGTTTCACTGGATGAGTTCGGTCTATAACAGCGTAACCAGGTTTCACTGGATGAGTTCGGTCTTTAACAGCGTAATCGCCCCATGCGGTCACTATCCTCTCAAACCTTCATCCGTTCTTCTGCCCATTCAAGTGGATCCTCCTCAGTGCTCTTTTATTTATACTGAAATGTTCCTGCAGGAGTTACTGGTCTGTAGTATTAAACTGTTTATATTATTAACCTTCTCTCATGTTGAAATTAAGAGAGGGAGGAGTGTCTGTGCGTGTGCGTGTGCGTGCACTTGCCTTTCTATGCCAGTGTAATGAAAGTATTTATTAAAGTTCACTATGGAGGTTCTGTTTCTGCCTGCCTGCCTGGCTCAGATAAACCAGTAGCCTGACCATGTCAACCCCGATTCCTCCCCCCTGCTTCACCCACCCTGCCCTCCCCCCTGCCCTCCCCTGGCCTTGTGGCTCTCACTAATAAAGTGACAGTCAAGTCTTAATAAATCGCTGGCCTTTAATTCCGGAGCGCGTTAATCGGCCGCCGCAGTACAGAGTCGGGCTTGTTTAAAGCTTTATTTACAGCCTGTTTCTTGGCCGCGTGTCTTTCCCACACGCCTGGCTGTTCTCTCGCTAGATGCCTTCATGATGTATAGGGCCCGGAGATGTGGAGTGGAGAAGAGGCTGAGGGCTTTAAAATGCCGTCAGCTTTAAGCTGCCCGGGCAGTACTTGGAGCAGTTTAAATGCTGTGCAGTGGCTGGTCTGACAAAAACCGCGTGGACACGGCACCTTCAGATACACTCTCGACTGCTCTTGTCATTTAAAGACTCACTTTTGGAATTACTGTCGTCGACAGAGTGATGTTGTTTTCCTTCCTCTGTTCCATCAAGGCCGTTTGCAAATTGGCCTAAGTGCCTAGTGTGGCCCTGAAGTTTTCCACTGCCTGTGTGTTTAAGTCTCAAAATTGGTTGATGTTAGTGTGTTTGTGTTTTATTTGATCATATTGAGCAGCACTGAGAGTTGGGTCCCGGACACATGTTTCAGGTTTCGGTAATTCTCAGGGTTGAGATGCTTTTCGATCAGTCAGATGTAGTACAGGGCTACGTGCTAATTGGCTCAGTGTTATTAAGATGACACACTACTTTAGCCCTAATGTAGTACAGGGCTACGTGCTAATTGGCTCAGTGTTCTTAAAATGGCACACTACTTTACCCCTAATGTAGTACAGGGCTACGTGCTAATTGGCTCAGTGTTCTTAAAATGGCACACTACTTTAGCCCTAATATAGTACAGGGCTACGTGCTAATTAGCTCAGTGTTCTTAAGATGGAACACTACTTTAGCCCAAACCAGGATGCTGATTTTGCTCCAAAGTAGCGTCCGACTGCATATTGAATAGAGGATTGTTTGGGACCCAGATGTTGATTTGTATATGGATGTTGATGTGTATTTGGATGTTGTTTTGATGTTTTTTTCATGTTGATGTGTATTTGGATGTTGTTTTGATGTGTATTTGGATGTTGTTTTGATGTTGATGTGTATTTGGATGTTGTTTTGATGTGTATTTGGATGTTGATGTGTATTTGGATGTTGTTTTGATGTGTATTTGGATGTTGTTTTGATGTTGATGTGTATTTGGATGTTGTTTAGATGTTCTGCCACTTCCAGTGGACCGTTACGTTTACACGCAGCGCCATCAATCAGGAGGCTCGCGGCTTGACCTGTGAGAGTAGCTAATTAAGTTAGCCTAATTAACTTAATGACGTGTCACGCTCTGTCGGCTTTACTAGGAGGCAGGGAAATTGAAAGGAAAATAGGGACCATTACTCATCTGGATGGAATGACATTTATATCGCAAACGTCCCATCGCAGATATCGTGGGGGGGGGAGGGAGGTTGGGCACCGTGGATCATTATCTGAGAAAAATATCAAATCACAGTGCTTAGCATTGCGTTGACCTTTGACCCGGTAATCTCCTTAGTTTGGTTCAGTACGGACGAATAATCCCGTTCCTCACATGACGACGGCGGAGCGGATCAATCGGCTCCATAACGTGGCACCTCGTTTCCACTTGGTCGTCAGTGGCATCAGAATGATGATGTCATAAATGGGGTTTGTACATAAGACGGAGGCCTAAGTTTAACCACGGCGGTCTGTGGCCCGGTGTCGTCCCGGCTGAGCGGCGAGAGAGGCTAAACTGAAGACGAAGGGAAAATCAATGACCAGAAGGAACCTCCATCACTTTAACTAGGCCGGCTCGGACCCCCCGCCGGCTCCCGGTCGCTCCTCTCTGGGGCCAATTTGCGGAGAGTAAACAGCGTCGTGTGATCTGTGAGTGCTGTTCTGCCCGGTTCCCCGGTGACCTCCTCAATAGGATCATCACTCAGGACCCGAGTCCTTTTTAATAACGCCGTTATGTGACGGGCCACTTCCCGACATGACCACCGGGGACCCGTTACACCGGGGTTACCCTGCCGACTGGCCGTAAAGCAAGAGACGGCGGCCATGACAGTCTGTGGATATCAGTCTGACCGACACTCTTCAGGGGGAGGGCGCTGGTTAAGCGTAATAGCCATTTTACGAGGACCCTCTGCAGAGGGGGCTAGACCACGCTCCCGGTTGTCATGACGATAATAAGCACCTTTGTTCCAACCAACAAACTCTGCTCTTACCTGGGTGCGGAAACCCAGTTGTTCACTCGAATGCCGCCGGCGTCACGCCAGAGCCTCGTTAGCGACGTCGTTGGACAGCGCGAGAACGCCTCAGACAGTTACATCTTGAAGTGCCCTGCTCTGAACGAGGAAGTCAGAGCATCACTGTGAATTATCTTTTAGCTCCAGACAGGATGTGCATCGGCCCAAACTGTGTAAATGTACGACCCTCTCTAAAAGCTGCCGATACAGCGTTTATTAAAATTCCCACAACTCAGCCTGTCCGGCGTGATTTCTACTGGGCTTCTGGCGCCATGTTCTGTTTCATTCAAGCGTTGGTTCTCTGTAGCGAGAGCGAAGTATTGGTGTCACGGGTCTTCTTTAGTTTGGTCGTGTAACAAGCCAATTGTTTGATTGTTTCCTTTCTAAAATGGCACAGAATCGCGCGTGTAAACCATTGCAAGTGGACAAGGGTGGCCCAACTCACCTGGTGAACAATTGCCTGGCCATAACCGGACTATGGCAACGCAGAGGTTTGCAGTGTTGAGTACTTAGTTGTGAGGCTTAAATAGTGTAATACATTACAAAAGCAGAGTGTGGAGAACATTGGTTTGGAGTAAAAGTTCCATGTAACTAGCATCTCTCACTTCGTCCTCCGTTTGCTGCGTCTTCCTCTTCAGCAATTTCTCCCTCCCTCCTCCCCCCTTCCCAGACAGAATGCATTATTAATAGAGAACAACTTAAAGGTGACTTTGAGTATGGGGGTGTATTCTCCGTACACACACACACACAGGCACGAACACACTAAACCCGCTAATTGGTGTTTAGGTCCTTTGGCCGTTTCTAACTGGGCCTCTTGCGCATTTCATTTTGTCTCCTGAAATGACTTTTATTTTTGTCTGTTTGTCCAACGTGGTTTTGATTGGCTGAGAGGAGTGGGAGGGGACTTAGCCTTTCTATGCACCAGTGAAAGCACTGGGGGGGGAGCTTAAGCTAAGCATTCACACAACACATTTAACGTGGGCACATGTGTGTGTGGAGATGTGTGTCTCATCGATGCCATAAATCACACTAATGGGGATTAGGGGAGAGACCGGTCCTCCTGCAGACTGTTTATATTACAGTCTTCAAAGACGGACAAACGTTACGTTCATGTTGGTGTAGTCTTCGTAGAGAGAGAGAGGATGAGATACTAACAGGCTGTGCATGTCTTTAGGATAAGAGAGACCTCTCCTGTCTGTTCTTAATGAGAGAGACCGCTCCTGTCTGGTCATAACGAGAGAGAGACCGCTCCTGTCTGGTCATAACGAGAGAGAGAGACCGCTCCTGTCTGGTCTTAGTGAGAGAAACCGCTCCTGTCTGGTCATAACGAGAGATAGACCGCTCCTGTCTGGTCTTAGTGAGAGAGACCGCTCCTGTCCGGTCTTAGTGAGAGAGACCACTTCTGTCTGGTCTTAGTGAGAGATAGACCGCTCCTGTCCGGTCTTAGTGAGAGAGACCACTTCTGTCTGGTCTTAGTGAGAGATAGACCGCTCCTGTCTGGTCTTAGTGAGAGATAGACCGCTCCTGTCCGGTCTTAGTGAGAGAGACCACTTCTGTCTGGTCTTAGTGAGAGAGAGACCGCTCCTATCTGGTCATAATGAGAGAGACAGCTTCTTTGTATATGTCAATATATCATCAGCTACTCGTTTCTGCAGTTTTTATTTGCTTCTGATTTGTTTGTCTCCTCTAGTCAGAGATAATGGAAAGGCACTTGTGCCAATTTAACCCACATAGTCCAACAGTCCTTTATTTAGGATTTAGTGCCATATTCTCAATGGATCAAATTGAACACAGAGAGAAAGTGCTTCTCTTCTCCCCCTCACACTCAATCACACTCACTCACTCACACACACACACACAGACACACACACACACACACACACACACACACACACTACCACCACCATATATTTTCCCTATGAGCATCAGTTCTTATCACACAGAGGATAAAAACCTCCCGCTTGTGCATTTTAGCTCTGATTAAATTAGGCCTGGCCTGGTAGGCTCACCTCAGTATCTGTCACGCCTCACTAAAATGGAAATCCACTGCTCGGAAAAGAAGGGAGATTAATGAATGCCCTTTGTAATAAACTAAATGGGAATCGCAAATATGCCCAGTCATGAAATTTAATTGTGCTACTTTCTGGTGACTGCTTTTGGCTAGGATGTGAGGAGGAGGGCATGGTAGGATGTGAGGAGGAGGGCCTGGTAGGATGTGAGGAGGAGGGCCTGGTAGGATGTGAGGAGGAGGGCCTGGTAGGATGTGAGGAGGAGGGCCTGGTAGGATGTGGTGAGGAGGGCCTGGTAGGATTTGGGGAGGAGGGCCTGGTAGGATGTGGGGAGGAGGGCCTGGTAGGATGTGGGGAGGAGGGCCTGGTAGGATGTGGGGAGGAGGGCCTGGTAGGATGTGGGGAGGAGGGCCTGGTAGGATGTGGGGAGGAGGGCCTGGTAGGATGTGGGGAGGAGGGCCTGGTAGGATTTGGGGAGGAGGGCCTGGTAGGAGCTGGGGAGGAGGGCCTGGTAGGAGCTGGGGAGGAGGGCCTGGTAGGATGTGGGGAGGAGGGCCTGGTAGGATGTGGGGAGGAGGGCCTGGTAGGATGTGGGGAGGAGGGCCTGGTAGGATGTGGGGAGGAGGGCCTGGTAGGATGTGGGGAGGAGGGCCTGGTAGGAGCTGGGGAGGAGGGCCTGGTAGGAGCTGGGGAGGAGGGCCTGGTAGGAGCTGGGGAGGAGGGCCTGGTAGGAGCTGGGGAGGAGGGCCTGGTAGGAGCTGGGGAGGAGGGCCTGGTAGGATGTGGGGAGGAGGGCCTGGTAGGATGTGGGGAGGAGGGCCTGGTAGGAGCTGGGGAGGAGGGCCTGGTAGGAGCTGGGGAGGAGGGCCTGGTAGGAGCTGGGGAGGAGGGCCTGGTAGGATGTGGGGAGGAGGGCCTGGTAGGAGCTGGGGAGGAGGGCCTGGTAGGAGCTGGGGAGGAGGGCCTGGTAGGAGCTGGGGAGGAGGGCCTGGTAGGAGCTGGGGAGGAGGGCCTGGTAGGAGCTGGGGAGGAGGGCCTGGTAGGATGTAAGGAGGAGGGCCTGGTAGGATGTAAGGAGGAGGGCCTGGTAGGATGTGGGGAGGAGGGCCTGGTAGGATGTGGGGAGGAGGGCCTGGTAGGATGTGGGGAGGAGGGCCTGGTAGGACGTGGGGAGGAGGGCCTGGTAGGACGTGGGGAGGAGGGCCTGGTAGGACGTGGGGAGGAGGGCCTGGTAGGACGTGGGGAGGAGGGCCTGGTAGGAGGTGGGGAGGAGGGCCTGGTAGGACGTGGGGAGGAGGGCCTGGTAGGACGTGGGGAGGAGGGCCTGGTAGGACGTGGGGAGGAGGGCCTGGTAGGAGCTGGGGAGGAGGGCCTGGTAGGAGCTGGGGAGGAGGGCCTGGTAGGAGCTGGGGAGGAGGGCCTGGTAGGATGTGGGGAGGAGGGCCTGGTAGGATGTGGGGAGGAGGGCCTGGTAGGATGTGGGGAGGAGGGCCTGGTAGGATGTGGGGAGGAGGGCCTGGTAGGAGCTGGGGAGGAGGGCCTGGTAGGATGTGGTGAGGAGGGCCTGGTAGGATGTGTGGAGGAGGGCCTGGTAGGATGTGTGGAGGAGGGCCTGGTAGGATGTGTGGAGGAGGGCCTGGTAGGATGTGTGGAGGAGGGCCTGGTAGGATGTGTGGAGGAGGGCCTGGTAGGATGTGGGGAGGAGGGCCTGGTAGGAGCTGGGGAGGAGGGCCTGGTAGGAGCTGGGGAGGAGGGCCTGGTAGGATGTGGGGAGGAGGGCCTGGTAGGATGTGGGGAGGAGGGCCTGGTAGGAGCTGTGGAGTAGGGCCTGGTAGGATGTGGGGAGGAGGGCCTGGTAGGATGTGGGGAGGAGGGCCTGGTAGGAGCTGTGGAGTAGGGCCTGGTAGGATGTGGGGAGGAGGGCCTGGTAGGATGTGTGGAGGAGGGCCTGGTAGGAGTTTAGCTGGAGGCCCTGGTAAGTGGTTGGTTGTTCACTGCTTGAGGGTCCAGATGGTGTCTAGAGGACAACAGGGAAAGAGAAGAGAAGGGTATAGAGAAAGGGAGTGTAGAAAGGAGAGGTAGAGGAGAATAATGAGGGGGGGAGAAGTGTGAGGACGAAGAGAGGAGGAGTAGTCAGAGGAGGAAGGAGGAGCAGTGAAGGGCGAGGAGAGTGTGAGTGTGAGTGTGGGTGTGGGTGTGGGTGTGGGTGTGAGTGTGAGTGTGAGTGTGAGTGTGAGTGTGAGTGTGAGTGTGAGTGTGTGTGTGTGTGTGTGTGTGTGTGTGTGTGTGCGCGGTGGTTAAATGTAACGTGTAACACTCAGTCAGAAGAGGATAATGAAGTGTCTGTTTATGACCCAACAGATTCTACTGGGGCCTTTGTTTAATGGTACCAGAGGCTTTAAATCAGACCAGTGCCCACACACACACACACACTTATAGACACACACATATACACACACACACTTACAGACACACGCACTTACAGACACACACACACACACACTTAGACACATACACTTACAGACAGACACACTTATACACACACACGCACTTACAGACACACACACACACACACACACTTATAGACACACACACACATACTTTATAGACACACACACTTATAGACACACACAGTTACACTCGCACACACTGTTTCATGTCACTATGGTTACACACACAACAGGACTTTACTAACCTGTATGTGGACAAGTATAAAGCCAATATTAGTTTGGGTAAATTATGTTGTATAGTTTTTTTATTCCAAGTGTACTTTTCACGTTATTTTATTTTTATATTCTGTGTGCTGCACGGTTTTGGTGTGTGTGTGTGTGCGTGCGCCATCTTAACCCCGCAGCAGCACCTATCAAAAGAGCCGACACAATATCCCAGCATCCTCCACTGCTCACAGGCCACCGCTGACACAAACACAAGTAAAGACAACAAAAGCAGAAAACACGATAAGGCAAAATAAGTCATACTAATTAGCTGCTAATTCATTTGCGGACTGTACCGGCTCGATAAAGAAAGGATGCTAAAGCTCATTAAAGCTCGGAACATGCAGCGTTGTACATTTAAATTAGCTTTTTTTTACAGCCTTCTCTTTAATCCCGCTTTAGGAAGTTGCCGGCATGGGGTGTGTGTGTGTGTGTGTGTGTGTGGGCGGTTTGGACGTGGGAGGGAGGGGGCTGTGGGGCCGGGGGAGTGATTGTGTGCTTTCCACCAGGCTGTCGGGGTCTCGGCCTCAAACACATTAGCAACTTGACAGGCCTCGGTTGCCACCTAGGGTTCACATTACCATCAACACACCCCGTACGCCTGTGCAATGGGAGTCGACTCTATCTCTCCTCTTTCCCTCTCCTCCTCTCCGTTCCCGCCTCCTGTGTGTTTCCGGCGTCACATGAGGCTGTAGCCGTCCGTACGAGGAGTCAGGAGAGGGGTAGACGGTGGGGGCTGAATGCCCTTTAAGGACACCCAACTCAATTAGAATAAAATATGTGGCATTCCATTACCGTGCGTGTATCTGCTGCTGGGGCCAGAGGGCTGGGGGCCCCGTGGAGAGACAGACAGAGGGAGTGAGTGAGGAACTGTGTGTGGAGCTGTCCTTTTCTGTTTCTCTCTCCCCAACCCATATCCCCAAGGGAAAGTGATAGAGATATCCCAGAATGCCAGAGCCTGGCAGTTTGTCTCCCCACCTCTCATTCACTCTTGATTCGCCCTTCTGTTCTTTTCTCCGGGCTCTGTGAGGAGAGACATGTTTCTGGCGCTTTCTGCCTCTTCATGCCTCTCTCCTCACGGAGCGAATTTCAACCCAAGATCCTAACTCACAGCTGGTCCCGCTATTTCACTCTGACTAGCTCAATTCTTTCTCAGAGTTCCTTCTAACCTCGTGCCTCACCTATCTGTCCTGTCGTACTCACTCTTGGTAAAAAAAAAAAACACCAGAGTTGTGGTCAGTTATTTGTCATTGTTCATGTCCTCTATTGTCCCTTATGCTGTTTACTGAAGCAATTGGTTCAGCAGTCAATCTCCTAGGCCCCTGTCCTCACCCGTCTCTCCTCACCCGTCTCTCCTCACCAGTCTCTCCTCACCAGTCTCTCTCCACTCCTCTCCTCACCCGTCTCTCTCCACCCATCTCTCCTCACCCATCTCTCCTCACCCGTCTCTCTCCACCCGTCTCTCCTCACCCGTCTCTCCTCACCCGTCTCTCCTCACCAGTCTCTCTCCACCCCTCTCCTCACCCGTCTCTCTCCACCCATCTCTCCTCACCCGTCTCTCTCCACCCATCTCTCCTCACCCGTCTCTCTCCACCCATCTCTCCTCACCCATCTCTCCTCAGCCATCTCTCCTCACCCGTCTCTCCTCACCCGTCTCTCTCCACCCCTCTCCTCACCCGTCTCTCTCCACCCCTCTCCTCACCCGTCTCTCTCCTCACCAGTCTCTCTCCACTCCTCTCCCCACTCCTCTCTCTCTACACGTGTCTCCTCACCCGTCTCTCTCCACCCCTCTCCTCACCAGTCTCTCTCCACTTTTCACCCCTCTCTAGGGACCTGACACTTAATCAAGGAATGAGAAAGAGAAAGGGAGACTGTCCACTTTGCTTAACCCCAACCCAGTCTGTTTGAGGTTGTTAGCATGTGATGCGCTGTTGGCCAGGCCTGGCCCCTCCCCTCCTCTTGTTTCCCCGGTTACGATCTGCCTGCCCGGGGGCTGTGATAACGGATGGCGCCACAGGTAATTGGAAAATTGGCAGGCTTGTCAGAGAGATTTGGTGGATGGCACGGGCCGATAGAACGGCAGCTGGGGTTCACGACATGTCGTCCCTGGTAACAATAAATTAATATCGGCCCATGGGGACTGAGGGGGTGGGGGGGGCTAGAGAAATATCCAAGAGTTGGGGGTTTTTCTCTGGTGGAGGCTGCATATCAAAAGTGCTTCCAGAGAGGAGGTGACAGAGAGCAAGGTTTGTGTGATTTACTGGGTGATATATGACCCAGAACTAATATGCCTCTGGTTGGTTTACGACACAGCTACTGTCTGACAGATAACAAACCTAGGAGATCCACTCTGATATAACGACTGTGTAACAGGTAACCAGCCTAGTCGATCCAATCTGATATAACGACTGTGTAACAGGTAACCAGCCTAGGAGATCCACTCTGATAAAACGACTTTGTAACAGGTAACCAGCCTAGTAGATCCACTGTGATATAACGACTGTGTAACAGGTAACCAGCCTAGTAGATCCACTGTGATATAACGACTGTGTAACAGGTAACCAGCCTAGTAGATCCACTGTGATATAACGACTGTGTAACAGGTAACCAGCCTAGGAGATCCACTCTGATATAACGACTGTGTAACAGGTAACCAGCCTAGGAGATCCACTCTGATATAACGACTGTGTAACAGGTAACCAGCCTAGGAGATCCACTCTGATATAACGACTGTGTAACAGGTAACCAGCCTAGTAGATCCACTCTGATATAACGACTGTGTAACAGGTAACCAGCCTAGTAGATCCACTCTGATATAACGACTGTGTAACAGGTAACCAGCCTAGGAGATCCACTCTGATATAACTACTGTGTAACAGGTAGCCAGTCTAGGAGATCCACTCTGATATAACGACTGTGTAACAGGTAACCAGCCTAGGAGATCCACTCTGATATAACGACTGTGTAACAGGTAACCAGCCTAGGAGATCCACTCTGATATATTTACTGATATATCACACTCCATATCCACGCTCACTCGTCCACACTAAATACTCATAGATTGGATAGCTTTCTTAAAGGTCTAAAGGTTTTCATCCATTTTTACCCCCGACCAATGTTGGAGCACCTGGTGAGAAACAATTAGCCTGAATATGATTAGAATACAACGCTGATTGTAATTATTTTGGTTTTAGGAAGAAGAGGAGGAACAGGAGTTGGAGGAAGAAGAGGATGATGATACTGTGAAAGAGGAAACGATGGAGCATGAAATCCCAACTGAAGAAGAAACTATCGATGTGACCTTATCTTGAGAACAACGTCAGATGTTTGTAGACTTTGGTCGCTCAGTGCTATCAATTCAACTGCAAAGGTCTATAGGTAACTGCAAACTCTGTAGCGTCTACATTTTACAGACATTACAGCCCGTCTTCGGCCTGGTTACCTGTGCGTGCGTGTGGGTGTGGAAGTGTGGGTGTGTGTGTGGCTCATTGGGCACCTTACATGATGTGCTTCGAGGGGAATGTAAGATAAAGAGACTAGCTAGCTAATCTCTGTCCAAGTCCCAAATATGTTTGTATTGTCTTGCAAGTTAAGAATGCAAAACTGCAGCATAATCAGATCCAGGCTAGCTCCTCTTTCCCCCAATCAGATTTTGGACCGAATTCCCTGACATTAGTTTTTTAGCCAGAGGAACAGTATATTTTACAAAAGAGAATGTATTTGTTGAAGATTGTACAGTGGTACGCCCATTATGGAAATAAACTGGAGCCGATGGCATGTCATTTATGGCATAAAAATATAGTCTAGTATCTATTATACGTTCTAGATTTGTTTTTCTATGGTATAATATCTTTATCTAATAGCACATCTTTTTTGTCCTTCCACGTACGAGTTGTATGTTTTAGGGTGACTGGACAGAGACATTCAAATGATCTAAAACCCAGGGAAAGTGTATGGTTGGACCATAACAGTCTGACTGTTAGAAGCTGTATACATGCGTAATGCATTTATGAACCTGGCCAACTAAACGTTTTCCTTTAGATCTATTTCCGTACACTAATCGGCACACACTAAAGTGACAAACATTGTGCTCGTCAGCCTGGTTCCACAACACTTTGTACTATCAGAGTGACCAAAGCGATCCAGGAACCAGGCTATATCTGCCATGGCCTGTTTGGAGATACGGTAGTGTGTGTGTGTGTGTGTGTGTGTGTGTCACATATTTCAGTGGTGTCAAAGTATTCTCAGATAAATAATTTAAATGTTATTTTCTGTACAGCTAGGGGGCACCATTTTAAAAAGTGTATTTTTACTCTATTGTTTTTCATGACCATTTTTCTATTGTTTTTACATTTATGTTCGGGCCGTCTCGGTTCACACTCACAAGTGGTGTTGTACATATAAGTTGAAAACTCCATCACATGTCAGATATACATTTGTGATTTAAATTACTGTGTTCTGTTGGTAGTCAGCTTTTGTGTTCGACAAAAAAAACAATATTAATTTGTTTATTCATACTTTGGCTTAACACTTTGTGTACAACTCCAGGTATCACATTATCTTTAATTTGACTGTTGAGAAGGTACCTTTATAGTATTTTATGTTTGATTTGACATTAAAGCTGTAAGCAAAACCCGTGTATTTTAGTTGTTTGCGTTTACCGAAAGTATATATTTAGATACTTCGTAAATGTTAAAGTGCCAATAAACATACATGAATATGCTGATATTATTGCCCGTGAATATGAATATGCTAATATGAATATGCTAATATTATTGCCCGTGCTCCTTTGTCCACTGAATGTTTTATCTTTTTGAAAATTTACTGGAGTCTTTGGATGTCTAATTGTTCACTTCTTAAGATCGTCATCATGACCTGGGAATGTCTCCCCCAAAATCTGGTATCTGGTTTGAACCCTTTTTGCATTAGGCAACATGCAACACCTTCATAGAATTAATACATCTGTTTGTTGTGTCAGATAGAATGTTGTTCCACTGCACTTAAATGGCTGTTTGGTTATAACCAGTTTGGTTATTAGAGAGAAAAATTATCCCTGAGAAACGGAGTTGTGCGTAAAGTATGGCGTTGGTGGTGGCTTGTGATGGAGAACATACTGTTAAACCCGGTGTTAAGTTTGAGTTGGACCAGAGACTGTATGGTGTTGGTGGTGGCTTGTGATGGAGAACATACTGTTAAACCCGGTGTTAAGTTTGAGTTGGACCTCATCTGCTTTGCGCGCCATTAATACTGCAGTCAGGGGCAACACCCAGAGCTAGTAGGGAGGCAGTACTCCCCACACACACACGCTCATGTGTGTCTTCCCCATCCTCACACACAGACTACTCGACCTCTTTATCTTGTTTCGTCTGTCTCACACACACACACACACACTTCCTCCCACATTCTTGTCTCCCCCTTTTATCTTCCTCTCGCTCACATACATTTATATACAACAGGGTTGAAAAATGAAACGCTGTCAGATAGATCTTTATATTTCATCGCCTCACAACCCCACCCCACCCCCCACCAATGTCAAGGCAGCAGCAGCAACCACACATTAATGCATCCAGGGGTGTAATTCCAATTTGTTTCAAAGAGGAACTATTAATTTGCCCATTTCAAGGCTGACGGAGGCAGGAGGGAACCCCTGTATAGTCACTGAACCGTGAAAGACATTATCTGGAGGGCCTGTGTTGCTCTTTTTTCTTGGGGGCGGGGGGGGGTGTGCGCTTGTGTGTGTGTCTGAGTCTGTGTGTGTGTGTCTGTCCCTTGTTCAGGACAAGAGACATGTTAGAATTTATGGTCATTGATGGGAGCTGGGGGGGTGGGGGTTCTGATGACTGTTGCACACAAACGATAGAGCTGGGTCTCCCGTCGCCATTTTCCCAGCATGCTGTCTGAGAGGGATGTCATTAGGCCTGTAATAACAGCGGCGTGTGCGTTAACAACAAGAGTGGCTCGCCCTGTCGCCCCATGCCCCGCCAATCTCTGTCAGTCTGTGTGTGTGTGTGTGTGTGTGTGTGTGTGTGTCAGGTTGTGTGTGTGTCAGATTGTGTGTGTGTGTCAGGTTGTGTGTGTTTCAGATTGTGTGTGTGTGTGAGAGAGTGCATGTTTGCATAGCTGGGAACATCTCGACACTGCTATCTACAGCGCAGCACATTAACCAGATCCTAACGGTCTCTAAACGTAGCCAGGTGGAGACCTACTCAACAACCAGCTATGTAGAACAGAACAGGAGAAAGAAAAATGGAAATACTACTTGTTCCTCTTTCGTGTTTTGTATTACCACGTTTGTCCTCTGTACCGGGGGGAATGTGTGTTATGGTCTCACCGTTTCTTTATGCTCTGTACGTCCCCTGTATGTGGTGATGTCTGCTGGGATACACCGGGACAATGATGTATGTTGTTTCTTCACCTTTATCACCTGTCTGGGCGGATGTTCCCACAGTCGTGCCCGGGGTCTAGTCTGCCGGCTCAACGTGGTGGCGTTTCACGGATTCAGTGAAAGTCTCTGTGTTTGTATTTATATACTGTATTTATCCTGTTCTTATAGATTAACACACGTCTCATAGAAACCACTGGGGTTCTTAGCTCTGAGACGAGCCGGGGTTCTTTTGAAACTTGGGGTTCTTTCCATTTCAATTCTCCTCTTCGCTGCCTCCAGTTAGCCAAGTATGCTTTCAGATTCATGACACGTCCGACCTTAATCGGGCAGATCTCTGTTCTGACAGAATTGACCGCTTGAGCCTCACACACACACACATCCCACCACAGCGGTAGGTCTAATACTACCTAGAGTGGTTCTGCAGGAGATATACTGTAACAGTAAATAATTATTTCAAGTGTCTTTGTGACATTTACAACAGATTTGAAGATCCCCCCTTTCTCTCTCACTTTTAATTGCTGAGGATAATTCCTAAGATAACATGTTACATTGAAAGGAGGGACTTGGGTGACCTTTTCCAGGCATACTACATTATGACAGTCTTTCTCCCTCTTTATTGCCGTGTGTGTGTGTGTGTGCGTGTGTGTGTACGTGTACGTGTGTGTGTGTGTGTGTGTGTGTGTGTGTGTGTGTACGTGTTCTTTGGGGACCTAATATCTTCCTCTTGTCTTGGAAGCCCCAAAATGAAGACACTCGTTAAAAGAGTATCTCCCGAAAGGTCCCTGACACAATTGTCTCCCTCTTCACAAAGCCACGTTAATGACTCTCAAACACACACACGCAGACACACACACACACAAGTTGGTATATATTTGAAATAAGAGTGATAGTGTACAGTATGTTGGAAATGTTAGGGACCCACCTCTGTTGTAGCGCTGCAGATGGAAGCGGAGCTGCACTTTCCCTCAACACCACAAAACACACGCAAACACACACGACTTTGGGGACCAAAATATATTCCCATTAAAAAAGAATATGTATCCCAGAACTAACCCTGAGCGTGATATTATCGCAAGCCCCAACAAGGATTTTTAAAGGCGAGGACTTCTGGTATACGCACTGGTACAGCTTGTCCCTGATTGGTAGTTGTAACAGATCAACCAATGAGCTGTTGGATCAGAACAAAGACAAAGAAGTTGTAAAATCCACCTCATGAAGTGTTTTTGTCGCTTCTATTTTTTTCCTGTCAAGAGACCATCAGCTTGACATTTCAGCACATCATTCCAGTAAAAAATAAAAAGCAAATTGTAGATTTTTATTTATGTTAGTTATGTTTTCTGTGTTTAGAGTTGTGCCTGATACTCGCAAAGTGTTGGTTGTGCCATAAAATGACTGCTACGATTTTTAATGATAGAAGAAATGTTTTTTCCCACCATGCAGTCCAGGGTAAAAGCACTTTAAGAGCGACGCCAGGAAACAGGATGTGTCCTTGGTGCTGCCTGTCAAATTTACGCCCACATAAAAAAGTAAACTCGTAGAGGTAGAAGGCCGGACCGATAGCAACTGCTCATAGTCTTCCTATTAGAGCTTTATGGCTGGTGTAATTCACACAGACACAACCAGGCTACACGTGTGTGCGTGTGTGTGTGTGTGTGCGCCCGCCTGGTAATAGCCTGTATATCCAGACGAACCAGGCAATAAGATGTGTACGTGTGCGCAACGAAGAAAAGGAATTCAAGAACGAAAAGAAGTGACCACACGAATTGGTGGGTTCACTACCATTTACAGTTGTTGTTGATGTTGTTATTTCTTTTACTGTGGTCATTGGCACGGAAAATCTTTTCACCGTCTCTCCTGACAGAACAAAAACAGGAAATGTATTATTTTCCGTGGTTGTCTGTATTGTGCACAAAGTAATTGACACACATACGTACATAAGCTACAAACATTCACACACTTACACACACTTATACATACGCTACAAACATTCACACACACACTCATACATACGCTACAAACATTCACACACTTACACACACTCATACATACGCTACAAACATTCACACACACACTCATACATACGCTACAAACATTCACACACACACTCATACATACGCTACAAACATTCACACACTCATACATACGCTACAAACATTCACACACACACACACACACACACTCATACATACGCTACAAACATTCACACACACACACTCACGAACGGAATAAGCAGATGGCCTTCAGGGAGCTGATTGATAAATGCAAGCTGCAGTGGGTCTGTATGTCGTTCTCCTGCAGAAACATAAAGCAGCCCCCCTCAGAAAGGAGCCTGTTCTCCGCACAAAACCACCATCTTTCTCCCTCCACCGTGGACAACATCATTACACATCATTACTCCTCTGTCTTTTCCCTGGCCTGAAAGCTTTAGCTTCTCTCAGCAAGAAAGCAGCAATGAATCCCCGAGAAACGACCGACTTATACTGTTCTGCACTGTTTTTACTGTCTGCTTATCGTTTTTTCCGCGGGATTGTTTCTGTGCCGCAAAATAGTCCTTCAAAAAAGCACGTATCACATTATCCTTTTTGAATCTGACATTTTATAGTTTTGACAGAAACATTCTAAGCATTAATTCCAACTGGCTATGGTTGGTGGTAAATGTATAAACGGCTTGAGCAAAGTGATTGCCGGTTCTGACAAACCTTAAGCAACGGACTACAAAGGATGTCGCTGATTATCGAGAGGATATAGAGAATAAATATTGAGCATCGACAGACGGGGAGAGAGAACAGAGAGCTTGAAATGTGGAAACAGATAAGGAGCCGCTGATAGAAATCATATTAAGCGCTTGCAGAGACGCTGCAGATGCAGAGCTCGTTGGCGTGATAGCAGCCATTTCACACACAGATAGATTGCAATTACAGACATTTGTTCATCTCCACAGGCAAAAACACATATTTCAATTTTGCAGGTTCTGTCGTTCTTTGCCCCGTTTCATCCCAAGTTAGGCAAATTCAGTAGTTGGTTCACATCGAACCTGTTCAAGAACTTATCTTGTCCACGTCACGCAGAGAGTGATTCTTGGGTCTTATTGCCTAGAGCTGATTTTCCAATCTCCCCCAGTTTGTGGCTAGTTCATGATTCATTCTGAAGAACTGTGTGAAGGACAATAGTAGCCGTATTGCAGTTATACCAGCCTGTGCCTGTTTTTCCGACCACAGAGTCTCGTAACCACAGACTGACGGCCATGTTGTCTTTATTACTCTTCTCCAACCTAGCATTTGCCTGAGAGCGCTGTTGTTATATCGCCAAGGCGACGTGACATTCTACCTTCTCCCCATGACCTGTCTAGGATAAGGGATCTGTTTACTGTAAATTGCCCCACACACACACACACACATACACACACACATTCTGAAATACCATCTGCCATCAGACGGTACACGCAGCGCCTGCTCACAAGATCCAAATTTAGCCATCTGATTGACTCTAGAAGAGACGTCCACGTCGCACCCCGGTGTGTGTGTGTGTGTGTGTGTGCGCGCGCGGACCACTTTTTCTTTTGGAAAGTCTTTAATGTTGGACACATTGTCAGGCTATAGACACAGAGATTCAATTAAATCCTATTGTATTTAATTAAACCAATATAGAAAAAAAAACTCTGGTTATAGTTTGTCGGTCAGTTTTTTCCATTGTCACTGAATACTTTGGTGTTTAACGAATGTTTAAGTTGTCACTTCTGTCATTTCTGTTGATGTAATTAACACTGTTTAAACAGATACATTGGTAGAGCACCAATAATGCCACATCATACTGTAATTGGTTGCTGGTAGAGCACCAATAATGCCACATCATGCTGTAATTGGTTGCTGGTAGAGCACCACATCATGCTGTAATTGGTTGCTGGTAGAGCACCAATAATGCCACATCATACTGTAATTGGTTGCTGGTAGAGCACCAATAATGCCACATCATGCTGTAATTGGTTGCTGGTGGGGCTACAATAATGCCACATCATACTGTAATTGGTTGCTGGTGGAGCACCAATAATGCCACATCATTCTGTAATTGGTCAGGTGTTGAAGTGACAAGTTGGGCAGAGAAGTGGACAAGTAGTGCTTTTCAAAGTTCAAGAGGTTGGCTGCAGTATAAGGTCTGAGTAGTGTGGATGAGGTGTTATTTAGTCCCTAAGGCATGTATTTCCAGTCTAATTAGAGAGAATGTTTAAAGTTAGTGGTGGAGGCTCTATTAACCCCGTCCCCAGGCCCAGACTCCAGACAGAGAGCCAGCTGGTGGTGAAGATAAAGTGTCTGTAAGACTGTGCTGCATCCAATGAGGCCATGGTGAGGTCAGCTGACACACACACACACACTAACACACACACAAACACATGCAACACACACAAACACACACAACTCTACACAACACACACAATGCTACACAACACACAACGCACACACAAACACACACAATGCTACACAACACAACAAGGCAAAACACGCACAACGCTACACAAAACACTACACAACACACACATCAGGTACAACGCAACACAGAGCTACACAACGTTACACAACACACACACACAATGTAACACAGCACACACAACGCTACACAACACACGCACAAAATTACACAACACACACAGCATGCAAAACGCTACACCACCAACACTTCCACAGCAGCTACTACTTGACTTCTACATTAACTGAACCAAGTTAATAAGGAAAACCTGACACAACAGCTGAGTGCATGTTAGCGCCTTGCTTTGGCACAAAGGGAGTAGGAACTGTTGCCAAGACTTGCAATATTGTAATTTTGTAATAAATCATTGAACTAAAAATGTGGCATTTTCTTTGTGAAGAACTCTTGAAGAACAAAACAGCTTGGATGTAATTTGAGGTGTACTGAAAAGTCTTTCCCGTCTCAAATGTTTGTCACTGTGTCTAAAATAACCCTGTCTTAAAGACTACAGTGTTGAAACGATGGACACCTCAGTGACATCCAAAGTGCAAAATAACTTTTCAACCACCATCTAGTAATGCAGATAACAGCCAGCTCCCTTGAAAGAAAAAAGGTGAGTGAATTTATAATAATTTTCCTCTAGCCAGGGCCCGTATCTGCTCTCCAACACGGCTCTCTGTGCACATATTTAAAGGTCATATCTGGTTTTACAAGAGAAGGTAATGGTCGTTCCTACATTTCCATGAATTGGCTGATCTGTCAAGAAGGGCTTGTTTATGAGTCGTTTGTTCCCCGGCGTTGCTCCCAGCAGGTCCCTATTCCGCTGGTGTGGCGTTCCTGCCACCTCGCCCGGCTCCCGGCTGCGCCACCGGAGCTCATTCCAGCGGTCGTAAAATACACAATTGCTCCGATTCATCAGTGAATTAGTGGGAACGCGACAGCCCACCGCCAGGCCGTGCTACGAGGCTGACGAACGGTGAGCCAGGTAGAAGTCGAGTCACAAACGAGTCCCATATTAACTGATTAGCAACGACTGTCATTTCATACCTGGGTGACAAACTCAAGAGTTAGATATTGTTATCACGTCATGCCAGAGTTTATGGCGGAGTTAGCCGGAGGAACCATTATACGTGCTATCAAGGTTGTAAGAGGACTTTAAATACGGGAGTAATATTTCGCTGTGCTTTTGGCCAACCCTAATTGCCCCTGTGAGTCGCTTTGTGAGTCGCTCGTACTAACTGAATTATAAAATGATTGAAAATTAACACTGTCTTCAAAACCGAGACATTTCTGCCGAGATTTTCGAGGACGAACAAATTAGAGTATTTTACTTTTGCTTACTTCTTAGTTTTGCAGAACATATTTAAAACTGTGTCCTGACATTTTGCACTTATATAGCTTTGTTAACTATGTTTCTCATAATAGTCTATACAAACGCTCACCCGGGGTTGCAATCAGTCTAATTTTATGTCCTTTGTCCGTACAACCCAAGAGTAATGTGGTCCCCATCTGGTTTGGGAACTGTCCTTAAAAAGGTTGTCTTGACTGTTCCATGAGGGTTTATACAGTGCACTGGGCAGCACTTTTTACGTTAATGTTTTTTGTATCAATACCAAAGAGACAAATTGTCTATAAGTCTGTTTGCGAGAAATTCTTTGGATACAGGCATACAATTAATAACAGGTGATAAGACTTAGAAAGAATTAAATTAGCTTTACATTTGTCATAAAATACAAGCAGTTCTTATGTAAATCAGTGAAAAACAACCGTTTATGGTTAAAGCTGCTCAAATGAACACATTTTTGGATCGCAAAACAGTATCTGGTATTTAACATAGATAGATACCATGGGGCTGTTTGCTGATCCCCTCATGTTCTCGGTGTAGTCTGTAGAATTGTAGTCAAAGTAAAGTAAAGGTGATGGCGGCAAATGTCTTGTTAAAATGTTGTTCTTCGTGCACAACTCACAGACACACTGTATTGTTTTCTACACAGAGTGTCTAACATGAATTAAGTGATACACACTCTGGTATTGGATTAATACAGTCCACGGTGGTTTCTCGACATCGCTTCGTCCACGCTCTCTTGCACACATCGAGCTCCTCCGAAGCTGACAGTGAGGGAAAGGCAAATTCTAAGCGAGCGTGGTTGCTCGGGTGTTTGCAGACAGATACAGGTGCTTAGCCGAGTCTCTGTGTATAATATTGTGAAAGGTCGTTGTTCTTCACCCGGCGTTTGTTTTTTTACCACAGCCCTGTTCTATCTTTCACCTGAGGCACTGTGGTGGGGTGATAGCACCAGGCTTACAGTACGCTAGCTGGTAATTTCTGTCGGTTTTCTCATCTTTATCTCAGTCTCTTTTGGTTTCTCTGTCTCTCGCTCTCTCTCTCTTCATCTCCAACTTCTCTTTCTCTATATTCTTGTCTTGCTCTCTCTCTCTCTTTCTCTCTCTCTCTCACACACACACACAAGCACACACACAAACACACACAGCCAAAGGTTGTGTTACACAGCAATTCCTCCTCAGATTTTTATTTTCACAGAACACTACTCTGATTTCATTAAAAAATTTAAATGTTGACATTTTCAGCTGGTGAGACAGAAAAACAGCGTCCAAAAACTGCACCGTGAAAACCTCAATTCGCAGTCGACTGAATTTCGCGGTGGTCTCATTCATCGCAAACAAAATGTAATTACATCCTGTTTTGATTGCTTGACAATAGATTGATGAGGAAGCTGCGTCCATACCATGCCATCTCACAGAACGACACCTGGCTTTCACTGACATCACATCCTATTGACAACTCTGCCTGTCGATCCTTTGGCCGGTACGACACCTGTCCGTCATTGCTGGGGGGGAAAAAGCTCCTCTTGGCGCATGTCCTCCTCTTTCTCAGCCACACAATGACAGCCATCAGAGCCTTTCAGGGGATTTGGACCGGAACAAAACGGATGGCAAAGCGCAAACCATGGAATGGCGGACTTCCCTCGACCAAAACTGCCTTCCAGCTGACAAACTCCCAACATTCCTGCAATGTTCTGCCGGCGTTTGCGAGAAACCAATGCCTTTGCATTCTGATAGTAAGACAGCAATAAGAGGCTTTGTGTGAGAGAGACATATACAAATATGGAGAGAGAGAGAGACAGAGAGAGAGACTGACAGAGAGATTGACAGAGAGACTGACAGAGAGAGAGAGACTGACAGAGGGAGAGACTGACAGAGGGACAGACTGACAGACTGACAGAGGGAGACAGACTGACAGAGGGAGACAGACTGACAGAGGGAGACAGACTGACAGAGGGAGACAGACTGACAGAGGGAGACAGACTGACAGAGGGAGACAGACTGACAGAGGGGGAGACATAAAGAGAGAGAGAGACAGACTGACAGAGGGCGAGACATAAAGAGAGAGAGAGTGACAGACAGAGAGAGAGACCGAGGCAGATTGACATACTGACAGAGGGAGAGAGAGAGAGACAGAGAGAAAGAGAGACCGACATACAGACAGACAGAGAGAGAGAGCGCGCTTGTACTGGGCGATAGACGTCTGGCTTCAAAACCTCTTCTGGTCACAGGAGAGAGAGGCTTACTGTTGGACGGCCCTGACAGACTGGCAGACGAATCACATGGCTCTGCACCCTGAACATCTGAACTGAATACGATAAGACTTCATTACCATAAGTTTATTTCCTCCCATTGAAACGGCCGCTGAAACAAAAGGCCAGTTGATTATTTCGCTTGATCATTATAGCATTCAAGGGATCCGTTTGAAAGGGAGAGAGAACAATTGGATGGGCTCGCGGGTAGAAGGGGAGAGCAAGGGGAGAACGGCTGGGCTATGACATCCATGGGATCTGCCCGCTGCCTGCCTGGTGCCCGCTGCCTGGTGCCCGCCTGTCCAGTAAAACACAATAGGCCCACGAGACAGACGGACACACAATGGAGCTTAGACTGGCAGTCCTGTCCATCCACAGTCCATCCACTGCCACTGCCGTCCCCAGAGAGCACGGACTGGCTGTCCAGAGCTCTTCCCTGATTCGTGAAATACATGTTGACTGATTCATCCATGTGGCGAATGATATTTGAAATGCTTGATAGAATCGATAGCTGGCCGGGTTATCTACAGAACGGCGGATATTTAAAGCCGTGTAATTAAATCAGCAGAGGATGTTGGAGACGGTTACGTTGAGACATTATAAAACAAAATATTGTTTCGTCTTCATCACCTGGACAATAGACGAGAAACTAAAGTGAGGAAGTGTGAGTTTAACCTCTGAGGATGGACCCTGTGTCCTGACTGCTGATTGGCCGGGTGAAGAGGGCTCTGATTGGGGCCAGATCACTAACTAGCCAGTAATTGAGGCGCTGATTACTCTGGGTGGGAATTGCTGTGAAGGGTAAACTAACCCGTCTGCATGTTTTGGGTCATCTCTGACAAGTTTAGTCTGCGACATTTGTATGCGTGTAGAAATGATGGTTCTAACCATCTATAAGGCTTTATTTAAGCTACAGGGGCCACACAGCTAACGTCTGATGTACCAGCTTTTAGCCAAGCAGTATCAATGCCCATCAGGATCTACAGATGCATTCACATCAGATGGGACAACCTTGATCATCTTCTGACAAAGGCACATGTCAAGGTCCATGTTAATTAGATGGGAAGTGGGCATTTAGTTTTTCCAGTCAACGTGTTGGATGCAGAAAAAATGAGCGACGGCCAGACAACTGGGTCAGAGCATATCTGACACAAATCACAGAAACATGTAATGAGGGTTACAGGAGGAATGTGTCACCACACAAAGTGCATCACACACCTGCTGCATGTTGGGGCTGTGTAGCCAGGGACCAGTCAGGGTATCTGTGATGACCCCTGTTCAATGTTGGGGCTGTGTAGCCAGGGACCAGTCAGGGTATCTGTGATGACCCCTGCTGTATGTTGGGGCTGTGTAGCCAGGGACCAGTCAGGGTATCTGTGATGACCCCTGCTGTATGTTGGGGCTGTGTAGCCAGGGACCAGTCAGGGTATCTGTGATGACCCCTGCTGTATGTTGGGGCTGTGTAGCCAGGGACCAGTCAGGGTATCTGTGATGACCCCTGCTGTATGTTGGGGCTGTGTAGCCAGGGACCAGTCAGGGTATCTGTGATGACCCCTGCTGCATGTTGGGGCTGTGTAGCCAGGGACCAGTCAGGGTATCTGTGATGACCCCTGTTCAATGTTGGGGCTGTGTAGCCAGGGACCAGTCAGGGTATCTGTGATGACCCCTGCTGCATGTTGGGGCTGTGTAGCCAGGGACCAGTCAGGGTATCTGTGATGACCCCTGTTCAATGTTGGGGCTGTGTAGCCAGGGACCAGTCAGGGTATCTGTGATGACCCCTGTTCAATGTTGGGGCTGTGTAGCCAGGGACCAGTCAGGGTATCTGTGATGACCCCTGCTGTATGTTGAAGGGCCTCCAAAGAACTGGACCTTGGAGCCGCGGATGAAGGTCGTCCGGTCAGATGAGTCCTGTTTTCTTTCACATTATGTGGA
Organism: Dallia pectoralis; assembly: GCA_029465975.1. Taxonomy (NCBI): domain Eukaryota; kingdom Metazoa; phylum Chordata; class Actinopteri; order Esociformes; family Umbridae; genus Dallia; species Dallia pectoralis. Next base: position 8,163,075 of record CM055753.1, read on the forward strand.
CGGTCGTGTACGTGTGCACCATTTAACCTGGGGTCTTGATGGCACCAGGACACATGACAAGCTGGTGGGAGGGAGTTTTGGCCCATGTTCTGCTGGGAAACCCTGCGTCTGGGCATTTAAATGAACGTCAATTTGACATGTGCCACCTACCTAAAGATTGTTGCAGACCAGGCACACCCCTATGTTGCACTGGTGTTCCCTGATGGCAGGGGCATCTTTCAGCAGAAAATCGCACCCTGCCACACTGCACACATTGTTCAAGGAATTGTTTGAGAAAGTCGCCCTGGCCTCCAAATTCCGTAGATCTCAATCCAGGTGAGCATTTGTGGGATGTGCTGGACCAACAAGTCTCATCCCAGGCGGCTCCACTGGGCAACTTAAAAGAATTAAAGGATCTGCTGCTAATGTCTTGGTGCCAGATACCACAGGACACATTCAGGGATCTGCTGCTAATGTCTTGGTGCCAGATACCACAGGACACCTTCAGGGATCTGCTGCTAATGTCTTGGTGCCAGATACCACAGGACACATTCAGGGATCTGTTGCTAATGTCTTGGTGCCAGATACCACAGGACACATTCAGGGATCTGTTGCTAATGTCTTGGTGCCAGATACCACAGGACACATTCAGGGATCTGTTGCTAATGTCTTGGTGCCAGACACCGCAGGCCAATGTGGGTCGACGCTGTTTTGGCGGCACAGACAGGGTTAACCGCACAAAATGGCCACTCCCATTTTGTCCTTTTCTTTAGTTTCGAGCGTAGACCCGAGTCAGCACTTCCAGCACTAAAGGACACCGCAGAAACTTTTCCAATAACTATGATAAATGTGAGTGCGTTATCAGAACCGACCCAGTAACCCCACTGTGAAGTCTGGCTCGGCTCAGGAATAGTGTGTTCACGGTGACATGTCAACACCGCAACATCCGTAAAAGATTTTCGTTATTTCTATCTTTACTGTTGTATTACAATATATCCACGTTCTTCAGAGGTTTCTGGTATATTTTGAAATAAGGTCTGTATCCAGGCCCTGAGAACAGCTATTAGCTGTGTAGCATTGGTCGTATAACACACCCTATTCGTCAGTATTGCATAATTATGTGTGCTTGACTATGGTCAAGGACACATATTGTAATCTCACATATATATTATTATTATTATTATTATTATTATTATTATTATATCAATTTTGTCCCCGCCTACTCCTCCCACAGTTTTTGCATTAGATGGACAAAAAAGGTGTCAAAATGTGCGTCCCGAACTCTATTTAGTTGGCATTGTTTTGTAGAAGGTTTCGTTACGTAGTTTACGAAATATTAACGATTATGTCGCTAATTAATCCCCATTGAAATACATTGACGGAATCTTCAAAACTAGAGTGTGAGAGCCCATTCAGCAGAAAATGTAGAGAACATTTGTAAACTGCTACTGCTGCCTGAGTTTCAACTCTTTACACACAAATGGCATATCAAAACGTTCATCTATTTGTGCTGTCACTCAAAATGTTCAAATATAAGCTGTAACATATATATTTATTTCGTTATGTCCTTTTGTTTCCAACTTGCGCCTCCCCATAGACATCCATAGAAACGCTGATTTTCTCCACTCTAATTTGAAAGCGATTTTTTGTGTTTTTTTGTTCGTTTGTAAATTGTGATAGCGCCTACATTTCCGGGGTTACAGATACATGTTATACATCAAAATGTCCGCCTGGTTCTTAGGATTCTCATGATGTAATTGTTTAAACTGTGTGAGTAAAACTCTGGTTAGTAGAGCTAAAAGTATACGACCATGTCTGAATCTTTTGAAATGATAGACAGTGAAGCAGCATTTTCTGGTTGTTGATTGGCTAAATAGTAGGAACATTCTGGAAGGGGCGGGGGGAAGGAGGCAGCGCGCTCTGATATCGATGAGAACAGCTGGTCCTCCTTACAAAGGCATAGCTGCCAGGCAACAGCCACAGACACTGCAATCAACAGCCACAGACATATCCTGCTGCGATTTTTGGTGTTTCTTTGTTCGTTTGTAAATTCCGATAGCGCCTCCATTTCTGGGGTTACAGATACATGTTATACATCAAAATGTCCGCCTGGTTCTTAGGATTCTCATGATGTAATTGTTTAAACTGTGTGAGTAAAACTCTGGTTAGTAGAGCTAAAAGTATACGACCATGTCTGAATCTTTTGAAATGATAGACAGTGAAGCAGCATTTTCTGGTTGTTGATTGGCTAAATAGTAGGAACATTCTGGAAGGGGTGGGGGGGGGGAGGCAGCGCGCTCTGATATCGATGAGAACAGCTGGTCCTCCTGACAAAGGCATGGCTGGCAGGCAACAGCAACAGCCACAGACACTGCAATCAACAGCCACAGACATATCCTGCAGCAAAGAAATAATGAATGAATGGGTAAGTTCTTTCTCTGGGTCTCTGTTTACACGTTAGCATGTTAGCTAGCGTTAGCGCGCTAGCTATCGTTAGCATGTTAGCTAGCGTTAGCTCGCTAGCTAGCGTTAGCTACTACTGTAAGTTTATGCATACATTCAGACAGCCTGCAGCAATGAATGGATGGGTAACTTCTTTCTCTGGGTCTCTGTTTACACGTTAGCATGTTAGCTAGCGTTAGCGCGCTAGCTATCGTTAGCATGTTAGCTCGCTAGCTAGCGTTAGCTACTACTGTAAGTTTATGCATACATTCAGACAGCCTGCAGCAATGAATGGATGGGTAACTTCTTTCTCTGGGTCTCTGTTTACACGTTAGCATGTTAGCTAGCGTTAGCGCGCTAGCTATCGTTAGCATGTTAGTTAGCGTTAGCGCGCTAGCTAGCGTTAGCTACTACTGTAAGTTTATGCATACATTCAGACAGCCTGCAGCAATGAATGGATGGGTAACTTCTTTCTCTGGGTCTCTGTTTACACGTTAGCATGTTAGCTAGCGTTAGCGCGCTAGCTATCGTTAGCATGTTAGCTAGCGTTAGCGCGCTAGCTAGCGTTAGCTACTACTGTAAGTTTATGCATACATTCAGACAGCCTGCAGCAATGAATGGATGGGTAACTTCTTTCTCTGGGTCTCTGTTTACACGTTAGCAAGTTAGCTAGCGTTAGCCCGCTAGCTAGCGTTAGCATGTTAGCTAGCGTTAGCCTGCTAGCTAGCGTTAGCTACTACTGTAGTAATGAGTAATGACTGATAGGTTTAACACATTGCATACTATCTTGCATGCAGCAGCAGTGTGTATTCATGAGTATTGACTGATAGGTTTAACCCATTGCATACTATGGTGCATGTTGCAGCAGTGTGTATTCATGAGTAATGACTGATAGGTTTAACACATTGTATACTATGGTGGTTTAACACATTGTATACTATGGTGCATGTAGCAGCAGTGTGTATTCATGAGTAATGACTGATAGGTTTTTATACATTGTATACTTGACAGGGAGGTATGAACCAGTCAATAAAAATAAGTACATATTAACTGAGAAGATTTAAACATGTGCTAAACTCCTGTCCATTGTACTGTCTTCTCTTTTTCACAGAGGTCACGGTGATAGGATAGGATGCAAAGGCCCAGGAAAAACATTTGAAGCCGGTGTGAAGCAAACCTTGCCCCCCCCACCAATGAACTATTACTGGTAATTTCATGTAAACTGTTGAGGGTTTCCCTTCTTTAAAGAAGGCTACCTGATGAGTCCATGTTTATTCTATAACAAATCAAAAGTCACTGCGTCAGGGCTGGCAGGAAAGTGATATGAGACAGGGGGCCTGTATGGTAACTTCCTGTTGAGCTTGACTGCCAGGTTAATACTAACTACGTTTATACAATACTAAAGCATGTGAATTGTTGCTGCTTGCTCTCCCTCCCTTTAGGCATCCCCCATTGCATACTATGGTGCTTGCAGCAGTAGTGTGTATTCATGAGTAATGACTGATAGGTTTAACACATTGCATACTATGGTGGTTTAACACATTGTATACTATGGTGCATGTAGCAGCAGTGTGTATTCATGAGTAATGACTGATATGTTTAACACATTTCTATACTATGGTGGTTTAACACATTGTATACTATGGTGCTTGCAGCAGCAGTGTGTATTTATGAGTAATGACTGATAGGTTTAACACATTGTATACTATGGTGCATATAGCAGCAGTGTGTATTCATGAGTAATGACTGATAGGTTTAACACATTGTATACTATGGTCCTTGCAGCATCAGTGTGTATTCATGAGTAATGACTGATAGGTTTAACACATTGTATACTATGGTGCATGCAGCAGCAGTGTCACCTCAGTTTGGCAGTTGATATCAGTACACAGTCGACTACGGGTGGCCGCAAGCACACATCATCACAATTTCTGCAGAAATTGTACGCTATCTAGTTACAACTTAATAATATAGTTTTTTATCTGAAGCCTTTACGTGATGTCTACCAATGTAGTACACATGTGTTGTTGTTGTTGTAATGCACAATACAATTATTAATAACTGATTCTGCTACATGTGCCTAATTTGGCAGTAATCAGAGATATCTATTCTGGCAACTCCTATTCAGGTAGCATTTGATTAAATAGAACCTCACTAAAATATATTGGTTCGGCTGGTTGATTAATATAATTATTATTATTCTGATTACGCATGAGTATTAGTCTTGAATAATATCCGGCAACACTAGTAATAAGTAAGGACAGAAAACAGAGGATTACAAGAGGCTTTTTGCTCCACGATGTGATTTTAAAAGCAAGTCTTACCTTTGTTCCTGTTTCCCAGTAAGGCTGGTGGGAGGTGGAGATTAGCTCAGAGAATGGAGTTTGTCTGAAAGCCGATTAGCCAGAATTGAAACAGGGCCAAATTGAGTTTTCTTTCTCGGTTAAAAAAAGCACTGTTTGCTGTGTGCTCAATATAAAAGTAAAAATTCAAAGAAGTCGTTTATATTTATATAGTCATTCATACTTTGGAAATCCATGTTTTATTTTGGAACACTACCCAGAGTATTTACAGATGCACTGCCATGTCTAAAAATATTTTAATATGTAACGTTCCATCATATGACTACATTAACTTTATTTATTTTATCATTTCAAATAGTCCTCATTTAAAACTCATACATTTGAATAACATTTCAATCTCATATATGACATATAATGTCAGGCTCCAGATAAGGATCTGTGAAGCGCTACAGTTGACTCACTTTCGGTCCGACATCCCCCTCTGGTGGATACAAAGAGTACACCACCCACTATTTTGTCAAATTGATAAAGACAATAAAAACATAGGTCTAGTTAATTTAAAATGTCACCACAAATCTGTTAGGACGCTTTTTGCACTTGCATTACGATGGTTTAGGCTGTCAACATGTTGGTGTTATGGGTTAAAAGGACTGTATGTAGTTTCACAAGCAAAGTCTAAGTAGAAGCCAGCATGATTTAGTCTACTCTAGTATACTACTGAAAATAAACATTTGCCCAGATTTTATAAATATATATATTTATATAAATATATATTATTCGATTAAGAGGTCTATGTCAACTGAGAATTTCCAAATGCATGTGTCAGATTGATAAGTGGATATTGCATTTAATGTCCCATAATCTGAAACATACGAGGTCAGCTGTTATATGCATAGGCCTCTATGTGTAAGCAATTATTAAAGACTGAATACCTTAGTAACTTTATTTTAATCATCCAGCCACGACCTTGACTGGCATTTTTAAGTAATGACATTTTACATTCACATGTTTTGTCATAGTGCAGATTAAGATTTGCGACAGCATACACACATTTCCTTAAGATTTATGCATAGTCGGCCGGCTGATATTTTAACGTCACATCATTGTGTCCCGCTGTCGTCATCGAGACATTCCGCTCGTGTCAACATGGTATAATGTCTTGGTCGAACGCCATTTCTAATCCGTCTATAATCAGTGCTGTTCGGTTTGCCTGTAACCTGCCCCTCAGTCACGGAGTAAACCAGCAAACAGCCATGTTATCGGACAGGCTGTCAGTCAACAGCTCCCCGTCTACTGTTCAAGGCCAAAGCCATGAACGAGCTATTTATTATTTACATTCCCCCACCGGAGTTGACAGAGGGTACTTGTTGCTCCCTGCGTGTTCCCGAGAGAAGAGACACTTGCCTGCTTTCCTCACCTCTCTAAATGACAGCTGAGCCATGGTCACCTGCGAACTGATTGCTGCAGGGAGACATTCATCTTGTCAAGGTTGCACTTTTCACCACAGAGACTCTTGGCAAATTTAGGGTGGCTGTCTTTAGGCTGTTTCTCTTGTTTTTATGGTCCGTGTCAAATACATGAGATACATTCACGTCCTTTGACCTTAGTCACATTTACAGGTACAAATCAATTACGCCCATGTTTGCAACCATTAAACACACACAGCATTCTTGATCCTCCAATCAAAGATTGTTTGAAGTAAAAATTTATTTTTCTCGCCATCACAAAGAAGGGTGTGTCTACAGCTCGGACAGATGGAAAGAAAACACGAGCGAGAAGAGGATTTATGTTTGTCCGACAGTTATATTTCTGACACGTTCCATAGTACAGGTTGGGCTAGCCTAAGGAGAGCTATTAAAGGTTTGCTGTTGAAGACCACCCTGCATTACCTCGTTTGCTCGCCTCTGATCAGTCCGGCACCAATATCTGAACGGGAGACCAGAGATATGCTGGAAGTGGTGTTGGGAAGGCCAATAAAACCAGATAACACCTGAATGAAACACTGCACTCTGTTTGGCGTCCTTGGGATCAGATATTGCCTGGTGGGGGGGGCCGTGATAAAGATTTGTTCGGGGCCCACTTCCCTAAACTTTTTTTGGCCCTCATTTAGGCCATATACGTTGTGCTTTCATACAATTCAACACACTTTACATTGGGGAAGATATAATTCTTTCCCAGAATGGGGTAAATGCATAATAAATACCAATTCAACCTGGCTGTGAAAATAAATACAAATGATTGATATTGTACACATGCTTGTACAAAATGTGAGATATAGTCAACGAAAGAAAACACTGGCGTATTCACACATTAGTTCACAGGACGTGCTATGGTGCTGGCAAGCACTTTATTTAAATAAAGACAAACGATCTATGTTGATCGAAATACAAATTAATTATCAGCCGTTAAACATCCGTCCATCACAGAACACAAAAACAATGTATGACCTCGTATCAGCTCCAGTGATTCTGGCCCAGTGGACCTAAACGTGCTGTGCACAAAGCAAGCAAGCTTGTAACAGCACTTTCCTACATCAGTGTTTGTGAACTCATCAAGAATTACGCGAACTAAACAGAGAATGCAATAAGGCTTCTTGCAGGTCCTTTTTTCTTCTTTACGTGACCTTTATGGGCTGATCTTCCAACAGCGTTCTGTCGCACGTGAGGAGAACGTTACAAGTGATTAGTTGCTGTGCACTTTCCAATTTTCAGAATGTTTTGACTGTTCCGACCAGTTGCTGTGGTAACATCACCTGGCGGTGTTTATTTTTGTAAAATGTGTTTCTTATAGTTTCTTGTGTTTTGTTAAGTCGAGTTAATAATATGTCCCTTACAAACTCCCATCTCTTAATGCCTTTCACAGGAGCAGTGGTGGTCAGTCCCATCAACGACAAGTCGCTTCATTTGTGCTTTACCTTTGAACCTTGATAAACACAGATGACCTGCTAGCCAATAGCAACATGCTCCGGTGACACTGTATCTGCCATGTGAACGAGCCCAAACTATTGGTGCGTATCTAGTTGAAGGAAGACTTTGGCAATAATGAAATCTTTCACGGATGTTGCAGTGTTGATCTGACACACTCATCCCAGTATTTCTGAGCCAAGCCAGGCTAAACAGTGGGGTTACTGGGTCAGGCCTGACAACACATTCACATTGATCATAGCTAGTTTTTGGTGTGTCCTACAGTGGCTGAAAAGGACAAAACCAAAGAAAAGGACAAAATGGGAGTGTCAAAGAAAACGTTTAATACGTCTGAACCAATGGACACAAATACCTTGCCTTTTATTGCACACATCTAGTGAACCAATGACACATAGTTAATGTACGTTAGTCATCGGAATGAGCTCTATCTTTCGATAATAAGGTGCTGAATTACAATAATTATAAAAACCAATCAACATTGTATTGATCTTTTTTTAAAGCCAGATAGTATTTCTACCAAGATGAACGAGAGCATCAATGAGGACAGGAATTCCACAAGCACACAAACATTAGCATATCAAAATAAATAATGCTGTTTTTTGATAAATGATCCTTTGACTTGAATATATTCATAATGTAATCATGTACAAAGGGACGTGTTACGCTGTGTTCAAAACAGGACTAATGTTACAAGCAGATCTGTAACGGGAATGAAAGAATAAAATATAGGACGCTCATGAGATAACTGTGTACTTTGAGGAAGATGATGACTCATAACAAGAACTGAATAGGGATCAGCAACAGTTGACCCGGTTTCTATAAAAGATACATCTTCTAACAATTCTGCCAGGGTAAGGAACCTCCAGAAGGTTCAGCTACCCATTCTGCAGATGAAATAAAGCAACAAGGTCATCTACAATCTAACCTCACACCCAGTCAATGTCATGGCTGCGGACTTAGCGCTTAATGTCAGAGGTGTTACTTTATATCAGCGAAGCCAGGCCGGACCTACAAACCAGACTGTAGAGTTAACCAATGTAAGGAAGATCAAACTGAAAATATTTATCAATGTTATATGTTGTTATATTTATTATATGCCGCCCTATGACCTCTGACCCAACTGTCCTTATGGCCCTGTTTAGTCCCAACCATTCCTAACTGATGTGAGAGACCTGGAGATTGTGGCCAGCTTTCCTCACAAGTATCTACGTCAAGGCCTTGTTTTTCTCCACACCCTTTCAACCAAAGTCAAAAGGGTCATGCCGTGTGAGGGCATCATCCCATGTGAAGGCATCATCCCATGTGAGGGCATCATCCCATGTGAGGGTATCATCCCATGTGAGGACGTCGTGTCGTGGGAGGGTGCCAACCAGTGTCATGTGAGGGCATCATCCCAGTGAGGGCATCATGCCGTGTGAGGACGTTGTGTCGTGTGAGGGCATCATCCCGTGTGAGGGTTTCATGCCGTGGGAGGGCATCATCCCAGTGAGGGCATCGTCCCGTGTGAGGGCATCAAGCCATGTGAGGGTGTCGTGCCGTGTGAGGGTGTCGTGCCGTGTGAGGGAATCATCCTGTGTCGTGTGAGGGCGTCATCCCGTGTGAGGGCGTCGTCCCGTGTGAGGGCATCGTCCCGTGTGAGGGCATCGTCCCATGTGAGGGCATCGTCCCGTGTGAGGGCATCAAGCCATGTCAGGGTGTCGTGCTGTGTGAGGGCATCGTCCCGTGTGAGGGCATCGTCCCGTGTGAGGGCATCAAGCCATGTCAGGGTGTCGTGCCGTGTGAGAGCATCGTCCCGTGTGAGGGCATCATCCCATGTGAGGGCACACTCACTCTAAGGATGACCCGTTAGCTTTATTGAGCTGCCCGAGGGAGGAGCCAAAAGCATCAAGGGATTCAAACATCACAGCTGACAGTACCTCCCACCACCACAGGCAACCTTCTAACACCTCTGGATTTCTGCGCCATTTGCCCGGCTACTGGGAGAACGCCTCACATCGCTACACCTGGGAGGTCTGAGATTATAACTAATAAAAATTACAAATGCTAATACTAATGCATATAACTGTGGGATCCACAGTTGCCTAAAGGTTGGCTTCTATATTTGACACAACGCGGTTCCAGCTCTGACATTGTCAGGACCACTGCAATTCTGATTGAATTGACGATTTGGCCAAGCAGGGTTACAACCTGACAGAATGTCTAGTGACTTATCCATGTTATATTTAAACATTCTTAAATAATGACTTATCGTAATTATATTTAAACAGTCTTAAAATTGACATCACCTGAATGTAATCAACCAAATGTTATAGACCACTGATTTGCTACCTGAACTTGACAACAGCAGGTCATCTGCAGAAGACCCGGCCACACAGAATCTCCCGGTCAACGCCATTACGGTCTTCACAGATCGGATCATCTGAACCAGCGCAACCATTTTAGCGCTCTCTCACAGTGGACCTGGCATTTCAAGGCCACAAGGTCAAGTGGCGACCTCTGACCTATACCCTCTGCCGTGTCAACTCATCATAACACTATGGAATGTATAAGGGGTCATATTCAAACTGGATTATGTCCGAATCTCTGGAATGGAATGTGGAATCAGATAAAGCCAAAGACACAGCATGGTCTCTGTTTCAATGAAGAACTCCAGTCAATCTACTTCATGGAACATGAGACATACATTTCAGATTACCTGAGTTTGACTCCGTGAACGGTGTTTACCTGAAGCAAGGCCAGATGCAATGGAGACCATTTAAGATGTTCACATCAGTGTATTTCTCCCCAGTTTCTTCTCGATTTGCATTGGATGTCTTAAAAGTAGTTTGAAAATGCAACCTGGATTGTTTAGACATAGATCCTGAAGACATTTCTCTTTTCCTTTTTCCATTACTGTACATGTCCTAACGCAGCGATACACATTTTTCAATTTAAAGAAGCATTTATCTTCTCATAAGATATATATGATATGGTGTATAGAGCTTATTCATACTGTGGAGAATGTCAAAACAGAACACAATAACACATAAGTTAATCTTAAACATCCTACCATTTTAAAATGCATGCCCTCATCTTACAATCCTCCCACCCATCCATTCACCCACCCATCATCCATCCATTCACCCACCCATCATCCATCCATTCACCCACCCATCATCCATCCATTCACCCACCCATCATCCATCCATTCACCCACCCATCATCCATCCATTCACCCACCCATCACCCATCCATTCACCCACCCATCATCCATCCATTCACCCACCCATCATCCATCCATTCACCCACCCATCATCCATCCATTCACCCACCCATCATCCATCCATTCACCCACCCATCATCCATCCATTCACCCACCCATCATCCATCCATTCACCCACCCATCATCCATCCATTCACCCACCCATCATCCATCCATTCACCCACCCATCATCCATCCATTCACCCATCATCCATCCATTCACCCACCCATCATCCATCCATTCACCCACCCATCATCCATCCATTCACCCACCCATCCATTCACCCACCCACCCATCATCCATCCATTCACCCACCCATCATCCATCCATTCACCCACCCATCCATTCACCCACCCACCCATCATCCATCCATTCACCCATCTCACCATTCACCCAACCACCCATCATCCATCCATTCACCCACCCATCTCTCCATCCATCCACCCACCCACCCATAATCCTTTCAACCATCGACAGCGTTCAATAGTCCTACCTAATATGTGATGTATACCATTAATACGTCTTTCCCTGCCATGAACAGTGCTTTAACGATATGCTATGAGATATATCTTGTGTTTTCGCCAAGTTTGCTATTGTTGTCTGGTAACGGTTGCTACGGGTACGCATGCAGTTTAGCACACACTGAGAGAAGGATAAGGGGGCGGAGACTGGTTGTCAACGATAATGATGACAGTGAGGGGGGGCATAGTAATAGCATCAGTATTATGAAGAAAAAGAACGAGAACCATGTGGCAGAGGCCAGCTCTGCTCAGGTCTAGCTGACGACCAGGCTGTCTGTCTGGGGTGCAGTCTCTGGTGCCTCCCCCTGCTCAGGGGTGGAGGTCAACTCAGGGGCAGCCTCTTCTGGGGTGGGAGCGTCGTCTGTGCTGGTGGAGGTGTGAACCTGAGTTGGGGCGACTTGGCAGAACGCTGACCTCGTGTAGCTGGGCCCGGCCTCCGAGAGGTCGTCGGAGTGAGGGGTCACAGAGATGTGCAGAGAGCCGGGGGTCAATCTGACGGGGCAGAAGGCCTTACCGGTGGGAATGAAGTTCACCTTGTTCTTGTCGGGACAGGAGAAGAGGGGGACAGATGCGGACTGCCTGGAGCTGCACCGACGTAGAGGAGGACAGATGTAGAGGAGAGGAGGACAGACGTAGAGGAGGACAGACGTAGAGGAGAGGGGGACAGGCGTAGAGGAGAGGAGGACAGGCGTAGAGGAGAGGAGGACAGACGTAGAGGAGGACAGACGTAGAGGAGAGGAAGACAGAAGTAGAGGAGAGGAGGACAGATGTAGAGGTGAGGAGGACGTAGAGGAGAGGAGGACAGACGTAGAGGAGAGGACAGACGTAGAGGAGGGCAGACGTAGAGGAGGACAGACGTAGAGGAGAAAAGACGTAGAGGAGGACGTCAGACATAGAGGAGGACAGACGTAGAGGAGGACGTAGAGGAGAGGACAGACGTAGAGGAGGACAGACGTAGAGGAGAAGAGGACAGGAAACTTCTTCAGGACACCAATAACCGTAACAATGACTTATAACAGTGACCCCATTGTGGGTAAAAACGATTAATAATACAATAAAACATTTTTAAAGTGCATCACAGACTGAGCTTTCTATTCCTTGGCTTGCAAGGAGGCAGTGCTGAAAGGAAGTTACAACTATCATTACCGCACAAACAGGGTAACAATGACTTATAACAGTGACCCCATTGTGGGTAAAAACGATTAATAATACAATAAAACATTTTTAAAGTGCATCACAGACTGAGCTTTCTATTCCTTGGCTTGCAAGGAGGCAGTGCTGAAAGGAAGTTACAACTATCATTACTCTTCCTGTATTGAAGGCAAACAAACAGGGATATTAAACACACAACAGACTCTTCCTGTATGGAAGGCAGGTTTACATCCTGGTACTCTTCCTGTATTGAAGGTGAACACTAACAGGTTTACATCCTGGTACTCTTCCTGTATTGAAGGCAAACACTAACAGGTTTACATCCTGGTACTCTTCCTGTATTGAAGGCAAACACTAACAGGTTTACATCCTGTACTCTTCCTGTATGGAAGGCAAACACTCAGGTTTACATCCTGGTACTCTTCCTGTATTGAAGGCAAACACTAACAGGTTTACATCCTGGTACTCTTCCTGTATTGAAGGCAAACACTAACAGGTTTACATCCTGGTACTCTTCCTGTATTGAAGGCAAACACTAACAGGTTTACATCCTGGTACTCTTCCTGTATTGAAGGCAAACACTAACAGGTTTACATCCTGGTACTCTTCCTGTATTGAAGGCAAACACTAACAGGTTTACATCCTGGTACTCTTCCTGTATTGAAGGCAAACACTAACAGGTTTACATCCTGGTACTCTTCCTGTATTGAAGGCAAACACTAACAGGTTTACATTTACTCTTCCATCCTGGTACTCTTCCTGTATTGAAGGCAAACACTAACTGGTTTACATCCTGGTACTCTTCCTGTATGGAAGGCAAACACTAACAGGTTTACATCCTGGTACTCTTCCTGTATGGAAGGCAAACACTAACAGGTTTACATCCTGGTACTCTTCCTGTATGGAAGGCAAACACTAACAGGTTTACATCCTGGTACTCTTCCTGTATGGAAGGCAAACACTAACAGGTTTACATCCTGGTACTCTTCCTGTATTGAAGGCAAACACTAACAGGTTTACATCCTGGTACTCTTCCTGTATTGAAGGCAAACACTAACAGGTTTACATCCTGGTACTCTTCCTGTATTGAAGGCAAACACTAACAGGTTTACATCCTGGTACTCTTCCTGTATTGAAGGCAAACACTAACAGGTTTACATCCTGGTACTCTTCCTGTATTGAAGGTGAACACTAACAGGTTTACATCCTGGTACTCTTCCTGTATTGAAGGTGAACACTAACAGGTTTACATCCTGGTACTCTTCCTGTATTGAAGGTGAACACTAACAGGTTTACATCCTGGTACTCTTCCCGACTATCTTTAAGGCAAACACTAACTGGTTAACATCCTGATACTCACCTCATCTCCTCAAACACCTTGATCTTCTCACATCCCTCTGGAGGTTCTCTCTTGAACATGTAGCTGTTGTTGGGTTTAGGAGATGAAGCAAACTTTGGCAAAGGAGAGCTACTTCCGCTGTCTGCAAACCGGGAGACACAGAGATACAGGTCAGGAGAAAATACCAGTTTAAAAAAAAGACTCCCTTGAAAAAGGAAAAAGCAGTGAAAACATCTTAGAACTCTGGAACCAAAATGCTAAACTAGCCAAACAGAACCAGGTCCCAGTTGATTTACCTTTGTCCCGGTCATAGAGCAGGTCATCAGTGGAGTACGGGCTCCCGCCCTGTGAGCCTGACTCTGGGGGGCAGGCGGGGGAGGGGCAGGGGGACAAGCTGGAGCTGCTGGAGGAGCGGCCAGGGGCGGAGGGCGTCTGTGTGTCCACGCTACGGGTGCTGCTGCTACGCTGCTGTGGGGGGCACGGGGCCCTCCGCCCGTCTGGCACCTCCAACGCCTGAGAGGGCAGGGTGGAGGTTCAGGAGGACGGGAGAACCGCAGCGAGGAGAGAGAGAGAGGGAGAGAGGGAGAGAAAGAGAGAGAGAGATAGAGAGATGTTTGTCAGTCGAAACCTCAACAGGATTGTCATTAGCGCGGCATACGGACGAGCGACGTTCCAGAACATTCCCCGTGTAGGACGTCCGTTGCCCGTTATCACTTTAGCCCCGGTGTCATCTGTGACTAGCGTTGTTGTTGTGGGTCAGTACATCTTACACACCTTGAGCTCCTCTTTCTCTCCGTTGTTGTCCCTGATGAAGACCTTCTCCAGCTCGTGGTTGATGCCCTCCATGCTGCTGGGCACTCTGGAGATGGTGGGCTTGGGCCCCGCCATGGACATCTGGGATGACTTGGACATGTAAGGCCACTAGGAGACCAGGAACACCAGACAGATACACTGGTTAGGAGACCAGACAGATACACTGGTTAGGAGACCAGACAGATACACTGGTTAGGAGACCAGACAGACACACTGGTTATAAGACCAGACAGACACACTGGTTATAAGACCAGACAGATACACTGGTTATGAGACCAGACAGATACACTGGTTATGAGACCAGACAGACACACTGGTTAGGAGACCAGACAGATACACTGGTTAGGAGACCAGACAGATACACTGGTTAGGAGACCAGACAGATACACTGGTTAGGAACACCAGACAGATACACTGGTTAGGAACACCAGACAGATACACTGGTTATGAGACCAGACAGACACACTGGTTAGGAACACCAGACAGACACACTGGTTAGGAGACCAGACAGACACACTGGTTAGGAGACCAGACAGATACACTGGTTAGGAACACCAGACAGACACACTGGTTAGGAGACCAGACAGACACACTGGTTAGGAGACCAGACAGATACACTGGTCAGGAACACCAGACAGATACACTGGTTAGGAACACATGACAGACACACTGGTTAGGAACACCAGACAGACACACTGGTTATAAGACCAGACAGATACACTGGTTAGGAGACCAGACAGATACACTGGTTAGGAGACCAGACAGATACACTGGTTATAAGACCAGACAGATACACTGGTTAGGAGACCAGACAGATACACTGGTTATAAGACCAGACAGATACACTGGTTAGGAGACCAGACAGATACACTGGTTATAAGACCAGACAGACACACTGGTTAGGAACACCAGACAGATACACTGGTTATAAGACCAGACAGATACACTGGTTAGGAGACCAGACAGACACACTGGTTAGGAGACCAGACAGACACACTGGTTAGGAGACCAGACAGACACACTGGTTATAAGACCAGACAGACACACTGGTTAGGAACACCAGACAGATACACTGGTTAGGAGACCAGACAGACACACTGGTTAGGAGACCAGACAGACACACTGGTTATAAGACCAGACAGATACACTGGTTAGGAACACCAGACAGATACACTGGTTAGGAGACCAGACAGATACACTGGTTAGGAACACCAGACAGACACACTGGTTAGGAGACCAGACAGATACACTGGTTAGGAGACCAGACAGATACACTGGTTATGAGACCAGACAGATACACTGGTTATAAGACCAGACAGATACACTGGTTATAAGACCAGACAGATACACTGGTTAGGAACACCAGACAGACACACTGGTTAGGAGACCAGACAGATACACTGGTTAGGAGACCAGACAGACACACTGGTTATGAGACCAGACAGATACACTGGTTAGGAGACCAGACAGATACACTGGTTAGGAGACCAGACAGACACACTGGTTAGGAGACCAGACAGATACACTGGTTATGAGACCAGACAGACACACTGGTTAGGAACACCAGACAGATACACTGGTCAGGAACACCAGACAGATACACTGGTTAGGAACACCAGACAGATACACTGGTTAGGAACACCAGACAGATACACTGGTTAGGAGACCAGACAGATACACTGGTTAGGAACACCAGACAGATACACTGGTTAGGAACACCAGACAGATACACTGGTTAGGAGACCAGACAGATACACTGGTTAGGAGACCAGACAGATACACTGGTTAGGAACACCAGACAGACACACTGGTTAGGAACACCAGACAGACACACTGGTCAGGAACACCAGACAGACACACTGGTCAGGAACACCAGACAGATACACTGGTTAGGAACACCAGACAGATACACTGGTTAGGAACACCAGACAGATACACTGGTTAGGAACACCAGACAGATACACTGGTTAGGAACACCAGACAGACACACTGGTTAGGAACACCAGACAGATACACTGGTTAGGAACACCAGACAGATACACTGGTTATGAGACCAGACAGACACACTGGTTAGGAACACCAGACAGACACACTGGTTATAAGACCAGACAGATACACTGGTTAGGAACACCAGACAGATACACTGGTTAGGAGACCAGACAGATACACTGGTTAGGAACACCAGACAGACACACTGGTCAGGAACACCAGACAGATACACTGGTCAGGAACACCAGACAGATACACTGGTTAGGAACACCAGACAGATACACTGGTTAGGAACACCAGACAGATACACTGGTTATGAGACCAGACAGACACACTGGTTAGGAACACCAGACAGACACACTGGTTATAAGACCAGACAGATACACTGGTTAGGAACACCAGACAGATACACTGGTTAGGAGACCAGACAGATACACTGGTTAGGAGACCAGACAGATACACTGGTTAGGAGACCAGACAGACACACTGGTTAGGAACACCAGACAGATACACTGGTTAGGAGACCAGACAGATACACTGGTTAGGAGACCAGACAGATACACTGGTTATGAGACCAGACAGACACACTGGTTATAAGACCAGACAGATACACTGGTTAGGAGACCAGACAGATACACTGGTTATAAGACCAGACAGATACACTGGTTAGGAGACCAGACAGACACACTGGTTAGGAGACCAGACAGATACACTGGTTAGGAGACCAGACAGACACACTGGTTAGGAACACCAGACAGATACACTGGTTAGGAGACCAGACAGATACACTGGTTATGAGACCAGACAGATACACTGGTTAGGAACACCAGACAGATACACTGGTTAGGAACACCAGACAGATGCACTGGTTAGGAACACCAGACAGATACACTGGTTAGGAGACCAGACAGATACACTGGTTAGGAGACCAGATAGATACACTGGTTATGTGACCAGACAGATACACTGGTTAGGAACACCAGACAGATGCACTGGTTAGGAGACCAGACTAGTGGACAAACAGTCCCCGGTTCCAAGCACCCATCTAAGTTCTTCATCGACATGCCTGATTAAATAACGGTTAAAAAACGTTTGATTGTGAGCCATCAAATGAGGCAACTCTTGATTGACATGTCAGTCTGGTGAAGGTTAAAAACAGGATTCCACACAGAGAACGCTTAACAAAATAAGGATTAGAAGACTGGGTGCTTGGACTGGTGGGGTCATATTCCATTGTGCGGTCAAGCCACAACGACAAAACATGCCTTATTTTACTCTATGATAACGTAGATGACCTAAATAGAAGGGAGGGGTTAGCAATCACAATTGGCAGCGGCATTCCCTCCTGATATAAAACAGGAAGTACACAAAAGCCTTTGGAGAGATGTGGGCTGTAGTTCTAGGACATTGATGAGCCAAGGGAAGTCTGAGACGGAACGGCCGCGGGGTGTCCGGGAGAACGGCCGCGGGGTGTCCGGGAGAACGGCCGCGGGGTGTCCGGGAGAACGGCCGCGGGGTGTCCGGGAGAACGGCCGCGGGGTGTCCGGGAGAACGGCCGCGGGGTGTCTGTGTGGTCTCACCTGTGCTTGGATGGACGTGCCTTCTGTGTTGTGGTTGATGATGACGTTTGGGCACTGGAAAGGGGACAAGCTGTCCTTCTCCCTCTGACCCTGCTGCTTGCTACTGCCTCTGAGCTGCTGCCGGAGCTTGGCTATCTGCTGAAAACATCGGGGGAGAAGTTGAGGACAGAGGCGAACTAGGAGGAGACCCGGGAACGTGGTGTGAAGGACAATAGACGAGGAAAGAGTGGATAAGGAAATATAAACACTTTGAATGAGTTGTGTACTTTGTTAACTTAAGCCGCTTGGTTCAAATAACATCAGGTTTTAGACATTACCCAAAATGTCCTCAAGGGGTCACCGTAGCACACGGGAAAAGCCACCAGACATGTGGCTACAGTGAGGAACGCATTAGAGATACAGCTTTATCTGTGCTGCTGTCCCAAAAGTAATGCACACCCAGACCAGATGGTGAGAAGGAAGAGCAACTGGAAGGCTTGTCGTTGATCCAACAGCCTGGGAAAGAACCCAGAGAAACCGAACAAGCACATGGACTCTCAGAAGCCCTAGGCTGTACGATATACCTTAGATCATATGATACAGTTGCGAGGAGGGTTTGAAGACTGACAGACAACGTAAGCAGTTCATCTAAATGAACGTATGACTGAGTGCTTAACAATAAGGACTAAAGGGATAGGACTTAGCTGTAACGTTCCAGATGGACTGACTAATAAGACAGACCAGGCTCTCCTGTCATTGTCATTGGTTATTTATCACAATTTATCTTGCATTTAGTATCATACACCAAAACACAGCAGATAGTGCACAGTATCCATCTCAATTCTTCCCCCAAGAAGGACAGGCTTATGCATGTTCTCTTCCGAGAGCCCTTTGCACAAACCGTCCTTCATCTGGCCTTCTCATCGAGGGCTTAGTCATTTCAGTATTTAACCATGGCAACATAACACAGCTAGGGCACCTCTAACACAAACAGAACACGGTATTTTCCCAACGCATCCACTCAAAACTGTCTTTTGACCGGTTTACCCATTTATTTTACCATAGCAACACGTCCCAAACAGCCAGTCGAGCTCCACTCATCACAACAGACTGTCTAAATGGTCCGGCTGATGTCATCCACCTACTTCAACTATCATGCACCTGGTGCATCTAACGTAATTAGTTACAGTTGGTCGGCTCTCCAGATCCCCCATGATGCTCTGCTTTACAGAGAAAGCCTGCACGGCTGTAAACAATCGTATGTTGCAACGCTGCCTGATTGAGTAACTTGTCCCCAATTACCAAACTCAAAAATGCACACACTGTAAAGTCAGACAGAAATGCACACACTGTAAAGTCAGACAGAAATGCACACACTGTAAAGTCAGACAGAAATGCACACACTGTAAAGTCAGACAGAAATGCACACACTGTAAAGTCAGACAGAAATGCACACACTGTAAAGTCACACAGAAATGCACACACTGTAAAGTCAGACAGAAATGCACACACTGTAAAGTAATAGAAAGCACACAATCCTATAATCCTTATAGTCTGCCTTTATGTTTCCCAGCAATTCACAGACATGTTTCTGCTTTAGGGGCAGTTTGTGCACTATTAACACAAGTGATTTAAGTGCAAATACTGTAGATAACTACTTGAGAAACTTTGAGATCAAGCACGAGATAAAACAATATTGCCTGACGTGAAAGTTTAGGGGTATGAATGTGTTCGTTGTGCAGCACATAAACCTAAAGCGATTCTTTCTTCCGGAAGGCTCTACCGCGGTAGGACGGTATAGTAAAAATCCAGAAAAATCCAAATGAATTCCGGTAGATTTAACCCCTAGTTCAAACCCATGCTGCAGCAGCACATATGCACCTGAGGCAGCAGCGGAGACCACTGAACCACAATGGACACAACCGGGACCTCAAAGGGGACACTTCCCCACTACAGCTCCCCTTACTCTCAGCAGAGAACCTGTCTGTGTGGAGCCATTTCAACATCTCTCCCAGCCACTAAAAAGGGAGTGAAAGTGAAAGCACACAGAGAGTGAGAGACACACACAGAGTGAGAGAGACACAGAGAGAAAGTGAGAGACAAAAAGACAGAGAGAGACACACACATCCAGAGAGAGTGAGATGGGTGCAGAGAGAAAAAGTGACATAAAAAGTGAGAGAGACAATGGCAGAAAGACAGAGAGAGAGAGACAGACACACACACACACAGAAAGAGAGACAGGTGCCAAAAGACAATGCGACAGAGAGGGAGACACCCGGAGAATAAGAGACAGGTGAAGCTGAAGTAGCGAAGTGCCTGCCTGACCGTCCTTCCTGTGCAAAAAATAGCATGCTGGGTTATGCTGCGCTGGCAGTTGGCTTCTCTGGGGGGGGTGACTGGTTAGTTAGGAGGGAGGGAGGGAGATAGTGTTATCAGCCTTCACCCTGCTGGTGGCTGTACAGCATCAGGGTGGAGCTGAGACAGGACGATAACACAACGCAGCTGCAATCTGCAGCTGACACCCAACAGACAAACAAGCCATGAGCTTGAGGAAGTCTGAGGTCACACAGGAAGTGATATACGCAGAGGAGACGAAACAGTATAGCCAATATTCTATTGGTTTTCCGCGTGCCACCGCAACAGCACCAACCGGCCGAGGCAGGGTCTTCACAAGATTCCCCTAAAAGTGGTATCTGACACTTAGACATTTGCAGGAGGTCCAACAATTGAACACATCATAGTGTTCATCAAATCATCCCTGAACAATGTGTGCAGTTTGGCAGGGCACGCTATTGCTGGAAGAGGCCAACTCCATTGCCATAGAGGGGTGTACCTGGTCTGCAACCATGTTTAGGTAGGTGGCACGTGTCAAATTGATGTCCACATGAATGTCCAAACCCAGGGTTTCCCAGCAGGACTTGCCCAGAGTATCACACTCTAACCACCGGCTAATTTCATCATCCCACAGAGCATTCTGGGGACATCACTTCCCCATGCCGTGTCAGAGATCCTGTCTGGCCAAGTCTGGTCGAAGTCTCTCAAATCTTATGTCTTGTGTCTGTCAATTTGTCCTGCTTCAACCCCGTTGACTATGAGACCGGATTGTTCGCTTACAACCTAATCTCAAATTCAAATGTGCTTTATTGGCATGACATACCAGTGTACATATTGCACATATACGTCTATGTGACCTTTATGAGACAATCAGCGTAATTTGAGAGTGGTAAAGATGTTTTGTTAAACCAGTGTAAAGAATATTAACAGCAATATCGTCCATGCTTATTGCTCGTTCTTAATTATCCATGCATATTGCAGATTCTTAATCATCCATGCATATTGCCCGTTCTTAATCATCCATGCATATTACATATTCTTAATCATCCATGCATATTGCATATTCTTAATCATCCATGCATATTGCATATTCTTAATCATCCATGCATATTGCATATTCTTAATTATGCATGCATATTGCATATTCTTAATCATCCATGCATATTGCATATTCTTAATCATCCATGCATATTGCATATTCTTAATCATCCATGCATATTGCATATTCTTAATTATGCATGCATATTGCATATTCTTAATCATCCATGCATATTGCCCGTTCTTAATCATCCATGCATATTGCATATTCTTAATCATCCATGCATATTGCCCGTTCTTAATCATCCATGCATATTACATATTCTTAATTATGCATGCATATTGCATATTCTTAATCATCCATGCATATTGCCCGTTCTTAATCATCCATGCATATTACATATTCTTAATTATGCATGCATATTACATATTCTTAATCATCCATGCATATTGCCCATTCTTAATCATCCATGCATATTGCATATTCTTAATCATCCATGCATATTGCAGATTCTTAATCATCCATGCATATTGCATATTCTTAATCATCCATGCATATTGCATATTCTTAATTATCCATGCATATTGCATATTCTTAATTATCCATGGATATTGCATATTCTTAATTATCCATGCATATTGCCTATTATTGTGCAATGCACATTGCCCATGCACATTGCCCATGCACATTGCCCAAGCACATTGCCCATGCACATTGCCCATGCACATTGCCCATGCACATTGCCCATGCACATTGCCCATGCACATTGCCCATGCATATTACCCATGCACATTGCCCATGCATATTACCCATGCACAACATACAAGACTACAACACATTCAATCGCTGCTAGAAAGTCCCAACATACAAGCCCTTTTCTGGGTCTCTGAGAGCCTGTTGGGTTTTCTCACGTTTCTCAGTTTCGGCATGTGTGTGTGCGTGGTGTGTACACAGGTGCGTGTGATTATGTACCTCTTTGAGCTGGTCGGCGCTGCCCCAAGACGCCGAGCGCTGGTGCGTGGCCCTCTCTCCTGCTTCTTCACTCCAACATCCGGGTGTCTGGGAACAACAAGGACAACACAAAACAATCTAGTTATGGACGGGAAACATTCCCAGTCATTATCTACCTCGATCCGGCATGGCGTTTAATCCGGTCACCTTGTGATCACGCCGGGAATAAAAGGGCGGCACTCACACTACTTTGCCAATTCCAATGTGTCCCAAAACCTTAAGACAAGGGTCTGAGATAGACCTATATATGTATATCATATGTAACACATTATATATAACAACATCATATGTAACACATTATATATAACAACATCATATGTAACAAATTATATAAAACAACATCATATGTAACAAATTATATATAACAACAAGGGTCTGAGATACATATTATATACATATATAGGTCTATCTCAGACCCTTGTTGTTATATATAATTTGTTACATATGATGTTGTTTTATATAATTTGTTACATATGATGTTGCTATATATAATGTGTTACATATGATGTTGTTTTATATAATTTGTTACATATGATGTTGTTGTTATATATAATGTGTTACATCATATGCAACTGCATCATATGCAACTGCATCATATGCAACTGCTTCATATGCAACTGCTTCATATGCAACTGCTTCATATGCAACTGCTTCATATGCAACTGCTTCATATGCAACTGCTTCATATGCAACTGCTTCATATGCAACTGCATCATATGCAACTGCATCATATGCAACTGCTTCATATGCAACTGCTTCATATGCAACTGCTTCATATGCAACTGCATCATATGCAACTGCATCATATGCAACTGCTTCATATGCAACTGCTTCATATGCAACTGCATCATATGCAACTGCATCATATGCAACTGCTTCATATGCAACTGCTTCATATGCAACTGCTTCATATGCAACTGCTTCATATGCAACTGCTTCATATGCAACTGCTTCATATGCAACTGCTTCATATGCAACTGCTTCATATGCAACTGCTTCATATGTAACTACTTCATATGCAACTGCATCATATGTAACTACTTCATATGTAAATGCATCATATGCAACTACCTCATATGTAACTGCATCATATGTAACTGCATCTCTACCGGTTAATACGAGTGCTCTCTTTTAAGGCATCAGACAGGTATAAATATGGTCCGGTGTTCTGATAAGGAATAGCGCTGTGTGTCTCAAATTTCAACAGGGCGGAGGGGGAAGGAGAAAAGGAAGAGAGAGAGAG
The DNA here is from genome assembly GCA_029465975.1 of Dallia pectoralis. Classification (NCBI taxonomy): domain Eukaryota; kingdom Metazoa; phylum Chordata; class Actinopteri; order Esociformes; family Umbridae; genus Dallia; species Dallia pectoralis. The sequence continues at coordinate 8,186,965 of CM055753.1, forward strand.
AGACAGAGAGAGAGAGAGAGACAGAGAGAGAGACAGAGAGAGAGACAGAGAGAGAGAGACAGAGAGAGAGAGACAGAGAGAGAGACAGAGAGACAGAGAGAGAGAGAGAGAGACAGAGACAGAGACAGAGAGAGAGAATACTCTGTAATGAGCAATCGAAATAATGAGACAGGCATGCAGCCAGAAGAGCCAGTGTAATTAGGATGATGGTGAAATGGGTTCCTCCATTCACGTGTGGAGATTCCAGAGGATATCTCTGTTGCCATGGACATAAGCATTGTGACCGCTTACCGGTCCCTGATTGGTCCACCTGCTCTGCATGTGTTCTGTCAACGAACAAACACACCAAAGGGAAATTCCAGGTTTTCCGTTGGTTAGGGTTCGGCTGTTTGGCATATGAATAGTGGCCTTATGCTGCGAGCCAGGGATAACACTGGATCGGAGGGCGACAACCAGGGCAGGCCCGCTCTGCACGCGTGTGGATGTGGCAGGTTTCTCGGAAGTGAAGGGCGTGGAACGGGCAGACTGATGTGGACGGCAAACCGGCTGTCCGGTTGAGCCGTCAGTGATGTGCTCGCCGAGGGACCTAACAGAGTGCCGTTTGAGGAACTTAGGGGGTTGTTAGGGCCTGGTTGTTAAGCAGTGAAAACAGGATGTACCGGGTCATTATGGGATGTCCTCTGTGACTGACACTGCTCTCACTCAGACTGGCTCCTGCACTGCAGATCGAGGAACAGCTAAAGGCAAACTGGAGCCCTTTCACTTGACCGTCTGTCCGTTTACCCAGATCAGTGTATTATATAGAGTACAGTAAACTCCCTGGCCTGTGCTATCAGTAATGTCACACAGAGGCCTGCTGGTTGGTCTGGTTATTATCTGCATGTTGTGTATGGGCCTGTCCGACCTGCGAGGACCGTGTGGGTGTTCCCAGTCACTGCAGCCAACAGAATAGGACAAGCTGGAGAAGGAAGGAGGAGGAGGTGAACATTCCAGCTCCCAGACCCAGTGGGTGAGATTTTCTGAGCAGGAGGAGGGGTGAAGGAGAACGAGGAGCGGGAGGAGGACAGAGGGAACACTTCAGGAGCAGCAGTGATCAATAACGTGGCTACGTACAAACAAATGACTTCAACTACCAATCAGGAGCTGATATGACAGGAGCTGATATGAGATACTGTGATGCCCAGGCAACAACCTCTAGTTAGACTGGAGGATTGTGGGTAGTAAACAGTGCAGTGACTGTCAGAAACAGGCTGTACTGTACACCTGTAACAACAGCTCACTGATCTCTGTGTTGGCAGTGTGTACATACCGAACTGCCACCAGAAAGCATTTACTTCCCACGGCTAACTCAGCCACTTCTCCCTAGCAGTTCCCTGTACTCAAGCTCAGCGGGGCAGCTCAGAAGCCGAACACTTCCTGGATCAAAAACTCTGCAGATCAGTGCATCTGGGCCGTCCACACCTTCCTCTGGCTGGAACACCTGCAGGTGTTGAGGAGCACCTACCTGGGTGGATTTGTCTTTCATGCACGAGGGGTAGAGGGAGTGGTGGTCGCGAGGCCACTGGCCGGTGAGATAGGGGCCAGTGATGGTTCCCAGGGACGACGTCCTCCGGATGGCCCCAGAGGTACACACCTGCTGCTGGGGCCTGGATCTCTCTACTGGAGAGGAAAGCAGAGGGTGGGGGGGACAGAGGGAGAGGGCCAGGGTGGGGTGGGATGTCAGTGACTGATTTTATAGGAGGATTGTGGGAGGTATAAAAGTGTCTTATATTAATCTGGTTCTTATAATTGGACCTGTCCATCCTCACTTCGGGAACCACAAGCCCGTCCCAAAACCCTGCCAATCAGTTCTAGAGGACATTGTGAGACGACACAGACGGAGATTACTAAGTCCCAGTGTTATTGTCTAGGACTGAGCGTTGACGTGGTTACAGTAGGAGCAGCCAGGAGGCCCCGCCCCCACGGTGAGGAAACCCAACACCTGATAACACTGCCTGAACAACCCGCGGCTCCCTGGGACCTGAGCATCTGGGTCAAGAGCTGTGTGTTTGTTATAGCAACACTGTCTGGTGTGTCTATGTGGGTGTGTGTGTGTGTGTGTGTGTCTGTGTGTGTGTGTGTGTCTATGTGTGTGTGTGTGTGTGTCTATGTGTGTGTGTGTGTCTATGTGTGTGTGTGTCTATGTGTGTGTGTGTGTGTCTATGTGTGTGTGTGTGTGAGAAACGATGCTACGAACAACTCCTAAACCCACAGTCTTGTCTGAGGCCAGGCTCAGTTTGGACTGCATTGCACACACACACACACACTCAAGCGTAACCAAACCCACCCACCCACCCACCGGAGCAAAAGGCTTCCACTCATATGGTGCTAGCATATGGGCCGTTAGCAAAGCTGACCAAACAGGCCTGGCTTCTAGGAACATTCCTGCATGACATGACACAGAGAGTGTGTAAATACTGTGTAAATACGGTGTACAGTAAAACCTCCTAGGAGGGTTGGATACATTTATTTGACTTAGTTTTTTCTGTATAGTAAAAACCATAATTTAAGACCTCAAAGGGATAGATTGTGACTTTGGCAAACGGGACTTTATCTGCCTCCCCAGAGTCAAATGAGCTTTTGGACACTATTTGCAAATTCTCTGAATGCTGGAACGGTGAGGAAGCTGGTAAATGCTGCCCAAATCCTAACTAGCATTAGAGCAATGACTGAAAGTATTACGGGACAGCCAAAAACCTAGCAGCATATCTAGAGATGCATTCATTCTGCCAATTCAATTAGCATGCAAAACTCTGACAAACTTCTGTCTTAATGGACACAAATACATAAAAAAGGTATCCAGAAGTTAATCAAATAAATGGTCTCATAGACATTGAGCCACACTGTTAATGGCACAACCACTGACTGCAGATTGAAAATGCTTTCCTAAGACCCCATGTTCATCAGTGTTTTGTCTGCATGTGGGTCACTGGGGTGATTTGGGCCTCGGAAAGCCTGAACAGGCAGGACTCAATCAAACATAATCACCCTGAACATATGCTAACAGAAGAGCCCCATCTGCCACGCAACCAGAATGTGTGCCAGTGTCGTGTCACTCAAAGCTGTCCGCTACTCCAACGGGCTGACTCCTTTTACACGTGCACGGGTTGCACCTGAGAGAAGTGTCCAATTGGTCCTTGGGTTGATTGGAGCCCAGTGAGAAGGCAAAGTAGGAGAGGTTGGCAGAGGACTGAAGAGAACACAGGGATTTACACCGGGGCCACACAAAGTTGATTTTTACCGTCAAACAGACTGAGAAAGTGAATGGTGCTAACATGTATTACAGATGGTCAAAGAAGTGACTAAGAGATGTGTGGACATTTGGCGTAATGGTTTTGGAATGACTGTGACGGGACAACACAACTCGAGTACATGTCAAAGTTACAGCAATGTTTAGCACTTCTTGACCACGGCTTTCATAACAATTATTTTCACTCTTAATCGGCCAAATTATAATAGAAAATTGTCACTAGCGTTTCAAACTTGTATAGTACTAGAGACATGTGGTTTTTCTTATGGAAGCCTTTATTGAATTGGACTCAACGCTGAAATCTATCAATAATATCAGACATGAAATGATAAAATGTACACCACCGTTCAAAGGTTTGGAGTTTCTCAGAAGAAGTCAATCACACAAAAATGATCATATTGTATTTCTGATCAGTTATTTTAATAGACAGTATTTCCAAACCATCGTACGTCTAAAAATTACAAAACAATTGAGACTTATAATTTGAAATTGAGCATTAGAGGCTAAACTCTCTTTCAAACAACTGAGTGTAACCAGATCTCTAAAGTCTGTTTTAGATTAAACTCACAAGCTCGGAGAAGCTCAAAAATTGTCCACACATGAATGTATTGTCTGTCACTGGTTTGATATAAACATTAACCGGAAACACCTCCCTTTTAACCAACTAAACCTTTTCATATAATTTGCGTAGCAAAGCTACGTTAGCAACTCAAATAGTGCACTATATCTCACCATTTTGACCAGAGTCTAAACAATAAAACGAGTTGTTGCCTTATTCGATTCCTTTAACAGACAACATCTGAATAGTATTAGCTAGTCCAAGATGGTTTAGGGTGGAATAAATAGCACTGCAACTGTCCAAAGCGACGATGAGAACATTTCAACCCATGCGATCTGGAAAAAACAGACCAGGGAGAGTGTTTAAAAGTGGAATAACTCAGGCACTGATCAATTTTGTAGAAAAAGATGATTCAAAACGTTAACGAAAAACATATATTATGTTTAGTGGTCAGGCCTTTCCTAGGACCTAGATCAACGATATTAGGTTTAATGGTCAGGCTTTTCCTAGGACCTAGATCAACAAAATTAGGTTTAGCGGTCAGGCCTTTCCTAGGACCTAGATCAACAATATTAGGTTTAGCGGTCAGGCCTTTCCTAGGACCTAGATCAACAATATTAGGTTTAATGGTCAGGCCTTTCCTAGGACCTAGATCAACAATATTAGGTTAATGGTCAGGCCTTTCCTAGGACCTAGATCAACAGTATTAGGTTTAGCGGTCAGGCCTTTCCTAGGACCTAGATCAACAATATTAGGTTTAATGGTCAGGCCTTTCCTAGGACCTAGATCAACAATATTAGGTTTAGTGGTCAGGCCATTCCTAGGACCTAGATCAACAATATTAGGTTTGATGGTCAGGCCATTCCTAGGACCTAGATCAACAATATTAGGTTTAGCGGTCAGGCCTTTCCTAGGACCTAGATCAACAATATTAGGTTTAATGGTCAGGCCTTTCCTAGGACCTAGATCAACAATATTAGGTTTAGTGGTCAGGCCTTTCCTAGGACCTAGATCAACAATATTAGGTTTGATGGTCAGGCCATTCCTAGGACCTAGATCAACAATATTAGGATTAGTGGTCAGGCCTTTTAAGACTACCACGTTAGATGTCAGCATCTTGGCACACTTCTTTTTTACTAGAGCAGATGGACAGAGTGAGAGAGAGACAGAAAGGGAGAGAGGGAGAGGAGCTCTGCCAAGAGCTCTCACAGAGCAACCCAGTGACACCATCAAACCACTGTGCTGTGTGTGTGTGTGTTCTGTATGTAGAATGTGTGTCTGGAACATGTGTGTGTGTGTGTGTGTGCGCCAGTATTATCTCATAGTTGGCAATTCAAATAGCACTAATATCAACATACGGATGAAAGAAGGGGAACCAAAATAAGAATATATATCTGGATATGCAAATGCCGTGGTAAAAAAAATAATCAAAAATGTCTCATACAGAACTGGTAGTGTGACACACAGTGAAAAACAAAGATATTCTTCACAGAGGTGATTCTTCCAAAGTTTTCATCAAAGAACTCCGTTAGACATGCAGCGCCGTGACTTAAATAGATAAACCGTATCAGCAGTCAGAATAAAAAGACCAAAAACGACTGAACTCTTCAGGGGGTCTTATTGAAACGAGGTCCAGGGGGTACTGCCAGGTGTCATGAGGTTCAGACACAGGGGAAAATGTAATGAAGGAATCAAGGCAAACGTAGTTAAAGCTGAGAAAATGCAGGTTAAACCTGACAAAACGTAGTTAAAACTGACAAGATTTGTCACCTAGACAAATCTGTTCTGATGCCAGACCTGGAGTCAGATTGATGAATAAATAGGAGGCAAAATAACAATAATAAAAATGTTATATATTATAAAATTGGCCCATATATATATTAGCTAAATAAATACAGCCACAACTAAGTTACAAAGAGACAACCGTGTTCAGGATTACTATTAGACGACTTCACGACTATTAGACAACTATTAGACGACTATTAGACGACTATTAGACGACTATTAGACCTGTCAACAGACAACGTAAATTAAAAGAGTCTCTGCAGGGTGTCATGTCTGTCCAGACTCCAGACTAGAACTTCTTCCTTTCTACAGCCTAAAGGCTAACAAACCCTGATTATTAAAACCCTAGCCATTATATAGCCTTTGACAAGCACATAGTGTATAACCACCATGCAAACTAACAGTTATTTGGGTATTAAGAAACAGCATCTGTATCATTATTACACAGATTATTTTGATTAATGTGATGCCAATTACAGAGTGCAACCCAGAGAAAGGAATAGTGTTCACACAGATTACAGCAAAAAGAAAGGAATGGTGTTCATACAGATTACAGCAAAAAGAAGGGAATGGTGTTCATACAGATTACAGCAAAAAGAAAGGAATGGTGTTCATACAGATTACAGCAAAAAGAAAGGAATGGTGTTCATACAGATTACAGCAAAAAGAAGGGAATGGTGTTCACACAGATTACAGCAAAAAGAAAGGAATAGTGTTCACACAGATTACAGCAAAAAGAAAGGAATAGTGTTCACACAGATTACAGCAAAAAGAAAGGAATAGTGTTCACACAGATTACAGCAAAAAGAAAGGAATGGTGTTCATACAGATTACAGCAAAAAGAAAGGAATGGTGTTCACACAGATTACAGCAAAAAGAAAGGAATGGCGTTCACACAGATTACAACAGCGAGAATGGAATAGTGTTCACACAGATTACAACAGCGAGAATGGAATAGTGTTCTGTTCACACAGATTACAACAGCGAGAATGGAATAGTGTTCTGTTCACACAGATTACAACAGCGAGAATGGAATAGTGTTCACACAGATTACAAGTACAACAAAGAGAAAGGAATAGTGTTCACACAGATCACAGTAGAGGGAAAGGAATAGTGTTCACACAGATCACAGTAGAGGGAAAGGAATAGTGTTCACACAGATCACAGTAGAGAGAAAGGGGAATAAACGGAAACGGGTGTGTGACACATACCAGCACAAAACCACATGACAGAAACAACTCGCAGTAACTAACTGTGTCACATCATAACCCAGATGTGACCTCAATTCTCTAGCATAATGACATACCTGTTACCCACCTTTAATTTCAGGGCAATGCCACAATGCCCATATCTACATGACTGTGCGAACTCTGCATACCCCAAAACACTTGTGAGACCCACCCCGTAATATGATTGCTAATCCGTTGAGCAGAAACAAACACAGCGTAAGAACCATGGTGAAATGATCGCTAATCCCTAGAGCAGATCCAAACCCAGTGTAAGAACCATGGTGAAATGATCGCTAATCCCGAGAGCAGATACAAACCCAGTGTAAGAACCATGGTGAAATGATCGCTAATCCCGAGAGCAGATACAAACCCAGTGTAAGAACCAAGGTGAAACGATCGCTAATCCCTAGAGCAGAAACAAACCCAGTTTAAGAACCAGGGTGAAATGATCGCTAATCTCTAGAGCAGATACAAACCCAGTGTAAGAACCAGGGTGAAATGATGGCTAATCTCTAGAGCAGATACAAACCCAGTTTAAGAACCAGGGTGAAATGATTGCTAATCTCTAGAGCAGATACAAACCCAGTGTAAGAACCAGGGTGAAATGATGGCTAATCTCTAGAGCAGATACAAACCCAGTTTAAGAACCAGGGTGAAATGATGGCTAATCTCTAGAGCAGATACAAACCCAGTGTAAGAACCAGGGTGAAATGATTGCTAATCGATAAACTCAACTACCATCATGGAAACTTAACGTGCCGTTTTACATCAGTGTCAGAAAGCGAATGCAGCTATAGTCATAGCAAGAAAAACAAAAACAAATGCAACACGTTGCCAAATTGGACTGGCGCCACGGAGTGTGTATGCGTTTCCAGTTATTGGAATGGATTTTATCCAGACAAACACTAGTGGAAAGGAATACGTTTTAATAGCCTTTGGATCTGGTCCCAGTTACAAGCACTTCTAGCCAAGCTTTTCTATTCTTTATGAAGCGAATAGTATGCAATGTATACATTTGCCACAATTCTGTAAACTCAAAAAAGAGTGTCTGCTAAATTACTGAAATGTAAAAATGACAATAATTGAAATTGTCATAATCACTGAAAAAATATCAAGCATTATCAAAAAAACTTCCATTATTAGGAAAGTCAGTTAAAATAACATATAATACATATAATATAATAATACATGCTTCTCAGCAGACGCAATGGTTAAAGCAGATTATAGTAATGACTATAATAACTTAATAATTACTACATATCTAATAATAACTTTAAATCAAATTAAAGTATACCATATGAGGTATAATTTAATATGTCTTTGTGTGTGTCACGGTTGGGCTTCCAAGCAAGTGGAGGACACAAGTGCAGAGGGTGGTTTTTAGGTATGAGGGTTTATTAAACTCTGGACTTAAACAGGCACACAAGATGAGTCCTTTAGACTGGGAGCTTAAACAATACAAAAGAACAAAACAAACGGTCAAACAGAGGAAGATGCCAAAACAAGATAACACAAACTAAACACACAATGAACATAAACATCACAGAGAACATGGATAAACAATCAAACTGGGAACATAAAGCAGGTAACTGAACACTACATCCAACAGTAAACATAAAACGTCTACGAAACACAGAACCAGCAAACATAAAAGTAACAACAGAACAAGCAACAACGACACAGAGACAACGTACCTTAAACAATGCCCGACACTCACACAGTGACACAGGGGAGACTAAATACTAAACATAACGAGGACTAACAAGCAACAGGTGAGTAACATGGCAGGAACAAATGACAAGGGAAGGGCAGGCACCAGGAAGAAACTATAAGAACAACCACAAGATGGAGACAGAAACAAGCACACACAAGAACCCAACATATGAACCCACAGAACACACCCGTGAATCATGACAGAACCCCCCACTTAAGGCGCGGCTCCTGAAGCGCCAAAATATTCTACTACAAACTGCTGCGGGGAGGCGGCAGAGGTGGGGAGGGAAGGAGGCGAGAAAAAAAAACAAAACAGGTCTAAGGCATGGCCCCTGGTACGGAGACAGAGTCTGGGAAACAGTCCAGGCCATCTGGTGGCGACATGTCAGGCAGCTGTACTGTCTGAGAGGGAGCCGAGGCCCGGACGGGCGGATGCAGGTCAGGAGGTCTACCCGGCGGGAGCGTGTCTGGAGGTCTACCCGGCGGGAGCGTGTCTGGAGGTCTACCCGGCGGGAGCGTGTCTGGAAGTCTACCCGGCGGGAGCGTGTCTGGAGGTCTACCCGGCGGGAGCGTGTCTGGAGGTCTACCCGGCGGGAGCGTGTCTGGAGGTCTACCCGGCGGGAGCGTGTCTGGAGGTCTACCCGGCGGGAGCGTGTCAGGAGGTCTACCCGGCGGGAGCAGATCTGGAGGCAGATCAGGAGGGTGCAGGTCTGGAGGCCGGACAGGAGGGTGCAGGTCTGGAGGCCGGACAGGAGGGTGCAGGTCTGGAGGCCGGACAGGCAGAGACGGGTCAGGAGGCAGTGCCGGGGGAGACGGGTCAGGAGGCAGGTCCGGAGGAGACGGGTCTGGAGGCAGGTCCGGAGGAGACGGGTCTGGAGGCCGTGCCGGAGGACACGGTTCAGGAGGCCGTGCCGGAGGACACGGTTCAGGAGGCCGTGCCGGGGGACACGGTTCAGGAGGCCGTGCCGGGGGACACGGTTCAGGAGGCCGTGCCGGGGGACACGGTTCAGGAGGCCGTGCCGGGGGACACGGTTCAGGAGGCCGTGCCGGGGGACACGGTTCAGGAGGCCGTGCCGGGGGACACGGTTCAGGAGGCCGTGCCGGGGGACACGGTTCAGGAGGCCGTGCCGGGGGACACGGTTCAGGAGGCCGTGCCGGAGGACACGGTTCAGGTGGCCGTGCCGGAGGATACGGTTCAGGTGGCCGGGGAACCGGCTTTGGCCCGGCAACAGTCCTTGGCCCGGCAACAGTCCTTGGCCCGGCAACAGTCCTTGGCCCGGCAACAGTCCTTGGCCCGGGAACTGGCTCGGCCAGGATGACGGCCTCGAAAACAGGACAGGGCTCGAGGACAGGACGGGGGACCGGACTGGAGTCAGGCAGGGGGACCGGACTGGAGTCAGGCAGGGGGACAGGACTGGAGTCAGGCAGGGGGACAGGACTGGAGTCAGGCAGGGGGACAGGACTGGAGTCAGGCAGGGGGACAGGACTGGAGTCAGGCAGGGGGACAGGACTGGAGTCAGGCAGGGAAACGGGGACTGGGACAGGCAGGGAAACTGGGACAGGCAGGGAAACTGGGACAGGCAGGGAAACTGGGACTGGGACAGGCAGGGAAACTGGGACTGGGACAGGCAGGGAAACTGGGACTGGGACAGGCAGGGAAACTGGGACTGGGACAGGCAGGGAAACTGGGACTGGCTCAGGCAAGGAAACTGGGACTGGCTCAGGCAAGGAAACTGGGCCTGGCTCAGAGACGGGGACAGGGTCAGAGACGGGGACAGGGTCAGAGACGGGGACAGGGTCAGAGACGGGGACGGACGTGCACTCCGGGACAGACGTGCACTCCGGGACAGACGTGCACTCCGGGACAGACGTGCACTCCGGGACAGACGTGCACTCCGGGACAGACGTGCACTCCGGGACAGACGTGCACTCCGGGACAGACGTGCACTCCGGGACAGACGTGCACTCCGGGACAGACGTGCACTCCGGGACAGACGTGCAGCCCGGGACAGACGTGCACTCCGGGACAGGCGTGCACTCCGGGACAGACGTGCACTCCGGGACAGACGTGCACTCCGGGACAGACGTGCACTCCGGGACAGACGTGCACTCCGGGACAGACGTGCACTCCGGGACAGACGTGCACTCCGGGACAGACGTGCACTCCGGGACAGACGTGCACTCCGGGACAGACGTGCACTCCGGGACAGACGTGCACTCCGGGACAGACGTGCACTCCGGGACAGACGTGCACTCCGGGACAGACGTGCACTCCGGGACAGACGTGCACTCCGGGACAGACGTGCACTCCGGGACAGACGTGCACTCCGGGACAGACGTGCACTCCGGGACAGACGTGCACTCAGGGACAGACGTGCACTCAGGGACAGACGTGCACTCAGGGACAGACGTGCACTCAGGGACAGACGTGCACTCAGGGACAGACGTGCACTCAGGGACAGACGTGCACTCAGGGACAGACGTGCACTCAGGGACAGACGTGCACTCAGGGACAGACGTGCACTCAGGGACAGACGTGCACTCAGGGACAGACGTGCACTCAGGGACAGACGTGCACTCAGGGACAGACGTGCACTCAGGGACAGACGTGCACTCAGGGACAGACGTGCACTCAGGGACAGACGTGCACTCAGGGACAGACGTGCACTCAGGGACAGAAACTTGGGCTACCCTTGAGACGGGAACAGGGACGGTCGCAGGAGCAGAGTCAGTGGCAGTCTCCAGGAGCGAGAGAAGGTGAGGCGCACGGCAGAACAACCGTGGCATTAGGTACCTCAGCGCTGGATGTGGAAGCACTCCTTGGTGAGCTCGCCACGAGAAGAACCTGCTGAACAGCCCGCTCTCCTCCTCCGGGCCACACCCTGTCTCGTCTATCCAGGCCATATAGTCCCTGAAGACCTCCCGATCCTCCCGCAAAGCCTCCTCTATACCCTGAGCGGCGGCCATCTTGGTCGACGGGGCGGCAGCCATCTTGGTCGACGGGGCTGCAGCCATCTTGGTCGACGGGGCGGCAGCCATCTTGGTCGACGGGGCGGCAGCCATCTTGGTCGACGGGGCGGCAGCCATCTTGGTCGACGGGGCGGCAGCCATCTTGGTCGACGAGGCGGCAGCCATCTTTTGCTGCGGGGCGGCAGCCATCTTTTGCTGCGGGGCGGCAGCCATCTTGTGCTGCGGGCGGCAGCCATCTTGTGCTGCGGGGCGGCAGCCATCTTGTGCTGCGGGGCGGCAGCCATCTTGTGCTGCGGGGCGGCAGCCATCTTGTGCTGCGGGGCGGCAGCCATCTTGTGCTGCGGGCGGCAGCCATCTTGTGCTGCGGGCGGCAGCCATCTTGTGCTGCGGGGCGGCAGCCATCTTGTGCTGCGGGGCGGCAGCCATCTTGTGCTGCGGGGCGGCAGCCATCTTGTGCTGCGGGGCGGCAGCCATCTTGTGCTGCGGGGCGGCAGCCATCTTGTGCTGCGGGGCGGCAGCCATCTTGTGCTGCGGGGCGGCAGCCATCTTGTGCTGCGGGGCGGCAGCCATCTTGTGCTGCGGGGCGGCAGCCACCTTGTGCTGCGGGGCGGCAGCCATCTTGTGCTGCGGGGCGGCAGCCATCTTGTGCTGCGGGGCGGCAGCCATCTTGTGCTGCGGGGCGGCAGCCATCTCGTGCTGCGGGGCAGCAGCCATGGGTGGTGAGGTGGGGGACAGAAACGTGGAGGTTGAGACGGGAATCAGCTGGAGGGTGAAGGGATCCCACCGGAACTCCCCCTCCAGGTACTCCTCATCCTCGGACTCGTCCTCTGGCTCGGAGTCCTCTGCTTCATAGGGCTCTATGTAGAGCCCGTGCATTAACCCCTCGTCGGGGTTTTCGAGCCGTAGGTTGGCCCACGATACCGCACCCTGCTGTGTCCTTTCTTTATGGTCGGGCATTCTGTCACGGTTGGGCTTCCAAGCAAGTGGAGGACACAAGTGCAGAGGGTGGTTTTTAGGTATGAGGGTTTATTAAACTCTGGACTTAAACAGGCACACAAGATGAGTCCTTTAGACTGGGAGCTTAAACAATACAAAAGAACAAAACAAACGGTCAAACAGAGGAAGATGCCAAAACAAGATAACAAACTAAACACACAATGAACATAAACATCACAGAGAACATGGATAAACAATCAAACTGGGAACATAAAGCAGGTAACTGAACACTACATCCAACAGTAAACATAAAACGTCTACGAAACACAGAACCAGCAAACATAAAAGTAACAACAGAACAAGCAACAACGACACAGAGACAACGTACCTTAAACAATGCCCGACACTCACACAGTGACACAGGGGAGACTAAATACTAAACATAACGAGGACTAACAAGCAACAGGTGAGTAACATGGCAGGAACAAATGACAAGGGAAGGGCAGGCACCAGGAAGAAACTATAAGAACAACCACAAGATGGAGACAGAAACAAGCACACACAAGAACCCAACATATGAACCCACAGAACACACCCGTGAATCATGACAGTGTGTGTGTGATCATTGCCTGAACATACAGCTGTGGTTATGCCAGTAGTTAAATGCATAGCATTCCAGGAGGATTTGCAATCTTTATCTGCACAAACAACTATTTTACTACTTTTGGGCAACATTGACCCATTGATCTTTTGAGATAACTGTGCCATGGTACTAATTAATTAATGTCCCTCTCTCAATCTGATTGTGGCTGACTGACGGATTCAGAACAGGCAACTTTAATATTATATTAACTGATGCAATAGAGTTAATAATGTGTCAAAACAAAAGTATACTAGACTAGGTAAGAACAGGCGCCTGAGCAAACTCACTAATCACCAGTTCATAATGTTGCGGGGCTTTCTCAACCGGTCCTGGTACTCTAGTCCTAATGTCTCTCCATGAAATCAGACGTACAGAAAGTTCCACATTTAAGTTAATCGGCAGGCATTGTTGTTTATAAAATACATTATTTTACTTTCATCACTCATCCTAGTTCGCTGTGGGATTCGAACCCACAACCTGCAGATGTGTTAATTCATTGTCCACTGTCATGAAGCCAGTTGAAGTATTATGTTTATAAATGCCTCTCAGTCAGTAGTCCTCCTCTATAAACCTGCTTTACATGCCAAGACCTGTATCCACAATGACACAATTCTACTTCTTGTCTTACGGATTTAATAAAACATCGTGGTGATTCTGCATATACTGATCCCGCCACACACACACACACACGCCTACAGCAACAACACAAACACAGTAATCAAATACAAAGCGATGTTACAACTGTTTACTAAAATGTCTCCATCCGCCATCTGAACTTCCACAGAACCTCTGCACATGATATCGTACTCGCTTTGGCCTTGTAGTTCGCACTTCCTGTGTTTTCTTACTCGTCTCTTTTCATTATCATCCGACCTAGTGTTGTTTCCGTGCTTTTTAAGATGCTTTTCTGGATTTTCGATTTCGCAACAGTGAACAGTGTATTGTTGAAGTGGGCAAGTATGGATTCAACAGTGTTTTAAACCCGTTGTATTTCAGCTTGTATGTTTGACCTAGAATGTGAGCAGGAATAAATACAAAGCCTGACTCCTGACAGACCGGTCTGTGTGTTAATAACCTAACAACCCTTATTTACGCACAGACTTGTGTGGATGTTGCATAACTGACACACACAGGGCCCAAGGGCCTACTTCCATGCTACCATAAGAGTAGTGATAAAAACCCAAAATAGATTCATAATGACTTCGTAAGCATGTCATCTTAACAAAATATGGCCTAGTGCATATTTTAAAACAAGGATGATTTCTATGGGAATATGTATTAGTAGAATCGAAACATACTAGTATCACACATTTTCCTCTACAACCAGGAATCATGTCTTATTTATTTATTACCAGGGCCTAACATTTAAACCACCCATAGCCCAGATCCGGGTTGATTTTGGCATTGGCAGCAGAAAGTTTTTTTCCCCAGGCATGCTGGTGGGTCGTCACACACGGCTCTATGAAGTGGAAGTGTTTCACTCACTTTTTTGGTACATTGGAGGTCGAAAAAGAATACACCAATAATTTCAGGACACGACTTACACTGGACAGATGAAGGAAACGTGTTTTTGGCCGCAATGCCAGATGCCATGGTGTGGGAAAATGAGACAATGCTTTTTAAAAGAAGAACCTCACACAAACAAAAAGCATAGAAGTGGAGGCATTATGGTTTGGGGCTGCTTTTCTTAAAATCTTTACACAAAAATATGTCTATTTTCTGACAATCTTGGATGCTAAAAAAAATTATTCCAAAGCCCAGGACAGTTTTGGATAAACTAAATGTGTTTGATTCTAACTAAATGTGTTTGGTTATAATAAGTATTTGGGTGCAAGGCCCTACATTGGTTTAATAGTCTAATATACTATTAAAATAAATCCATAAACCACCAGGCAAGAACTGCAGGACATTGCATGTGCACTTCTAGTCTTTGTTAGTGTAAAGGTTATAATTCCCACACTGCACAACTGCCCTATACTGGCCTCAGCACAATGGCCTTATTGACAACCGTCAACCGCAAATCAATGCCACCGCAGTTTGTCAAAACAACGCCACCCTTGTGGAATAAGAGACAGCAAGTGTTATCGCTGATTAAAAAGCTACCAACGTGCACCGCTAACTAGCTATATTATGTTGTTTACATTGGAGCAAGCCACCCTCCTGTGACCTTCTACTTGTTCGTAGCAACCCCCGCAGCAGCTCCACACAGCGACCCAGATGACCTGCATCAATGTCACAATAGTAAAGGTCGAGAACAACACGTTATTAAGATGCTTTCCAATTTATAAGTGACGGCACCGAATAAAACATGCAGGGACGTGCAAAAGTATTCAAATCACAGACCAATTATCTCAAATTGCTGGCTTACAAATGGAAGTTGACAAGTTGTACTGTTGGAAATAATATTTTAAAACACTGAAAGTTAAAAAAAATTATTGCTTGGTGACATTGGTTTTTATATTCAATGTAAATGTGTTCCTTCCACAAGTGTTCAACCCCCACATATTAATATTTGGTAGAGCCACTTTTTAGTGAAGGTACAGGTGTACGTTTTACAGTTAGTATGAAACAGCTTTCCAAACAGTGTCAGGGTTGATTTTGACCAATACTTCTAGGCTTATTAAAACAAATGCTTGTGGAATGCATTTTTCCAAAAGCGCCACAGATTCCTAACGGGACAGAGGCAGGGCACATTGACAGGGCTGAAACTCATCTGACCACACAACTGTTTCCCGTATTTCAACTGGGTCACTGTCAGGCATTCATTACTTTTTGAGTAATGACTTCCTTTTTGCCACAATCCAACACAGTTATCAACAGATCTTGTTATAATTGATCAGTGCCCGATCACTCCACTCCGAAGCAATGAACACTGTAACACCTTCAGAGTGATTGTTGGCCTTGCTGAGTCTCCCCTTAAGAGCCTCCTTCTCGTTTGTGCACATGACGGCGAGATGCCGTTGGCACTTGCTGATTACTGATTCAACTGTGCTCACAGTGATATCCAAAAACATTGTACCCTATTCCGAATCAACGCATTAGTATTACTTTGCCTTATACTAACGTCAAATTATTTTGAGTCTTGATATTTCTTAAACCATTGTGTCAACGAACCATCTCAATTCAGTAATATGGCATAATTTATAAAGTTTGAATACTATATCACAAGTTTGAATACTACATTTATATGCATAGGGGTCTTGGCTATGATATCATATTGTCAAAGCAGTACAAACGCTACTACCAGCAGACAGTAATACTAGCCAGTAGCCATTACCACCCGTGCTTTACTGGGATTTCCCAGTTAGAGGGTGCACAGAGATTACATAAGGAGCCTGTTGTGGTCTGGTAGCATTGAATTAGCCCTTCTCTACCTCTTCTACATTCAATGCCATCATTCAAGTAGGGTGTCCGAAGAGGAAAACACCCAGGACTAGGGTGCATTTCTCTATCCTATGCAACCATGGTTGATGCATTCACACATATCTGTCCAATAGGATCCGTTTCACACTCCTGTGAGTGGTGCTGATCTCCCATATGTTCTATTGCACATTGTCGTGTTACCGTCTCGAGGTGCGTTTGCCTTCTGCTAGGCCCCAGCAGCACTGTTGTTGTTGCCATGCGCGACGCAGTCATTTCAATTACTCGCGTCGGTAAACAACAACAGTGCATTTCAGAGATACCTGAGGTAAATGTAATTGACATGACACGCTAACTGCTGTTTGAATGTGGCCTTTGATGTGGTGGTTGCCATTCATTCGTGTTTTATATATCTAACCTGATTCCCCCCCCAACACACACACACATATATAAATATATATATAAAGCCGAATAAACAACAAAGCTCATAAGCAAGTACAATGTTAATAATATTTGGTCAACACTATTTGCTTGTTTTCATGCATCCACTCGACGGCTGTATGACTAGAGTAAACATGTAGCAAACCGCGACAGAGATCATTCATACCACATACCAGCATATATAGCGCACGCAAAAAAATATATAAACATGCTACGTGCTATGTTTCCTTATCTTATTTACCACATCGGAATTATCTTAGATGCACACTAACGTCATTTTGCAACAATAAATGTTATGGGGGAAAAACAGCACATAACATTAGCGATTTGCTAGTGATGCTGATGCGCATAGCAGACCTGACCCAGTTCGCCTAATACCACATATAGCATATATTACTAGCATGCTAGTTATGACAAGCGGTTATTGCACCTTTGAAGACAGGAGAGCTCTCCGGTGAGATGTTGCTGTCCAGCGGCGAGCGCCTCTGCCTTAGGAGCAGCCTGCCCTCCACAGAGCCGCCTCCACCCGGGCTGGTGAATAGGAGCTGTGTCGGGCTGGCAGGACTGTGGCAGCGGGACGTCGACGTCGGTCCCGCGTTGTGTGCTACTGAGGAGGAGGAGGGACGGGTTGGGCTGTGCTGACCTCCACGCAGGAGTTGGTACGGCACGGTGGCACGAATGGGCTGTAACCGGATCGCAGTGCCGCTGCTGTTGCCGCTGCAGCCGGCTGGTGGGGGGAGAGTCGGGGAGCCGCCGCCGCGTTTGCCCCGCTGCTGCTGGGTGACGCTGGTTGCGGATGAGGCTGCCGACATGATTAATGATGTTCCAGTTGATCAACTTTGTAGAAACTAAAATGCTAAGTAAAAAAACTAAAACGAGCGTCAAATTCACGCAACGTACTTTATCTGGGGGTTTTTTCTCTACAAACCATATAACTTCAGATGACAAAGTAAGGAAATAACTTTTCCAACGAGCTACTGAACTGTAACTTTCCAGTTGAGCAGTTCGTACGTAGCAGCAGGTTACCCGAAAAGTTAGCTTAGCCAGTTACATTTTCGCACTTACTACTCCCGAGTCAATGTTGTTGGAAGTTGTCTAACTAGCTGTGCACACAACAACACGAGTCATACTGATAACGAAAGCACGGATGTTACTTATTGATCATGCGTTATAACAAAACTATAGAACGCGCATAGTCGTCCCTCTAACCCAGAGTTTGTTCTCCTCTGGAAACTACTGGCTGGCCGGCGGAGGCGGGGCTTAATCACGTACTAAGCCCCTGGTTGGTGTCTGGTCGGTGGAGGCGGGGTTTAATCACGTACTAAGCCCCTGGTTAGTCCACACAAGTTAACGTTTACTGCAGCACCAGGATCCCTTACAAACCTCCTAATGTTGAACACCACATCGTGGAAACCGGGGCCTGTGCATTTCAATTGCCAATAAATAAAATAATGATAACGGTTTTTTTTAATAATCTGGTTTTGTACAAATTTGATTTTTCTCAACAACAATTGTTTCGCCCACATTTAACACCAAAAAGAGTATGTACAATTTACCAACGCATACAATTAAATCTAAATACAGAGGTAAAGTAAAGTGAAAACGACATGGGTATCAATTATTTAATGTAAAATGATTTGCTTAATTAGTGCCATTCAAACTTCTTCATCTGTAGCATACATTTTCAAAGGCACACCAACATGTTCGACACTTGATATGCAAACCATGTGAAGTTACAGTACTTGGTACAGGATATCAGGATAATGTGAAAATATTTTGTACATCTTCAGTAACTAGCACCTTGGAAAAAGTAGCAGGTAAGTATGGCATATAAAAACGACATCCTCCAATCCAAAAACTATACATTTCTTATTTACTTGCTAATAATATAAAATGAAAACATTCATGCTCAGTAATCCTCAAAATAACTGCAGGACAGGAAAATTTTGTAATAAACTCAATGTCCTGTTAATATCAAATTTGCACAGCCTCCCGATAATAAATAAACCAAGCCAAACACATCCTATTACAATTCAAAGCAAAAGACTGGCCAAACCAAAAAGCGCAACGCAGGTCAGTGACACAGGACTGGGAAAGTCCACATATAGACAGAAAAGAAACACAATTTTCTTGCTATGCATTTAAAACAAAGATTAAACATTTAAAAATGATTAGCAGTGGATAAATTCACATATGTCGCACTATAACATTGTAAACACCAGCAGGTTATGAACCGTCATTTTAGATTCTTTAGTGGTTGTGTTATTATATGACTTGCCTACTCAAATGATTAAAAAAAATATAATCTTGACTCTCTTGCTTTCTTGGATTTGTACAGTAGTTCAATTCTTTTTTACAGAGATATGTGCATTTCTCCACAAGAGCATTTGTTTACCAGTGTTCAATGCAGTACTAGTGACATAATATGACATCCAAAACGTTACAAATAGACTGGATAAAAATCCTGGGAAAAGCATGGATTGTTAAACATGACAATGAAATAAAATAATAAACTGTTTGGGAAGTTACAACACATTCAAAACCGTGCTAAAACTTAAAAGAGAAAAACCATATTAGACTCCGAACAGAGTCCCACTGAAAGCAGGGCAAATAGGTCTTCATAATAATTTAACTGTTTAAAAAAAATACATACACTACCGTTTAAAAGTGTGGGGTCACATACAAATGTTCTTGATTTTTAAATAAAAGCAATTTTTCTGTCCATTAAAATAACATCAAAATGATCAGAACTACATTGTAGAAATTGTTAATGTTGTAAATGTCTTTTGTTGCCGGAAACGGCTAACTAATGGATTATCTAGGCGTACAGAGACCCCATTATCAGCAACCATCCCTCCTGTGTTATAATGGCACGTTGTGCTAGCTGAGCCAGGTTTATGCATTTAAAAGGCCAATTGATAATTTAAAACGGTGTACAGGATAAAAGGGATCTTGAACAAACGCAATCCCATACCCTGTGGACGGCGCTTGATTGGACCCGGTTTCTATAGACAACAGGGCAATGATCCAAAGAATAGCTCCGAACTATGCAGTAACTATTTAGTGAAGAAGCAACCAACTGGCATAATTGAATGGCCAGCGCAGACACCAGATCTGAAACCTATTAAGCTGTAATGGGAGCAGCTTGACCGTATGATACGTAAGAGTGCCCATCAAGCCAGTCCAAATTGTGGAAATTTGACTAAAGCAAAGTTTGCAGTACACAATAATTTTTTCAAACCGTGTCAGTGACTATTTCCTATTCATGTTGGTATGTTCTCTATTCAAACTAATTTAATGTATGTTTTCATGGAAATTTCTTAGTGACCCCAATCTTTTGAACGATAGTGTGTGTGTAATATATATACCTAACAAAAAGCTACACAGTTGTTCTATAGAAATGCTTACTCTGCACAAATATTTTTGCAAGTCCTGGCAAATATTTCTTAATTTCTTAAGTCCTAAGCAATTTGGAGACAAATCTTAAACCCCTCCCACTTTCTCTTCCTTCCTAGTCGGTCTCTCAACTCCTTTAAATGTTAAAAGGAATCAAAATCTGCCTAAGTAGATAAATAATAGAAATTTCCATTGAAAGGTTATCAAACTGTTCATTATAAATATCATATGTACCTCATTGCAAACCCAGAGGTCAATCAATGACTCCTAAACTAACAGCAACAACAGTTAAATCTCCAGACCACCACCCCGTTTTTCAATACAAACCTCAGCATCTATGAAGCATGTGTAAATCTTTGGACATGGAAACAGCTCCGTTGTCATGCACACACTAGCAAATCCCTGCATTACCATAATACAAATCAGCAAGTAAATAACCTCATAAAACTAGCATTCACAGTCCACCATCCTAATGTTGGTGATGACAAATACATCACTTCTGCCAGTTGGTTTTTACCCCACCTTCATCACACCGGGGGTTTTCCTATGCTGATCAACGCCGGATCAAGGTTGATCATTAATTACATTTGAAAAATCATTAATTTTCAGACGTAGCCCTATGGAACTGAACCTGAACATTAACGAGCCAGGACTGTCCAAGGTCGTGTTCTTACGGGCACATGAAGACCAACTCGTGGCAACAGAAAGCTATAGTGATTCGTCCTTAGCGGGCAGTTTGTCCTAGATTAATATATTCTCCTACTTGGTGCCCAATGAATACAACCCACAATTGATATTGGGATGTTATCAGAGGAGAAGTTGACAGGTTAAAGATCATACAACCAGGAAGTAGATCATCCACAGGTCAATGGTCACAGAGCACAGAGTTCTCCAGGGTGAAATCGTAGCAGAAGGAGGCCATGTTTTGGTTGATGTCTCGGTTGGACAACAGCATCTCGGGAAAGCTGGGAAACCCGGGACCCCCTGTCTGCATGGCAAGGACATGGGGGGCCAAAATGAACGGCACATCTCCTAGTAGCTCTGGGAGACATGGGGGGGCCTCGACGACAGGCGCTGGGGGCTCCCAAGCAGGACCTGGCGATGGTCCAATCACAGAAGGAGGAGCTGGAGCCAAGGAACTGCGGGGCTGAGGAGACGCAGTGCTCGAGGACTGGGGGAGGAGAGGAAAAGGACATCAGGTATCGCTTTTGGAAAACAGCCGGGGAACACAAACTGTGGGGAAACGGGAAAGCGCTTCGCAGAGGGTCGCTAGGCTGCAACTTAAACACTAGCGATGCAAAACAAAACAGTGCGTCGTGACGCAGGGGAGATGAGGTTTCAAAGACACGCAACTTCCTAAAGGAACTAAGTCAACAGGGTGAATTCTGCTAACGCCTCCACAACTGCAGCGACTGAACCTGACAACGGTTACTTGACAATGTGCCAGTAAGCACATGCAAGCATCAGAGGGAAATAATTATTGCTTGCTTGAAGGCTGTTGCACGGATGGGCATATTTTCTCATCCAGTAACTGGCCTTGGGAACCTTGGAACACAATACGGTAAACAGACACCTCACTTCGGGGCGACAATGAAACGTGTAATGCTCTGGATATTGTATGCCTAGTAATTTTGCCCTTTCAATAGACATTGTTGATTCAACATGATTCAGTGTACACAAAGTGCCAGATTTGAGACTAGCTGAGCTTTGCGCCGTGTAATTAAGAATGAATGAAAGCTCGGATGCAGCGTTGGAGGAAAAGGATTATTCCTGTCCAATTAAGAGAGCATTCCGTCGGAACGTAACCACAGAAACGTCCTTAAAGGAGCAATCAGCAGATGATTCATTCATTTCTCGACACTTAAAACATTCATTCATTTCGCTCACTTAAACATGGCGGAGAGATGTATTGTTAGCAACATTGTGACTAACTTGACACAGTGCTGTCTAAGAAACTGTGAAATAACCTGTGTCGAACGCCGTGTGGTCCTGCCAAAAGTCACGTGTCAGTTTGTTATAGGTTGGCCATACCAAAGGCTGGCATGTGGAGGAGGGAGTGGCGCCCTGGCGACATAGCAGCCAGGGCTAAAGTGGCACGCGAGAAGTACCTACCGCCTCTGATTAAACCCAACCGGTAATGGCCACAGGAAACATTAACGACTGACGAGTAGACCCAACAAGCAACCTGGCAGAGACGCCAGAGGGATTCTGAAGCCACTAAACGCTCTGACACCCAGTGCAGCAGTAATGGAGTGTGGCGAATTGTAGTGGCACGTGTTGGTTTGTGTGTGTGTGTGTGTGTGTGAGGGGACAGGGAACACAGAGGCACAGCAAATGTAGGCAGCATCAGCCAGGCCAAAAAGAGACCTCACAGTCCTCACAGTAAGCCGGTATCCAGGGTTGTGTTTAAATGGATTGTTTTGGAAAACAAAATGTAAAGTAACACCATTTATAGCAGTGCACAAACTGACAGACAGCATGTATTGTGACCGACCCAGGGCCCGTCCAGAACCACCATAAACCCTATGTAGTGTCCTGAAATGACAAGGGCGCTCGGACTGTGTTAGGTCCTGCAAAGCGTTAGCCGACTGGTTATATAGGGACAAGCACCTTCAACGGCTGGACGACGACGTTACAGGATGGCTTGTAGGCGTTCACATTCTGATTCCTCTGCCTCAGTTCCTCCGCCGACTCTCCTGGCGAAAAGAAAGAGACAACGCAAAACAGTGGATAATGATGTCACCGTGGGCACTCCATTTGGGACGCCATTTCCCTGTCCATACATGGAGCGCGTGCCCGCGCGGTCCTCATGACAGACGTGAATATGCATTATTTAAATCCCCGGGACAATCGGGTCATTTGGGTGATTAGCGTGGTTTAACGCGTGGAGGGTGTTGGGATCATATTAATGGATTACACAGAATTAGCGCGGGCAGAAAGAGAGCGAGCGATGTGGACCAGGGCCATGTTGGCAGCACTCTGCGGGTTAGACTAGCCTGTGATCCAAAGACCTTTACTCTTACATCCCGTCGTCACGGCAACAACTACTGAGCTCGACTAATTAACAGCATATCGTCACATGTCCCGACAGAATCTCTCACTTTTATCTTTCCCTTTTCCGAAAATTTTCCAACCGCCTCTGCTTTATCCTCTGTCCTCCCGGACGGACATGTCTGTCCGCCATGAGGTCATCCTCCTTGATTTCATCAACCGCCTTTGATCTGAGCCTGGTGTCTCCACGCGTCTCTCTCCAAAGAGGGATCAATGAGCTCCACGAGAGAAACCAGGGTTAATCTACTCTGGGCTCTGTTACAATCTGATCTATGAACTCACTCTATGCCAGGACAAAGCTCAACTAACTTCATTAAAAAATATATATGCAGTTTGTCTTATCATGAGTTATTCATTATATTTATCCATACTCCAGTCTTAGAAGACTTTGCTTCCACCCCTTCGACCTACATATAGAAGATATCCTCCCACTTCTTAAAGTGTGTGAATAATAACTGTCAAGACAGACATTGTTCACCTGCAAGACAGACATTGTTTACCTTCAAGACAGACATTGTTCACCTACAAGACAGACATAGTTCACCTACAAGACAAACATAGTTCACCTACAAGACAGACATAGTTCACCTTCAAGACAGACATAGTTCACCTTCAAGACAGACATAGTTCACCTTCAAGACAGACATAGTTCACCTTCAAGACAGACATTGTTCTGTTCACCTTCAAGACAAACATAGTTCACCTGCAAGACAGACCTAGTTCACCTACAAGACAAACATAGTTCACCTACAAGACAGACATTGTTCTGTTCACCTTCAAGACAAACATAGTTCACCTACAAGACAGACATTATTCCACAGCAAATCATGCAACCAGGACAACGGCGGCATCTGAATAATGCAATGTAAATTAAACCGAGCGTATATTCAGTGTCCCCTGGATGTCCTCTTCTCAACAGTGTAAAAGGTGTTTCTCACTCCCATATATCCAGTGGATATAAAAAGTCTACACACCCCAGTTAAAATGCCAGGTTCTGTGATGTGAAAAAAATGGGAGAAGGATCAATCGTGTCAGAAATGTGACCTATAATGTGAACAATTCAATTGAAAAACAAACTGAAATCTTTGAGGGGGGAAAATAAAGAATAAAAATCTGGCTGCATTAGTGTGCACACCCTTCAACCAATACTTTGTTGAAGCACGTTTTGATTTCATTACAGCACTCAGTCTTTTTGGGTAGCATGGCACATCTTGACATGGCAATATTTGCCCACTCATCTTGGATTAAACCCAGGATATCATACCTACAAAGCAAAATGATGGCAGGCGTAATGAATGTTCTATTTAACCTGAGTTTGAATGTGATTGGTTAATTCTGAACACAGCCACATCCCCAGTTATAAGAGGGTGTGCACACTTATGCAACCAGGTTATTGTAAGGTTCTACTTTTTGATTTTTCCACTCAAGGATTCCAGTTTGTTTTTCAATTGAATTGTTCACGTTCTAGGTCACATTAGAGGTGGAAAAAGGTCTGACATGGTTTATCTTTCTCTCATTTTTTCAGATGCGGGTGTAGACTTTTTATGTCTACTGTATAAACGTTCTTTGGACTGGGATAAACAGGCAAAAGCACTACAGACATACACACACGCACAACCTCTGACTTGATGATATAGGTGAAAGCACAGGACAGCCTGAATTATTTATATGGGATTTCTTTCACATTTTGATATGAGCGGATATATCACTCAACAGTGTAAAAGGCCTTCCTCTTTGCCTGTTTGAATAAATGCCACTGGAGACTTGTCAGGCTAGCATGCATCTAAATGGCTCACCATTCCACACAATACAAATGAGCTCTACTAAGGCTAGGGTAACTAGGGTAACTAGGGTAACTAGGGTAACTAGGGTAACTTGGGTAACTAGGGTAACTTGGGTAACTAGGGTAACTAGGGTAACTAGGGTAACTAGGGTAACTAGGGTAACTTGGGTAACTAGGGTAACTAGGGTAACTAGGGTAACTAGGTAACTTGGGTAACTTGGGTAACTTGGGTAACTAGGGTGACTAGGGTAACTAGGGTAACTAGGGTAACTAGGGTAACTTGGGTAACTAGGGTAACTAGGGTAACTAGGGTAACTTGGGTAACTAGGGTAACTAGGGTAACTAGGGTAACTAGGGTAACTTGGGTAACTTGGGTAACTAGGGTGACTAGGGTAAGCTTTTGGTTAAGTCAGTCTTTTTCTAAGAGCCCAGTGGTCCACGACTAACATGCATGCGCACATATCCTTGCATTGACCTACCTGGAGGGACTTTTGGACTACCTGGAACACAGAGGCAATGTTACTTGCTGGACTATTCTGGCAAAATAAATAAATAAAGACTTTGGAAAAGAATTGGCTACGTGAGGACAATGATTGTAAAGAAATGTGGCGCGGGGCGCTGGCCAATCTAGCAAAATAGCCAGGCTATTGTCTGTCTGCCGTCTGGTTGGTAAAGCCAACAACAGATGATGGGCTCCCAGAAGAACCCCCGGACAGCTGCTGGGGACACATTACTCTGCCAGGCTCATGCACACTCCTCAATAACTACAACCGCAGGCAGACTCTCAGACAAACAGACTTGGATCTTTTACGGACAGATTTGGCCAGAATAATTAAACTGCATCGCTCACCTGATTCTGTTTGATAGAATGGGGATTTGTTTGTCTTTTCTCTCTGATAGACATAGGCTAGATGCTAACGCAGAACTGCACACACACACTTTGACAGACTGAACAGATTAAAGATTTGTCTGATCTGGGCAACGAACTGCGACCGTACTGTGACTGCAGATAAGCTAATCGTCTGAGGTAAATAACATCTAACTTCATGACCCATGAGAATTGTGAGCCATCCCTCCATCTGGTGTCAAAGAGGCACCTGGCACGTTGTTTTTCCCCTCAGATCTCCTCCCTCTTCCACACTCTCTCCCCATGAGGATTTACCTTGGCCTGAATTAGAGAATGTGTATGGTAAGAAGCAAAAAGAACCACAAAGGATCAGGCTACAAGCCTCCAGACTACTTCCAACTGGGATTTTCCACTGGCTCTCTCCAACAGCCCAGCCCTGAACCAACCCCACCTGCCTGCCACATGCTCCCCCGACTGCCCTGGCTCAATCGTGGCAGGTCGCTGGCAGTGGAAGTGAAAGGTTAGGGGAGTGGCACATGATATGCCACCTAACATCCAGAGCCAGCTATGTATGAACATCTGCTTCCTTTGGTCAGGCACCGCCAGTTCCAGTAGAAGGTGATGTGGAGAGAGGCTATCGTGCGGATGGCAAATTAAAAAAGCAAATTAAAAGGAAACACATGAGCTAGCTAATATTTTGTGTTCGATTGTTTATATGTACCCCATTTTGCGCCGCGATTCACGATGTCCAATTCACAATTATTTCATTTTCTCATAGCAATTCCACTGCATGTTCAAGAGAGTTGAAGGTGGAGTTTACGTTAACTCAATTGCAGAATGCCAATTCCTTCTGATCTTAGCACACAGTTTGCTCAACCTGGGAGTATTCATTTGTAGATACGCGCTGGAGAAAAATACATTCCACGGCCAACAACCAATGACTCATGAGTCATGTTGTGCCCGACCTACCACAAGCACTCGCCAGATAATGATGAAACAAAGAAACCGTGACCAACATTGACCCGTCCCATAAAGCAACGTGTGTTCACTAAAAACTCTAATCAACACTAATTAGACACAGACTAAATATAAGGAATGTGTTTTTGGTCATCTGACTGAAGCTTTGCATATGCAAATAACTAAAATGCATTGTGCCTCGTTATTGGACCCTTTGATGAGAGAATGTGTATACACAGAGCATATAGTAATCACACTGTAATGTCTAAGCTCAGTCAGACGAGAATATTTCATCTGGGGGGAACGAGATGCTGGGTCTAAGACTGGCTCTCCTCTGTCTGCCAAGAGAAACATACAACCATCTGACCATCTGTGTCTAGAGCTCCGGCAACCGCCGGACCTGGGTTCAAACACTATTTAAAAACACTAAATACTTCTGCTGTTCACTTTAGCCTATTTGGCGTGCTATATGGGTGATGTTCATAATTTGGCAATTGGTTCATTGCAGCAATCAAAGCTAATAAACCGTAGTGCGTGCATTTGGAACTATTTTGAGTAGTATTTAAACCCAGGCTCACAAGTAGTGCTCCCGGTCAAAGCTACTCAATAAAAAGCCAATTATACAGCAATTTACAGGGAGGGGTGAAGGGAGGGGAGGATTCCTGAGAGGTCAAGCCCCCATATTTAGGGACATGAACCAAGAACTGTATTTTTACAGATTATAAAACAATCAGAGCATTAGACCTACTTAGACCAACTGTTTGTTTTCTTGTCCATTCTGTTGATGCTGGGTTAAAATCTACACCGACTGTAAATGCTCTTACTTGCTCACCACACGTTGCATTGAATTGTATAACAACCTTGTGTAGATCAGATATATTTTATGTTGTTGTCTGGCAATTCTGAGTATGGGTAAATTAACTTAGCAATTAAAGGTTTTTCAGATGCCTGGAAAGTGTGGTCTGATCTGACTGAGTATTGCCTACAAAGATTTTAAGTTTACCTGCCTAGTAACGATAGTCACCATAGTTTTGTAACTTGAGTCCAGTGAGTGGGTAGAGCCCCGTAAAAGGCGGAGCTCGCAAACTAGAACTACACAATACCTATTTGTGACTATCTAAAGAATGACAGTTCAATTGTATTTCTCACCTACTATCACAAACCCATCTGTTTCTCCCTCTGACGATGACTTCTTGGAAGATTCTTTATTGCGATGTCCAAAAAAACTAAACATACTGTCTCCTTACTCTGCCTGGAAAAAAAGAATCTATGTTAGAAAGCCTGCATCCTGACGCATGGGTAGACGTAGATGGGGGGGTTTAATGTTAAGTTTTTCAACAAGATACTTCCTCCATGAAGTATTAGAACAAAGTGCATGTGTGTGTCAAGATCACATGCTGCACTTTGGTGTCGAATTCCACATTTAGGAGATTCATCTGTGGTGGGAAAATATGAAAGAATCGCCAAATACACTTTAACATCTGATTGTAATATATATACAATAAAATGTAATAGTGGTAGAGAGTCTGTGACAATATTAAATTCACCGTCAACGACTAAACCTGAACCTTAACTTTCGGCATTAAAAATATATTTTTAAAACATGTTATTCTTTGGCTCCTAAGTTGTACTCATTTGGTATATAAGGGTTTTGTATGTACGCACAACAAATATTAAAATAAACAATTGCGAGAGGAACCTATGCCGTATGGCATCAGATTACACAGATGATCGCTTTCTAGCTATGCCATTAAGGTGTTTATACATTATCAGAAAATAATGTGGGGGACTTTTATGTTGACATTACTTCAGACAGTACAGTCGAGACAGTAGAAGCTAACTAACTTTTAAAAATATCAAATGTCACGTAACGACGTTACGGTAAGGGTAAAACACACATATGTAAATAGTGTTCATCGGAAACAAATAGCTTACCTCACAACTATTTTGTTTTGCGAAAAAGTATAATAAAATAATTGTAATGTTCCTGTTCGATTATTCATGCAATTTCAGCTGGTCATCCTATGTGTGTTGTTATTGTGAAGTTATGTATCCGGTGGTTCCTAGTATATAATTGGTCCGTGTAGAAACAAGGCCGACAACCATATTTAATTGTTATTGTATTAAAATAATAAAGTAAAATATGTCCCCCCCAATTATTCTATTAGATTTTTAGGTGTTTTAATTTTTTTCAGTTTAGGTGCCAATTTGTTTATTATGTATAGTAATGCAAGGAACGTTGGCACAATTAACAAGTATTCGGGGGTAAATAAAGAAGCAACACTCCGACCGGAAGTTTCGTCATTTCGAGATATCTCCCGCGTTACCATATTTCAGTGGTCGTTGCTATTCATCAAACTTGTAACCCTAACCCGTGTATTGTTTTTTAAAATGTCAATTTTCGAGTCACCAAAAGCGAGAATAAACTGCTCGATGCTGACTCAATACACTAGCAGACCAGTATGTTTCGTGGGACGTGTTGAGAAGGTAATTTATACATTATAATGGGCCTTGCCAGTTAGGCACTAACAATTGTAGTTACTCTGTCGATAATGTAAATCGCTTATATGTACAAGACATCCCGTATTTCACTTACAACATTTTGTTTTACACGTTTGGTTTACCGAGTTCACCATGATGCTCGCTGGGACCATAATAAAGCAGCTGTCCCAGCAAAATATGAATTGAGCTGACCCTACACCCTACATCTTGCGTGATGTTTGAGTAGAAGAACACAGCCAGAACAAGTGATCAGATTTCATTGTTCCTTGTTTTCATTTACAGGTCAACCCGACAGGAAAGTTATTCACACTCTCAGATGGAGAGGGGAAGTTTGTCAGTGTTGAACTGAACGAGCCTGTGAGTAGTAAACTGCATATTATAGTGATTTTTTTGTCTCCACCTCAAGTTGGAATGGGAGTGTGACTTCTTAAAACAGACCAGTTCCATTTATCACTGTGTTTTTTTCATGGACACATTTTTACAAGATTGCACCATGCATACCACCATATTTGGTAATAATACACAATAGCAATTAATTTGGATGCTACAGAAAGTGGCGATATACCCAAGAAATAGGCAGTAACTCAAGTGATTGTTTGAAGAAAGATTTGGTGATTTGAATGTTCATATTTCCATCTGGAGGAGAATCCTTTTTTGCTAAAGTCATGTGCATAAAACAGTTATCAATAATGTATTTGCTGTTTTGATCATACTGCTATATATTTATTAGAGGCGTTTATCATACTGTGTTATTTTTCCAGCTTGATGAAGAGCTCAGTGGGGTTCTGGAGGTGGTTGGTACTGTGTCAAACAAAGGGACAGTAATGGCCTCAGCATACAACATCCTCAGAGAAGATAAAGGGGTTCTTTTTGGTGAGTGCACAGTCTGCACACAGGCCATCAACTTTGGATAATGGAAAGAGTTCCCATTAGACAGAGCAAAAAGCCTAGTCCATTCACAAATGCCAAGCCAGCTACTGCTTTAAGTTTCCTGACGACAGGGTTTTCTTCCCGGGGGACGTAAAGAGTCCAGATGCTTGCTCTGAACATTGACATGCATCTCTTGCAGTAAGATTTCGGAAACTGTAAAGGTCAATGTTGCTTCCAGTTGAAAGATTTGAGTTCATCGGCTGGGGTCATACGCAGCATATGGATCTGTGCTATACTCATACTAGTATGTGTAGATTTTTTTCATGTTAATTTACGGTGTTTTGGAAAACTTATGTTTTTGACCCTAGCTGACATCTTAAGCCAAATCCGACCTATCTTTTCTACTTTCCTATCCGAATAATAATAAAGCATGTAAATGCACCAAAAGTATATATATATATAATAAAACATAAATATATGTAGAATATATGTAAATGTAGATTGGGCAGCAAGCTCAACCAAGAAATTATTTTCTGCTGGTATATGTAAGTATGTCTGAAATGTATGTGTAACTGATCATTTTATATACAATCTTGTCTTTTTTTCTAGACCTGGAGCTGTACAATGAGGCTCTAAAAGTCATCCACGATTTTCCACAGCATTACCCATTTGAGATTGCCACCAGTGGATAGGCACTTAGCCATTCATACATTTGAGTGTGAAATATGTGTACAGTTTCTTCTTTTGTTTTATAAAAATATATAATAAAAAGGTAAACACCTATTCCACTACTGTTGCAGATTATATTCTTATTACAGTGCTGCCTAATGACTCTTTAAGTTGTTACTGCTGTTCGATACATGACTGTGTTCTAGCTCCCTCTGCTGGTTAAAAGGCTTTACCACATGTGTGTCTTTTCACCAGGTACTGAAGGCGTTGAAACACCTCAGCAACTCGCATATATTATTTTTATGCTAAAAGTGAAATCTCTCCACACAAAAACACCTGTCTCATTGTATCCCAACAATGGAGTCATTGCTTAACCTTTTGCCTGAAATATTAATTTATTCAGTGATGTGATTCAACTTCAATTTACTTGAAAATTGAAACATTTTTTTTATATAATGTTTAGAAATAAGACTCCAGCCCTGTGTGTTTTGTGCCCCATATATGGTATGTTGCACTTACGTGGATCATTTCCTGACTGAAGATTTTGGATGAACAGAGAAACTAAGCCAAAACCCTCATCCTACTTCGGCGTAAAATGTCTCAACAAAATACACCCTTGGATTGGTGGCGCATAATTCGTGTTGAAGATGAATACTTGATCCTCACAGAGACAGAGGTTCTGAAATGCCAATATTAGGTGTGTTTGTAGTGTTTAAGCATTGCTGATAGGTAGTGGCAGTTTCCCTTCTGCTCTGTTGGCAAGCATCTTGGTTTATGGACTTAAATCGAACTACAGGGTTTCTATGGGAAGCCCAGACACAGGGAATGCCATGGCAGAATTAAGGTTTTGTAGAATTATACTTATTGTGGCCAACTATATTTTTGTCTGTAGAGTTTAATCACATTGACCATAACAAACACCCCAGGACATCTATTATCTATCATTATATTTTGCCGTTCGTATTGGGTTATTTCCTGTTAGTTAGCAAAATGTACATTGAAAAATGTGTGTCCTAAATGCTGCATTTTTGGGTCGGAACAAATTCCTTGTAGGTGTAAACAACTTGCCAATAAACCTGATTCTGAAATGTTCTACTCTGGGGGGGAAAAAACATGGGCTTAAATCTGAATTAAATCTGGTCAGATTAGGTGAAAATATTCTCTCTGGCCACACACCAGTAGTTGATTTCACATGTTCTGAAATCCCATTTCAAGTGGTAGACACTGATGCCCTCAGTACTTTTTCTTTTTCCAACCTTAAGCATTCATCAGCAACACATTACTAAAACCATTTTTGAGTTATTCCTACTTGCCATCATTAAAACATCAGAGAGGTGTGACAATGTAGTATGCACTTTATCATGAGGTTTGAGGCCGCGCTGCCTTCACACTGAACGATTACTCTTAAAATGATTTACTCTTGGCAGGTCTCGATACAGTATGGTCAACTTGCCCCCAAGTCTGTATCAACCCTACATGCGAGACATGATTAAATGGTGAGGGGAAAAACTCATAATACCCCATGGCAAATCACCTGGAATGAATGTTACCCAAATGTTCAGCGTTGTCGGGCGGAAGACGTGTTTACTGGTCATTCGAAAATCATTACGGCAAAGGTTTCGTGGCTTTATTGTAGCCGCTCATGATATGGCTGCGGTGATTGTTTGATAGTGGTAATATATATTATATGCTGCTCGTCATCCGCTTCTTGATAGGTCGGATTGAGGAGGCGCAGCCTGGAGGGAGGCAGCTGCCATATTGTGACATGTTCAGACATGGCAGCCAGTGATTGTTAGTGCCTTCACGATGGTACCTCTAGCTGCGGCTGAGGATTTCCTGTCAGTGGGTTAGATAGCCTATCCCTCATTAAAACGCGTGTTCCCAATCGCAGACAGTTGGTTAAATACAAAATAATATTACGGTCATCATTCCTCATACTGGTGTGGAAGGCTTGTTTGGAAGATGATCCTTCACATGAATACTGCATTTTTGGCACATGTATGGTTAACAGATTTTGTGAATAATAATTACGCTTCTGATATTATTAAAAATAAAAAAGCTTTTTATCATGAATTGTTTTTATCCAAAATGCTTTTAACAAAAAATCAACAAGATACCTGCCCCTTGTTCCATTACTTTATGTGTTACTGTTTCCTTGCACATATAAGACTGTATGATAGACTGTCAACAACCTTACCTGATCCAGTTACTGTATTTATCCCAGCATCAGTCCTAGCAGAGCAGTTTCACACAACTCTATGACACACGGCAACATTGAAGAGCAAAAGAGCCACAGGGAAGGTTGTTCTCACACCTGTTAGATGTTCCACCAATGGTTCAATAGTTTAGGAAAACTGCACACCCTCGGGCCAGTTGTGTAGCCCCTAGCCACCTCGCTTGTTAAAGTCTTTAAGTTGTGTGTGCTTCTGCAGATATATGTAGCACTTTGAAGTTGCATTTAGACTTTTTGGAAGACTCAACATCCAGAGTTCCAGGCCAGACAAATGTAGTTATCCAGTTTTAAGCCCAAGTCTTTGTGGTGCTTGTAACCATGCTCCAAGGCAAATGCCGTTAAAAGGATAAAGGTCACACACCCGATTTTAGCAGCATCATATCTCCTAAATGAGGGCCCCGGGCTGAGGTCCGCTCTGGAATTTATGTAGTGCCATACCATAGATGCCACTGCTAATCCAGTGCTTAATAATTAAAACTTAAAATGTTGCAGATATAAAATGGAACTGTGAGAATATTTGCATAAAGCACAAAAAGCATTATTAGATGTTGTAGATAAATGTAGAACCTTCAACATGTACCAGATATAACTTAGAACCTTCAACATTTTCCAGATAGAACTTAGAACCTTCAGCATGTACCAGATAAAACCTACAACCTTTAACATGTACCCGATGGAATTTATAACCTTCAACATGTACCAGATAGAACTTGGAACCTTCAACATGTACCAAATAGAACTTGGAACCTTCAACACGTACCAGATAGAACTTTAAACCTTTGACATGTACCATATCGAACATCAATTTAACAACATTATTTAATTCTCACCTACACACCTGATACAACACCTGAACGTTCTTTCGTTTTAGTGCCTCAGTCCTTACCAAACAGTAGGGGGGAAGGTGTGTAAGTTGGTAATCTTTAGATTATCTCGACAAATTTCAAAAGTCTGCAAGTCTCTTATTGCTGCGAATTGATTTTTTTTACAAAAGGAAAGTTTGAAGAACACAATTATTATTTGAATGAAAAACACATATATAATCTTTTCAATGAATAGTTTTGAAATGTTGAAACTTTTCAATTCAAACTCATTTCATGTATGTTTTCATAGAAAACTAGGACATTTTGAGACAACATTTTTCAACGGTAGTGCATCATTGTGCTGTTAATCCTGTCAAATCCCTCAAGCCTTGTGGTATTTCCATGGTGACAGTCAGGCACTACACTGCTTGCTTTCTGGCGCCATCTAGGACATGCAGAAAAGAGACAGATCTATAAATGAAAACATTGCCGCTCATTTCCCAACGTGGTCCGTTAACACAGCGATGCCAAAGTAATGTAATGCCCGCCGTAATGTAGGCCAAATAAAAATACAAATTTGTATAGCAGCCTACTAAAGAAATGACTTGTAGTATACAATACTAATATTTCTGGTCACCACCTGGATGTCAGGGAAATCCTCACTTTGAATTGAGGTATCTTCCATCCCGTTTAATTGGGCAATGTTAGGGCAACTGTGAAATTCACTTTACATAATTGTATATTTCACTGAAACAGCAATCTGAATTATCTGAACACTGGGGGAAAAAAGGCAGGTTTAAAGAGATCTTATTAGTATAATGAGTATCTATCAGTTTTCTTCGTGTTGGTAAACAGTGCAACCAGGTACATCTTATTGAAGACTGATCTACCCGGAAGTCGAAGTGGTGTGATTGGCTGCATCCGTGTTGAGGGCGTGGCTCACATGTTTTTAATAGGACACTTGACCGCGGTTATAGCACTTCTTCCCACCGTGACCGTAAATCTAAACGGCCCTGTTTATCTCTTTATTATCTCCGAGGTTTATTTCAGTTGGTTGCGGTCGGAACTGGGACATGAGCAGTGCCTTTATCGTTTGACTCTTCCAATTACCTACTTTCTGCCCTTAGGGTAGAACTGCCTCCAGAAAAAGATTCATGGTAAAAAAGGCTAACTCGAGCCATGTATGATCCATGTCACAGCCTGTAGATGTATAGTAGATCGCTGCCCCCCTCCAGCTAGTGAGCAGTCTGTGCACCTTCCCAAGGAAACCTTTAACAAGGGAGGTGTGTGGCTTATTGCTTTGAACGACATATTAGGTATTATTATAATATATTAAGCAACTAATGCAGTACAATTACTTCAACCAACACATTGTCTTATTGACAATTAGTCACTTGTAACGTTACTTTGGGATTACTTCAAACGCAGTAAAGTAATCTGATTACTTTGAGATAACATTCATGTATTCACATTATAGGAGAAATAAGAACATAGCCATTTAAACAAAACCTCCTGCTGAATCAATCGACTTCTGTGATTCCACCAACAATTCAATCAACATTTTTGAATTTGTTTTGAAAGACTTGTTAAAAACAATTCTGAGGTCTGGGAAGTGATGCGGGATGTGAAAACGTCACTGCTAGAACCTTCTATTCCCAATGTCTCTGGTATTTGGGTCGAATGTCATCTGTTGTTTGTCCTGTCGCTCCAAAAATGCCAAACTTTGTTAATTCTGTCTGACACTCACAATGTTTCTTCACAAAGCATTTTCGATTCACGCCATTAGAAGGAAACTCTCACGCCCTGTCTGAGTGTTGTGAGTTTGAAGAAGCAGGCTGGTACAGTGTCTTTTTGGTACAGTACTCAGGCCAGTTTTGGCATTTGCTAGCCCACATAGATGCGCATCGCTTAGTCTGTCTCCAAGATATCTCCTATTAAAAAACAATCAATGACGTTTCAATGCAACGAATGATTCACTCCAACCCTAGCAGGTGAAAGCGTTTGACTTGAGCTGTATGCACTTCACCCACACAGGTCTACAATACTCATGTTCTGTACCTGTCTAACAACCTAACGCCATAAGTCACATTTATGGCTACATTGACCCTGTCGAGTTTAAGTTGCATGTCAGTCAGGATCGGTATTTGCATCAATGGATTCCACCAGGCACTCCATCACTCTGAGCAGATAACTCAGGTGGGAGAGTTTGACCGCGCGATGAGTTAGTGCTCAGGTGGAAATCTTCAAGGGTCTCATAAAGTTTTACTGAAACCCTTCCGGTATTGGGGTAACATTGGGCGGGGGGGGATTTCAGCATGACTTTCTTTGTGGGTTCAAATGGCCCGTAGCCCATGAATGGGTACAAATGCGGTCATATTTCCATTACGCATTTGCTTATGTATTACACCGTTATACCTAATGAATCAGTCGTTGTGAGGGAAAGAATACAGAACAATATATAATAGACTAGTAGCCTACAGCCTGTGAATGATAGGATGAAGCAAACATATAGATTGCATGGCCTTAAATTGTGTCAAGAAAGAAAATGATCAATTACTCTGTCAATATATTACAAAATGCGCAAATATGATCTTTCATAAGTCTGATAATGTCATCTATGTAGATTTAGAAAACACTTGTAAAAGGAGGCATTCCCATGCTGTTTAACAGCACTGCAGTGGTCAGTGGGCCTCATGAATATTTAGTGTTCAGTAGCAGTGCATCTCCAGCGTGCACGTTTGAATCGATTCCAGTGGGTTGTTTAACCGTTTACTCGGGTTGCTTTACGACTAAACCGGGATAACAAGTAATTCAGACCGAATTATCGGACTTTTACGCTTGATGGTTGTATTTTAATGAGAATTAAGGTAAGGTTTATTTGGTTTAAAACCAAAAGTGTTGACTTTTTACTCATGGCACAGGCGCGTCGTTACTTCCAGAGAGAAGTGCGTTGGATAGGAGGTTATCTCGTGTTATTATATGACCTCTGTATCCATTGATTGGACGGGATTGTTCTCACGCTAATTATTTTAAAGTAATAAATAATTTAGGGTGATATATCAATCGTTACATATTTTCTGGGATTAATTATAATACGGCTCTGGCCAGTCCTCATTAGATTGATAATATATTTACTTTGCATCAGATGTCTAAAAGGTTTGTCCAGATTGTATCAAATTAAGTTAACTTGAAAGATTTTTATGCTAATTATTCCCATAATTATTCATTTAAAATTCGCAAATATACGATTTATCGTGCAGTTTTCGTACATAAAAAAAAAATGTTTGATTTAATACGAATTAACATTAAAGTTGTTAAAGTGAGAATGCCGACACGACATTCTTCAAGGGTCAACATCATTTGGTTTTTAATAGATTTGGAATGTATAGATGATCCGTCAACATTATTTAAATAACACCAGCATTAATTCAGATGGCATCGTTAGGGGCAATGTGGTGTTGGCTTGGCTCCCTCTAGTGGGCACTAGACACACTGCACTGTTCTGTGACTACTGCGTGCGTCCCCGTTTGTGCTACTTTGAAAGACACCGTGACTTTGGTTTTAGGCTGAGCTGCTGGACAAGAGATCACAATGTGGAAGG
This sequence comes from Dallia pectoralis, assembly GCA_029465975.1. Lineage (NCBI taxonomy): Eukaryota > Metazoa > Chordata > Actinopteri > Esociformes > Umbridae > Dallia > Dallia pectoralis. The sequence goes on from CM055753.1 coordinate 8,224,602, forward strand.
TTATGGCGTTGACACTTTTCATGGCGGTACTAATACCCACAGCCAGTGGCCAAGCCAGGGCGAAGAAGGCCCAGAGAGATGACAACCAAGTACTACAAAAAAAAGGCAAATGTATGTGGTTCACAGAAGGAAAATCATACAAAGTCAATGTATTATAATAATTAGTAATTTCTTAATTGACCCATCACCCCCCCCCCAATCCTTTGTGTTGTCTCTCCATTCCTCTTCTCGTCGTCTGCTTGTAGATCTGATCTGCCCGCTTGAGATCATGTTCATCGTGGACAGCTCCGAGAAAGCCAAGGTGCTGCTGTTTGAGAAGCAGAAAGACTTTGTCCTGCGCTTCAGCACGCGTCTCATGCAGATCCAGGCTGCAGGCTGGAGGCTGAGGTTACGGCTGGCTGTGATGCAGTACAGCAGGTGAGCGGTTTGGAGGTTGCAGGGATGAGCCGACATCCACAGGTGCTCTGAGATATGAATTATAGTCACAGACTCCCGCTGTGGTCGTCTATTGAGACTGTATGTCTGAAAACAACCGTAAAGAACTAATGTGTTTATTCTTCACATTACACATTTTTGATTTAGTTAAACACCTAAATGGCAGAATTTTGTTTCCAGGTTTGAGAACCCTTCTCCATTTTATATGTAATATCCTACAGTTGTGTTGCAGACCGAAGCATTTAACCGCTCTTCTTTTAACTGCTCCTTATTTTACTCTTCTTCATCTCCTCTCCATATATCTCCTCTCCATATATCTCCTCTCACCATATATCTCCTCTCCATATATCTCCTCACCATATATCTCCTCTCCATATATCTCTTCTCCATATATCTCCTCTCCATATATCTCTTCTCCATATATCTCCTCTCCATATAACTCCTCTCCATATATCTCCTCTCCATGTATCTCCTCTCCATATATCTCCTCTCCATGTATCTCCTCACCATATATCTCCTCTCCATATATCTCCTCTCCATATAACTCCTCTCCATATATCTCCTCTCCATGTATCTCCTCTCCATATATCTCCTCTCCATTTATCTTCTCTCCATATAACTTCTCTCCATATATCTCCTCTCCATATATCTCCTCTCCATATATCTCCTCTCCATATATCTCCTCTCCATGTATCTCCTCACCATGTATCTCCTCTCCATATATCTCCTCTCCATATATCTCCTCACCATATATCTCCTCTCCATATATCTCCTCTCCATATAACTCCTCTCCATATATCTCCTTTCCATTTATCTTCTCTCCATATAACTTCTCTCCATATATCTCCTCTCCATATATCTCCTCTCCATATATCTCCTCTCCATATAACTCCTCTCCATATATCTCCTCTCCATATATCTCCTCTCCATATATCTCCTCTCCATGTATCTCCTCACCATATATCTCCTCTCCATACATCTCCTCTCCATATAACTCCTCTCCACATATCTCCTCTCCATATATCTCCTCTCCATATATCTCCTCTCCATATATCTCCTCTCCATATATCTCCTCTCCATGTATCTCCTCTCCATATATCTCCTCTCCATGTATCTCCTCACCATATATCTCCTCTCCATATATCTCTCCATATAACTCCTCTCCATATATCTCCTCTCCATGTATCTCCTCTCCATATATCTCCTCTCCATGTATCTCCTCACCATATATCTCCTCTCCATATATCTCCTCACCATATAACTTCTCTCCATATATCTCCTCACCATATATCTCCTCTCCATATAACTCCTCTCCATATATCTCCTCTCCATATATCTCCTCTCCATGTATCTCCTCACCATATATCTCCTCTCCATATATCTCCTCACCATATATCTCCTCACCATATATCTCCTCACCATATATCTCCTCTCCATATATCTCCTCTCCATATATCTCCTCTCCACATATCTCCTCTCCATATATCTCCTCTCCATATAACTCCTCTCCATATATCTCCTCTCCATATATCTCCTCTCCATATATCTCCTCACCATATATCTCCTCTCCATATATCTCCTCTCCATATATCTCCTCTCCACATATCTCCTCTCCATATATCTCCTCTCCATATAACTCCTCTCCATATATCTCCTCTCCATATAACTCCTCTCCATATATCTCCTCTCCATATATCTCCTCTCCATATATCTCCTCTCCATATATCTCCTCTCCACATATCTCCTCTCCATATATCTCCTCTCCATATAACTCCTCTCCATATAACTCCTCTCCATATATCTCCTCTCCATATATCTCCTCTCCATATATCTCCTCACCATATATCTCCTCACCATATATCTCCTCTCCATATATCTCCTCTCCATATATCTCCTCTCCACATAACTCCTCTCCATATATCTCCTCTCCATATAACTCCTCTCCATATATCCCCTCTCCATATATCTCCTCTCCATATATCTCCTCTCCATATATCTCCTCTCCATATATCTCCTCTCCATATATCTCCTCTCCATATATCTCCTCTCCATATATCTCCTCTCCATATATCTCCTCTCCATATATCTCCTCTCCATATATCTCCTCTCCATATATCTCCTCTCCACATATCTCCTCTCCATATATCTCCTCTCCATATATCTCCTCTCCATATATCTCCTCTCCATATATCTCCTCTCCATATATCTCCTCTCCATATATCCCCTCTCCATATAACTCCTCTCCACATATCTCCTCTCCATATATCTCCTCTCCATATAACTCCTCTCCATATATCTCCTCACCATATATCTCCTCTCCATATATCTCCTCTCCATATATCTCCTCTCCATATAACTCCTCTCCATATATCTCCTCACCATATATCTCCTCTCCATATATCTCCTCTCCATATATCTCCTCACCATATATCTCCTCTCCATATATCTCCTCTCCATATATCTCCTCTCCACATATCTCCTCTCCATATATCTCCTCTCCATATAACTCCTCTCCATATATCTCCTCTCCATATATCTCCTCTCCATATATCTCCTCACCATATATCTCCTCACCATATATCTCCTCTCCATATATCTCCTCTCCATATATCTCCTCTCCATATATCTCCTCTCCATATATCTCCTCTCCATATAACTCCTCTCCATATATCTCCTCTCCATATATCTCCTCTCCATATATCTCCTCACCATATATCTCCTCTCCATATATCTTCTCTCCATATATCTCCTCTCCATATATCTCCTCTCCATATATCTCCTCTCCATATAACTCCTCTCCATATATCTCCTCTCCATATATCTCCTCTCCATATATCTCCTCACCATATATCTCCTCTCCATATATCTTCTCTCCATATATCTCCTCTCCATATATCTCCTCTCCATATATCTCCTCTCCACATAACTCCTCTCCATATATCTCCTCTCCATATAACTCCTCTCCATATATCTCCTCACCATATATCTCCTCTCCATATGTCTCCTCTCCATATATCTCCCTCCATATATCTCCTCTCCATATATCTCCTCTCCACATATCTCCTCTCCATATATCTCCTCTCCATATAACTCCTCTCCATATATCTCCTCTCCATATATCTCCTCTCCATATATCTCCTCTCCATATATCTCCTCTCCATATATCCCCTCTCCATATATCTCCTCTCCATATATCTCCTCTCCATATATCTCCTCTCCATACATCTCCTCACCATATATCTCCCCTCCATATATCCCCTCTCCATATATCTCCTCTCCATATATCTCCTCTCCATATATCTCCTCTCCATATATCTCCTCTCCATATATCTCCTCTCCACATATCTCCTCTCCATATATCTCCTCTCCATATATCTCCTCTCCATATATCTCCTCTCCATATATCTCCTCTCCATATATCTCCTCTCCATATATCCCCTCTCCATATAACTCCTCTCCACATATCTCCTCTCCATATATCTCCTCTCCACATATCTCCTCTCCATATATCACCATTTCACTGCCATCCCGTTTTCCATTTTCCTTTCATAGCTCTGTTGCCCTGGAGCACAACTTCCGAGACTGGCAGGATGTGGATGTGTTCCAGAGCCGGGTGGCATCGATGACCTACATCGGACACGGAACCTACTCAGCCTACGCTCTCACCAACAGTACACAGGTTCGGTCGTTTGTCTCTGGTCGCTAACACCTTGTTTGCATTGGCCCCTCAAGACGCCTGTTAAATGTTAACTTAAGTATCAATTAAATGTTCAACCGTGTTGACTGCGCTGACACCTGAGTACAACCGTGTTGACTGTGCTGACACCTGAGTACAACCGTGTTGACTGCGCTGACACCTGAGTACAACCATGTTGACTGTGCTGACACCTGAGTACAACCGTGTTGACTGCGCTGACACCTGAGTACAACCATGTTGACTGCGCTGACACCTGAGTACAACCGTGTTGACTGTGCTGACACCTGAGTACAACCATGTTGACTGCGCTGACACCTGAGTACAACCATGTTGACTGTGCTGACACCTGAGTACAACCATGTTGACTGTGCTGACACCTGAGTACAACCATGTTGACTGTGCTGACACCTGAGTACAACCATGTTGACTGCGCTGACACCTGAGTACAACCATGTTGACTGTGCTGACACCTGAGTACAACCATGTTGACTGTGCTGACACCTGAGTACAACCATGTTGACTGCGCTGACACCTGAGTACAACCGTGTTGACTGCGCTGACACCTGAGTACAACCGTGTTGACTGCGCTGACACCTGAGTACAACCATGTTGACTGCGCTGACACCTGAGTACAACCGTGTTGACTGTGCTGACACCTGAGTACAACCGTGTTGACTGTGCTGACACCTGAGTACAACCATGTTGACTGTGCTGACACCCAGGTGTTCAGCCGAGAGACGGCGGCCAACAGCCTGAGGGTGGCGCTCCTAATGACCGACGGATTGGACCACCCTCGCAGTCCCAGTGCCGCAACGGCGGCGGCCGAGGCCAAGAACCACAACATCCACCTGTTCACCATTGGCCTGTCGGGGCTGCCTAAAGACGGGGCGGCCAACGCCAGGCTGCGTTCCATCGCCAGCGCCCCACCACACCATCACGTCTTCAGCCTCACAGACGGGCTGCTGGAGGATAAACTCTACCGAGAGCTGGTGAGTGGGAGGATGGAGGAGGTTTTCTTGGGAGGATGGAGGAGGTTTTATTTTTGCAATGTCACACAATTTCAGATGTTTATTTCCCCACAGCCACCAGATTGGCTCAAGCGATCAAATGACTGAACAGGATTGAATAATCGATTGAGGTACCAGGACGCCGTAAGAATATAAAGTGTTAATTTTTTGCTATTTATCTGCTTTTTTTTAGAACAAGATTGTAAACACAGGGGTAAGTGAAGCCTCCCATTGTATTTACCCATTGGGAATATGATTGAGAATATGATTAACTCTTTGTTGTATACTGACACTTGGTTCCTCTGACATTCAGTGCCCGCAGCCAAAGTCCTGTCTTTGTGATAAAGGAGAGAGAGGTCTGCCTGGGAATCCTGTGAGTAGACACACATACAACTGACATCACCCCTGTTCTACTATATATTGCCCACTGTACGTCAGCTCTATTGTGTCTGTATGTCAGGTATGTAGTGTCTGTATGCCAGGTCTATAGTGTCTGTATGTCAGGTCTATAGTGTCTGTATGTCAGGTATGTAGTGTTTGTATGCCAGGTCTATAGTGTCTGTATGCCAGGTCTATAGTGTCTGTATGCCAGGTCTATAGTGTCTGTATGTCAGGTCTATAGTGTCTGTATGTCAGGTCTATAGTGTCTGTATGTCAGGTCTATAGTGTTTGTATGCCAGGTCTATAGTGTCTGTATGTCAGGTCTATAGTGTCTGTATGTCAGGTCTATAGTGTCTGTATGTCAGGTCTATAGTGTCTGTATGTCAGGTCTATAGTGTCTGTATGTCAGGTCTATAGTGTCTGTATGTCAGGTCTATAGTGTCTGTATGTCAGGTCTATAGTGTCTGTATGTCAGGTCTATAGTGTCTGTATGTCAGGTCTATAGTGTCTGTATGTCAGGTCTATAGTGTCTGTATGTCAGGTCTATAGTGTCTGTATGTCAGGTCTATAGTGTCTGTATGTCAGGTCTATAGTGTCTGTATGTCAGGTCTATAGTGTCTGTATGTCAGGTCTATAGTGTCTGTATGTCAGGTCTATAGTGTCTGTATGTCAGGTCTATAGTGTCTGTATGTCAGGTCTATAGTGTCTGTATGTCAGGTCTATAGTGTCTGTATGTCAGGTCTATAGTGTCTGTATGTCAGGTCTATAGTGTCTGTATGTCAGGTCTATAGTGTCTGTATGTCAGGTCTATAGTGTCTGTATGTCAGGTCTATAGTGTCTGTATGTCAGGTCTATAGTGTCTGTATGTCAGGTCTATAGTGTCTGTATGTCAGGTCTATAGTGTCTGTATGTCAGGTCTATAGTGTCTGTATGTCAGGTCTATAGTGTCTGTATGTCAGGTCTATAGTGTCTGTATGTCAGGTCTATAGTGTCTGTATGTCAGGTCTATAGTGTCTGTATGTCAGGTCTATAGTGTCTGTATGTCAGGTCTATAGTGTCTGTATGTCAGGTCTATAGTGTCTGTATGTCAGGTCTATAGTGTCTGTATGTCAGGTCTATAGTGTCTGTATGTCAGGTCTATAGTGTCTGTATGTCAGGTCTATAGTGTCTGTATGTCAGGTCTATAGTGTCTGTATGTCAGGTCTATAGTGTCTGTATGTCAGGTCTATAGTGTCTGTATGTCAGGTCTATAGTGTCTGTATGTCAGGTCATCTAGCCTGTGTGTATACAAGAAGGGTTCTCTGCATCCCATCAAAGAGTAGGAAGTGTGTTTCCCACAATGCAAGTGTATCAGGCCTGTGCTGTGTGACGGGTGAAGGGTCGTGGGCCTTAAATGAAAGAATAGCACTGGGGAGCCGTGTGGGTTTGGTCTAGCCAAACGTTTGAAGACAGGCTTTTGGCTGGAAGCTCGGATCAAGGATGAGATTAGCCTCTGAGCGTGGGTGCATTAGGGGGTTGACTGATGTGGGCTATCGTTCACGGGTTGGGGTTATTACACACAAAAAGCATCGGAATGGGACTTGAACCGACAACTGACGGTCGCCTATGTATACTGCATCTCCCCTGGACACACCATGGGAACGTTAGGAGACTAATCAGGGCTAAACAAGGCTCCTAAATAATCCCACTCCATCCATTCTGTCCTCTGATGTATTCATGTGTGCCTGCAGGGGAAGACTGGCCAGCCCGGAGCTAACGGCGTTCCCGGTCCGAAAGGATTCCGCGTACGTTTGTTGTTCTGTCCCAGTGACGTACCTACTGTTACAGGGACAATACGTTCACGCTCATCGGAATGTTCTAATATGTACATGTGTGGATGTGTTCATGGTCCGCTTTCTGATATCCGTGTAGGGAGAACCGGGAATTAACGGAAGGCCTGGGATCGGGGGTGTTGAGGTACTGGAAAGCACCCGAATAAACCTTTATATTACCGGCTAATGACTGGTGTGTCCATTTTTAATGAGTTCCTTTTTTGTCTTAGGGTCGACCCGGCTCTAGAGGGGGAAAAGTGAGATACCAAATGCTATTACTTTTCCTTAACTTTGTGACAGTACACGTGCTAAGAGAAACGCAGACCTTTTTAGAAGCAGATAAGTATACTGTTCCGAGTATATTGTGTTTATTATATTGTGTTTATCATTTTGTGTTTATCATTTTGTGTTTATCATATTGTTTAAACTTATTAGTTAGTATATATAATATAATTTATAAATGGATGCTGTATCACACTGGAACAGCTTGGTCCAAAACTGTGAGAACAAACACTCGCTTCTGGAGTTTATTCGATACTGCATGCTGTATTTCACCTGTTTGACAAACTGTCCATGGTCTGGCCAGCAAACGGCCCGGTGTCGTAAAAATAATGTTCCCTCTGCTTCACCTGCTCTGTTTCTCAGGGGGAACGAGGTGAGTGTGGCGCTCCCGGGATAAAAGGAGACCAGGTATGTTTTTCTGAACGATGCATTCACGCAGGTCTGAATGATGCAGGTTGGCAGACACGGCTGTTGCCTTAGTAGATGGATAACATGGTTATAGGTAGATAAAGCGGTACACTAGTTTGTAATACTAATGATGTAAGCGTTTAACTGTAAGTAATAGTTGTGTGAATACTTTTGAATGTTTTTGAGATACTTATTGGCACTTTTTATAGTGGATCTGTCCCTGTTCTGTCCTGACTTTGACCCGTTTCTACAGGGACCAGAAGGACCTTCAGGCCAACGAGGAATCAGAGGAGAGCAGGTGACTCATTCTAAAGCAATACGATCAACATGATTGTGGCATTTTTTGCCCCAGGGGCTTTTACAAATTTTGCTGGATTATTGTCATGTAGACACAGACTTTTGGAAATGTCTCTCAAGGATGAACCATACTAGAATTCTTTTTCTGAGGTTTTGGCTGATTTCTTTTGGTTCTTCGATGATGTCAAGCGAAGAGGCGTCAAATTTAAAAGTAGTAGGCCTTGAAATACATCTACAGGCACACCTCCAATGGACTCACATTATGTCAAGTAGCCCATCAGAAGCTTCTAAAGCCATGATATGACTTTAGAGAATTATCCAAGCTGTTTAACAGCACTTCTGATCGCCTGGAGTCGCCTTCAGCTCTATGTCCAGTGTGTTTACTTTATGTGTTTTAATTTTGGGGGGAAATTGTTTGGAAAATGTAAAAGGCCATAAGAAAATGGTCAAATCCAAATCCTCCAACCAGGGCAGTGTGTGAATGAGAAAGCGGTCAATGTGACCGATTACTGTGTCTATACCAGCAAGTCCACATCCGACCATTCCCTGGAAGAGCCAGTATCTCATGGAAATCTCCCAATCTGCACTTATGGAATGTGAGACCGGGATTAGTCCTTATCCCTGCAGGGAATCCCAGCCAACACTGTATTGTCTTTATCTCCCAGCAGACCATTGTGCTGCAGGATTAGTGTTTTGGTACATGTTCTCCATCCAGCCTTAATTCCACCTTAAATGCTCTTCGCGCCTTTTCGTCTGAATGTGGTCGGTGGGTTTTAGATTTCCCTTTTAGCCGTCTTCCCATGGGGACTGGCGAGTACCTATGCGAATAATCACACGACTATAGAGGGCGAGTGTAGTGGAAACATCGTTTAATTGACCATGACCTTCCTATATATGCACGACCGCTTTGAAAATATCGTAACAATCGCCAAAGAACATGACTTTTCGTGAGATAATTTTTTACAATATTGCCAATATTCCTGAAAGCGTATTAGTTGTTATTTAAAAGCTTTCAGGGACTTTCATGGATATTAAACTAATTTTGAAAATGCTGCTACCTTATGGATTTGTTTTTGTTTTGGAAGTTTACAGATTTTTTTCCGGGGCTATAAGCTGTTCTCCGATCAGACAAAATCAACCCCCAATGAAATACCTCATTAGCTGAGGTGTTTGCCCTGTTGTCATTGCAGGGTCTAAGTGGAAGTTCTGGAGAACAGGGCCCTGAAGGACCCGTTGGATCTAAAGTAAGGTCGATGCTAAACCTCCAATACTCCCAGAGGTGTTCTAGGCAAGGATATAGCTGAAACATACTGACAACTGAGTTGCGAGAAGATGAATGATGACACCCTGCTGTTTTCCAGGGTGATCGTGGGCTCGCTGGGGTGTCAGGACCGCCAGGGGATGCTGGCATTGGCTTTCCTGGACCTAAGGTCAGTTTAGATTTGTCCTTAATGGTGACTATTAGGAGTGAATCTAGACTCTAATCTTAATTTCTCCTGCATTCCAGGGTGATAAGGGAAATCAGGGAAGACCTGGATCCAGCGGTCCTGTGGGTATTGGTGAACCTGGCCTGCCGGTAAATACAGAGTGTCCCTTCACACGGCTGGATATCTTTTTTTTTTACATCATTACATCAACTTTACCAGCCTTCTTGTAGAACATGGTGCAGGTGTCAGGATGTCCACCAGGTGGAGCCAAATTAGATAAACGCGTTGTTAACTTGATGGACATTTGTTTTATCCTCTTTGTTACGTGCCAGGGTCCGATTGGTGCTCCTGGGGTTCAGGGATCACAGGGGTTCCCAGGTGAGGGTGTGCCAGGATCTAAGGTGAGAACACTGTCACCGTTCAACAGAATTAATAGGGACAAACTTAGATATGTACTGGTAATGGATGATATAGTATGACTGATATGTACCTGTTAATGGATGATATAGTATGACTGATATGTACCTGTTAATGGATGATATAGTATGACTGATATGTACCTGTTAATGGATGATATAGTATGACTTAGATATGTACTGTTAATGGATGATATAGTATGACTTATATGTTAATGGATGATATAGTATGACTTAGATATGTACTGGTAATGGCTGATATAGTATGACTGATATGTACTGTTAATGGATGATATAGTATGACTTATATGTTAATGGATGATATAGCATGACTTAGATATGTACTGTTAATGGATTATATAGCATGACTTAGATATGTACTGTAAATGGATGATATAGTATGACTTAGATATGTACTGTTAATGGATTATATAGTATGACTTAGATATGTACTGGTAATGGGTGATATAGTATGACTTAGATATGTACTGGTAATGGATTATATAGCATGACTTAGATATGTACTTTTAATGGATGATATAGCATGACTTAGATATGTACTGTAAATGGATGATATAGTATGACTGATATGTACTGTTAATGGATGATATAGTATGACTTATATGTTAATGGATGATATAGTATGTCTTAGATATGTACTGGTAATGGCTGATATAGTATGACTGATATGTACTGTTAATGGATTATATAGCATGACTTAGATGTGTACTGTTAATGGATTATATAGTATGACTGATATGTACTGTTAATGGATGATATAGTATGACTTAGATGTGTACTGTTAATGGATTATATAGCATGACTTAGATATGTACTGTAAATGGATGATATAGTATGACTGATATGTACTGTTAATGGATGATATAGTATGACTTATATGTTAATGGATGATATAGCATGACTTAGATGTGTACTGTTAATGGATTATATAGCATGACTTAGATATGTACTGTAAATGGATGATATAGTATGACTTAGATATGTAGTGTAAATGGATGATATAGTATGACTGATATGTACTGTTAATGGATGATATAGTATGACTTATATGTTAATGGATGATATAGCATGACTTAGATGTGTACTGTTAATGGATTATATAGCATGACTTAGATATGTACTGTAAATGGATGATATAGTATGACTTAGATATGTACTGTTAATGGATTATATAGTATGACTGATATGTACTGTTAATGGATTATATAGCATGACTTAGATATGTACTGTTAATGGATTATATAGTATGACTGATATGTACTGTTAATGGATTATATAGTATGACTGATATGTACTGTTAATGGATTATATAGTATGACTGATATGTACTGTTAATGGATTATATAGCATGACTTAGATATGTAGTGTAAATGGATGATATAGTATGACTGATATGTACTGTTAATGGATTATATAGTATGACTGATATGTACCTGTTAATGGATTATATAGTATGACTGATATGTACTGTTAATGGATTATATAGTATGACTGATATGTACTGTTAATGGATTATATAGCATGACTTAGATATGTAGTGTAAATGGATGATATAGTATGACTGATATGTACTGTTAATGGATTATATAGTATGACTGATATGTACTGTTAATGGATGATACAGTATGCTGTTAAGTTAACTCTAGGTGTTTAACCCTTTGTGGGTTTTGCCATGGCGAACTGGCATATTATCATATTGTTACAGTTAATGGTTAAATGTACCTAACGACACTGTCTGTTATGTGTTTTAGGGTGACAGGGGTTATGAGGGTCCTAAAGGAGTCCGGGGTACCCCAGGTTCAGGGGTCAAAGGTGACAAGGTAGGTTGACCGTAACCCTGACTTCATCCAAACCCTCCCTCATGACCGGATGCATCAAACATACATGAAGGGCTGTGCATCTGCGTATACAGTCCTTAAACAATTCTGTAAAGTATAACTTGTAACCCCTGGCCTCTGACCTCCAGGGAAACACAGGAGACCCAGGGTTACCAGGATTGGTGGGATTTCCAGGCGCTGGGATCCAGGGGGAAAAGGCAGGGCCTGTGAAATGATTCAATTATCTCCCTGTCATTCTGTTTTGTTTACACACGAAACCAATTAACGTCTATCTGCCCTGCTCTCCATGCAGGGAAACTCTGGTCCCACGGGCCCTTCTGGTCCCCGGGGCCCTCCAGGACTAGGCATCGTCGGCCCAAAAGTGAGTGCCAATAAATATGGTGGTCGGTGACACAGTACGTTGGCCTCCACACTCACATCCAGACGTTGAGATTCAAAGTGTGGCATTTCTCCAGTCTGCAGTCCTGGCACAAATGAAAATGTCTTCTGTACAGGGCGACCAAGGCTTCCCAGGGGAGCACGGGCCACAGGGCGAGAGAGGGGTTGGTGAGCCAGGGTCAAAGGTGAGTGGGTGGCACAGGTCCACCATGTGACATACAACACAACACACGTATGTGCGTGTATGCACGACTGAGATGAGTTTGTTGGTGTGAGTTGGATCTGTGGTCATCTCCAGGGTGAACCGGGCCCAGACGGATCCTCTGGGATACCTGGGATACCTGGGGAAGATGGAGCGGTTGGACCTAAGGTGAGCAATGGGTCGGACCTCGCTAATACTGCAACATGAACATGTCTCCAACGTGAACCTCCACTCGTACACAAACACAGAAAAGATCACACGCATGGCCTGCAGATTTGAAAACAAAACATATATATTCTTTTCTGTGACATTTTTTATGGCAACTGCATAACATTTGGACTTGCCCGTATTGGCATATTCTCGTTTGTGTCTTGAAAACAAAGGGTGAGATGGGTTTTCCAGGACTGCGAGGAATTGAAGGTGCGCCAGGAAAAGGGTTCCCTGGAGAAAAGGTAGAGTTGTGTTATTGTCGTGTAGAACATTTACCCAAACAAACCCCTAGACTTCTATAGAAACATTTGGTGGCTCAGTGATACCTTCCGAGTCTGTGGCATGAACAACTCCAGGGGGAAGTGTGCGTAAATAAGCCCGGTTGGGATTTGACACGTGTGTTTGTGTTTGTCAACAGGGTGATCGGGGTGACCGGGGTCTCAGGGGACTACCAGGATCACCGGGAATAACGGGACCAGCAGGAGCCAAGGTATGTTAACCGGTATCACCAGAACCCTGAATGGATCAGGCCCTCCTTACAAAGTCTCCTTTCTGTTTGTCAGGGAGAGCCCGGCAGCTTCGGAATGATGGGTGTTCCAGGACCTCCTGGCCGCGGCCTGCCGGGGTCAAAGGTCAGTTGCGCAGACAGGTGTGCGCGCACGCCTGCACACACACACACACATACAACTGCACACACACACATTCTATGTTTAGTCACTTTGTGGGGACCCCAACTTTTATTCTCATTTAAATAAAATTTTTCCCTCACTCTGGAATTTAACCCTTGGAATGTTCTTGCAAGCTCAAATCGTCCTTGTTTTACTTCGCCTGCAGGGATGCCTGCCACAAACACACACCACATAAGTGCAGCTTATGGTCCAATGCCAACTGTCTGCATTAGCCCGCTCTGTATAGGGACTTCAATTCTACAAGTAAAGTGAATAATGACTCGTACACCTATAAATCCAGATGTTTGTAAATAACTGTTGTCCAAATTGACAGGGGGACCCTGGACCAGTTGGTCAGGCTGGACTTGTAGGAGAGCCCGGAGTTGGAATCCCAGGGCCCAAGGTAGGCACAACAAACAGCTGAACATTTCTCAAAACCAGCAGATTCTTTTCATTAGCACTAAGGCCGTGGCATTAAGCTACCACTGTGTGTGTTTCTTCTATTCAGGGAGAGAGGGGGAACCCAGGATCTCTGGGGCCTCCGGGGTTAAAAGGAGACAGCCATGCTGGACCTCAGGTGAGACCATTGAAGTGGTGTGGAGGGACAGAGACTGTCGGGATGATCTAGATATAGATACGGTTTGAGCAAGAATGATGTCATTTGATCTGGCCAGGCAAGCCAAGCTCTCAACAACCATATTGGCGAAACAAATGAATTCACAATATCCCACATCTGAGGTTAATTGTTGCAGAAAAATACAAACTTGCACACTGCATTTGGTTGGTTGTGCTAGGGTTACCTTTCCTCGCTGAGCTCGCGCTCAATTTTGTGGCTAACAAGCGCGCTTGGTTGTGGTCGTTGGTTGGTAAATGCATCCTTCTCCAAGCACGTCGCTGCTGGTGTGTCCCTGTTTGACTGAGCACTGTGCTAAGGTGCAGAACGGCGTGACGACATGTGCGTCTGAGGAAACTCGGCTCGGTCTTAGTTTTTTCCTGTGCCCGCTGAGAGTCAAAGCGCAGAGGCCTTAAGTGAAAGCAAGACTTCACAAAATTGTGAGGCGCGGGAAAGTAGTGAGAGCTTCAGTATGCAAATGTGAACCACAACATGAAACCCTGATTCGCTCTGGTTGCTAAACAGGGCCTCCCAGGGTTGCCCGGACAACAAGGAGAGATGGGAGCTGAAGGGAAGGGGTTGCCTGGGCCTAAGGTAAGTTCGATTTCTGTGCAAAAAGCACCCTAGAAATCCAGACCGTGATGATGGAACAGGAACGTTTGTGATTTGCCGTGTGTTTCAGGGTGACAGAGGTTCCTCGGGACCTCCAGGGGCAACAGGACAACCTGGCATTGGTGGGGCGGGACTGAAGGTCTGTAATGTTCGGAAAAAGCCCATGTATACCCAAAAAACACTACCCGAATAAACACGAGCTTTGGATCTACACACGGAAATACTTTTCTAATCACATACCCAGTGTCATTTTGCTTTTGAAAATGTTTTACTTTTTGAAAATGGAAGCAAAATATTCAACAGATGTGTGTGTTTTGCAGGGTTCTGTTGGTCAGCCGGGTCCATCTGGACCGCCGGGGATTCCGGGAGAAGGTATCCAGGGACCCAAGGTAAGGTCAAGTTATCGTACTGGATTGGCACGACGGTGTGGCCGTGGCCTCACAGTACTGTTGGGAATCTATGGGACAGTAGCGACACGTAAATGTAAATCCAATCACGGCACGTTCAACACACAGAGTGCGCTACGTTTGTGTGTCAACCCAACAGTCCGAGGGAAAGTAGTTCTGTGACAGAACTGTGTGTTCTGGGCTACCCTGGATCCCATGCTATCTACTGGTTAAATATGTCAATTGTTTTTTCACATCTACAGGGGGAACCGGGGTTCCAGGGTCCAGCGGGACCACGTGGGCCCCCAGGGGACGGCCATCCAGGAGAGAAGGTACAAACACAGAGACAACACTTTTCGACACCTTTGGGGAATTGAACCCAAAACCTTGGTGTTGCTGAATTTATGCTCGTATCGACTGAGGCGCCAGATTAGCATGCGGGTGGAACATTCTAATTAGCACACACACACTGCTGTTTTCCATCGGCTAGAAAGGTTCTCGTTCACGGGCAACACAGCGCTGTTTTCATATTTCTGTACACAGGGAGAAAGGGGGATTGTCGGAGACCGCGGAAAGAAAGGAGACAAAGGACAATTTGGAGAGCCGGGATCTGCGGGGCCCGTGGTATCACTGACTTCCTGTTCCATTCTGGTCATTAAAAGGCATTTAAAAGGTTCTGACATACGTTGGTTGATAACGTGTTCGTGTTCCCACTCGCAGGGGCCAGCTGGTGGGAAGGGGGAACCCGGCTTGACGGTAAGTAGATCACGGAGATCCTTCACTGGTAAATCAACGGCTACTTTGCTGTACAGTATTAACACCTGTGTGTTCTTTTCTTTATCCCCAGAAAGAGGAGGTCATCCGAATAATCCGGGAAATCTGTGGTGAGTCATACAGCTCAGTGGTGCTACATCCCACATGCGTAGTAAAAGTCTCGCTCAGATCGTGGGATTTATTCCAGAGCCAAATTGTATCCGAGGATCGACTACATGACATCATATCTTAACCAGTCAATCGCTGACGATTTAAGGGGTTTCCTAAATACAGTACAGTGGGGTGACTGGTATTAGAGCGGAATGACAGCGTCCGTCTGTCCGTTGATGTTCTCAGGCTGCGGCGTGAAGTGCAGAGAGAGTGCAGTGGAGCTGGTGTTCGTGATCGACAGCTCGGAGAGCGTCGGACCGGAAAACTTCGAAGTGGTCAAGGATTTCGTGAACGCCCTGATCGACCGCGTGTCCGTTAGCCGCGAGGCCAGCCGCGTCGGTGTGGTCCTCTACAGTCACATGGACGTGATCGTGGTCAGCCTCAAACAGCAGTCCAGCCAGAACGACGTCAAGGTCGGTAGCGCTGAAAAAGACGGTTAGCTTGATCCGATTGTGTTTGAATCCCGGGCCTCCTTCATGTCATCACCGTGGTAACCGTGGTTAATGGACTTTTTTAATGGATTTTTTTCAAGCATACTTGTGTTTATCTGGGTGTTTAATGGTAATTTCCGGTAACTCGCCCCCTGGTGTGTGTCCGATCTATATCAGGCGGCGGTGAGGAACATGCCGTACCTGGGAGAGGGCACATTCACGGGCAGTGCCATCCGGACAGCCAACCAGCTGTTCCAGGCGGCGCGACCCGGGGTTCGTAAAGTCGCCGTGGTAATAACGGACGGGCTGGCGGACCGGCGCGACGCCATCCAGCCCGAGGACGCCGCCAGGGAAGCCCACGGCGACGGCATCGAGGTCTTTGTCGTCGGCGTGGTGAATAGGAACGACCCGATTTACCCAGAGTTCCAGGATGAGATGATCGTTGTCGCCTCCGACCCGGATGAGGATCATCTATACCTGATCGATGACTTCACGATGCTGCCCAGTATGTCGTTTATGGATCCGCTTCATGAGTCCACTTGAAGTGATGTTTCGGTTTTATTTCCACACACGAGCATGAGACAAACGGATGTGTCTGCAAATTGCATCGTCCAATCTGACTACACATATATACAGGGAAGGGAGTTTCATTAACCCATACAAACAACCATAAGGTCCCAATCGCCCGTTGAAGACTGGTGCCTATATTGCTTTACATCACCCACGACCTCCTATGACCAAGCAGTGTGAATTTATTAACGCTGTCTGTCTGTAAACAACGGCAGGATTTTAAAAGTATGTTTTGGATAATCACACGCTTGTGCCGTCTGCCATCACTGGCGATTAATGTTTAATGATGTGTACATTGATTTGATATCTTACAATTACCTCGTGACCCGTTACAGCATTTGTTTCCTTGATATCTTCGAACAGCGCTGGAGAATAAACTGCTGAACCAGATCTGCGAACATGATGATGGGACTTTCTTCATCCCCGACTTTCTCGGCCCACCCGCCAATGGACCCACTGCTGCCTCCGCCCTTCTAACAGTGTCCCCTCCTGTGGTTTATAGAGAGGTTCTGGACCGACGCGGCTCACCCGACATTAAGGACGAATTCAAAAGTGTAAGACGAAACTATGAATAATGCTTCTCTGTGGACGGTCTGTGCCAGTCTGCACATAGACCTCACCTTTATTGTATACAACCAGACCATCAAATCTGTTACATAGCAATCGCAATTTCTACAATGCGTTGTCTATTTATATTGTTTTCATTTTGTCGATTCTCCTTCATCAGCCCGGACCAGTAGTATTTGCGACTGAGGTCGCTCCATCCTCATCGACCCCAGAGCCCTCTGGCTTCAGTGAGAATGACATTTATACTAGAAAGACACCGTTGTCCTTCGAAGTGCCCCTGAGGAAATTCCCAGACGTCATAGCAGCAGAATCAGGAGGCCAGGAATGGAAGCAGCGACCCCCTGTTATTTCTATTGTAGGACCCCAGATCCCCCATGTCCCTGTGACCACCCAGGCCCCTCCCACCCGAACTAAGCCGTCTCCACCCCAACGGCCAGATGTATTTGGACCAGGTGAGTAGCATCTACATTTACAATTTTACTTATATATATATATAAGAAACCTACAGATGTATTCAACCGTCTGTAATTTACTTATTATTTCTTATTTATTTGTTAATTTTTACCATGCACCCTTACCCTGAAAGCCTGCACACGTAATGTATTATATAATGGTTAAAGTGCTATAAAGACAATATGTAAGTATTGCAAAGACAGCTTTATATAACAAGCATAAGGCTTTGTAACTTGCCTTTGTCAAGTCTTATGAAGGCGTTTTGTCGGTTCTAGTGGCGGACTGCATACAACCATTGGACCAGGGGCCATGTCGGCAGTATGTAGTCAGGTGGTACTACGACCCGGAAGCCAACGCTTGTGCCCAATTCTGGTATGGGGGTTGCCAGGGAAACGGGAACCAGTTTAAGTCTGAGGCCCGATGCAAGAGCTCCTGCGTTCGCACATGAGAGAGTTTCGTTTTGGACAAAGACAAAACGACTGTGTACAAAGCTGGCACGTCCCCTGATGATGATGTCAGAGGACACTGACACATCCTGAGACTGATATCTATCCATCGTCCCGTCACAATTCTGCCTAGGATGGGGACTATGTTGCTGAATACTTTGAAGAATATGGACACAACCAGGTAATACTTACGGTTACACCAGAGTTCAGGCAAATGACAGCGGTGCATAAAGCTCTATGCAAAACAGATTGGTCCTCTGCACTGTATCTTTATTTTACTATTATCTTATTTTGCGGCTTGTGAATCACTCCCTGTAAAGTACATGTTTACATATTTTATATTTGCCTTCATAAATCTGTTGCCATTGCATTGTTTGAAAAAAACCTGTGCAGTTTTTTTTATTAAATTGTCCTTAGAAAACTATGAACAAACAAAAAACGCTGTGAACTGAATATATTCCCACAGGTCAGTATATAACCATGATGGATCCATTTCTGTACTGTAACTTACTTCATCTTGTGTTATCGTCATGCTTCATCTTGTGTTATCGTCATGCTTCATCTTGTGTTATCGTCATGCTTCATCTTGTGTTATCGTCATGCTTCATCTTGTGTTATCGTCATGCTTCATCTTGTGTTATCGTCATGCTTCATCTTGTGTTATCGTCATGCTTCATCTTGTGTTATCGTCATGCTTCATCTTGTGTTATCGTCATGCTTCATCTTGTGTTATCGTCATGCTTCATCTTGTGTTATCGTCATGCTTCATCTTGTGTTATCGTCATGCTTCATCTTGTGTTATCGTCATGCTTCATCTTGTGTTATCGTCATGCTTCATCTTGTGTTATCGTCATGCTCTTCAGCTCCACAACCAGGACATACTGACAGTAGATGTGTTTGTTTTTCATATTTTATTAACAAAAAGAACATTGTGGCATTTATTTTGATGTTCTAAAAATTGCTTTACTGTAAGATGTTTTTGTTTAAAAAAAGATACATTGTACATTGTACAACAAAGTACAGAAGGAAATGTGAAACTCACAACAGAATAAATAAATATTGAAAATATCAATGCATAAGAATGCATAAATTATGAGCCATTTTAACATGATTAAATACCATGTACAGACATGTTTGACACTTGTAGTAAATAATGCTATGTGACAGTAAGGTGTCGTCTGTAACACCATCTGCTATCAAATGTTACATTCATTAATGATATATAATACCCGTCACTTAAGGGATTTATTGTGATGAGTGTGACATCAAAGAAGGGGTCAAATTGTTATTTTTCAAATTGCTTCACTCACAGAATCTAAAGGTAAGTCACCTGGCAAGTGAAAATCTATTTTAGAATAATAAGGTTGATAAATCTGTCACTAATGATTCAACAATGAAAGATTCGAATTGTACTATCTGTGTATTAAAAATTTATAATATATATGATATAAAGATTTATAGCACTGTCCCACTAATCCTGACAGTGTTAGATAAAGTGGGACAGTTTTAATGTAAACTTAAAACACCACTGGCAGGAGCTGGGATGCAAGTGTACAAGGAAGACAGCGGGGAAAATTCTTCCAAAAAGCATCGAAAATGTCCAAGCAGGTTTTTGAGCCTCAGAGATGTTTCCAGTCACAGTGGAGGTCATGACCTTTTCCTGCCAAGCTGAACAGCTAAGTGGGTACCCCGCCTCCACCCTCACAACTAGGCCAGCCCTATGTACATCCAACTTCACAACTGGGCCAGCCCCCCATGCCTCCATGCACCTTCACAGCTGGGCCAGCCCCCCATGTCTGTATCCTCACAACTGGGCCAGACCCCCATGTCTGTATCCTCACAACTGGGCCAACCCTCCATCCCTTGACCCTCACACCTGGGCCCGTTGGTATCATGAGTCTTGTGGAGAGCTAAACCGGACAGTGACGATTTCTAATTGTGTAGATGTGTCCTTAAAAGGCACAAACATGAACCCTAGTAAATGTCAATTTACATTAAATGTTCAATTAAACTTCGCAACCATAAAATGTTGGGGGAAAAAGTTTTTCTAATTTGTGTAAATTTTTCAATTAAAAGGCAATAAACCAAATTTCGTAAGCATTTTCACACGTCATTTGGGCGTTCTATGACAATAATAAATTAACAGTGAATAACAGTCCATTTTGGTCCCTGAACAGACCAATTTTTAATGCAGAAATTGTATTAAATAGGTATTTAAAAACATAACCAATTCACTTGTAATTTGCAGTTCAGCGAAAGAAGACATGCCAGTCTTTTGTCAAAAAAGCTACATTTTGGTTGAAGATTCACAGAGAATTTGGATGCATTCAGAGTATATGGGAAGTGAGGAAATATGCATAATCAAACAAATTTGATTTCTAAAGCTCATACAATGTTTCAGATGAAAGTCTGTACTTTATGCCAGCAATCACAAGGTTTTAATCCAGCTGCAAGGTGAAAAGGCCAAGGCAAAAAAAAATATGCAATCCTTTTTCATTCCGGAAAACAAGAAGTTTTCCGGAATGCATTTGGATAAGATAATAGATTACATGTCATACGTTTTGCTGACTGTTTGTCGTTATTCAATTTCGTTTTTGTTCAAAATAATATACATTTAATTTACATTTTGAATACAACTTCCGTTATTTTCACGCGCATGCAGGTGCTCTTCTCACAAAGTCTATTATGTGATATACGTATCTTACAAACCAAATGTAGAATGTATAATGCATACAATAACAGATGGGCTAGAGTAGACCAAGTTTGACAAATATAAATGTCTAGGCCACTGTTTGTATTTGTCGTAATTTGGACTAAAAGCTTTTCCAAGTTAAATGTAAAAATATCATAGGTAAGTATAAGTATTCATATGAACTTGTTCTCATTCTGGTAATAGTGTAGGACACTTGATTAGAATTTGTTGTGAAGTGCTGGCACGTGCTGACTGCTAAAGTTCAAGTTTTGAAGAACAACTACACGTAATTACTGGAAGTCAGAAATCAAATTTATTTTTGATTTGGAATCTGTTTAAAATTTTACAATTTTATATAGCGTAATGTATGGCTGTTATTTATTGGTCAAGATTAGCCTATACATACAATCATTTGTTTGTAAAAAAAAAAAAAAAGTATTAATGTGTGTAGCCTCGTATATGTTGTAGACCTATACGTAGGCCTACTTATTGCATTTTCGTTTTAGTCCACTATGTAAATAAAGTTTAAATGAAAAATGAATTTCATTTTCAAAACGAATGTCAATTCTACATGTAGGGCCTATATCCTAATTCTAAAGACTATTTTTCATGCATTCTTGAGACTATTCTATCAGGATGAGAAACCATGTCCTGTGATTTATACAATATTTATATTATTCCTTTTAAATAGAGTAGGCCTAAGATAACTAATAAAAGGGTTAAACCGGCAAACTAAACAATATTGATTACTTGAGCTAAATTATTCGAAAGACGTATGAAAATCCCTTGCTCAGTGGGTCATAACGAAGATATTTTAATGTAGTACCAACAATACATCTTCCATGACACAATTATGCAACAATCCAACAATCGCCTATATACTGTATGTGGTCGAAGATTTCTTGTAGGCTATTTTAATGCACCAAATGTCAATTCTACATGTAGGACCTATATCCTAATTCTAAAGCCTATTTTCATCGATATGATAGATTTATATAATTATTTGAATGCGGGTATAGTGCCTTGAAGACACTTGAGAGCAGGGTTATTTTTTCTAAAACAATATGTCGACATTAACTAGCGTGTTTATCCAATACTAGACCCACCAAAACCAAGCTCAATATATATGTATAATGTACCATAACGACTAGTGAGACATGTACAAACATACCTCGATTTAAAGAACAACGTATAAAATAAATTCAAAACGAAAAGTCCCTCTTTTTTTCTGACTTGTTCATTTAATCTTCCATTCCATGTAATAGTACCATTTAACCTATAGGCTCCTCTGCACATCCAGGACGAGCAACACTTCACAACATTCCAATGTTATAGTCCTGTGAATCTGCTAAGGAGTTATATAATCACCATGTAATAAAGAACGCATTATGAGACAATGGAAGAGATGAACAGCTGAAAAGCATTGAAATGTAGGTAGGACCTTTGTGATTTTAATGGTTGAAAACACTGTGTTAAACCACCTAAATTAGAGAACAACAATTTACTTGAACATGGATGTTTTCTCGCTTTTTAAATAATAAATGGGCCAAGGCGGGGAAACTTTAATCCATGCATGCATTTCTATATCAGGATGAGAAACCATGTCCTGTGATTTATGCAATATATTCTTCCTTTTAAGTAATAGAGTAGGCCTAAGATAACTATTAGGGCAAAACCCGCAAACTAAACAATATTGATTACTTCACACTGAGCTAAATCATTCGAAATACGTATTAAAATCCCTTGCTCAGTGGGTAACGAAGATATTTTAATATAGTACCAACAATACATCTTACATTGGACCTTAAAAACTTTAATTATCCAAACACAATTATGCAACAATCCAACAATCGCCTATATATCTAAGATTTCTTGTAGGCTATTTTAAGCAAACAAATGTCAATTGTGCATGTAGGGCCTATATCCTAATTCTAAAGCCTATTTTTCATGCACAATTGATATGATAGATATATATAATTATTGGAATGCGGGTATAGTGCCTTTAAGACACTTTGAGAGCCCATGGCTTGTTTCTCTAAAACAATATGTTGACCTAACCAACGTGTCTATCCAATACTAGACACACCAAAACCAAGCTCAATATATAACGACTAATGAGACATGTACAAACATACCTCGATTTAAAGAACAACGTATAAAATAAATTCAAAACGAAAGGTCCCTCTTTTTTCTGACTTGTTCCATTCCATTGCAGTTCCACTTAGGCTCCTCTGCACATCCAGGACGAGCAACACTTCACAACATTCCAATGTTATAGTCCTGTGAATCTGCTAAGGAGTTATATAATCACCATGTAATAAAGAACGCATTATGAGACAATGGAAGAGATGAACAGCTGAAAAGCATTGGAATGTAGGTAGGACCTTTGTGATTTTAATGGTTGAAAACACTGTGTTAAACCACCTAAATTAGAGAACAACAATTTACTTTAACATGGATGTTTTCTCACCGTTAAAATAACAAATGGGCCAAGGCGGGAAAACTTTAATCCATACATGCATTTATTTTACAAAGCATCTGATAAGGAAACTATAGCTTGATAAATGTTGACCACCCCTTGAGTAGACTCTTCTATCAGGATGAGAAACCATGTCCTGTGCTTTATGCAATATTTATATTCTTCCTTTTAAGTAATAGAGTAGGCCTAAGATAACTAATAAAAGGGTAAAACCCGCAAACTAAACAATATTGATTACTTCACACTGAGCTAAATCATTCGAAAGACGTAGTAAAATCCCTTCAGTGAGGCATAACGAAGATATTTTAATATAGTACCAACAATAGCTACGTCTTACAATGGACCTTAAAAACCTTTATCCATGACACATGTATGCAACCTTCCAACAATCGCCTATATATTCTAAATGTGGTCTAACATTTCTTGTAGGCTATTTTAATGCACCACGTCATATAGCTGGTTAATATGTATTAGCTAAAGGATATTTCATACATTGCCTGTATGTGTATCGGAAAAATGCATCACCTACGTCAAAAACAATTGCATGTGGGATTTAAAACGTTAATGTCCATTTTATATAGATCAGACATCTTCTGTTGATTTAGGGAGGAAAGTAATTTTGGTTTTGAATGGACAATAACATGCATGCAATGGACGTTTTTTAATTAACCTGCATAAACAAACTTATAATGAAAAGGTAAACGCATGAACTAGTTCTGGAAAATGTCAATCTTAATAATATTTGCACGCAAACAATTTATCTGAAATGCTTTAATCCAGCGCGATTATATTAACAATTAGGTCTTAGTACCTTACAAATAAATCAAATATGTTCACCTTGTTAAATCAGTGACCCGAATGAATGGCCTCCCTAACCCACCAGGCTATATGCCACCTCAGGTTTTGATAAAACAGAGATGTTGCATCCAGGACCGCACCCAAACGTTTCACACCTTCCAGTATGAAATGGTCATATAGTTAACAAGACTTTAACACGTATAGGTCCCATTGTTCTACCAGGACATATAACTGCAGGTCTGGATGGTACTCAGTCATTTTAAGTCCACAGTTCAACCGAGGAGTGTTGTATCGAACAACTCAGTGGTTAAAATGCAGAAAATGACCGAGAGCCTGATGGAAACGTGTCTATCTGTACAGGCATCATCTAACGGGGTTCAGAGAAGGAAGAACCGACGTCACGATAAGGAGACGAGCTTTACTTATCTGGGAATGATCGCTCATGCAATTCAGGGCTCTCCAGACAAAATGCTTCTATCTTGTCAGGTAAACATTTTGGACAATACAGTACATTTTCTACACTGAATTGAACGTTGCTATTGTTCGTACGTATCAGTGCTAATATGAGGTTTTTTGTTGTTTTTTTTTACAGTTGATGGACAAGTTGGAAGCGTTTATCTCAGGAGACAGACAGGCCATCAAGAACAACATCCGAGTTTGCTTGTCAACCTACGACTGTTTTGTCAAGGTATGTCTAGACTACAACATAATAGCCTACATTGTTTCTAGTAACTTACATGAAGCCACCATAAAGAGCATCGTCTAATGTGCAAATCTGTTTTAGGTTCCCGTCGGTCGATATGTGAAGAATAACCTCTGGAAATTCGACGACAGTAAAATTACAGCTAAGATGGCGCGACGCCATTTCAAGGGCATACTAGAGGAATTTCCAGAGTTGTCCAACAAAGTGAGCCAAGAAGCAAAGCAGACATTCGAGGCTTCTGAGCGTTTAGCTGCGGCCAAACCACCACCACCCCCACCAGCAGCAGCTCTACCACCAGCAGCAGCTCTACCACCACCCCCACCAGAAGCAGCTCTACCACCACCACCCCCACCAGCAGCAGCTCTACCACCACCACACCCACCAGCAGCAGCTCTACCACCACCACCAGCAGCAGCAGCTCTACCACCACCCCCACCAGAAGCAGCTCTACCACCACCACCCCCACCAGCAGCAGCTCTACCACCACCACCAGCAGCAGCAGCTCTACCACCACCACCACCAGCAGCAGCTCTACCACCACCACCCCCACCAGCAGCAGCTCTACACTGTTAAAAGAAAAAGATCTTTGAGGAACTTTTGGAGGTTCTTCAATTTGAAACTGTGGGGGAACCTTTTATGGTGCTTGGAGGAACCTTCATGGAAGGGTTCTTAGAAGAACCCCTTCACAAGGTTACTTGGGGAACCTTTGTTAGTTCTGTGAGGAACCTTTGGCAGTTTTGTGAGGAACCTTTGGAAGCTCTGTGAGGAACCTTTTGAAGCTCTGGGAAGAACCTTTGGGAGCTCTGGGTAGAACCTTTGGGAGCTCTGGGAAGAACCTTTCCTCTAGTAGTATACATATATATATATATATATATAGTAGTAGTATATATAGTAGAAAATATAGTAGTAACAGTGGTAGTAACAAAAGTAACAAAAATGATGAAACCTCGGATGTTTTTAAGCAAGTTTTAATTTACACACCCGATTTTGAACAATACAACAATAATGATTGCGCGTTGAGCATTTTTAATTTGCAACAATAAATATTTACATATAATACAAAATACTAGATAATACATTCAGAGCAAGGCTTTTACCATTTTAATTACCCCTATGGGTACTTTATCATTTGAGTTGATACCAACCATGCACTGCAAAAAATTTAGAGTCTTCTTTACATTTTCTGCATATTTAACTCCAAATATGAAATAGATCCCCAGTAGGGCACCAACTCCCATTGAGATGTCCTCTGGCTTCACAATGTCCATTCCATCTATGCGAAGGGACATTTCACATCCAGCACTGAAGGGGTTCCCACTTATCAGCAGCACAGGGGTAGGAGCATTTGCCACCTATTAAAAGCACACAACAAATAAATTAATGACATTTGCAATGTGTCTTTGCAATAAAAAAATACATCCCTTATACTGTGAGAAATAATTAATTGCCAAGGTTATTAAGCATAAAATCCTATAAATGGTAAATGTTGCACCGAATGATGGGAATGAATCACCAAAGGAGTACACTCCAGAATTCCATTAAAACAAACGAAACACAACAGAGATACAACATCCCTACCTATGATGGGCGGTGAATGACTGGTAGTGCTCTTACCTTGTCAATTACATAGAGCCTGTCTGGATTTTCATGGAACAGGTAGGGGAGCAAGAGTATTGCAGCACAGACGGTGTGTCCTAAAAGGAAGAAAAAATACGTTAACAGTATTTATAGCAATTGTGGCAAAATGTATTTGAAGAATGTCAAATAGTTCTAAATACCTTTGTGTGTCTCCTCACACTCCTGACTGAGTGCCGTCTGGTACTGGAGTAGAATCTCCTTGCCCAGCCTCCTCCTTTTGGCCTCTGCAATAATTTTGTCTGCTGCTTTCCCAAAGCCTTCCAGCAACCTCTTGTCCACATCAACTTTGAAGATGTGCTCAATTTCAGTTAAAATCTAAAAGAGTATTTCTATACATTACAAATTTGTCAAATTTAAGAAAACGGATTAAAAATTAAACTGTACTACTACATTGAACTCACAATGCTGATATGCTGTAAAGCTGGGAACTCCTGAAGAATGTCACTGGTGGAGTGGCTTTGAATGAAACCGACTCTCTCAGCGAATGTCCTCTTCATTTTCTCCTTCAGGATGTCGATGTTTGGATTGGCTTTTTTGCACTCTTTCATTCTTGCGACATGCATCTGAATGCTATAGCTGTCTTCAATTCCCTGTAAAATGCATATGACATCTTCTTAATATAGAAGAAAAGGTCGGATGTCCAGTAGGCTACTCTGAACACAGCTTTGGTCAGAAGCTCGTAGTGTGCAGCAGGCTTTACGGTGGTTACCTTGATAGCAGAGGTTGCAGATGTGTGGACTTGAATCACAGCTTCCTTGCCATCAGACATCTGTGAACGAAAAAGAAAATCAGATAAAGTAAACTGTAAGGGTTGACAACAGTAACAATGTCATAATGCGAGCTGTAAAAATCAGGCAAAACAAACTATGGGTTTAATTTCATCAGAGGTTATTCGTAATTTTAATTTCCACTTGTAAAGAGAATAATGAACACTTACCATGGCTTTCTTAGCTGGTTGTTGTGCCTGTGATGAGTTCCCTTCTGCTGGAGACATTGACAACCTCCTTTTTCCATGCCATGGTTCCCCCAGGTTTCCACAAGTTAAATTTAAGACTTTTTAAGACCTTTTTAAGACCATTTATGATGACATTTAAGACCAACTTCAGCAGCCATACCGGCAAAAATATAAAGGATAATGGAAAATTAGAAAGGATTTAACACCAAAAGAATTACATACCAAATACTTGACTTGAATAAAATGTTTTATAATAAATCTCAATAAAACAATAACAAAAATATGTGCATTTGCTGCATAAAGGTCCTCTTTGAACGCAGATGAAGGTCTAGCTGTTTCGTCTTTGTGGTTTTGTTGAGGCTTTCGTCAAACATGACAACAAAGCAGGTGGCGTCGTTGACTTGGTCAGTCAGTTGTTTTGTGATGAACGGAGCCAAACCAAATTTGGTGATGTACGCCGTCTTGTTGCTCCCACATGCGAAAGAAGACGCAATCTTAGAGTCTGGAAACATTGTTTTGAATATTGTGGCAATTTCTTCATTTGAAGAATATGAGTGGTGGGCCGAAATGGTTTTCAGTATCCAAACCACCTCTGCCCGTAGAGTTGGCGTAGATCCACAATGAGCCTGCAGGTTCACACACGGAGGCTGCACTACCGACGGTGCGATGTCTTCACTGCTGCTAGCAGTAGCCACCGTGCCTGAGGTTGCTGACGAGCTTTCACAGAACTGTGCTATAGGCACCTGCTGCTGGCGGGCTGTAGCAGTGGCAATGTGCTTCACGCTTTTCATATGAGAGTCCAAAGCTAAAACTCCCATTGTCCCCAGTTTAAAAGACTTTCGGCACCAACGGCAATGAGCCTCGCGGTCATTGCCTGGAACAGGTTTAACTCAGTCATATTTTATATTATTCTGCCATGTTGGTTTAAATCGACACTTTCCCATTTTGAGCTAATTCTATGGTATGGACGTGACAGACACGTTTACTGCCAAAAGCGTAAGGCAATACATTTACGTAAACAGTAACGATACTGTCGAAAACTGACGTAACATAACTGAACGAAACTATCGTAACAAAGTTATTTATGACATTAAGATATTTAATTTTATGAAAGGACAATACAAATTTAAGACCTTAGTAAACTAAATTTAATACTTTATAAATGATATTTAAGACTTTTAAGGCCTTATTTTTCGAATATTAAATTTAAGACTTTTTTAAGACTTTTAAGACCCCGCGGGTACCCTGCATGCTTTGCTCTGTGAAAATCTACCTCAGGACTGACAAGTGGGATTCGCTCCTTTTTAAACTTATTTTTAAGCATTCCCAACCAAGACTCCTATGAAAGATAGTACATGGAAAATAAAAGGAAATTCACAGCAAATTGCTTTGGTATTAGAGATCCTACACACTGGACCTTTAATAGTTGACTTACATATCCTTGTCCTGTCCGATCTCGGAGAAAAGCATGTTTAGATACAAGAGTAGCACAAACATCATGGTACTGCCTACTGGTTGGATACCTTTGAAAAGAACAACAGAGCTTATTATTTAAATGACTGATTAATCAAAATGTTTAGCTTGCTGTATAGCTGAATTAAGGAACGTTCAATGAGGCTAGTACAGTTCTTATTTGGACACTTGATCATGATTAAAGCACCAGTTTAAGTTTAAGACATGCTTTTGATATACATTGACCTGAAATATGCAGTTTTGTTGAGTTCTCTATTTTTCTTAGCTGTAGTTCTAATTATTTTGCCGTGGCGAAACCCAGTGTCACTACAAAACATTGCCACAGACTATACGTACCATGTGTACATACACATTGTGTCAAACAGAACTTGTATGATCTGGGACCTCCACTTTGATCTGTAGGCAGGGGTATGAAAGTCCAAACTCTCTTCCATGAGTTTGCGCTTCAGGACAGTTGGAAACTCTGGTAGTTGAAAGAAATTAGGCCATGCATGCTGGACTTTCTTCAGGAGGAGGTGAGCTGAAACATTATGTATGATTAATCTTAGTTGTCTTACTGTATCACGTTTCTGTGGAATGAACATTGTATTTATGAGTAAAACATGTAATCACAATTGCAATATAAATTTCACCTTCCAGTGAATTTGGGGAGATCTTTTCCTTTTAAATTAGCAAGTAATTTGATGAATTTTACTTGTGTCTTGATGATAGGGAATAATTTGTCAATCATTCTCTCACTCAGGGAAAGGAGGGTCTCACCATCGATAATGTGATCTGCAAATGACAGAAAGAAATACTGGTAAACATGCAATAGGCGTACTTTATGATTCCTGCATTTAAGCTGAAATGGTTTCTGTTTGTTTGTATGCCAGTAACATTAAGGTATATATAATTATCTTAAATGACTAATTAATTAGTTGAATAACCTTTATATACTGTGTCGAAGTGTAACTGTGAGTCTGCCATCCAAATTGAAGTAACTATCCAGACCATGGAAAGCTAGCTCTTCACCGGGCAACACCACTATCCAGTGAGTGTCTTCCTCAACCATGTAGCAGTGTAGATGGCCATTAAAACTGGAGGGTCTTAGGATTTTTCCGCATATATGCCAGCTGCCCAAGACTCCAAAAATGTGGTAAATCTTCATAAACACTGGAATACCCTCTGCATGGGCAGTTTCAACAACAAGACAGCTGCCCGTCTTGTATGCTACATTATCCACAGTAATGGACCTGGTTTTAATGACATGGTGAAGTGTTACATTTTCTCCAAGGTTGCACTGCAGAGCTCTGGTGAGGGACTCTGGAAGGGAATGTACGGGTACATCTCGGGTATCAGCAGTGAGCAAGAACTTTTGTCCTAAGCAGCTATTGTTTGCCTGTTCCCAACACTGTCGCATCTGATGTCTCCTGGCAAGTGTTTTGGCAATATTCTTAAAGTTGCGGCCTGCCTGTGCTATAGTTTTGAAATATTGATGCTTGGCCTCAAACCGTAAGCACGAGACATGGATCAGTGGTCCATATGCCATCAGAAGTCTCGGATAGTGCATGAGGAAGTGCATTTTTGGAATATGTTTCCCAGGAAATACATCTTCAACAAGGGCAAGAAAAACTGTGATGCTCTCCTCCAAGTATGGTAACCAGCTTTTTCTCACAATGGGGGCCATGATGATGTCACCAATCTCTCTCAGAAGTAGATAAACATCCCATGCACCACATCCATGAATCTGGTTACCAATCATCTGTGGCAGTAACCTAAAGAGGGTCCATTTCTCTGTGGCAGTGCCTGGAAGACGTCCAGTGGGTCTCAATGCATGCTCAGGTATGGTTGGGGGTTTGGACGCTCTGTCGTTCACTCCATAATGGAAATGTTGTAGCTCATAGTTGAGCTGGGCCAATTTTATTTGTTTCTCCTTCACCAGCTGTTTTAACACTAAAATGAGAATGGCTGGGATAATGCCTTCGAGGAAATCATGCATTATATCTGGTGGAAACAAATAAACAATGGGAGAAGGCACAAACTTCAACTTTGAGAAGCAGCATGCATTTCTAATTCCATAAATGACAGCATTCTCTGGATTTGCTTCCACTGCCTCTAACTGGTAACTATAATTCGCTGAGTTTCGCATTATAAATTTATCTTCAGTAAATTTCTTAGAAATGTCCTGCTTGGTGGCGTTACAGAAACGACAGATTCTCCCTGAGCTAAATGTTTTAGTTAGGCCAGCAACTGCGTGTGCTGACAAGTTATCCGCTGAGACAGTAGCTGGTACCACGAAAGATCCTTTCCTCTCCATCACATTTCAAAGACACTCCCTGTGTTTCCAGAATCTTAACATCAGACAGTAGCGGTTGAAATACTTCATCATAATCAGTAAACCCTGTTTGAATTAGCTTGTGTTGAACAAGAGTAGATAGGTATGTGTTTTGTAGCTCTGATAAAAACTTGCTATCTAAGTTTCCAATTTTGAAATAAACTGCTGTCAGTTTGTGTTTTCCCTTCTTTGACCCCAGGGGATTTGCCACCTCAAACTCATCCAAATAGAATTTAAGTTGGAGAGTGTTTTTTTGACAAAGCAAAGGGTTACTCTTGCAGATATCGCCATCAGTGAAGTCTCGAAGTACATCATCATTGCTAGGGTCATCATCTTTGTTTAGCATTGCCCAGACATCTTCACTTTCAGCAACTTTCTGTAAAATGTTAAGAAGCTGGATGTATTGAAATGTGGCCCTGCTTGTTTTATCTTCACTTTTTAAATGGATCTCAATTGGCTTTACCATCCCAAGTTCATGGCAGCAATATTTTTCCAGGGCCCACTCAGTATTTATGGCTCTAATACATTCCTCAAAAACTTTTGTTTGGCTTAAAAGTTCACTCAAATCATCCTCGTCGTCAACATTGATGTTGATCTTATTGAAATGAAACCTTATTGCTTCAGTGTAGTGAGTCAAAAAAGAGTCAAAAATTGTCCGAAGATCTTCTACTATGCTTGCATGCACAACAGCGGGAACACAGTGCTTCTCTCTAACTTTGAGAATGAAAAGGCAGAGATTACGTTTAGGCCACTGACAAGGTCCTCTGTTTTGTGGCTCACAGATTGTACAACATTGTGTTTAGGCAGTTCATGAGCAAAATCTTCATTAGGATCAGCTGTAGTGTCCTCTTGAGTTTGATGATCCATTAAGCATTCAGAGTCAGATGGATTGGCACCTAACACTAATTCTCTGTGTCTTCTATATATATGGGTTCGATATGAGGCGAAGCAACGGCAGGATTTCATACATCCATTTAGACCACATGTTAATAAAAAATGTGGCTCATTTTGGTGATACAGCCCGATGTGCCTGATTTGTTTTATCAATGAAAAGAAGTTTTTGTTGCATAAAGGACAGTTAAATGAAGTTGCCATGATTTCTTCAAAAACCTTGGAATGTTGATATGTGATCCTCTAATCCATTCATCTCAAGCCAATGTATGACATCTTCGAAAGTCCATTTAGAAACATCAGCCATGCTAAAAACGAAAACAGAAATCTGTGTAAACAAATGGAAAGACTTAGTTGATTTTATTGACAGATAAACCATGTTTGCAAAAGCACAGGATATGTCACTTATTGGACAATGTACCGGAGTGGAATTAAAATTTTCTGTGGAATAAGTCAGACATTTGTAATGTGTAAATGACAATTTGTATTAAACAATTTAGCATTCATAACTATAAAAGAAAGATACAAATTGATGGGAACTATTTAGATGACTGCCTTTAACTTCAAAGAAACTCCCGCCACTCGCACGAGACTGCTAATTTGCTAGCAACGGCTTATTAGAAATACCGTTGCCTAACTATAAGGCATAGCCTACATTTTAACTTAAATAAAAACATAAAATTGAACATAACAGTAATTAAATCATAACTACAAAATAAAGCTACAAAATCAAAGGTTACATAATGTGTCACACTAGCCACCGCGGTGCTACTTTTTATCAGAGCTTCAGTAACTGATACTAAAGTGGCTTCTCTCAGAGGAGCTGGGCTGACCGAACTGCCCGAACTCGTTAAAATACAAATAACACTCACAAAAGTATTTACTGTTATGTTAATCATGTAATGATTACAAATCCTATAGTTTTTAAACGAAGTCTAAATCAAAACCTTGAAACATTAAACATATTTAGTTATAACGTCTTTGTAACAGCTTGTTAAATAGTTAAACTCACCTTCGTTGTTGTGTACCGAACTGATGCTCGAGCACTGCTCCACT
Organism: Dallia pectoralis; assembly: GCA_029465975.1. Classification (NCBI taxonomy): domain Eukaryota; kingdom Metazoa; phylum Chordata; class Actinopteri; order Esociformes; family Umbridae; genus Dallia; species Dallia pectoralis. The sequence goes on from CM055753.1 coordinate 8,258,081, forward strand.
CTTTTCAAAGATTCCATGCGCGCGAAGTGTTTTTGAAAGACAATGAAATTCGCTGGAGCCGATGAAAAATAAATGCTTGCCTCGCTTATTTTCATTTTCTTAGCACTCGTTCAAGTGCTTCAGTATACATGCGGTTGCAGTTAAACATGCACCTCTGTGTGGCCAGTCTCAAGTTCACAAACTAATACCGATATCGACCAGTTTTTACACTCAATAATCTAATGAGAATGAAGCATCTCTTTTTGAAAAAAGCAACAGACTATATTTCGTACAAACAGGGCATTCCCTTGTTTTTGGAAAAGGTGGACTATAGACTATAGAGATGGAATCTCGCTTGTTACACTTATTAATAAGGGCTTACAATAAAACATTAAGAAGCAACACGTTTTCAAAATAAGAAGTAATAATAATATTCAAATCAATCAAGGTAGCTTATCTGTCATGCATAACATTTAAAAATCAGCATATAAACGCTTTGCAGAGCAACATTTTATTTGGTTGAGATAAAAATATTTTCTTATTCTTATAGGCTTTTGTCCATATATTCCGTACGGCTGTATATGTTACCCATTCCTCTATATATAGTCATTACTATTGAACATATAAATGTAACAATGTATTGGTCTTATGCTGGATATTGCAAATATCTGTAAATGTTACCCATTCGTCTATAGTCATTATTATTGAACATATAAATGTAACAATGTATTGGTTTGGACATCCAAATGGAGCCTAAAGATCCTCTAGGAACCTTAATTCAAATGGGTTCCTTGAGGAACCAATTTTCATACTGAGAAATCGCAAAAGTTCACGCAGGCACCTCTAAGAGCATTGAAGAACGTTTGAGTTCTTGGAGGAGCCCCCAGGTTCCTCTAGGACCTCCAAAGGTTCTTCCGAGATCTTGGGGTTTTAACATCTCTTTTTGAAAAAAGTACAACATTGTTCTAATACACTGTTCTAATATCCAGAAGAGAACTGAGGGCAAGTTCACCAGTTCTTTCTCCATCGAATCCATTCTAAACCAAACATGTCCACGTTCGTGCCCAGCAAACCCCCCAGTCTCAGCGGTGTCCAGCGTGTCAGCGGATCAAATGCTTATTATGTGTGCGGAGAGAGGAAGCAAGAGGAAGATGAGCTGGGACTCGCCAACTATGGAGAGGGACATTTACCCAAGCTATGTGACATTTGGATCCGCGGTCTGTGGTGTCATGGGTGACGGTAGTAACCCCTCCAAGATGATGCGCGTGTGTGCTGAGCCATCCTACCGGATCTACTTCCGACCCAGCGTTCACCGTTATTCTGAATGTGATATTCCTGCTTCCCGTTTCCTATTGTAAACACCCGATAAACTCTTTATAGGCTACTTATTGTGCACTTTTAACTTGCTGGTATATTTTTAATAAACATTTAGGAGAAAAGTACAATTTGTCGCATGTTAATTTATTTACGACTACTAGGCCTACTTATGTAAGAGGAAAATGCCATTAAAACTTAGTTGTGGTTAGCAAACACTCCGTTATCGATACCTTTTTCTTACCATTAGAGAGCTCCAAAATGTTTATTATCAAAGACGTACATCGTTTTTTTTTTTGAAATTTATGAACTTGTTCTCATTCTGGTAATAGTGTAGGACACTTGATTAGAATTTGTTGTGAAGTGCTGGCACGTTCTGACTGCTAAAGTTCAAGTATTGAAGAACTACACCTATTACTGGAAGTCAGAAATAAAATATATTTTTTACAATTTTATATAGCGTAATGAATGGCTGTTATTTATTGGTCAAGATTAGCCTATACATACATTCATTTGAAAAAAATGAATGTGTGTAGCCTATACTTCGCATATGTTGTAGACCTATATACGTAGGCCTACTTATTGCATTTTCGTTTTAGTCCACTATGTAAAAAAAGTTTAATGAAAAATGAATTTCATTTTCAAAACGAATGTCAATTCTACATGTAGGTGTCAGAACCAGAAGTCTGCGCTCCTCTATGGGACAGGGGACACGCCCCCCGCAGGCGAATAGAGGAGATCAGGCCAGATCTAATTCACCTGTGTTTTAAGCGCACCTGGCTCTCATTAAGGGTGGGTTTAAATAGTCCACTGGGATTCGAGGCTGGCGCGAGGTATTGTTCGTTTGACGACTTTCTGAGCGCTATTAGAGACTTTTCCTGTTTGCTATTTCTTGTGTACCAGTCCGTTCTTGCCTGTCCGTTTTTGACTCCGATTTCTGCCTAATCCCTGTATTCTGCCTACCAGTGACCCGACTACCTGCCTGCCCACGTTTCCTGTCTACGCCCGTCCCTCCGGTACTGTGTACGGACTCTGCCTGCCTGAAAACGACCCCTGCCCGCACGACCATTCTCTTGCCTGTTGCTATTTGTTGCATTAAATCTACATCGCGCAGTCGCGACTGGAAACATCTCTCTGTCTCTGGGGCGTTCATTACAGAATACCTCGCCCAAAAGATACGATGGATCCAGCGACCGCATCAGGAGGAGCGGAACAGGGAGGTCCACAGATCGCGGATACACCCCCTATCTCGCAGGGGGCCCCTAACCTGAGTGGGGCTGCCCCACCCATCGCCCTGCCTAACCGCTATGACGGGGCTCCCGGGAAATGTCAGGGATTTTTGCTGCAGTGTGCTCTCTACGCCAATCATCACCCGGGCCAGTTTCCCACGGAGCGGAGCAAGGTGGACTTTGCCATCTCCCTCTTGACCGGGAGCGCATTGGACTGGGCCACTGCTCTGTGGGCGGCGAGCAGCCCGGAACTCAACTCCGAGACGCTGTTCACCAATCACTTCCGTGAGGTGTTCGATCACCCAGTGTCCGGACGCAGCATTGGGGATCAGCTCTATGAGTTAAGGCAGGAGCTCGGCGGGCCAGCGAGTACGCCTTGGAGTTTCGTACCCTGGCAGCGGGTAGCGGATGGAGTAACGCCGCACTACTAACTGCGTACCGTAGAGGACTGAGCAGGGGATTACAGGCGGAATTGGCTTGTCGAGGAGATGTGACAGATCTCAGCCAGTACATCCGCATGTCAGTCACCGTTGATAATCTGCCCCAGGAGCGGAGGTCTCCAGGGTACACTAGTTCGAGACAACCCCGGTACCGCCCACCACAGGATCGGGAGAGAGAGCGGGGGTGTGAGGAGATTCAGTTGGGACACTCACCCCTCACTATCACTGAGAGGCGCGCCGACTGCGAGAGGGATTATGTTTCTACTGCGGAGAGACGGGACACATGATCAACCAGTGCGAGCAGCGGCCTCCCTGGTACAGCAACGCAGCCGTCATAACACCCCGCCGGTAAGCCCTTCGTTCAGATTGAATATCACATCCAGACAATTCTATGTACCTGTTACACTGTCTGTGAATGGGAGGGAGCATTACCTTGAGGGTCTCGTGGATTCCGGAGCAGCGGGTAATTTTATTGACTACGCGCTGGCCCGTAAAATAGGGCTCAGGACTGTTCCAGTAGAACCGCCGTTACGCATACACGCTCTAGACGGTCAACCTTTGGGAACAGGGTATGTTACTCACCAAACTACTCCTATTAGTATGAAGGTAGGAGCAGCGCATTCGGAGGACATTAACCTGCTTATAGTCTATACCCCGCAAGAATCTCTGGTATTAGGGCACCCTTGGCTTTGTGATCATAATCCGGTGATTTCTTGGAGAGATGGGGAGATTGTGTCGTGGAGTGACATTTGCCAGAAAAGATGTCTGAGTCTTCCTTGCAGAGCCACCTCTGTAGAAGAGGCAGTAACCACTTCTTGTCCCTCTCTTCCTTCTGAATATGTCGAGTACACTCAGGTCTTCTCCAAAAAGAGGGCTTCCATACTGCCTCCACATCGGTCGTGGGATTGTGCCATAAACTTATTGTCTGGGGCCATACCTCCGAGGGGACGCATCTATCCGTTATCTCTCCCGGAGAAGGAAGCTATGAACCAATACATTGACGAAGCTCTGAGCCAGGGAGCTATTCGACCCTCTACGTCTCCGGCCGCCTCCAGCTTCTTTTTGTAAAGAAAAAGGATGGAGGGCTACGACCGTGTATCGACTACCGTAAGCTGAATGACATTACCGTCAAGTACAGGTACCCTTTACCGTTAATTCCAGCCACTCTCGAAGAGGTGGGCCAAGCTACGATATATACCAAGTTAGATCTACGAAGTGCTTACAATCTGGTGAGGATTCGAGAGGGGGACGAGTGGAAGACGGCTTTCATTACGCACCGAGGGCATTATGAGTATTGCGTGATGCCGTTTGGTCTGACTAACGCTCCTGCCGTGTTTCAGGCATTCATGAATGACATATTTCGGGATATGCTCGACCGGTTTGTGAATGTCTACATCGATGACATCCTAATCTACTCCAACTCCGTTTCAGACCATGTATCTCATGTGCGGCAGGTGCTGCGTCGACTACAGGAACACTGCCTGTTCGTCAAGTTGGAGAAAAGCGAATTCCATGTCACCACAATCTCCTTTCTGGGGGCCATTCTAACGCCAGGAGGAGTTAAACTGGACGAGAATAAGGTGATAGCCGTGAGTAAGTGGCCACTGCCAAAGACGGTTAAGGAATTACAAGGCTTCCTGGGATTCGCAAATTATTATCGCCGTTTTATCAGAAATTTCAGCACCACGGCAAGTCCTTTATCGGCCATGACCAGTCAGAAGAGGCGGGCACTAGTGTGGTCCGACGCTGCACGAGGGGCGTTTGAGGAGCTTAAGAACCGCTTTACCACGGTGCCCATCCTGTGTCAACCCGACGCTACGCTGCCCTTTACGGTGGAGGTGGACGCCTCCGGGGTCGGGGTAGGAGCGGTGCTGTCCCAACGTCAGGGTACGCCACCGAAGCTGCGCCCGTGTGCCTTCTTCTCGAAGAAATTAAACGCTGCGGAGAGGAATTACGACGTGGGAAATCGGGAGTTGTTGGCCATCAAGCTAGCACTGGAGGAGTGGAGACATTGGCTGGAGGGGGCAGCTCATCCTTTTGAGGTACTAACAGACCATCGGAATTTAGAGTACCTTCAACAGGCCAAGAGGTTGACCGCTCGTCAAGCCCGCTGGTCCTTGTTCTTCAACCGGTTCCGTTTCACGGTCTCATATCTACCTGGGTCGAAGAACGTCAAGGCGGACTCTCTGTCTCGGCAGTTTGAACATACCGTGGAGTCCGGGGTTCCCGACACCATCCTACCTGCTACCTGTCGAGTTGGACCGGTACGATGGGTCATCGAGGACACCATCCTGGAGGCTTTACAGGCGGAACCTGGACCACCCGAGACACCTGAGGGGAGGACGTTTGTTCCCGCGGCAGTGCGCTCACAGCTACTAGAATGGTCCCACACCTCTTTAGGATCTGGACACCCGGGATTACACGGATGGTGCAACTTCTGGGACGGAAGTACTGGTGGTCGTCGCTGGCGGAGGATATTCGTGATTATGTGCTGTCGTGTCCCATCTGTGCGCAGTCTAAGACCCCGCGACAACTTCCGGAGGGTAAGCTGATGCCTTTGCGCACACCCGCCCGCCCTTGGTCACATATTGCCATGGACTTTGTAACGGATTTGCCGGTGTCGGAGGGGTATACGGTAATCTTGGTGGTGGTAGATCGTTTTTCTAAAATGTGTCGCCTCATTCCGTTACACAAGCTCCCTAACGCCACCCAAATGGCAGAGGTGGTATTCCTCCAAGTTTTCAGACAGTTCGGGCTCCCGGAGGATATTGTGTCGGATCGGGGTCCCCAGTTTATTTCCCGGGTTTGGAAAGCCTTTTGTGACCGTCTAGGGGTCTCCATCAGCCTCTCTTCGGGATATCATCCGCAGTCCAATGGTCAGACGGAGAGATTAAATCAGGAGATCGGGAGGTATCTAAGGCAACAATGCGCACGACAACCCCAGGAGTGGAGCCGATATTTACCGTGGGTAGAATACGCACAGAACTCTCTCATGCACTCCTCTCTCCGATTAACACCTTTTCAGTGCGTCTTTGGGTACCAGCCTCCCCTGTTTCCGTGGTACACCGAACCTGGGATGGTGCCGTCGGTGGATGAGTGGTATCGACAGAGTGCTAAGGTCTGGGAAACAGCGCATCGCCATCTACAACAGGCGTCTCATCACCAGAAGGAGTTCGCCGATAGGAGAAGACGACCTACTCCTACGTATCACCCTGGACAACGCGTGTGGTTGTCAACCCGGGATTTGAGACTACGTCAAAGTTGCCGGAAGCTTACACCCAGGTACATTGGCCCTTTTAAGATCATACGCCGTATAAATCCTGTTACTTATCGTCTACAGCTACCCCGGTACTACCGGATCGCTTCTTCGTTCCACGTATCCCTCCTCAAGCCGGTCCACTACAGCCCGATGCATCCGGCCGTGGATCTGCAGCCGGTTCCACCCCGCTGGAGGCGAGGGGGACCCAGTATACCGAGTAAAGGACCTGCTGGACTCCCGTAGGAGAGGAGGGGGTATACAATATCTGGTGGATTGGGAGGGTTTCGGACCGGAGGAGAGGTCATGGATACCTGCACGAGACGTTCTAGATCCGGCCCTGAAGACGGCTTTCCATTCTGCTCGTCCCGAGCGTCCTGCACCTCGGCCTCGAGGGAGACCACCAGGTCGGCACTCTAGGGCGTCAGGAGCCGCCCGTGGGGAGGGGGATACTGTCAGAACCAGAAGTCTGCGCTCCTCTATGGGACAGGGGACACGCCCCCCGCAGGCGAATAGAGGAGATCAGGCCAGATCTAATTCACCTGTGTTTTAAGCGCACCTGGCTCTCATCAAGGGTGGGTTTAAATAGTCCACTGGGATTCGAGGCTGGCGCGAGGTATTGTTCGTTTGACGACTTTCTGAGCGCTATTAGAGACTTTTCCTGTTTGCTATTTCTTGTGTACCAGTCCGTTCTTGCCTGTCCGTTTTTGACTCCGATTTCTGCCTAATCCCTGTATTCTGCCTGTTATATATTAGGGTATACTTTATACCTTCCTACTTGCCGTAGTTCGGAGTATGGCATGCTGGGTAAAAAGGAATGTTCTTGGTGTGGAAATTAAACGGTTCGATACAGTTGTCTTCTGTCTCGTGATTAATATGAATACTATAGTTATAAGGTGTGGTTCGTAAAACCACCGAACATAACAATTGGCGACGAGGACGTCTGAACCTACGTTAACTACTCTGTCCGGAAGAAGTCGGGTTTAATTACAAATTTTAACCAGTTTGTTTTGTTGGAGAGTTACGGTTAGGCTAATGCTAGAGCAGAGTAAAGCTAGCAGGTGCAAGTCACGTTGAGCGCGAGATCAGGAGTCGAATGCTGAGCGAGGATCCGAGACAGACGTCGGAACAGGACGACTACGTCAGTGAAACGGAGGAAAACGCTACAGCACGTCCAAGACTGAAGTCAATTAATAGGAAAATGTCAGGACTGGTGGGAAATATCGGACATTATGATGAAAATATTGAGCAGTGGAGCTCATATACAGAAAGGTTTGGTTATTTTGTTCTTGCAAATGGTATTGAGGATGAGAAGATTGTACCTACCTTTTTGACTGTAATTGGACCGAAGACGTTTGATTTATTGCGTAGCCTGGTACATCCAGAGAGTCCGGGTAATATGACATTTGAGGTCATAGTGGACATACTAAAAGGACACTTTTCCCCAAAACCATTAGTTATTGCTGAAAGGTTTAGATTTCACAGAAGAAATCAGGAAGAGGGGGAATCAGTTGCAACATTTGTTGCTGTTTTGAAGAAATTATCAGAGCACTGTGAGTTTAATGAGGTGTTACAGGACACCATTAGAGATCGACTAGTTTGTGGGTTACGTAGTGAGGCTATACAAAAGAGATTGTTAACTGAAAGTAAGCTCACATTAACAAAGGCAATGGAAATTAGTATATCCATGGAACTAGCGGCTAAAGAGGCTCAACAGTTGAGTTTCGCAGGGAAGCTACACAAAGAGACAACTGATATCCAGAGACAAGGAAATCAGAATACATGCTTTCGCTGTGGCAAAATGGGACATCAGGCAGCTACCTGTTGGTGTAAAGAAATGGATTGCAGAGCATGTGGTAAAAAGGGCCACATCGAACGGGCCTGCAGAAATAAAAAGAGCTCAGAGAAACTGTCAAAGACGGTAAAGCAGAAAGATACCTCGCAGAAAAAGAAATACGTGTATGCTGTTGAACAGGAGAGCACAGAAGTAAGTGACTCATCAGAGGAGGAAGTCATATTGAAAATACTGACAGTTGCAGGTGGAACACAGGGTTACTATGTCTCTCCTCTACTCGAGGGACAGCCGGTCCGTATGGAGATCGATACAGGGGCAGCTGTTTCCATTGTGTCCGAATCAATCTACAAAAGACATTGAAACACCTCACACTTAAGCCAGGACACATTGTACTAAAGACTTATACAGGTGAATCCGTTGCAGTGAGAGGCATCACCACAGTGACAGTACAGTTAAATGGACAGACCGAAAAGCTTCCACTTTATGTGGTGAAAGGAAACTACCCATCGTTGCTAGGACGTTCGTGGCTGGAGAAAATCAACATCGACTGGCCATCAGTGCGCACAATGAAACATGGAGATACAGGCCTGCCTGCCCTGTTGGAGAAGCATGGAGAGGTGTTTAATGGTGAGCTGGGGAGCATGAAAAACATTACAGTAAAACTGAACATCAAACCAGACAGTAAGCCCAAGCTCATGAAAGCAAGACCGGTACCATATGCTATCAGACCAAAGGTGGAGGCTGACTTGGATGCCCTAGTCAACAATAAGGTACTGGAGCCAGTTACCGTAAGTGAATGGGCGACACCCATTGTTCCGGTCCTTAAGAAGGATGGAGGAATCCGGATATGTGGAGATTTTAAGGTGACACTAAATCCAGTGTTATTAGTTGAACAGTACCCGCTACCACACATTGAGGATCTTTTTGCAAGTTTAGCCGGGGGCCAAAAGTTTAGCAAAATTGACCTCTGTCAAGCCTACTTACAGATGCATGTGGACGAAAAGTCAAAGGAGCTACTGACCATTGTGACACACAAAGGGCTTTTAGGTACTGCCGTCTACCATTTGGGATTACAAGTGCACCAGCGTTATTCCAACGAGCGATGGACCAAATCTTGAGTGGAGTGCCAGGGTTCTATGCTATCTGGATGACATACTGGTTACAGGGAAAGACGAAGAAGAACATCTCCGGAACCTGGATGCAACCTTACAGAGGTTGAGAGACTATGGACTGCGGGTTCGTAAAGACAAATGTGCATTTTTCCAATCATCGATCGAATATCTGGGCCATGTAATCGATGCTCAAGGCCTTCACAAGGCTCCATCCAAGGTCAAAGCTATCTTGGATGCTCCAGTTCCACAGAACGTGAGCCAACTACGTTCTTTCCTGGGGTTGCTAAATTACTACGGCCGTTTCGTTCCGAGTTTAGCAACCAAGCTGAAACCGTTACATCAATTGCTGTGTCGGGGCAAAACATGGAAATGGACGGAACAATGCGATGAAGCACTGGTGAAAACAAAGGAAGCACTCCTGAAATCAGAAGCACTGACACACTTTGATCCAGCATTGCCCATTCAACTTGCTTGTGATGCTAGCCCTTATGGTGTGGGAGCAGTAGTGTCACACATCATGCCTAACGGGAGGAAAAACCAATTGCTTTCGCATCAAGGACATTAAACAAAGCGGAATGTAACTATGCGCAGATAGAGCGAGAAGCACTAAGCATAGTTTTTGGAGTACGGAAGTTTCACCAGTACTTGTACGGCAGGAAGTTCACCCTTCTCACAGATCATCGACCACTGACAAGCATTTTCGGTCCGTATACTGGAATTCCGTCGCTGGCTGCAAGCAGAATGCAAAGGTGGGCTTTGTTATTGTCAGCACATACCTACGAAATCGAGTATCGAAAGTCTGAACAACATTGCAACGCAGATGGACTTTCCAGGTTACCACTACCGGTGACCAAGCCAGAGTCGCGTGAAGTGGACATCTTTTACTTTAGACAAGTGGAAAATGCCCCAGTCACTACAAAACAAGTGCGTAGAGCGACAAGACACGACTCAGTGCTGTCAGAAGTGATGGACATTATCGTCAAGGGTAAAAGTGCAGGAGATGCGCCAGATCTGAAACATTACCTTTCAAAGAGAACCGAGTTGTCAGTACAGTCCGGTTGTCTGCTGTGGGGAGGAGAGTAATAATTCCCCCGCACTGAGGAAACCAGTGTTGCAGCAACTACACTCAGGCCACTGTGGAATGGTTCGCATGAAGGAAATGGCTAGGAGTTACTTCTGGTGGCCTGGGTTGGATGGACACATCGAGGAAAAAGCAAAAACATGTGTCTCATGTCAGAAGGTTAGGAACATACCGCAACTTGCACCTCTTCATCCCTGGGATTGGCCAGAGGAGGCGTGGCATCGCATACATGTCGATTTTGCAGGCCCTTTTGAAGACAGAATGTTCCTTGTGATGGTGGATGCTCATAGCAAGTGGCCAGAAGTAGCCATCATGAAGTCTACTACGGCAGGGAAGACCATTGAGAAACTAGGAGAGGTGTTCAGTCGGTTCGGATCACCGCTTCAACTTGTGAGTGACAATGGGCCACAGCTAGTGTCTCAAGAAATGACCACGTTCCTACAGGTAAATGGAGTACAGCACATCAGGTCAGCCCCCTACCACCCATCTACCAACGGGTTGGCGGAGAGATTTGTACAGACCATGAAACACGCTTTGAAGGCATCCCAAGGTCAAGGGACGCTCCACCAACGCTTACACAGTTTTCTGTTATCCTACAGAAATACACCACATGCAACCACCAAGGCTTCACCTGCATCACTTCTTATGAAAAGAGAACTACGCACAAGTTTTGACTTACTCAGACCTCCGACCACGAAGGAGATTGTACAACGTCAACAGGAGAGACAAGTCGAGCGACGGGGATTCAAGGCGAAAGATAGGGAGTTTAACCCGGGCGAGACTGTCTTGGCTAGAAACTACCTAAACGGACCAAAGTGGGTTCCCGCCAAGGTCATTGCTCAGTCCGGTCCGGTGTCCTATACAGTTCAGACTACGGAGGATACAATCTGGAAAAGGCATGCAGATCAGTTATTATCGAGTAAAGCGGCACCAACAGAACCAACCATTGTGAGTGGGCAAGACCTGTTACTGGGGGAAAATCAGTCCGAGCACTCACCACCTCCTCGAGGCTCACAGGCACCTCCTCAGGACCCAGACGTGACCAACTCCAAACAAATGTGTGACGAGACATTGATGCAGACAACTCAACTTCCAACACCAGAATCAACAGCAGAACACAAGAATGGTGTTAATGAAAACCAAGTTGAATCCCGCTATCCTACCAGAGAAAGGAGGGCTCCTATGCGGATGAACTTGTAAGGACAATAATCTTTCATGTAGGGAAATTAAGATTCATCAGAGGTAGTTTTAAAAAAAAAAAAAAAAAAAAAAAAAAAAAAGGTAATAATCAGTATTATTTTTGAAACAAAAGATCCATTTTCAAGGTTGGACATTTTGAATGTTGATTTGTGTTTGTTGGTTATTGGAGGGAACATTGCATTTAAGGGGGGAGGAGATGTTATATATTAGGGTATACTTTATACCTTCCTACTTGCCGTAGTTCGGAGTATGGCATGCTGGGTAAAAAGGAATGTTCTTGGTGTGGAAATTAAACGGTTCGATACAGTTGTCTTCTGTCTCGTGATTAATATGAATACTATAGTTATAAGGTGTGGTTCGTAAAACCACCGAACATAACACTGCCTACCAGTGACCCGACTACCTGCCTGCCCACGTTTCCTGTCTACGCCCGTCCCTCCGGTACTGTGTACGGACTCTGCCTGCCTGAAAACGACCCCTGCCCGCACGACCATTCTCTTGCCTGTTGCTATTTGTTGCATTAAATCTACATCGCGCAGTCGCGACTGGAAACATCTCTCTGTCTCTGGGGCGTTCATTACAGTAGGGCCTATATCCTAATTCTAAAGCCTATTTTTCATGCATTCTTGCAAGAATAGACTCTATCAGGATGAGAAACCATGTCCTGTGGTTTATGCAATATTTATATTCTTCCTTTTAAGTAATAGAGTAGGCCTAAGATAACTAATAAAAGGGGAAAACCCGCAAACTAAACAATATTGATTACTTCACACTGAGCTAAATCATTCGAAAGACGTATTAAAATCCCTTGCTCAGTGGGTCATAACGAAGATATTTTAATAGTACCAACAATACATCTTACATTGGACATTAAAAACCTTTAATTATCCATGACACAATTATGCAACAATCCAAAAATCGCCTATATATGTGGTCTAACATTTCTTGTAGGCTTTTTTAATGCAACAAATGTCAATTATGCATGTAGGGCCTATATCCTAATTCTAAAGCCCAATTAATATGATAGATACATATAATTATTGGAATGCGGGTATTGTACCTTTAAGACACTTTGAGCACAGGGTTGTTTCTCTAAACAATGTGTTGACCTTAACCAACGTGTCTATCCAATACCCACCAAAACCTAGCTCAATGTATAACGCCTAATGAGACATGTACAAACATACCTCGATTTAAAGAACAACGTATAAAATAAATAAAAAACGAAAGGTCCCTCTTTTTTCTGATTTGTTCCATTTAATCTTCCATTCCATTTAACAGTTCCATTTAACATAGGCTCCTCTGTACAGCCAGGACGAGTGTAACGAATTGCCTCTGTCCCTCTTCATGCCAGGGTTGACACTCCCCCTGCCAGCTAGGAGCGGGAACTCATCAAGGACTATGTCTTTCACCTGTGTTTGTTCTCACCTGTTTTGTGTTTAGTTCGTTAGTGTCTGCATATAGTTTGGTCTGAGTCAGTTTGTCAGTGTCGGTCATTGTTTCAGGTAGACTACGTTGGGTTCTGGTTCTATGTCGGTGTGGCATGTCTGTGTTTCATGTCGGTATGCATGTTACTTTATTATTTGGAAGATGTATTTCCTTATTCGTTCTTGTGTTTAGTTCAGGGGTTTGGTTGGTATACGTTGGATGGTTCTGTGGTTGATGTCTGTCTCCTTGTCAGGGTTTGATGTACTCTGTTGGGGGGGTTTTCTGTATTATGCTGGGTTTGGGTGCTTTTGAGTTACGTTACGTGTCATGTAGGGTTTGCTGTTTCCCGTTTAAGAGAAGTCTGATCCTTGGTTGTGGTTTGTGTTTCAGTCCTTTATGTTCAGCGCCTGTCTTGCCTGAATAATTCAAGACTTCAAATTGGAAGGATTCTCTGCGCCTGTGTCTATCCTGTCATCTGCCAAGGGCAGATCCTGACAACGAGCAACACTTCACAACATTCCAATGTTATAGTCCTGTGAATCTGCTAAGGAGTTATATAATCACCATGTAATAAAGAACGCATTATGAGACAATGGAAGAGATGAACAGCTGAAAAGCATTGGAATGTAGGTAGGACCTTTGTGATTTTAATGGTTGAAAACACTGTGTTAAACCACCTAAATTAGAGAACAACAATTTACTTGAACATGGATGTTCTCACTTTTTAAATAATAAATGGGCCATGGGGGGGAAACTTTAATCCATACATGCATTTATTTTACAAAGCATCTGATAAGGAAACTTAGCTTGATAAATGATCACCCCTTGAGTAGACTCTTCTATCAGGATGAGAAACCATGTCCTGTGATTTATGCAATATTTATATTCTTCCTTTTAAGTAATAGAGTAGGCCTAAGATAACTAATAAAAGGGTAAAACCCGCAAACTAAACAATATTGATTACTTCACACTGAGCTAAATCATTCGAAAGACGTATTAAAATCCCTTCAGTGGGCATAACGAAGATATTTTAATATAGTACCAACAATAGCATCTTACAATGGACCTTAAAAACTTTTTATCCAAACACATGTATGCAACCTTCCAACAATCGCCTATATATTCTAAATGTGGTCTAACATTTCTTGTAGGCTATTTTAATGCACCACGTCATATAGCTGGTTAATATGTATTAGCTAAAGGATATATTCATACATTGCCTGTATGTGTATCGGAAAAATGCATCACGTCAAAAACAATTGCATGTGGGATTTAAAACGTTAATGTCCATTTTATATAGATCAGACATCTTCTGTTGATTTAGGGAGGAAAGTAATTTTGGTTTTGAATGGACAATAACATGCATGCAATGGACGTTTTTAATTAACCTGCATAAACAAACTTATAATGAAAAGGTAAACGCATGAACTAGTTCTGGAAAATGTCAATCTTAATAATATTTGCACGCAAACAATTTATCTTAAATGCTTTAATCCAGCGCGATTATATTAACAATTAGGTCTTAGTACCTTACAAATAAATCAAATATGTTCACCTTGTTAAATCAGTGACCCGAATGAATGGCCTCCCTAACCCACCAGGCTATATGCCACCTCAGGTTTTGATAAAACAGAGATGTTGCATCCAGGACCGCACCCAAACGTTTCACACCTTCCAGTATGAAATGGTCATATAGTTAACAAGACTTTAACACGTATAGGTCCCATTGTTCTACCAGGACATATAACTGCAGGTCTGGATGGTACTCAGTCATTTTAAGTCCACAGTTCAACCGAGGAGTGTTGTATCGAACAACTCAGTGGTTAAAATGCAGAAAATGACCGAGAGCCTGATGGAAACGTGTCTATCTGTACAGGCATCATCTAACGGGGTTCAGAGAAGGAAGAACCGACGTCACGATAAGGAGACGAGCTTTACTTATCTGGGAATGATCGCTCATGCAATTCAGGGCTCTCCAGACAAAATGCTTCTATCTTGTCAGGTAAACATTTTGGACAATACAGTACATTTTCTACACTGAATTGAACGTTGCTATTGTTCGTACGTATCAGTGCTAATATGAGGTTTTTTGTTGTTTTTTTTACAGTTGATGGACAAGTTGGAAGCGTTTATCTCAGGAGACAGACAGGCCATCAAGAACAACATCCGAGTTTGCTTGTCAACCTACGACTGTTTTGTCAAGGTATGTCTAGACTACAACATAATAGCCTACATTGTTTCTAGTAACTTACATGAAGCCACCATAAAGAGCATCGTCTAATGTGCAAATCTGTTTTAGGTTCCCGTCGGTCGATATGTGAAGAATAACCTCTGGAAATTCGACGACAGTAAAATTACAGCTAAGATGGCGCGACGCCATTTCAAGGGCATACTAGAGGAATTTCCAGAGTTGTCCAACAAAGTGAGCCAAGAAGCAAAGCAGACATTCGAGGCTTCTGAGCGTTTAGCTGCGGCCAAACCACCACCACCCCCACCAGCAGCAGCTCTACCACCAGCAGCAGCTCTACCACCACCCCCACCAGAAGCAGCTCTACCACCACCACCCCCACCAGCAGCTCTACCACCACCACACCCACCAGCAGCAGCTCTACCACCACCACCAGCAGCAGCAGCTCTACCACCACCCCCACCAGAAGCAGCTCTACCACCACCACCCCCACCAGCAGCAGCTCTACCACCACCACCAGCAGCAGCAGCTCTACCACCACCACCACCAGCAGCAGCTCTACCACCACCACCACCCCCACCAGCAGCAGCTCTACACTGTTCTAATATCCAGAAGAGAACTGAGGGCAAGTTCACCAGTTCTTTCTCCATCGAATCCATTCTAAACCAAACATGTCCACGTTCGTGCCCAGCAAACCCCCCAGTCTCAGCGGTGTCCAGCGTGTCAGCGGATCAAATGCTTATTATGTGTGCGGAGAGAGGAAGCAAGAGGAAGATGAGCTGGGACTCGCCAACTATGGAGAGGGAAATTTACCCAAGCTATGTGACATTTGGATCCGCGGTCTGTGGTGTCATGGGTGACGGTAGTAGACCCTCCAAGATGATGCGCGTGTGTGCTGAGCCATCCTACCGGATCTACTTCCGACCCAGCGTTCACCGTTATTCTGAATGTGATATTCCTGCTTCCCGTTTCCTATTGTAAACACCCGATAAACTCTTTATAGGCTACTTATTGTGCACTTTTAACTTGCTGGTATATTTTTAATAAACATTTAGGAGAAAGGTACAATTTGTCGCATGTTAATTTATTTACGACTACTAGGCCTACTTATGTAAGAGGAAAATGCCATTAAAACTTAGTTGTGGTTAGCAAACACTCCGTTATCGATACCTTTTTCTTACCATTAGAGAGCTCCAAAATGTTTATTATCAAAGACATACATCGTTTTTTTTTTTGAAATTTATGAACTTGTTCTCATTCTGGTAATAGTGTAGGACACTTGATTAGAATTTGTTGTGAAGTGCTGGCACGTTCTGACTGCTAAAGTTCAAGTATTGAAGAACTACACCTATTACTGGAAGTCAGAAATAAAATATATTTTTTACAATTTTATATAGCGTAATGAATGGCTGTTATTTATTGGTCAAGATTAGCCTATACATACATTCATTTGAAAAAAATGAATGTGTGTAGCCTATACTTCGCATATGTTGTAGACCTATATACGTAGGCCTACTTATTGCATTTTCGTTTTAGTCCACTATGTAAAAAGTTTAATGAAAAATGAATTTCATTTTCAAAACGAATGTCAATTCTACATGTAGGGCCTATATCCTAATTCTAAAGACTATTTTTCATGCATTCTTGCAAGAATTCTATTCTATCAGGATGAGAAACCATGTCCTGTGGTTTATGCAATATTTATATTATTCCTTTTAAATAGAGTAGGCCTAAGATAACTAATAAAAGGGTTAAACCGGCAAACTAAACAATATTGATTACTTGAGCTAAATTATTCGAAAGACGTATGAAAATCCCTTGCTCAGTGGGTCATAACGAAGATATTTTAATGTAGTACCAACAATACATCTTACATTGACCTTAAAAACCTTTAATAATCCATGACACAATTATGCAACAATCTAACAATCGCCTATATACTGTATGTGGTCGAAGATTTCTTGTAGGCTATTTTAATGCACCAAATGTCAATTCTACATGTAGGGCCTATATCCTAATTCTAAAGCCTATTTTCATCGATATGATAGATTTATATAATTATTTGAATGCGGGTATAGTGCCTTGAAGACACTTGAGAGCAGGGTTGTTTTTCTAAAACAATATGTCGACATTAACTAGCGTGTTTATCCAATACTAGACCCACCAAAACCAAGCTCAATATATATGTATAATGTACCATAACGACTAGTGAGACATGTACAAACATACCTCGATTAAAAGAACAACGTATAAAATAAATTCAAAACGAAAAGTCCCTCTTTTTTTCTGACTTCTTCATTTAATCTTCCATTCCATGTAATAGTACCATTTAACCTATAGGCTCCTCTGCACATCCAGGACGAGCAACACTTAACAACATTCCAATGTTATAGTCCTCTGAATCTGCTAAGGAGTTATATAATCACCATGTAATAAAGAACCATTATGAGACAATGGAAGAGATGAACAGCTGAAAAGCATTGAAATGTAGGTAGGACTTGTGATTTTAATGGTTGAAAACACTGTGTTAAACCACCTAAATTAGAGAACAACAATTTAGTTGAACATGGATGTTTTCTGCTTTTAAATAATAAATGGGCCTGGGAAAGTTAATCCATGCATGCATTTCTATATCAGGATGAGAAACCATGTCCTGTGATTTATGCAATATATTCTTCCTTTTAAGTAATAGAGTAGGTAAGATAACTATTGGCAAAATGCAAACTAAACAATATTGATTACTTCACACTGAGGTAAATGCATGAAATACTTTAAAATTGCTTTGGGTAAGAAGATATTTTAATATAGTACCAACAATACATCTTACATTTAGTTAAAGGGGTTTAATTATCCAAACACAATTGGATGGTCCAACAATCGGTTGATATCTAAGATTTCTTGTAGGCTATTTTGCAAACAAATGTCAATTGTGCATGTAGGGCCTTATCTGTATTATGCCTATTTTTTGCACAATTGATATGATAGTTATAATTATTGTCATGTAGGGTTTGCCTTTAAGACACTTTGAGAGCCCAAGGCTTGTTTCTCTAAAACAATATGTTGGTTTAACCAACGTGTCTATCCAATACTAGACACACCAAAACCAAGCTCAATATATAACGACTAATGAGACATGTACAAACATACCTCGATTTAAAGAACAACGATAAAATAAATTCAAAACGAAAGGTCCCTCTTTTTCTGACTTGTTCCATTCCATTGCAGTTCCACTTAGGCTCCTGCACATCCAGGACGAGCAACACTTCACAACATTCCAATGTTATAGTCCTGTGAATCTGCTAAGGAGTTATATAATCACCATGTAATAAAGAACGCATTATGAGACAATGGAAGAGATGAACAGCTGAAAAGCATTGGAATGTAGGTAGGACCTTGTGATTTTAATGGTTGAAAACACTGTGTTAAACCACCTAAATTAGAGAACAACAATTTACTTTAACATGGATGTTTTCTCACCGTTAAAATAACAAATGGGCCAAGGGGGAAAACTTTAATCCATACATGCATTTATTTTACAAAGCATCTGATAAGGAAACTAGCTTGATAAATGTTGATCACCCTTGAGTAGACTCTTCTATCAGGATGAGAAACCATGTCCTGTGCTTTATGCAATATTTATATTCTTCCTTTTAAGTAATAGAGTAGGCCTAAGATAACTAATAAAAGGGTAAAACCCGCAAACTAAACAATATTGATTACTTCACACTGAGCTAAATCATTCGAAAGACGTAGTAAAATCCCTTCAGTGAGGCATAACGAAGATATTTTATTATAGTACCAACAATAGCTACGTCTTACAATGGACCTTAAAAACCTTTATCCATGACACATGTATGCAACCTTCCAACAATCGCCTATATATTCTAAATGTGGTCTAACATTTCTTGTAGGCTATTTTAATGCACCACGTCATATAGCTGGTTAATATGTATTAGCTAAAGGATATTTCATACATTGCCTGTATGTGTATCGGAAAAATGCATCACGTCAAAAACAATTGCATGTGGGATTTAAAACGTTAATGTCCATTTTATATAGATCAGACATCTTCTGTTGATTTAGGGAGGAAAGTAATTTTGGTTTTGAATGGACTATAACATGCTTGCAATTGACGATTTTTAATTAACCTGCATAAACAAACTTATAATGAGAAGGTAAACGCATGAACTAGTTCTGGAAAATGTCAATCTTAATATTTGCACGCAAAAAATATATCTGAAATGCTTTAATCCAGCGCGATTATATTAACAATTAGGTCTTAGTACCTTACAATTAAATCAAATATGTTTCACCTTGTTAAATCAGTGACCCGAATGAATGGCCTCCCTAACCCACCAGGCTATATGCCACCTCAGGTTTTGATAAAACAGAGATGTTGCATCCAGGACCGCACCCAAACGTTTCACACCTTCCAGTATGAAATGGTCATTAACAGGACTTTAACACGTATAGGTCCCATTGTTCTACCAGGACATATAACTGCAGGTCTGGATGGTACTCAGTCATTTTAAGTCCACAGTTCAACCGAGGAGTGTTGTATCGAACAACTCAGTGGTTAAAATGCAGGAAATGACCGAGAGCCTGATGGAAACGTGTCTATCTGTACAGGCATCATCTAACGGGGTTCAGAGAAAGAAGAACCGACGTCACGATAAGGAGACGAGCTTTACTTATCTGGGATTGATCGCTCATGCAATTCAGGGCTCTCCAGACAAAATGCTTCCATCCTGTCAGGTAAACATTTTGGACAATACAGTACATTTTCTACACTGAATTGAACGTTGCTATTGTTCGTACGTATCAGTGCTAATATGAGGTTTTGTGTTTTACAGTTGATGGACAAGTTGGAAGCGTTTATCTCAGGAGACAGACAGGCCATCAAGAACAACATCCGAGTTTGCTTGTCAACCTACGACTGTTTTGTCAAGGTATGTCTAGACTACAACATAATAGCCTACATTGTTTCTAGTAACTTACATGAAGCCACCATAAAGAGCATCGCCTAATGTGTAATTCTGTTTTAGGTTCCCATCGGTCGATATGTGAAGGATAACCCTTGGAAATTCGACGACAGTAAAATTACAGCTAAGATGGCGCGACGCCATTTCAAGGGCATACTAGAGGAATTTCCAGAGTTGTCCAACAAAGTGAGCCAAGAAGCAAAGCAGACATTCGAGGCTTCTGAGCGTTTAGCTGCGGCCAAACAACCACCACCCCCACCAGCAGCAGCAGTTCTACCACCACCACCAGAAGCAGCTCTACCACCACCACCACCCCCCCCACCAGCAGCAGCTCTACCACCACCACACCCACCAGCAGCCTACCACCACCACCAGCAGCAGCTCTACCACCACCCCCACCAGCAGCAGCTCTACCACCACCCACAGCAGCTCTACCACCACCACCCCCACCAGCAGCAGCTCTACACTGTTCTAATATCCAGAAGAGAACTGAGGGCAAGTTCACCAGTTCTTTCTCCATCGAATCCATTCTAAACCAAACATGTCCACGTTCGTGCCCAGCAAACCCCCCAGTCTCAGCGGTGTCCAGCGTGTCAGCGGATCAAATGCTTATTATGTGTGCGGAGAGAGGAAGCAAGAGGAAGATGAGCTGGGACTCGCCAACTATGGAGAGGGACATTTACCCAAGCTATGTGACATTTGGATCCGCGGTCTGTGGTGTCATGGGTGACGGTAGTAGACCCTCCAAGATGATGCGCGTGTGTGCTGAGCCATCCTACCGGATCTACTTCCGACCCAGCGTTCACCGTTATTCTGAATGTGATATTCCTGCTTCCCGTTTCCTATTGTAAACACCCGATAAACTCTTTATAGGCTACTTATTGTGCACTTTTAACTTGCTGGTATATTTTTAATAAACATTTAGGAGAAAAGTACAATTTGTCGCATGTTAATTTATTTACGACTACTAGGCCTACTTATGTAAGAGGAAAATGCCATTAAAACTTAGTTGTGGTTAGCAAACACTCCGTTATCGATACCTTTTTCTTACCATTAGAGAGCTCCAAAATGTTTATTATCAAAGACATACATCGTTTTTTTTTTTTGAAATTTATGAACTTGTTCTCATTCTGGTAATAGTGTAGGACACTTGATTAGAATTTGTTGTGAAGTGCTGGCACGTTCTGACTGCTAAAGTTCAAGTATTGAAGAACTACACCTATTACTGGAAGTCAGAAATAAAATATATTTTTTACAATTTTATATAGCGTAATGAATGGCTGTTATTTATTGGTCAAGATTAGCCTATACATACATTCATTTGAAAAAAATGAATGTGTGTAGCCTATACTTCGCATATGTTGTAGACCTATATACGTAGGCCTACTTATTGCATTTTCGTTTTAGTCCACTATGTAAAAAAAGTTTAATGAAAAATGAATTTCATTTTCAAAACGAATGTCAATTCTACATGTAGGGCCTATATCCTAATTCTAAAGCCTATTTTTCATGCATTCTTGCAAGAATAGACTCTATCAGGATGAGAAACCATGTCCTGTGGTTTATGCAATATTTATATTCTTCCTTTTAAGTAATAGAGTAGGCCTAAGATAACTAATAAAAGGGGAAAACCCGCAAACTAAACAATATTGATTACTTCACACTGAGCTAAATCATTCGAAAGACGTATTAAAATCCCTTGCTCAGTGGGTCATAACGAAGATATTTTAATAGTACCAACAATACATCTTACATTGGACATTAAAAACCTTTAATTATCCATGACACAATTATGCAACAATCCAAAAATCGCCTATATATGTGGTCTAACATTTCTTGTAGGCTTTTTTAATGCAACAAATGTCAATTATGCATGTAGGGCCTATATCCTAATTCTAAAGCCCAATTAATATGATAGATACATATAATTATTGGAATGCGGGTATTGTACCTTTAAGACACTTTGAGCACAGGGTTGTTTCTCTAAACAATGTGTTGACCTTAACCAACGTGTCTATCCAATACCCACCAAAACCTAGCTCAATGTATAACGCCTAATGAGACATGTACAAACATACCTCGATTTAAAGAACAACGTATAAAATAAATAAAAAACGAAAGGTCCCTCTTTTTTCTGACTTGTTCCATTTAATCTTCCATTCCATTTAACAGTTCCATTTAACATATATAGGCTCCTCTGTACAGCCAGGACGAGTGTAACGAATTGCCTCTGTCCCTCTTCATGCCAGGGTTGACACTCCCCCTGCCAGCTAGGAGCGGGAACTCATCAAGGACTATGTCTTTCACCTGTGTTTGTTCTCACCTGTTTTGTGTTTAGTTCGTTAGTGTCTGCATATAGTTTGGTCTGAGTCAGTTTGTCAGTGTCGGTCATTGTTTCAGGTAGGCTACGTTGGGTTCTGGTTCGATGTCGGTGTGGCATGTCTGTGTTTCATGTCGGTATGCATGTTACTTTATTGTTTGTAAGATGTATTTCCTTTTTTGTTCTTGTGTTTAGTTCAGGGGTTTGGTTGGTATACGTTGGATGGTTCTGTGGTTGATGTCTGTCTACTTGTCAGGGTTTGATGTACTCTGTTGGGGGGTTTTCTGTATTATGCTGGGTTTGGGTGCTTTTGAGTTACGTTACGTGTCATGTAGGGTTTGCTGTTTCCCGTTTAAGAGAAGTCTGATCCTTGGTTGTGGTTTGTGTTTCAGTCCTTTATGTTCAGTGCCTGTCTTGCCTGAATAATTCAAGACTTCAAATTGGAAGGATTCTCTGCGCCTGTGTCTATCCTGTCATCTGCCAAGGGCAGATCCTGACAACGAGCAACACTTCACAACATTCCAATGTTATAGTCCTGTGAATCTGCTAAGGAGTTATATAATCACCATGTAATAAAGAACGCATTATGAGACAATGGAAGAGATGAACAGCTGAAAAGCATTGGAATGTAGGTAGGACCTTTGTGATTTTAATGGTTGAAAACACTGTGTTAAACCACCTAAATTAGAGAACAACAATTTACTTGAACATGGATGTTCTCACTTTTTAAATAATAAATGGGCCATAGGGGGGAAACTTTAATCCATACATGCATTTATTTTACAAAGCAACTGAAAAGGAAACTATAGCTTGATAAATGTTGACCACCCTTTGAGTAGACTCTTCTATCAGGATGAGAAACCATGTCCTGTGCTTTATGCAATATTTATATTCTTCCTTTTAAGTAATAGAGTAGGCCTAAGAACTATTAAAAGGGTAAAACCCGCAAACTAAACAATATTGATTACTTCACACTGAGCTAAATCATTCGAAAGACGTATTAAAATCCCTTCAGTGGGTCATAACGAAGATATTTTATTATAGTACCAACAATAGCTACGTCTTACAATGGACCTTAAAAACCTTTATCCATGACACATTTATGCAACCTTCCAACAATCGCCTATATATTCTAAATGTGGTCTAACATTTCTTGTAGGCTATTTTAATGCACCACGTCATATAGCTGGTTAATATGTAGCTAACGAGATATATTCATACATTGCCTGTATGTGTATCGGAAAAATGCATCACGTCAAAAACAATTGCATGTGGGATTTAAAACGTTAATGTCCATTTTATATAGATCAGACATCTTCTGTTGATTTAGGGAGGAAAGTAATTTTGGTTTTGAATGGACTATAACATGCTTGCAATTGACGATTTTTAATTAACCTGCATAAACAAACTTATAATGAGAAGGTAAACGCATGAACTAGTTCTGGAAAATGTCAATCTTAATATTTGCACGCAAAAAATATATCTGAAATGCTTTAATCCAGCGCGATTATATTAACAATTAGGTCTTAGTACCTTACAATTAAATCAAATATGTTTCACCTTGTTAAATCAGTGACCCGAATGAATGGCCTCCCTAACCCACCAGGCTATATGCCACCTCAGGTTTTGATAAAACAGAGATGTTGCATCCAGGACCGCACCCAAACGTTTCACACCTTCCAGTATGAAATGGTCATTAACAGGACTTTAACACGTATAGGTCCCATTGTTCTACCAGGACATATAACTGCAGGTCTGGATGGTACTCAGTCATTTTAAGTCCACAGTTCAACCGAGGAGTGTTGTATCGAACAACTCAGTGGTTAAAATGCAGGAAATGACCGAGAGCCTGATGGAAACGTGTCTATCTGTACAGGCATCATCTAACGGGGTTCAGAGAAAGAAGAACCGACGTCACGATAAGGAGACGAGCTTTACTTATCTGGGATTGATCGCTCATGCAATTCAGGGCTCTCCAGACAAAATGCTTCCATCCTGTCAGGTAAACATTTTGGACAATACAGTACATTTTCTACACTGAATTGAACGTTGCTATTGTTCGTACGTATCAGTGCTAATATGAGGTTTTGTGTTTTACAGTTGATGGACAAGTTGGAAGCGTTTATCTCAGGAGACAGACAGGCCATCATGAACAAAATCCGAGTTTGCTTGTCAACCTACGACTGTTTTGTCAAGGTATGTCTATAGACTACAACATAATAGCCTACATTGTTTCTAGTAACTTACATGAAGCCACCATAAAGAGCATCGCCTAATGTGTAATTCTGTTTTAGGTTCCCATCGGTCGATATGTGAAGGATAACCCTTGGAAATTCGACGACAGTAAAATTACAGCTAAGATGGCGCGACGCCATTTCAAGGGCATACTAGAGGAATTTCCAGAGTTGTCCAACAAAGTGAGCCAAGAAGCAAAGCAGACATTCGAGGCTTCTGAGCGTTTAGCTGCGGCCAAACAACCACCACCCCCACCAGCAGCAGCAGTTCTACCACCAGCAGCAGTTCTACCACCACCACCAGAAGCAGCTCTACCACCACCACCCCCACCAGCAGCTCTACCACCACCACACCCACCAGCAGCAGTTCTACCACCACCACCAGCAGCAGCTCTACCACCACCCCCACCAGAAGCAGCTCTACCACCACCACCACCCCCCACCAGCAGCAGCAGCTCTACCACCCCCACCAGCAGCAGCTCTACCACCCCCACCAGCAGCAGCTCTACACTGTTCTAATATCCAGAAGAGAACTGAGGGCAAGTTCACCAGTTCTTTCTCCATCGAATCCATTCTAAACCAAACATGTCCACGTTCGTGCCCAGCAAACCCCCCAGTCTCAGCGGTGTCCAGCGTGTCAGCGGATCAAATGCTTATTATGTGTGCGGAGAGAGGAAGCAAGAGGAAGATGAGCTGGGACTCGCCAACTATGGAGAGGGACATTTACCCAAGCTATGTGACATTTGGATCCGCGGTCTGTGGTGTCATGGGTGACGGTAGTAGACCCTCCAAGATGATGCGCGTGTGTGCTGAGCCATCCTACCGGATCTACTTCCGACCCAGCGTTCACCGTTATTCTGAATGTGATATTCCTGCTTCCCGTTTCCTATTGTAAACACCCGATAAACTCTTTATAGGCTACTTATTGTGCACTTTTAACTTGCTGGTATATTTTTAATAAACATTTAGGAGAAAAGTACAATTTGTCGCATGTTAATTTATTTACGACTACTAGGCCTACTTATGTAAGAGGAAAATGCCATTAAAACTTAGTTGTGGTTAGCAAACACTCCGTTATCGATACCTTTTTCTTACCATTAGAGAGCTCCAAAATGTTTATTATCAAAGACATACATCGTTTTTTTTTTGAAATTTATGAACTTGTTCTCATTCTGGTAATAGTGTAGGACACTTGATTAGAATTTGTTGTGAAGTGCTGGCACGTTCTGACTGCTAAAGTTCAAGTATTGAAGAACTACACCTATTACTGGAAGTCAGAAATAAAATATATTTTTTACAATTTTATATAGCGTAATGAATGGCTGTTATTTATTGGTCAAGATTAGCCTATACATACATTCATTTGAAAAAAATGAATGTGTGTAGCCTATACTTCGCATATGTTGTAGACCTATATACGTAGGCCTACTTATTGCATTTTCGTTTTAGTCCACTATGTAAAAAAAGTTTAATGAAAAATGAATTTCATTTTCAAAACGAATGTCAATTCTACATGTAGGGCCTATATCCTAATTCTAAAGCCTATTTTTCATGCATTCTTGCAAGAATAGACTCTATCAGGATGAGAAACCATGTCCTGTGGTTTATGCAATATTTATATTCTTCCTTTTAAGTAATAGAGTAGGCCTAAGATAACTAATAAAAGGGGCAAACCCGCAAACTAAACAATATTGATTACTTCACACTGAGCTAAATCATTCGAAAGACGTATGAAAATCCCTTGCTCAGTGGGTCATAACGAAGATATTTTAATAGTACCAACAATACATCTTACATTGGACATTAAAAACCTTTAATTATCCATGACACAATTATGCAACAATCCAAAAATCGCCTATATATGTGGTCTAACATTTCTTGTAGGCTTTTTTAATGCAACAAATGTCAATTATGCATGTAGGGCCTATATCCTAATTCTAAAGCCCAATTAATATGATAGATACATATAATTATTGGAATGCGGGTATTGTACCTTTAAGACACTTTGAGCACAGGGTTGTTTCTCTAAACAATGTGTTGACCTTAACCAACGTGTCTATCCAATACCCACCAAAACCTAGCTCAATGTATAACGCCTAATGAGACATGTACAAACATACCTCGATTTAAAGAACAACGTATAAAATAAATAAAAAACGAAAGGTCCCTCTTTTTTCTGACTTGTTCCATTTAATCTTCCATTCCATTTAACAGTTCCATTTAACATATATAGGCTCCTCTGTACAGCCAGGACGAGTGTAACGAATTGCCTCTGTCCCTCTTCATGCCAGGGTTGACACTCCCCCTGCCAGCTAGGAGCGGGAACTCATCAAGGACTATGTCTTTCACCTGTGTTTGTTCTCACCTGTTTTGTGTTTAGTTCGTTAGTGTCTGCATATAGTTTGGTCTGAGTCAGTTTGTCAGTGTCGGTCATTGTTTCAGGTAGACTACGTTGGGTTCTGGTTCTATGTCGGTGTGGCATGTCTGTGTTTCATGTCGGTATGCATGTTACTTTATTATTTGGAAGATGTATTTCCTTATTCGTTCTTGTGTTTAGTTCAGGGGTTTGGTTGGTATACGTTGGATGGTTCTGTGGGTAACGAAGATATTTCTAGTACCAACAATACATCTTACATTGGACCTTAAAAACTTTAATTATCCAAACACAATTATGTGATGTCTGTCTCCTTGTCAGGGTTTGATGTACTCTGTTGGGGGGGTTTTCTGTATTATGCTGGGTTTGGGTGCTTTTGAGTTACGTTACGTGTCATGTAGGGTTTGCTGTTTCCCGTTTAAGAGAAGTCTGATCCTTGGTTGTGGTTTGTGTTTCAGTCCTTTATGTTCAGCGCCTGTCTTGCCTGAATAATTCAAGACTTCAAATTGGAAGGATTCTCTGCGCCTGTGTCTATCCTGTCATCTGCCAAGGGCAGATCCTGACAACGAGCAACACTTCACAACATTCCAATGTTATAGTCCTGTGAATCTGCTAAGGAGTTATATAATCACCATGTAATAAAGAACGCATTATGAGACAATGGAAGAGATGAACAGCTGAAAAGCATTGGAATGTAGGTAGGACCTTTGTGATTTTAATGGTTGAAAACACTGTGTTAAACCACCTAAATTAGAGAACAACAATTTACTTTAACATGGATGTTTTCTCACCGTTAAAATAACAAATGGGCCAAGGCGGGAAAACTTTAATCCATACATGCATTTATTTTACAAAGCATCTGATAAGGAAACTATAGCTTGATAAATGTTGATCACCCCTTGAGTAGACTCTTCTATCAGGATGAGAAACCATGTCCTGTGCTTTATGCAATATTTATATTCTTCCTTTTAAGTAATAGAGTAGGCCTAAGATAACTAATAAAAGGGTAAAACCCGCAAACTAAACAATATTGATTACTTCACACTGAGCTAAATCATTCGAAAGACGTAGTAAAATCCCTTCAGTGGGGCATAACGAAGATATTTTAATACAGTACCAACAATAGCTACGTCTTACAATGGACCTTAAAAACCTTTATCCATGACACATGTATGCAACCTTCCAACAATCGCCTATATATTCTAAATGTGGTCTAACATTTCTTGTAGGCTATTTTAATGCACCACGTCATATAGCTGGTTAATATGTATTAGCTAAAGGATATATTCATACATTGCCTGTATGTGTATCGGAAAAATGCATCACGTCAAAAACAATTGCATGTGGGATTTAAAACGTTAATGTCCATTTTATATAGATCAGACATCTTCTGTTGATTTAGGGAGGAAAGTAATTTTGGTTTTGAATGGACAATAACATGCATGCAATGGACGTTTTTTAATTAACCTGCATAAACAAACTTATAATGAAAAGGTAAACGCATGAACTAGTTCTGGAAAATGTCAATCTTAATAATATTTGCACGCAAACAATTTATCTTAAATGCTTTAATCCAGCGCGATTATATTAACAATTAGGTCTTAGTACCTTACAAATAAATCAAATATGTTCACCTTGTTAAATCAGTGACCCGAATGAATGGCCTCCCTAACCCACCAGGCTATATGCCACCTCAGGTTTTGATAAAACAGAGATGTTGCATCCAGGACCGCACCCAAACGTTTCACACCTTCCAGTATGAAATGGTCATATAGTTAACAAGACTTTAACACGTATAGGTCCCATTGTTCTACCAGGACATATAACTGCAGGTCTGGATGGTACTCAGTCATTTTAAGTCCACAGTTCAACCGAGGAGTGTTGTATCGAACAACTCAGTGGTTAAAATGCAGAAAATGACCGAGAGCCTGATGGAAACGTGTCTATCTGTACAGGCATCATCTAACGGGGTTCAGAGAAGGAAGAACCGACGTCACGATAAGGAGACGAGCTTTACTTATCTGGGAATGATCGCTCATGCAATTCAGGGCTCTCCAGACAAAATGCTTCTATCTTGTCAGGTAAACATTTTGGACAATACAGTACATTTTCTACACTGAATTGAACGTTGCTATTGTTCGTACGTATCAGTGCTAATATGAGGTTTTTTGTTGTTTTTTTTTACAGTTGATGGACAAGTTGGAAGCGTTTATCTCAGGAGACAGACAGGCCATCAAGAACAACATCCGAGTTTGCTTGTCAACCTACGACTGTTTTGTCAAGGTATGTCTAGACTACAACATAATAGCCTACATTGTTTCTAGTAACTTACATGAAGCCACCATAAAGAGCATCGTCTAATGTGCAAATCTGTTTTAGGTTCCCGTCGGTCGATATGTGAAGAATAACCTCTGGAAATTCGACGACAGTAAAATTACAGCTAAGATGGCGCGACGCCATTTCAAGGGCATACTAGAGGAATTTCCAGAGTTGTCCAACAAAGTGAGCCAAGAAGCAAAGCAGACATTCGAGGCTTCTGAGCGTTTAGCTGCGGCCAAACCACCACCACCCCCACCAGCAGCAGCTCTACCACCAGCAGCAGCTCTACCACCACCCCCACCAGAAGCAGCTCTACCACCACCACCCCCACCAGCAGCTCTACCACCACCACACCCACCAGCAGCAGCTCTACCACCACCACCAGCAGCAGCAGCTCTACCACCACCCCCACCAGAAGCAGCTCTACCACCACCACCCCCACCAGCAGCAGCTCTACCACCACCACCAGCAGCAGCAGCTCTACCACCACCACCACCAGCAGCAGCTCTACCACCACCACCACCCCCACCAGCAGCAGCTCTACACTGTTCTAATATCCAGAAGAGAACTGAGGGCAAGTTCACCAGTTCTTTCTCCATCGAATCCATTCTAAACCAAACATGTCCACGTTCGTGCCCAGCAAACCCCCCAGTCTCAGCGGTGTCCAGCGTGTCAGCGGATCAAATGCTTATTATGTGTGCGGAGAGAGGAAGCAAGAGGAAGATGAGCTGGGACTCGCCAACTATGGAGAGGGAAATTTACCCAAGCTATGTGACATTTGGATCCGCGGTCTGTGGTGTCATGGGTGACGGTAGTAGACCCTCCAAGATGATGCGCGTGTGTGCTGAGCCATCCTACCGGATCTACTTCCGACCCAGCGTTCACCGTTATTCTGAATGTGATATTCCTGCTTCCCGTTTCCTATTGTAAACACCCGATAAACTCTTTATAGGCTACTTATTGTGCACTTTTAACTTGCTGGTATATTTTTAATAAACATTTAGGAGAAAGGTACAATTTGTCGCATGTTAATTTATTTACGACTACTAGGCCTACTTATGTAAGAGGAAAATGCCATTAAAACTTAGTTGTGGTTAGCAAACACTCCGTTATCGATACCTTTTTCTTACCATTAGAGAGCTCCAAAATGTTTATTATCAAAGACATACATCGTTTTTTTTTTTGAAATTTATGAACTTGTTCTCATTCTGGTAATAGTGTAGGACACTTGATTAGAATTTGTTGTGAAGTGCTGGCACGTTCTGACTGCTAAAGTTCAAGTATTGAAGAACTACACCTATTACTGGAAGTCAGAAATAAAATATATTTTTTACAATTTTATATAGCGTAATGAATGGCTGTTATTTATTGGTCAAGATTAGCCTATACATACATTCATTTGAAAAAAATGAATGTGTGTAGCCTATACTTCGCATATGTTGTAGACCTATATACGTAGGCCTACTTATTGCATTTTCGTTTTAGTCCACTATGTAAAAAAAGTTTAATGAAAAATGAATTTCATTTTCAAAACGAATGTCAATTCTACATGTAGGGCCTATATCCTAATTCTAAAGACTATTTTTCATGCATTCTTGAGACTATTCTATTCTATCAGGATGAGAAACCATGTCCTGTGATTTATACAATATTTATATTATTCCTTTTAAATAGAGTAGGCCTAAGATAACTAATAAAAGGGTTAAACCGGCAAACTAAACAATATTGATTACTTGAGCTAAATTATTCGAAAGACGTATGAAAATCCCTTGCTCAGTGGGTCATAACGAAGATATTTTAATGTAGTACCAACAATACATCTTACATTGGACCTTAAAAACCTTTAATAATCCATGACACAATTATGCAACAATCTAACAATCGCCTATATACTGTATGTGGTCGAAGATTTCTTGTAGGCTATTTTAATGCACCAAATGTCAATTCTACATGTAGGACCTATATCCTAATTCTAAAGCCTATTTCTCATCGATATGATAGATTTATATAATTATTTGAATGCGGGTATAGTGCCTTGAAGACACTTGAGAGCAGGGTTGTTTTTTCTAAAACAATATGTCGACATTAACTAGCGTGTTTATCCAATACTAGACCCACCAAAACCAAGCTCAATATATATGTATAATGTACCATAACGACTAGTGAGACATGTACAAACATACCTCGATTAAAAGAACAACGTATAAAATAAATTCAAAACGAAAAGTCCCTCTTTTTTTCTGACTTCTTCATTTAATCTTCCATTCCATGTAATAGTACCATTTAACCTATAGGCTCCTCTGCACATCCAGGACGAGCAACACTTCACAACATTCCAATGTTATAGTCCTGTGAATCTGCTAAGGAGTTATATAATCACCATGTAATAAAGAACGCATTATGAGACAATGGAAGAGATGAACAGCTGAAAAGCATTGAAATGTAGGTAGGACCTTTGTGATTTTAATGGTTGAAAACACTGTGTTAAACCACCTAAATTAGAGAACAACAATTTACTTGAACATGGATGTTTTCTCGCTTTTTAAATAATAAATGGGCCAAGGCGGGGAAACTTTAATCCATGCATGCATTTCTATATCAGGATGAGAAACCATGTCCTGTGATTTATGCAATATATTCTTCCTTTTAAGTAATAGAGTAGGCCTAAGATAACTATTAGGGCAAAACCCGCAAACTAAACAATATTGATTACTTCACACTGAGCTAAATCATTCGAAATACGTATTAAAATCCCTTGCTCAGTGGGTAACGAAGATATTTTAATATAGTACCAACAATACATCTTACATTGACCTTAAAAACTTTAATTATCCAAACACAATTATGCAACAATCCAACAATCGCCTATATATCTAAGATTTCTTGTAGGCTATTTTAAGCAAACAAATGTCAATTGTGCATGTAGGGCCTATATCCTAATTCTAAAGCCTATTTTTCATGCACAATTGATATGATAGATATATATAATTATTGGAATGCGGGTATAGTGCCTTTAAGACACTTTGAGAGCCCATGGCTTGTTTCTCTAAAACAATATGTTGACCTAACCAACGTGTCTATCCAATACTAGACACACCAAAACCAAGCTCAATATATAACGACTAATGAGACATGTACAAACATACCTCGATTTAAAGAACAACGTATAAAATAAATTCAAAACGAAAGGTCCCTCTTTTTTCTGACTTGTTCCATTCCATTGCAGTTCCACTTAGGCTCCTCTGCACATCCAGGACGAGCAACACTTCACAACATTCCAATGTTATAGTCCTGTGAATCTGCTAAGGAGTTATATAATCACCATGTAATAAAGAACGCATTATGAGACAATGGAAGAGATGAACAGCTGAAAAGCATTGGAATGTAGGTAGGACCTTTGTGATTTTAATGGTTGAAAACACTGTGTTAAACCACCTAAATTAGAGAACAACAATTTACTTTAACATGGATGTTTTCTCACCGTTAAAATAACAAATGGGCCAAGCCGGGAAAACTTTAATCCATACATGCATTTCTTTTACAAAGCATCTGATAAGGAAACTAGCTTGATAAATGTTGATCACCCCTTGAGTAGACTCTTCTATCAGGATGAGAAACCATGTCCTGTGCTTTATGCAATATTTATATTCTTCCTTTTAAGTAATAGAGTAGGCCTAAGATAACTAATAAAAGGGTAAAACCCGCAAACTAAACAATATTGATTACTTCACACTGAGCTAAATCATTCGAAAGACGTAGTAAAATCCCTTCAGTGAGGCATAACGAAGATATTTTAATATAGTACCAACAATAGCTACGTCTTACAATGGACCTTAAAAACCTTTATCCATGACACATGTATGCAACCTTCCAACAATCGCCTATATATTTGAAATGTGGTCTAACATTTCTTGTAGGCTATTTTAATGCACCACGTCATATAGCTGGTTAATATGTATTAGCTAAAGGATATTTCATACATTGCCTGTATGTGTATCGGAAAAATGCATCACGTCAAAAACAATTGCATGTGGGATTTAAAACGTTAATGTCCATTTTATATAGATCAGACATCTTCTGTTGATTTAGGGAGGAAAGTAATTTTGGTTTTGAATGGACAATAACATGCATGCAATGGACGTTTTTTAATTAACCTGCATAAACAAACTTATAATGAAAAGGTAAACGCATGAACTAGTTCTGGAAAATGTCAATCTTAATAATATTTGCACGCAAAAAAATGTATCTGAAATGCTTTAATCCAGCGCGATTATATTAACAATTAGGTCTTAGTACCTTACAAATAAATCAAATATGTTCACCTTGTTAAATCAGTGACCCGAATGAATGGCCTCCCTAACCCACCAGGCTATATGAAACTTCAGGTAAAACAGAGATGTTGCATCCAGGACCGCACCCAAACGTTTCACACCTTCCAGTATGAAATGGTCATTAACAGGACTTTAACACGTATAGGTCCCATTGTTCTACCAGGACATATAACTGCAGGTCTGGATGGTACTCAGTCATTTTAAGTCCACAGTTCAACCGAGGAGTGTTGTATCGAACAACTCAGTGGTTAAAATGCAGGAAATGACCGAGAGCCTGATGGAAACGTGTCTATCTGTACAGGCATCATCTAACGGGGTTCAGAGAAAGAAGAACCGACGTCACGATAAGGAGACGAGCTTTACTTATCTGGGATTGATCGCTCATGCAATTCAGGGCTCTCCAGACAAAATGCTTCCATCCTGTCAGGTAAACATTTTGGACAATACAGTACATTTTCTACACTGAATTGAACGTTGCTATTGTTCGTACGTATCAGTGCTAATATGAGGTTTTGTTTTTTACAGTTGATGGACAAGTTGGAAGCGTTTATCTCAGGAGACAGACAGGCCATCAAGAACAACATCCGAGTTTGCTTGTCAACCTACGACTGTTTTGTCAAGGTATGTCTAGACTACAACATAATAGCCTACATTGTTTCTAGTAACTTACATGAAGCCACCATAAAGAGCATCGTCTAACGTGCAATTCTGTTTTAGGTTCCCATCGGTCGATATGTGAAGGATAACCCTTGGAAATTCGACGACAGTAAAATTACAGCTAAGATGGCGCGACGCCATTTCAAGGGCATACTAGAGGAATTTCCAGAGTTGTCCAACAAAGTGAGCCAAGAAGCAAAGCAGACATTCGAGGCTTCTGAGCGTTTAGCTGCGGCCAAACGACCACCACCCCCACCAGCAGCAGCTCTACCACCAGCAGCAGCTCTACCACCACCCCCACCAGCAGCAGCTCTACCACCACCAGCAGCAGTTCTACGCTGCCCTAATATCCAGAAGAGGACTGAGGGCAAGTTCACCAGTTCTTTCTCCATCGAATCCATTTTAAACCAAACATGTCCACGTTCGTGCCCAGCAAACCCCCCAGTCTCAGCGGTGTCCAGCGTGTCAGCGGATCAAATGCTTATTATGTGTGCGGAGAGAGGAAGCAAGAGGAAGATGAGCTGGGACTCGCCAACTATGGAGAGGGACATTTACCCAAGCTATGTGACATTTGGATCCGCGGTCTGTGGTGTCATGGGTGACGGTAGTAGACCCTCCAAGATGATGCGCGTGTGTGCTGAGCCATCCTACCGGATCTACTTCCGACCCAGCGTTCACCGTTATTCTGAATGTGATATTCCTGCTTCCCGTTTCCTATTGTAAACACCCGATAAACTCTTTATAGGCTACTTATTGTGCACTTTTAACTTGCTGGTATATTTTTAATAAACATTTAGGAGAAAAGTACAATTCGTCGCATGTTAATTTATTAAAAAATGTTTATTATCATAATCAAAGACATTATACATCTTCTTGAATGTTACGTATAGGCTACTGCAATAAATTATCTTAAAAGGGGAATTTTAACAAAACGGAATAGCCTACCCTTTAAAAATTATCTTTCTTGACTGACCCATATGCGCATTTCCATTATCCTGTAAACAGACTTGAACTAACCCTGATTCTGATTAATGTTTATTAACATAACCAAATCATCAGAAATACACTGTCAATGTCAACTGCAGCCGGCCTTTTAGACAGAATTGCAAAAAAAAGATTCGTTTGGCCAAATAAAAGAGTCGCCTGCTGACGTTACGACTGGAGTTTTAGAATTGTCATGTTAATCCAAAATCTAAAACGTATATGTGTGTGAAGTTCATTTGTTGAGAACATGTTTTTATACTAAATATTTCCCTACGTAAGTAATGTTATCACATTACACCCCCTGAATGTGTAGTAAAGAAAATTACGACGATATATGTGTTGTTGCTTGAAGATTTCACCAGATTGGTGAAGGTTGTTTAAAAAAATATATACAATTCCACAATCCATCACCAGATGGCAATGTTGATCTAGAAATTCACGGGTAAATTTTGTTGTAAAAAGTTTTTTAAACCTTACTATTTTTTTCAGAAAGCATTTGTTATAAATCAACAAATACAACATTTAAAAAACACGAGATACTACCTTTTGACAGTTCACCTATTTGCACCGTGGTCAGCCAAAAAGTATCTTACTGAGAATATACCTAGACATTACATTACCATCTGCATATGTAAATGAACAAATCATCTCATATAGGTCAGATTCACAGGCACATATACATTTTTGGCCTGGACTAAGTTGCTGTCCAGTGCAACCTCATTCGAATTCCCGCCTGCAGGATGTAATGCATTGCCCATGTGCCCATGACGTCACACATTCAGAATCCCGTCTGACTCTCGTCGCGAGTGGGAGGAGCGACCGGGCACGTGAACCCACTACTACAACTCTCCGCTTTGAGCTACCGGCATTTTCACACTTGCTTTCATCCGCGAGAAAACGACTGGTGGTGAGTGAGTGGCCTACTAATCTGAAAGATACCCGAGCATGACACAACTCGTTATGGCGTATGTGTGGTTGCTAAATAAATATCAGGAAATGCGGCGCACATAGCTCGAAATTAACGCTTTAATAATATTTTTTCCACAAGCCACGCGCGGATCATTGCGCTTTCGGCGTGCAGCCAAGCTGGGCGTGTCTTCGCCTGTTGCCTGGCAGGCGGCGTCGCATGGCAACAGGTTTAGTCGTCGAATAGTAAACAATTAGCGACCAAATCTAAAATGACTAGACGGGATTAGATTCTCCACATCATTTTATTGTGTTTTCTGCATTTACATTTAAGGTGAAAGGAATGTCTGGCTGTAATGTAGCGGTGCATCAGTAGACCCGGGATACTTTCAACATGGATACTGTCGACGTCGTTCAAGGCTAACCTGGGTAGTTGGATCAGATGTGTCCTAAATCCAGTTGTCAAGAAGACATTCAACTGAAATTAGTAGTGTACTATAATTCTCTTGATTCTGTCAGATGTATTCATTTGTTTACCAACATATGACATGAGTGAACATGGCAGCTGTACATGTTTTGCTTGGTGATTTAGGCTGTACAGATGTAGAGAGGCTACACTACACTGTTGTGTAGGTGGTAGGTGTGTTAATGGGGCATGGTCAGTTTGTAATGTCACATTACTGTGTCCTTACTTGTTTGGGAGTAAGGCCACAATACATACTGGTGCTTTTTTTGTTCTTCCTGTTTGAATAACATGGCTACTTTAACATAGTCTGCACTTTCACCAGGAGAGGGACCTCTAGAGTCTTTCAAGGAAGCCACAATTTACATTATCTAATTTGGCATTAGACTGTACATAAAAGTTTTGGAATGCTGTGGTGATAACGGAAACAGTTATGACTTCACCCTTGGCATCAATTTAAATGGAATGTATTTTCATTTAATGATTTTAATGGGTTATTAACTCTGGTCGGGAATCATCCTCCTTGTGAGATCTCACTGGTGTGTTTGCACTTCAGGAAGTTCTTGTGGCCTCTGGCCGTCGTGGTAGAATGGCTCTAAATGTCAACAGTTGGATCCACGTGAGACGCAGCCAATAAAAGTAGCCAATATTAAAAGACGATAGAGACAGCGATGTTCAGCAGCATAGCCTAGTCTGCAGGTGTCTGATTCTCGTATTTCTTTATGCTCCTTTTGGCATCAATCTATCTATCAATCAATAAAATTATCTTTATAAAGCCCTTTTTACAACAAAGTTGTCACACAGTGCTGTTACAAACACCCAGCCTGAACCCGACAGCACGCATCAACGAGTTGATACAGACCGGCTAGGAAAAACGTCCTGATAGGTCGGATTTTGGAGGAAACCTACAGAGGAACCAGGCTCTTCTGGCTGTCCTGGTTGAACTTATCATAGCATTGTTCCCTAATTATTAAATGCATTTTTTAATGCAGAGACTTATAAAATAGTCCAGGTCAACTACAGTTTTATGTTTCATTTAACCTTAATTTAACCAGGTAGGCAGATTGAGAACAATTCTCATTTGCAACGGCGACTTAGACAAGATATGGCGAAAAAATTAGTTACACAAAAAGTTACACAGAAAGCATGTTTTGTCTAGCCTTTGTTGGCTTATTCATGTAATGTCAAAAGTGGTGAGTGGTTGTGTTGTTGTGCTGTTGATCAATTCTCTCCTTTCTGAAAAATGGCATGTCCAAATATTATGTTCTTCCTTGTTCCCTCAATACAAATCTGCCTCTACAGAAACCACTGGCTTTGAACCTTCCGCCAGATCTGATTAACATCCGAAAACCCTCGACTCCTGGGAATGTTTGAGATCGAGTGGGGCATTTTTGATAAGGGTTGATTAGCTACACACAGAGGGGTGGAGGAAGAAGATGGATAGCAAGAAGTGGCATAGCACCACAAGATACTAACAACTTTTAGCATGTAGCATAGCTCCACAAGACGTTAGCAAATGGCAAGATGTGGCATAGACCAAAAGACCGCTGCAGCTTGCAGGATGTAACGTAGCACCGCAAGACGCTAGAAAAGTGTGTTTCCCAGGCTTATAGTGGACGCAAGGAGCCTTTCATGATGGTTGGACAACACTGCCATATCTCAGAATTTCTCAGAATCTCATCTCTATGTCCCATGAGGTCTCTCTTCCTAAAAAGATCTCCCTTGGGACAGCCCACTAAGAACGATTTGGGACAGACCCCCATTCCTCTAACTTCAATTGACTAACATCCATTAGGAAGTAATTTGTGTGTGTATGGGGATGGGGGGTATTTTGAGCTGCTGTACAGTCTGTATACCCCAGGTTGTCAGGGTGATGACAATGATGCGGCTTGAACTAGGCTCTTATGTGCGCTCATCCGGGGGGCCTAATTTCTAACATGTTTTTGAATATTCTAATATGTTTTTGAATATACACTGCCTGCGTACACTGCCTGCGTACACTACATGCATACACTACATGCATACACTGCCTGCGTACACTGCCTGCGTATAATGAACTTAATTTGTGCAACGGTGCAATGTATACTCTCATGCATAGGATTGTGGGGCTGGTTAACCAACTGTGCGCCTGCTCTGTGGAGCTTGCATGTTTGGACTGTGGTGCAAAAGCCAGACACCAGTATCTTCTGTTTTTCCTAATGCAACCTGGCCTTAATTAATTCACAGTACTTACATTATGTATGCAGAGACGCTCCGTATAGAACGACAATACATTGTTAATGTCTGGCTGGTAATGGCTAGCCTGATATTACTGTGTGTTCTAAACGTTCCATGTTTGTTGTGCTGTGAAACATGGGGTTTCTTTGGCACAGAGGAAGTGTTCTGCTACAGTGAGATCTCTGATTGGAGATTTGCTTTTTACCCAATTAAACATCCCTCTTTGATGTCTTACCTTAACGCTATACTTCTGTCGCAAATTTGACTCTTAGGGCTCGCCTACATGATGCTACCTTTTCCTGATGCTAGATAACTTTGCTGTTAAACCTGCAGATATCGATAGCTCAATACGCTATTTTCCAAGTTAGCGTGCTCCTTGCTTAGATGGAGCACCCACTGAGTTTTAGTGTGTGAAGACAATACTGTCGGAACTGTATTACGTTTCTGTGCAGTGCTCATGTCTATTACAAGATTTTCCCACGATTGGCGGCCACAATCTTGCTTAGTACATCTCGAACACTTGCGGTGTAAATTGAAACTCTATGGAAATGACTATGCTAACCAAGATATCTAGCTAGCGTTATATTCCCTTTCCCGTAATGTAAACAAGCTCATAGATATTGGGTCACCCGGGCAAGTGAGACACACACGCACACGTACATTCAGACATATGCACGAGCGCGCACACTCAACGTAATTTCCAGGAACACGAGTGCATTCCTAAACTCATTTTGAAAAATGACAGTTGGCTTTAGTCCGTAAGGCCAACTTGGAACTAGTGTGTCCGTTTTGGGGTGAAGCCGCGTAAAGGGCGCGCTGGTCTGAGAGAGAGTCTGACTTTGTTTCTCAGGAGTTCAGCAGAAAGTGTGGGGAAGAGGAGAAGGAGGAGGGGCAGCGGAGGATGGGAGGCTTCCCCTGCCTGGTCCTCATCTCATGAACTGTGTCCCAAACGGAGACCGGTTACACGATAGTCCACTTGGTTTGACCAGAACCCGATGGGCCCCGGACAGAGTAAACAGGATGGCATTTGAGACACAGGGCAGTTGGTGTTTTCTCTGCAGATTGGGGCTCCAGCTGGGACTCTCTGAGACAGGAAGCTTTGTGACATTGGCCTGGCTTTTGTGTGTCATTTGAAATCTTCCAGCTGCAGATGCAGGGAATGGGAATATCCCCTTGAATACATTGTTGGAATGTGAGCCGCTTCCTTTGGTTTCTGGACCATAACGGTAGAGAAGTCTAAAGCTGTTGCAGGGGGCTCTATTGATGAGGTTGTCTAGGTCAGATTATGTCCAATGTGTAACATATTATCAGGAATGGTGTATAAAAGTACAAAACAATTTTATTTAGTTATGCTTTTAAATGTTTTGACGAATACTGAATTAACTTAATTGTCATTCCAATTCGTACATATTAGGTGGCTTTTCGGTGCGTATGTGTCTTGTATGGGGGGAAAGTGTTGTTGTGGACAGTGTCGGTGGTCCGGGGACAGTGTTGGGGCGTAGGGGGGGACAGTGTTGGGGGCGTAGGCGGGACAGTGTTGGGGGTCTGGGGACAGTGTTGGGGGCGTAGGCGGGACAGTGTTGGGGGTCTGGGGACAGTGTTGGGGGCGTAGGCGAGTCAGTGTTGGGGGCGTAGGCGAGTCAGTGTTGGGGGCATAGGCGGGACAGTGTCGGGGGCGTGGGCGGGACAGTGTTGGGGGTCTGGGGACAGTGTTGGGGGCGTGGGCAGGGACAGTGTTGAGGCCGTGGGCAGGGACAGTGTCCGGGGCGGGGACAATGTCGGGGGCGCGGCCGTGGGCGGGGACAGTGTTGGGGGCGTGGGCGGGACAGTGTCCATCATCACTCAATGCTATTCTAGAGAAGCCTGAGCAGCTCTCAGTCTAGTGATACTATAGTGACCTGTTTTTCAGTCTTGAGGTCAGTTGCAGTTCCTTTTCTACCCCGACTCCCTGGGGACTCGTGACGCACTGCTGAACCCTTACTGACAGCACAGGGGTCGAATGAGGGGGGGCGAAGGAGACTCTGGGGGGTGGGGCTCTGCGGTGAATGTGTGTGTGTTGCTGAAATCTCGATCGGGATACTAAAGTACTTCCTGTGGTGTTGTGTCCCCCTTTTTGTAGACCCCCACATCAAAACCACGATGGGACAGTCCTGACCTACTGATAACTGTGGGAATTCAGACTCTGAGAGGAACAATAGCACGTTGGATTTCACGTTGTCGTATAAGGATGCAGATTTTGTGACACGAACCCTTTCTGCCTAATCCATGGCTCTCTAGCTTGACTTACAAACGGTAGATCGGAGTGGAAAACGATTACAGCGAAGGTGTAGGCAGGGATGTGTGTGTGTGAGAGGGAGGGGGAGAGAGAGAGAGGGAGAGAGAGAGAGTAAGACGGAGGGGTAGCGAGTGAGTGAGGGGGAGAGAGTGAATCATGATGTCTGCGTTTAGTCACGACTCAGCCCTACTGACCTGTTTTCCTGCAGACTCTACGGCACATCGATAGAAACACAGCCACGTGTTAGTCACTGTGCCACCTAGACAGACAAAGCCCCCAGCTTAACCCACACCCAATAATCACTGCTGACCTGCCAAGGTTTTAATATGCTGCTGTGATTAGCCGCTTGAGATTGTTGAATTTCCCAAACCTTTTTCTCTCAGGGCCTCCCTCCAATCAGCTTTTGCAACACGAGAGAATCTTCACCGGGGACGGGTATCGCTTACAATGTCT
This sequence comes from Dallia pectoralis, assembly GCA_029465975.1. Taxonomy (NCBI): domain Eukaryota; kingdom Metazoa; phylum Chordata; class Actinopteri; order Esociformes; family Umbridae; genus Dallia; species Dallia pectoralis. The sequence goes on from CM055753.1 coordinate 8,299,618, forward strand.
TTTCAACGTGTTCAACCGGGTGGTCGGAACTATCTTGTTTACGAGCAGATTTGCCTGGAATTTTGCGAGTTAGGCTTAGCTGCTATGCATGTGTAATATATTCTCATTATTCTTGGGTTTGGGAAATGGCTTTAGAATGTGTCGTTCGGGGGGCGAAGTACTGGATTAGTTTAGATTCTGCTAATAGATGCCCTCTTAGCGTAGCTTTCAATGTGAGGGGTGAAAGGGTACATAGATTCCTGCTGGAAATGTGAGTCTGAAATGTCTGTCCAGTCTGCAGAACCAGCTTCTCCTCTCACAGCAGGTGACCATTTTCTCTCAAGGTCCAAAGTAAATACCTGTAAAGTGGAAACTATCAATGGAAGCCACAGAAAATCTCTAAAATCAGCCGACGAAGACAGTGACTGCCATTTTCCGGCTCTTATGTGTGTAACCGTTCCAGAAAAGGAGGTGACAGTTGACATTATTTGCAGCTGCGAAAAAACATGCGTGGAAGTGGGCTTCCTGGTGTAATAACCAGCTTATCCATAACCATTATGTGGCTATGCAAAACTGACAGTAAATGTTTATTCTGATCATGTATTCCACGCCTCGTTTTAAGAAGATGTGACGCCCACCTGCTCTCATGATGGGACCATCTGACAGGAGGTATTGGTCTTCACCCGTGAAAAATAATCTTCTCAGCAGCTTGCTGATTTGGCCTACTCGGTTTACCGCGGAGAAAAGGGTATGTGGTCTCGTGTTGCCCTCGTGTTGGAATTCAGTGGACGTCCGTCCTGGTTTGTGAGAAGGTTCAACTTAAAGTTCAGGTGTCAAGTTATGCAAATGTCATTCGTGAGCATTCAGAAGCCATATCGATGTGACGAAATACACATTTGTGTAATAGTTAATAAAATGGAAATAAAAAACATCCTGAGTTTACAGGGGCATTGTCAGTTAAATGTTCAGCCAGCCCATGTCTCCCTTCGGTTTGAAAACGTCTGTCTTCCCAGTCAACTCGCAGATCCCCAAGGTCGGTTGGAAATCTCCACATGTGTTTGTGAGTTGGGGCCTGTCGATGTGTTTGTGGAGTCTCGCTGCTGACGACATCTGGGAAAGGTCTGGCCGTCTTTACTCTTCCTGAAGCACTGCCTTCTGGGAAAGGGCCCCTCAGCTGCTGTATTGTGTCATGAGACGTCACTGCTCGTCCTGTTTAGGCACTGTAGGTCGTAAACCTTAACCCACCAGTGGAAAGTCGTTGCTTGGACGCTGAGCACTGGCTGCAGAGAGGACTAGCTGCAGTGTTTGGCAGTGGGCTCTATGTGTACCCAGAGGATGTGCTGACACCAATGCTGTGTGGCTGTTTGTTATACTGCTGCTATGACAACCGTTTAGCTTATTGTAGCCAAATTGTGGACACACGGTCGAAAATCAGCGTCGCTACACTTTTCCTATCGTCGTCCGTTTCCGAGACAACACGATTGACTTCCACGATCTAGCAGCCTGCCATTCTAATCTTCGTTGTCACTTTTTGACACGACAGTGGCCAGTGGACGCCTCACGCTTCACGAGTCACGTCTTCGATTTCAAAACAAGCCCACAGCCCGATGTCCTTAATGCGGCTGGGCTATTTATAGTTCCTGTTTAGAGCCTGTTAGGTCCGTGCTCGCTGAGAACGCCCCGCTGTAGTGCCTGGTATCAATACAGCCCTGTGACGAAAGTGTACACACACACACACACACACATTGCCACAGCTGCCACCCTGTCACTTGCCGTTCACTCATTTCTCTTGTGTTCTGTTTTCTACGGGTCCCATGACCATAATACACCCAAGCATTTCCAGGAGCCCTCCCCTGCCGTCTCGGCACAGTCAGATGACATTCCAAAATAGCGTTCCCATCGGAGCGCCTCACAGGGTAGAAAACCAGCCCCGAGCGGAGGCAGGTGGGCAGGCCTCTCTCTGACCCACCGTCACGGTGCAGAAATGAATACTGCCACATTCCCAGGAGGGCACGTTGCAGCAACGTGACCTGGGCCCCTGGTACCTGCCGTGGGTGAACCCTGACTGAACACTACAGGGGGAGGATGTCCGTGGCACTCCTCCAAATCTATGTTGGCCCTAAATGGTGTCCAAAGATAATGTTAATAGGGGCTGCAACCTCCTCCTCCACTGCCGCCAGTCCTTCAACATCGCCTGCTCCTCTACACTCCCTGCATTGAGCCTGCTCCTCTACACTCCCTGCATTGAGCCTGCTCCTCTCCGCTTCCTGCATTGAGCCTGCTCCTCTACACTCCCTGCATTGAGCCTGCTCCTCTCCACTCCCTGCCGGTTGCCTGCTCCTCTCTACTCTCTGGCTCACCGTTTATTTAAGTGCCGTCCTACCCGGGTCCCAGATGCCCACAGCTGCTCTTAAAATGGTCAGCGTAAATATTTATTCACAATAAAGTTGTGGGAAAATCAAATTAATTTTTCTGCCGGGGATTTAGAAAACGGCTAGGACATACGACAACGCTGTAGTCATGGCAACCCGTTAGAGGATTAAACCAATACCACTGAGTGTACCAACTCTTATGTAATTAGGCAATGGTGAAAAATTATCATGGTTATGTGCTTTCAACAATCCAAGGGCAGATCGAAACTAGTCAGTGCATGTGTGCATGTGTGTGCGCGCATATGTGTGCGCACGTGTGTGTGTGTGTGTGTGTGTGTGTGAGCACGTGTGTGTGTGTCAACATGTGTGCAGCCATTCCCCTTACACCTCCTCAAGATGTTTACTTCTCTACAGGGCCGACCCTCTCCTGTTGATTGCATGTGACTCTGGAGTCTCACCCACACAAACACATTGTACAGTACAGCACCACACAATTAAGCATTGCTTCGCCCTCACCCTGCAGACTTCTGGGAAGACGGCCGTCCTCAGGGAGCTCGGCCTGTAATTGTGTGTTTCTGTTTGTTTAACTGCTGAGTCAATGGCCTGTGAGGCTTAACTCCCCAGCTAGAGTCTGTATGTCACCTTGAAATAACAGGGTTGGACAAGACTGTTTTCACAAGCGTCAACCACTACGCTCTGCAATTTACCTGTTTAGCTGCCTGAGCATGTAAGCCAGGTAGAAACCAGAGCTGGTGTTTAAACTGTGGGGATCAGGGGGAAATTGGAGAGCTGCTGGACAGACGAGGCATCAAATAAAGCAACAAAAACAACCAATGGGAAAGTCAGATCACCTTACTTTCACTGTTGATTTGGAGTGAAAATGGCCGGTCAAGAGTCATGGATATATTATAGGGTTCCTGACCCCTTCTAGCGGCTCCTTAAAGGAGAAACCCACCCTGAACTTCACATGGAGCGTGGTTAAATAATGATAATATATGACCAATGTTAGTTCACCAATAAATATTTGTTTGCATTTCACGATTTTAGTACATTTGCAATCGACATGTGACGGTTGACTAAATCTCTGTTGACAACAAAACCCACAATTTATACTTAAGTAGCTAGGTAAGAACGTCAGTAGTCATTAGAATCCTAATTAACAATATAATGCAAAAAATGAAAATAGTTCAATGGAGTTTAACATAGTTTAACTATGTTTCTAGCTTATATAATTTATTTATCTGGTAGTTTTAGACCAATCATGTTCAAGTTGTTATGCAGCATCCCCCGGTTGCTAAGCAAATGTTACCGAAACTACTGCACAGATCATTCACAACGTATAGAACAAAGTCGCAGTATTAAATCCCATTACATTTCAGTTTACCCATATTATCAAAAGTATCTCATCTGTCTGCCTTAAAGCAGTCTGAGGTCCAATGATGACCCCAGTCCCACATCAAAAGCCCCAAAAATGGGCAGCCGGGCGTCAGTAGTGGACCTGGAGTCGCCTGGTCTAATGAGCCCTGTTTGCTTTTACATCACGTGGACGACTGTGTAGTTCACCTGTGGAAGTGATGGAACCAGGATGCACTGTGGGAAGATGGCAAGCTGGTGGAGGGAGTGTGATTCTCTGAGCTATGTTCATGGGTATTCATGTGGACGTCATGTGCCATCTACCTAAACATCCTCACAGACCAGGTTCAAATAACTTTTTGGCTCATCGGTGTATATCTTTTAAGGACGAATCCGATATAGACTAATTGATGTATTCTAGAGTTGTATGTCCATACCCTGTCCATACCCTGTCCGTACTCTGTCCATACCCTGCCCATACCCTGTCCATACCCTGCCCATACCCTGTCCATACCCTGTCCGTACTCTGTCCATACCCTGTCCATACCCTGTCCGTACTCTGTCCATACCCTGTCCGTACTCTGTCCGTACCCTGTCCATACCCTGTCCGTACTCTGTCCATACCCTGCCCATACCCTGTCCGTACCCTGTCCATACCCTGTCCATACCCTGTCCGTACCCTGTCCATACCCTGTCCATACCCTGTCCATACCCTGCCCATACCCTGTCCGTACCCTGTCCATACCCTGTCCGTACCCTGTCCGTACTCTGTCCATACCCTGTCCGTACTCTGTCCATACCCTGTCCGTACCCTGTCCATACCCTGTCCGTACCCTGCCCATACCCTGTCCGTACCCTGTCCATACCCTGTCCGTACCCTGTCCGTACTCTGTCCATACCCTGTCCGTACTCTGTCCATACCCTGTCCGTACTCTGTCCATACCCTGTCCGTACTCTGTCCATACCCTGTCCGTACCCTGTCCATACCCTGTCCATACCCTGTCCGTACTCTGTCCATACCCTGTCCGTACCCTGTCCATACCCTGTCCATACCCTGTCCATACCCTGTCCATACCCTGTCCGTACTCTGTCTGTACTCTGCAAGCTGATTTGACGGTCTGGTGTGCAGCTTATTGTTTTAAATGCCTTACGAAATGATATGGCTGCTAGTGTGGAATACATAGATCAATACACGGAAGCAATCAATCAGATTCCAAACTTTCCACCATGGGCAAGACCAAAGAGCTGTCCAAGGATGTCAGTGACACGATTATAGACATAAGCAAGGCTGGAATGGGCTATGAGACGAAGAGAAGTTGACAACAGTTGGTGCGATTATTTGCAAACGGAAGACACACAATGTCATTGAGTAAAATGCTAATCAATTAATAACTTATTTGAAATGCGTTATTCTGTATTTTGTTGTTGTTGTCATTCTGTGTCTCACTGTTTAAATAAACCTACCATTAAAATTATATACTGATCATGTTTTTGTCAGTGGGCAAACATACATAATCAGAAGGGGATCAAATACTTTCTTACTTCACTGTACACATACACAGACATTCTTTGTTAACTTTTCGTTAACTTTGAAATAACTTTGTGCATTAATCCTTGGAGATAAATTAAAGGAGTTAGTGGCAGACAGTAGCAAACGTTTTAGACTCTCCCAATAATGTTTATTTTTTTAAACAAAAGTTGTCCCGGGTCCAACAACATAATAACATGAAAACTGAAGAGTGAACATGGTTGGATAGACGACATTGGGTGGCTCTCTTTCCCTCCCTGTTCATCTCCCTCTCTTTCCCTCCCTCTCTTTCCCTCCCTGTTCATCTCCCTCCCTCTCTTTCCCTCCCTCTTCGCTCTCATGAATTGAGGAGGATGTGCTGCCTTTCTTAGCTGTGATAGGAGCAACAGAGCAACTGAAACAGTTGAGAAGGCGAATCCTCTCCGCTAATCATTCAGAGACGTTTGGTGTCTGTATAGTCTGTAGCCCTCCAGATATTCCCCACAACAGGTTGAATATCCGAGCAAAGAGCGAAAGGTAAGCTACAGTCACAGGAGGGGGGATACTGGGGGAGAGAGAGTCACGGGGAAGGGATGGGGGGGTCACTGTGGGAGAGGTAGAGCTAGAGAGTTGGATCTCCTGTCATAACCGGCGTGTGTTTGTTTCCTGAAGGTTGTGTCTGCTGTGTTACTGACACTTTACAAGCTGAACGTGTTTCTGTGGTGTTGAATGTCTCTCTGTCTCCTGAGATTTACTTGTAAGTCAAGTAGGGATCGGTGGATTTTTTCACACCGGGAGTTTTAAATCGTCGGAGTGAAGAAGTTGAGGTGCGTGGTTTATAACTGCAGCATAGATGGTGTTTTTACGCCATCAATCGGATTTGAGTTTTGTGTTTCTTATTGTGTTCATCTGTTTGTGTTTCTGCTATGCAATATTTGATTGTTGTTCAGTTGTTTCATTGTTTGTTGTTGCCAGGCTAAAATGTGTCATTGACTCGTGTGCATTTGTGAACCGTATTTCTTAGACGTTTGTTTTAATTACATATACAATACAGTGGTGAACCGGCGATAGAACAGAATACTATATCTGATTTCTGTCATTATATCCTTATAATGTCAACCTTGTTAGAGTTTGTTTTGACATGAGGGATGATTTGCAGATAGCGTAGGATATGATGTGTAAAAGAAAACCAGTGATTTGAAAGTGAAATTAAAGCCCCGTTGTGTCCCACTGAAACGTTAGACTCTTATTTGCTGCACTTCGTCTTTAATAATTTGTAACAAAATAGTGTGTGCGCGTTCTCACAAAATTAAATCGGAGGGATGATTGTTGACATTTGTATGGAAATGCATGATTGAGTGGTATTCAATCAAAGCTGGCATATTTTACATTGAGACATAACAAGCTCGTAGTTTTATAGGATTTGTTATGCAGTTCTACATGTATTATGTCAAATCACCAGTAGAGGGCTTGCACACCTTTTCGACCAGGAATTTTTTTTTACCTTCAGTTGGTAATGTTTACAGATGATTAAATAATATCTCAGAGGAGATCCCACTTTCTATTTGAATGATGTCATAACAACATACTCTGAAAATTGCCAAATCGAATAACACAATTTCCATATATTTTTTTAAATAAATTTGTCTATTTAAATCCGATACAAGTGCCCTTTTCTTAGAATAATTTCTCAGCGAAGCTTTTAGATGCAGATGCTAAATATTACGTCCTTCATTCTAAAGGGACATTATATGAATTAAAATGTGAGAAACTCCCCAGAGTCCTGGTGCATTTTTATCCCTGTTTTCGTATGGAGTCACTCCAGTGCCAGTCTCGTGGGTGGAGAAACAGGACAGAGCGAAATCTCACTGGTAATCTGTTTTCCAGACAGCCCACATGTCTCCTGTTTGTCTCCGATTTTTTGCGTCATGCTTACTCGTGTTTCTCTTTGGCTCCACACACAGTTCTATGCACTTGGCGCTGTGCTTTTGATGGCGTTCTTGCAGAGGACCGGAGATTACTGCCACGCTCAACATCCCTGGGTATAGGACAATCCGGTGACCCGGGCGACGATGCCCACTGCCTTGCATTGTCTGCAGACGATGCTGCATTGATCTCTGGGTAAAGCAAGACCTTAAACACAGACACACCCCCGCTCGTAGGACTCCACCCAAGGCCCTGTCTCAGGAACTCTAATGGGGTGATTGAAACAAACTATTCCACTATTCCTCCGTGAAGGCCTCCAGCAACAACACACTGGCTCATCTGAACCAACCCCAGGGATTAATTGTGCAAAAAACAGCACTTCCTGGGTTCTTCCAGAAGGGGGTAAGGGACTGGGAACACCTGCCAGGTTAAACAGGACTTTCCTGAGGCGTTTATCCCACCAGCGACAGTGGCGACCGTGTTTGGCCAGTTTATGGTCGACATGGCCCGTATGAACCGGCCGGCGCCGGCTGAGGTCTGCTACAAGAACATGCGGCTTCTCATTACCCACAACCCCACCAACTCCACCCTCAAAAGCTTCATTGAAGTGAGTACCGATGCTTACCAGGAACTTCTAGCATTTTCTCTCCTTTTTCCCGGTCTGTCTGTCCCAGTTGTTTTAGTCTGTCCCCTGCCTGTCTTCTTGTCGGTCTGTCATTAACGTCCGCCTGTCTGTCCCTGTTGTTTCAGTCTGTCCCTGTCTGTCTGCTCGTCTTATCGGTCTGTCATTAATGTATGTCTGCCTGTCTGTCGGTGTTACAAAAAGATGCTTAAGACACTGACAAGGACATAAATAATAATAATAGCATGCATCTACACTGTGGGCCCGATGATAACAGCACTTGGCCCTCATGCTTCCAGAGAGCCTCCGTTTCCATGGTGACATGTCACGGTGCTCCGGTCACTCACGTGACTCTTAAAGGCAGAGGAGCGGGACTCAGACACTTCTATTGTTTCTAGGGCTGCTTTTCATTTAGCAATAATCAACCACCCCTTCACTTCAAATTTTCTTCTGTTAGACACCTCATTTAATATTTATTATTTTGGGTCATCAATCTGCACAACCCATACAGACAAAGTAAAAAACTTTTGAAAATTTGTGCCCATTTATTGAAAATAAACAACTGAAAAATCTCCTCAGACGCAGCCGCTGTCCTTCGATCTTTCTTAAGAATCCTCTTCTGGAAAACAGTTATGTCCTCTAACCAGCCGTCACATCCATAGACACGCACAGACAAATTTAATACACACATGTGAGTTGCTTCTCCACCTAACTTTACCTGTCCCCCGGTAGGACCTTAAGAAGTATGGAGCCACGACCGTGGTGAGGGTGTGTGAGGTCACTTACGATAAGACACCGCTGGAGAAGGATGGTATCACCGTGGTGGTGAGTATAGAACGGAGTGTGTGAGGAGTGTGTGAGGTGTTCTACGATAAGACTCAACTTAAAAAGATGGTATCACCATGCTTTGGAAATCTAGTTGTCGCTTTGTTGAGGTAATCTGAGAAGATTTAACCCAATGCTTTCCAAGGCACTTCCCATAAATTGGATTGACTTAAGGGGAACTTCTTACGTAACACATACGGCTGCTCCCACAGCAACTCAACAGGATTGAGATCTGCTGACTGCCGGCCACTCCATTATAGACAGAATACCAGCTGGCTGCTTCTTCTCTTTTATAGTTCTTGCTTAGTTTAGAGCTGTGCTTTAGGTCATTGTTCTGTTGTAGGTGGACATTTTCCAATCAAGCGCTGTGTGGCTTGGTGTTGCAAATAAAATGTCATTTATTTTTATAGCTTCTTTAATACATTTTAATACAGTTTTTGCTGTGCTAACATAATTGTGTGTTTTCTAATCATCAATTAGCCTTTTATAATGGTAAATATATATATATACACACACTCTGTGTGTGTATGTGTTATCAAACAAACTGTTCTATGTTTTGTGGGGGGGTGTTGGAAGTGCATGCCAGGTCTTTATATGGACTTAAACAGACATGCGCATATGGACCAACACTCTGAGAACAGCCACCCTCTTTTAAAAACCCTCATACATGCACGTACACACACACACAGACACACACAGACACAGCTTTTGCCAGTATCTGAATTTGAGCTGGAAGGCACAGGTGTTTCTGATTACTTGTACGTCAATGTTCTGTAGTTGCCATGGCAGCTTCAGAGCCTGGTTATTCTGAACGACTTCCACTGTGCCTTTCCTTTATTCTCTCAGACAGAAAGTGAGACAGGGGCAGTGGTACAAAGAGGAGGGAGGGGGACGGAGAAAGTGTAGAGGGACAGAGAAACAGAAGAAAGGGGGCAGATTTATGCATTGTCCACTCTCATCCTGTTTCTGTGGGCATATTAAGGCAAAATGGAGAGAAGCTGACATGTACTACCTCTGCATGTGCTTGGCCTTCAGTGCCTCAGCGCACCAGGACATCGGTGTAAGGACCACGCGGAATAACCTGAACCCCAAAATTAAAGAGAGACAGACAGATTTTGCATTGATTGCACCACCAGCTGTCTGCTGCAGATTGTGTGGGTTTTGTGTTAGCGTAGCTGCACTCAGTGTTGTGAGGAAGCTTTGCCTTGTCCTCACTCGTCCCCAAAAACCCATTCTCTACGTTCTGAGGAGGTGTTACTGTGTGACTGGGCGGGTGACTGTGAAAACTGAATTGATAGCCGCTCTGTTCTCATTCTAATAACTGTGCTTATAGATATGTAGAGGTGTGTGTTTGTAGGGTCAGTGTGCATGCATGTCTGTGTGTCATTGCACTGGGGATTTGTTGTATCTACGTGGGACTGTCTGCTAGTGGTATGAGTCAGCACTGTATTGTACAGCTGTCCCTGCATCCAGCCGAGGCTGTTATCCAGGGACACGTAGAGGCAGTAGATGGACGGGCCTTGGTCCCAGACCCCTGTGGTTGATCCATATCCACGGTCTGGCACTGTTCTGTTGTGAATAGGCTTCTTATCAGTAAGGGCCTGGCCCTCGTCCATATCATTAGTGCCCTCCTGCGTCACGGCCTGCCCAGCTCTCCACACATACGTCATCGTTGAAACCAAAGCAACGTGCTCATTCATCGGTGTGTACTTGTGTTCTCTGCCCTGATGTGTGTGTGTGTGTGTGTGTGTGTGTGTGTGTGCTGTGGCCCTAGGCGGCTGTATTGAACCAACTCTCTGCCACTTGATGGGAACCACATGTGGCTGACACTTGCCCAAAGATGCTAGGATTTTCTATGTGAAGTTAGAAACGCAACAACGAACAGAGTGCAGTGAACACAACTCTACTGAACCCCAAACACCACTCGATCTCCGTGGAAGCACCTTGATCTGGTTATATTAAACTCTCTCTTTTTCTGCCACCTCCCCCCCACCTCAGGACTGGCAGTTTGACGATGGTGCTCCCCCTCCCTCCAAAGTTGTGGAGGACTGGCTGAGTCTCCTACGGTCCCGTTTCCTGGAGGACCCGGGGTGCTGCGTGGCTGTTCACTGTGTGGCAGGACTGGGCAGGTAAGGCTTCTTGGGTAAAATGTGGCTTATTCTTTGCCATGGTTGTTGGTTAAGTTCCTGTTTTCTGTGGAGCGTGACTGCAGCAAAGTTGCATTGAATGACCATGTTTAGGTTATTGTGCTCCCAGGCTGCAGTGAGCCAGTAATCTCACTGTATTACTTGTTCATCAAGGCTGCAGTGAGCCAGTAATCTGACAGTATTACTTGTTCATCAAGGCTGCAGTGAGCCAGTAATCTGACAGTATTATTTGTTAATCCAGGCTGCAGTGAGCCTGTAATCTCACTGTACTATTGGAGGCACAGAGACAAAACAGGAAAGATTCTGAAGCAGGACCTGAGCAGGGGCCGGTACCATATAGTCGAATCTCCTGTTACAGCACATTTCATAATATGGTTAAATCGGGCCAAGCGTTAAACGAGGAGTAACAAGAGAGCCCTCAGTATTCTGCAGCAGAGACGGGCCTATGTTCCCACCCTTCTGTCAGACGCTGTTGGGGGAGAGGAGCAGTTGTAGCTCGCAACTGCCCAGCAGGAACAGGCATTTCTGAACAATTTAACTGTATGATACTGGTAAATCTTTGTATAAACTAACACACACACAAAGTGTAGCTGCTTGGGGTGTGTACTTTAGGAGAAACACACTACACACAGAATGTAGTGGGAGTGGAGCAATGAAACAGCAACGTGAGGAGTGGCCCCGACTCCAGGCGGTCTGTTTTGGGGGAGGTTAAACCCCGTCTCTGACGCACGTCTCCCTTCTCCCCAAGGAGCTTGCCTCAGCTCTTGACAGGATGCCAAAGTTTTCTTGGACCGACGTATTTATTTTCATACAGTTTCGGTTGGGAAACACTTTCAGCGCTTGTGCCCCTTTTCTGAGGGGAGGCTCACTGACAAGGGATGACAGGGTTCTGTTTGGGTATACTGTTTTGGATGTGTGTGTGTGTAACTGTACAACCCAGGATGGCAGCAGATTCATCCGTTTCTGGACGTTCACAGAACCGTATGTCCCTGTTGATTTTGAGAACTGCCATGTTTCTGTGGCAACCTGAACCTTTTCTCCCATGTCATTTTGGGAGACCCAAAACATTTCATGGCAGAACGAGCCCCGTTCCCTTGACCGTATTAGGAAGCAGTGTTGCGCTATAGCTTTTGTGGATTAAGCAGGTTTCTGAGAGTGGTAGCTTGTGGAGCTGAGAGCACATGGTCTGGACCATGTCATGGTCGTGTGGGGGTGGGTGGGAGACTTTACACATGCAGAACAAGTTTACAGGCACATAGGGACTGCTCCTGGTAAAAACAAGCTTTAATCTGGGTTCAGAGCTAGTTTTCGCTCCCCTTGTCCGTTGCTGTCAATGTTTTTGTTAAGGTTTCCACCGAACAAGCTGCACTTTCTATTATTTCCAGTTAGGTATAACTAGAACAGTATGGCCCCTTCCATTTGTGTAGTTAGGATAAAGATGCTGGCCCTGTATGCTGACCCTATATGCTGACCCTATATGCTGACCCTGTATGCTGACCCTGTATGCTGACCCTGTATGCTGACCCTGTATGCTGACCCTGTATGCTGACCCTGTATGCTGACCCTGTATGCTGACCCTGTATGCTGACCCTGTATGCTGACCCTGTATGCTGACCCTGTATGCTGACCCTGTATGCTGACCCTGAATGCTGAATGCCCACTCTGAATGCTATAAATGTCCTGTCTTGGCAGAGCGCCAGTTTTGGTTGCGTTGGCACTGATTGAGAGTGGGATGAAGTATGAGGATGCCATCCAATTCATCAGACAGTGAGTATCCCTGACTTTTTTCATGTCCGACTCTAATCTCTGTGCTGTTAAACTATTGCCTGATGGTTTACCGCTGTCCTGTTCTTACAGCTTATTGTTCTATACTCTTATTGTTTTATAATGACCTTTGTTGTGATTCCTACCAGTCATTAGTGTGCTGACAAGTTGTATGTACTATAGAGCACCGCATTCCCATACTTTGAGATCTATTTGTAGTGGAGGGGAGTTCTGTTTAGAGACATTTATAATCCAATTGAAGTTAGTAATTGTTTGATTTATGGTTCATCATATAACTATATTTTTTGAGATTCTGACCATTAGATGGTACTGTTTCTGCTAATTCTGACCACTTAAATTGATGTAAGGTTGGCAGTTCTTTTCCTGTAATGGTTTAGGTCAGAATCTCTGGTTAATTTGCCATATATGACAGAAAGGTTCATGTATTCTCTAGCGAGGTCATTATCGTAGCCAAATAGAGAAGACAAACAATAGCAAACAAACAACTAACAGACAGCAGCAGTAATGGCCCCATTTAATGGGCAGGACCATTTACATGAACTAAGTCTATCCGGATACGTGCTTTGACTCAATTAATAAACAATAACCAAACAGAATCAGATTGTGTAGCGGGTACAAAACCTAATCGCCAGATTCACAGGAAATATATTATTTATACAGCAATGCTCCAAACTTCTGGTCAGAGTGATATTTTTGTTGTGGTATTATTTGTGATATCTATTTGTGTGGTTAAGTGATCCTATACTTAGTGGATATAAACCTCTTCAGCAGAGCCCACTGCTTTTACACACTAAGATTCTATTCTGCTTGTCCTTCAGGAAGCGCCGAGGGGCAATCAACAGCAAGCAGTTGACCTACCTGGAGAAGTACAGACCGAAACAGAGGCTGCGCTACAAAGACCCGCACATCTTCAAGAACAAATGCTGCGTCATGTAACCCCGCCTCCACAGGCACCCCAGCCAATCAACTGCCTGCCAACGACCACAACCTGACCTAAATGGTTTCTGAAGATGACGAAGGAGCCTGTGGGCGCTGCCCTTTGCGACTGAACTATTATAAGTCATTAATTACACTGAGCTGTTTCGCCAGTAGAAGGGGGTGATGTATCTCCCCGGGGACCAGGGCCTGTTCTCTCATCGAGAGGGCCGATGGATCCGTTCACCTCCTCGAATGTGACTTTTCATCCAAGAGCAGGATGAGACAACTAGGAGTGGATGGCGGGTGTGGGCAACACTGGCCTCGATCATCACTATTAGTTAATAATGGAGACCAGTGCCAATGACTTGATTTGTGCAGGACTTGGTCGCGGTACATCTATAGCCCCTAGCTACCAGACGGTAACAATGCCTCAAATTGTCATCTGAATGAAATTAAATCCATGTGAATAGTCCTCTTTTGGTGCCTGGTTAGCCTTTTTCTCCCGGACTACAGCTGGGTTGCCTTTCTGTTAATTCCTTGTTCCAGTGCCCTGAAAATTTGTTTACTGTAATATCTGTCATGATGCCACTTTTTTTTAGCTTTAATATTTGGTGTGTCTGCGGGCAACAACCCAGTGGAGTGATCGTATGAACTGCACACCACCACTGACGTTTTAGACTGTACGCTCATACTGGCTTGTGTGGTGTAATGGGTGTGGGAAACAGAGTGGGTTAAGGTTGCTCCTAGATGCTGGTCTGGTGTCAGTTTCGCCTTATTTGAACGGATACGATGGGAAAGCTGACATTGGTTGTGAGGTGTTACTACCCTTCACTGAAACATGTTCCATTTTCTGTCCTTTCCTATGCTTTGTCATATGGAACGCTGTATGCAGTCTAGTCACAGGACTACATTGTCTCTGTTTGCTCCATGAAGCACTTTCATTTGGATTTTCCCCACCCACCCTTATTGACATATCTGATAAGGCTTACTACACACACAACGAATGCACATCAGAATTAGCTGTTTTCTAAGGTTAATAGCCGGGCTCCTCTATCAGGTGAATTATTGTACAGGTGTAGTTTGTTTACACCGCAGCAGATTGGGAGACTCATGGTCAGGGTCTCTGTTCATGTCAATGAAGTCCCCTTTCTGCCTACTAAAGTAACAACTTTCTGTTGTATAGAAATAATAAAGTTTATGTTTGTCAGATTGCTAATTTCTGGTGGTTTGGTTTGATGAGCAGAAGTGGGAATGTCTATTTATGTAAACGTGAAGAAATGAAGCAGTACGAGTCATCCAGTGTCTTAATTGTGACTTAAATTACTTCAAGTTACCCTCTGTTGAAGCAATGCTGCCATCTGCAGGACACACCGAATGATTACAAGATAATAATTTAATGTCTATGTCGCTCGATTGGATCAAAGTAATTCATATACTGAATACAAAAGTCGGCACAAATCAATATGTCTTAACAGGACAATTCAACGTCCGTTCACCAGAACACCCCCCACTTGTTTGCTAGTTACAGCGTGACCATGGCACATGCCTGTAAGTGTGCTGGGTCAAAATGTGGTGGGTTTTAAAACGCTATTAAAATGTCACCTGTGTCTAATGAACCAAACGACTCACCTCGTAGAACTATCCTCGTCGTGACACGGAAGCGGTAGCTAACGCTAGAAATTAGACCGCTTGCGGTTGACCGCATCCTCTTGTCAGGGTGAACGCGTATTCTTTGACCACAAATTCACAGACCGGTCCATACGGGTAACGTTTCGCAATTTCACTCCGTTCGGTGCCTTCCACTTACAGGTTGACTATTTGAATTGGAGCCGGTACAACTGACAAGCAAACTTAACATAATGGTGTGACGTAATTCAAAATGTAACGGCTGAGTGGCGCGTGGAACCAACTGCCGCAGTGACGTGGACATCACCTGGATGAGGCTGTGGCTAACCGCAAAAACGATACCGTTAATATTTCACAGGGATATCTGTAGAAACAGGCATCCCATCTAATCAGACAAGGGGGGACGATATTGTTTGTTATTTAAAATCGGTAAAATCGAGGACAGGGATACAAGCTTGTGGGCGATCTGTTACCAAGCTGTTCTGGAATGTTTTCGTGGTCTCCACTTTATAAATGACTCAAGAAAACCCAAATTGTTCAGTGTGAAGTATGGTTACCTACAACACCATGCACTGAGTGAGGTAGAAAACACCATGGGCTTATTGAATACATTTTATAAACACAGTCAGATATGTCACCGTAAATCTTGTACAAAATATTTGTTCGATGAGCCTGAAATAGCCACAACTAAAGAACAAGCATAATCACTGCAAAACTGCGTTGTGATAAAAACATTATGGATGACATGGAAAATAACGACGGGGTGATGCTGTTCCATGGAGAAAATCAAGTGTTGAAATTAACGAAAAAAACGTAAAACTACGTTCAAAAAGCTCATGTGCCATAGGCGACCACAAACTGTTAGGAAAAAAATAACAAGAAAATCAAGACAAATGACCGTCACTAATATAACAACCTCCGACCCATATAAAACAACTTCACACAAACATGTACTTTAAGGACATATAAAATAAATTTTATTATCCATTTTGCTTAATTTCTACATTGTAGTTGCATTTCTAGACACCGGCATCATGAAAAAAAAACGCAGCTACAGTTTATATCCGGACACAGTCGCAAGTAATGTTTCTCCCCTGTCGCGTGCCCAGATCTCAATATATAATTATTGTGCGGAAAAAGAAAAGGGAAACCTAATATCTTTTTTCTCTGTTATTATACTCAACATAAAAATGGTAGTTGCCCGGCCTGGGGGAGGCTACGGGTCCATCCCCAGTAGACTGTTCAGGGCTGACCTCCTGCGACGGCTGGGACCTGAGTGGCCAGAGCACTGGGGGATGAGATCACCGGAGATCCAGCTACATTAGCCAGGGGCTGTGACGAGGACATGGAGGTGATGCCTGGAAAGAAAAACACAGTCAGTGGTGGAGCCTGGGGAACATTTGTGAGGAGGAAATTTGGCACATAAACCGATAGTAAGCACTCCTGAATTGAACTGTTATAAGCCTTACATACTGTTATCGTTACATCCCATGGCTAAGTTACCTGTCATCATACTGGAAGAGCTGACCGGGGTGGAGCCAGTAGACAACCCCGACGTGGAACCCATCCTGGCCTGGTCTTTAACAATAGGGACTGGAATACGGACGGCACCAGTAATTAATTACCAACAAGACATCGTCACAATTATCGACAATCACGGCAACGCTAACAAACGGGTTAGCCCAAAACCAGGACTGGTTTGTTGAAGCAGTCGTTGAGTACAGTGTGTGTGTAAATTAAGTGCAGCTCACAGAAGTAAGGGTGTTCCATGGCCTCCCGGGCTGTGAGGCGGGCGTGGTGGTCGTAACGTAGCAGCTTGTCCAGGAAGTCCAGGGCCTCTGTGCTGACCAGGTGCTGGTTCTCACTGTGTACAAACCTCTCCCACCTCTTACGGGAATGCCTGGGAAACAGACAACATGTTAACGGTGAATGCACCACGAACATTAATCATCTGCCAATGAGAAATGGGAAAGACGAGAGTTTTGGTAGTCACACAGTGACTTTTAGTCAATGACAAACAAATCACATTGAACTGCTCCTAACGCCTGATCTTGCTCAACATGGCTGCTTTCAGACACTCGGACAGATGGGAAGAACACACAAAACAAACATTCAGGAATTGATAGCAACCTACCTGCCCAGAATGTCATTGAACCGTGGATCTAGCTCGATGTTGTATTTGTCAATGTAGTCATACAGGTCTTCTGTGCCCAGGACTTTAGCAATCCGTACTAGCTGCAAAACATGACATGCATTAAACACTAGGGGGCAGCCTATGTTTTACATACAGTACACCCCCTGTACTACTAGTGATCATTTCTCTCTGTATGACAGAGAAATGTTAGCAAGCATGCAAGAGGCAGTAAATGTATCCTCCTTTGACACTTAATGTTGAATAGAAAAAATAAAGTAATATAAAATCTTGGTTCAATGGGGTTTGTCTGACCAGCCAGCAGATTGATTCGATGCGTTTTTTACCTGGTCGTAGTTGTCGTGGCCGTGGAAGAAAGGCTCCTTTCTGAAGATCATACTGGCCAACATGCAGCCCAAACTCCACATGTCTAAACTGTAATCGTACATCTTCACGGGGCAGTCAACAGCAAATGACAGCAGAAAACAGGTAATGTGTGAAGGTAAAGGCGACATGAGAGTAAAATAAAATTGGGCTGTTCAATAAAAAATCTCCTGGATTAAAGTAATTACAAAAGAAACCACAGCAACAATAATCAGTTGTTCCCAAGATCATAGGGTAAAAACGTCAGACTACTACGGTTTTGAACTACTTGTTTAAAACATATAAAACAAGTGATAGAGGACTGACTGACCTGGTAGTCAACCAACAGCTCTGGACCTTTGAAGTATCTGGACGCCACTCGTACGTTGTACTCCTGAGCTGGGTGGTAGAACTCTGCCAAACCCCAGTCTATAAGGCGAAGCTAGAAAACAAAAAACGCACACAAACACCAGTACCGTCAATTAATAATATACAAATTACATAGATTTTTTACACCTTTTTATTGACATGGGGACCAAACATTTGTTAATAATCATAATTAATGTTTTTTTCTCAAATAACCCCAGAAACTGTCTCTACAATATGTCTCACTACAGGAATCAACATAAAGAACCCCAACAGCAGAAAAAGTCTATGCATACCCTTTGCAATGATTGAGCCGATTTCTACTGCGTTGGTTAAACACAATCACACACTTATCAATGATTGGCTAAATGCCTTGTATCATTTGGACCAATCCCAGGTGAGCCTACTTAGAGCAAAAGCAGCACTCTGCCCATAACTTACCAAGTAAACCCCCCAACCCACAAACTTACCAACATAACCCTATCAAAGACTAATTAGTACAGGTCAAAGAGAAGCAAATGAAAGCGATAAGCTAGTACCTTTCTGTGTTCGTGGTCAATCATGACGTTGTGTGGCTTCACGTCTCTGTGCATGATTCCCATACTGTGACAATAGTCCAGGGCCTGGAACAGAAACAAAAGAGACGACCGTACTGGGTCATGTTCATCAGGGCACACGGTCACAAAAAAAGCATATGTAATTTGCCACATTGCAAAGCCCTTTCCCGTTTCCTCTCCTAGTTTAATCTGTCTGAACACACCACATAAAATTGTCACAGTCCTTAGTAATGTAATAATGAAATGTTTATTTATACCCCACATCAGTCTAACCCTACACACTAGGCAACACAGCATTTAAACTGACTTCATGAGCAAATTGTGTGGCTGGGCTGGGAGCAGGGGTGAGGCTGAGCTGGGATGGGGGTGTGGCCACACTGAATTGGAGTGTACCTTCAGAAAAAAAGTACAGAAAAACGTCTGGTTTTCATCTTAACCTTGTAATTAGAGACTAATTCAGACAAAGTAGATAATTGCAATGCATTAAAAAATTGCAATTAATAAAAAAATCTAAAGCAGAATAGCCGCCCCCCGGCACAGCCGACCCAAAATGTTGGAATCAGCTTTCCCTTGAAACCTGGTCAGTGAATATATTCACAGCCCTGCCCTGTTTTGCGTCCTCTCACACTAAACGACTAACATGTCAATTGTTCCTACCTTTAAGATCTCGTACATGTAGAACCGTATATCGTAGTCTGATAGCGTTTGATACAATTGCTGGAAAAAGGCGAGAAATGTCACATATAACCATAATATCACAGTATATTACATGCATGTGGTAAAAGGAAAAGCCTTCCGATGGAAGAGAACCAACTAAAATCAGTGCTACTTACCTTAAAGTCTGTGTTGTTAACGTGTTCAAAAACCAGAGCAGGAGTCCGAGACTGCAATGAAAGAATATGGTGCATTTACAACAAACTCAGAACAGACATGCTTAGTAAAAAACACAAAAACTTCATTTTGTAGCAGACCATTACTAGATTCAGCCGAATTTTCAGCAAGAGTGGTAACCATAATGTACTGTCATATGTGCGAAGCAGTAAAATCCCATGCATTATAAGTAAGTTCAGGAAACTGACCACTGGATCCTTGACAATGTCTAGAAGTGTGATGATGTTGGGGCCGCCGCGAAGGTTTTCTAGAATCTTGATTTCCCGCTTGATTTTCTTCTTTTTTACTGGCTGTTGGGCACACAAGACAAGTTTCAGAACAAATATGTATTGTATTCGGAGATAGTTTGGGTCTCAGTACAAACCAGTTAACGGAGTGAAATCCGATGTTACCTTGAGTATTTTGACGACTACTTTTTCGTTGTTTGTGATGTTACTAGCCTCAAACACTTCACTGTATTTGCCCCGGCCGAGCTTTCGCACCAGCTGATAGTCATCTTGATTCCTGAGGGGCAGACAGAACCAAAAGATCAAGTGTCTTGTTTACAACCAATTAATGACACACACACTCCAATTCCTCAACCAGACAGTTAACCCAGATGCACAATAATAAAGGTGATTTAAATGTTACAGAGTGGACAAAATATCTTATTCTACATGCCAGAAAGACATGCTTGTTGTTCTACACCATACATGAACATTGTACTTTGCTCAGATAAGAAGCCCACTACAGCTAAACCTGTGTCATTGTGTGTGATAGTTATTTGTGTATCAGGCGGTGCTGTGGCCCATTGAACTCACCCCCACTCGACGACGTGTGACTCGTAATCCCAGTACTCCCGGGGTCTCTGTGTGTTTACGTCGGGGTAAACCCGGGACCGGCTGGTAACTGGACCAGACATGTTCAGTTGGGCAGGCTCTCTCCTTAGGACCTGCAGTGTCAGGCAAGGGGGTGGGGTTTGGTTGAAGAAATGCATGAAACAGAGACAAAAACAGACACACAATCACATACACACGAATGCTTGCATTGTGGAACCCCTGAGATCCCATGATGCACTTTACTAGTTGCATTTACTTGTTAAATCAAATGCTCTACTTTTTTGGCCAGACTCAATATATTTTATAGCATGCATCCACTAAAGGTTAGAGAGATATGGGGGTGCTCCTGAGAACATCTTGCACCTCCATTATAAGCTTATTGTGAACACATACGTTAGCAAAAAATATTCAGATTAATTGTAGCTACAGATTCTCTGTGTTTATATTCTAAATATTAACAATATCGGCTCTGTCTAATATCTATATTAAAAGGCTTTAGCAGCCAATATGTATTTTAATCTAGCCTACTATTGCAAAAGTTTTGTTGCAAAATAATTACTAAAACAATGCTTCCAAATGCTTCCAGACACCATTCTCTTCGTACATTTCGGTTTCCCAGTCGGATGGCG
The DNA here is from genome assembly GCA_029465975.1 of Dallia pectoralis. Classification (NCBI taxonomy): domain Eukaryota; kingdom Metazoa; phylum Chordata; class Actinopteri; order Esociformes; family Umbridae; genus Dallia; species Dallia pectoralis. The sequence continues at coordinate 8,320,433 of CM055753.1, forward strand.
GTCGTAACATGGAAAGATGAAAGTGTTGTAAAATGCCTCAAGGTGTGACGGAGGTAATTAAAGACAAAGAAAGCTGTGTGTATTTGTTCTTCCTATGGACAGACCGAGTCAGCTGGACGGAACATACTACACCATTTCATCAAAAACTTTTTATTTTTTTATCTTCGCACATTGGTACAGCTTATGCAAATTCATGAATGGCCTGAAAATGTAACTATTGTCGATCTGCTAGAACACAGCAGCAATAATTGTGCAACATTTTATAAACTGCCAATCATCATGAATGTATCGACGACCATAAAAAAACGAAAATAAATGGGACCCAAGGCCAATAAGGCTGGTAATGTAACACCAAAACCCATCCAGGATAATGTAAAAAAACTGAAAAATGGTAACCAACTTGTATACATTGTCCAACCCGTAACAATGGCTACCATGCATTGCATCATACCGTTTTGGTTTGAACACTAAGGCAGTTATTTCTTCATGTAGAGATACATTTAAAATGACAAATACATTCAGAGGAATGACAATGGACATCATGCATGTCAAAAGTATTTTGTATTGCACCATGTGAGACTGTTTAGACTACAACTGCCCTGATGACAGAGACCAGAGGTATGCCATAAGGCTCAACACATTCACACCCAGCATCTATGCCGTCTGTTTTCAAAGGCATATCAATTCACTGACTGTGTTGTTCACCTGGTAACTAATATGCAGCCATAAGTTTAACAAGTTCTATTGCTGGTGTTTGCAGAATGTTGGAAATGCCAGCGCGAAATACACGCAGTATATGTTGAGTGTAAAATCGTCTTTAGACATCAGTAATTGAGGGATTTACACCGACTTCCACAAAACTGGTAAATTAGTCAGAGGTAGGATATACTCAGGCAGTGCGATGTACTGGCCAGATTGTTTGGGAAGCAGTTCATTAAAAGTTTCAACTGTTTAAGCCTGTCTAGATCATAGACCGTAGTTTTGGTGGGGTAGAGGGGGACAGGTGGAAGGACCTATCATTACAGCTACAAATTCCAAGAAATATATGGCCTAAAATGAGATGCGCTAAGATACTAACTTTTAATAAATTGGACTACATGAGTCATAGTTTATATATAGCTACTTTTATGGACCTCGGTTCGATTTCTTAAATTTTCCAGACAGATGTCATGTCCAACTCTAACGCATACTGCAGGAGTTGGCTTATTTATTACAGAAAGATAAAGCCGAACTGACAGTCCCAGGATAAATGGGTAACACTTTAAATATGTAGCCAATTCTTGTGGTCATTTAATTAGTGGCTGTATTAACTAGTCCCATCACTTCAATTAAAAAAACAGTAAACTTAATAACTTGAAATAGTTAGAAATAAAAACATTCTTCCAACAAAATGTCCTGTTTTTAGCTTAAGACTGACTCAATAGTTAACAGAATGAAGCTGTCAAACTATGACTACCCAGCTAGCTAACCAAGGTAGAAGGCTTGGTCATTCAGCTTCACAATATACATCATTTAGCTGTACACAACGCAGTTAGTCAATAGACATCTAAATATATACATTAGATAAGTTACAATTATAGCCTGGCATTATTTTCAGCACCCACTGGGTAATGTAGCCTGGTAGCCAATCATTAATGATTAGCAAAATCCAGCAGTAACTACAGTTTAAAAATTCAAACATATATTACAGGTGATGCACATTAAGCACTCATATTGTTCTTCTAGGTACCAAAAAGCACATTTCATTGATTAAAAACCGCCCGGCTATCAGGCCAGAAGCCTAGGCCAGAAGCCTGGCGTTTTCTTAACCAAATCAAGTCTGGGTATGGGATTAGTAAATGAGGTTAGCATAGCCAGTTTAGCTAAACCGGCAGATCTTCTTTGAAACATTTATATACTCGGAGACCTCAGTAATGTTCAACTTGTCAATGTTACTTCAACACTCAGGTGAATATTTTATATCTCTCTTTTTGGTGATCATGGTTCACGCCCTGATAAAAGGAAAAGCGATAACTAGTCAACCTGTTCGCCGCTTGCTAACTAGCCGTGACCGGGAGAAACAGTAGTACCAGTTAGCTAGCTAGTAAGATACCAAACCACGATAAAACAATGTTGAAATGGAATTTACAAATTCATATTTTTCTACGTGAAAATAGACATTTTAACGTCCGCGAAATCAAGGAAATATAAAATATATTACCTCTTCCAGCTTCGGGATGAGAATATGGCGACACTGGACACAAGCAACCAGATAGATTGTAATAAAGGAAGGCAGTTACTACAGGCCTCCGCTCCACTAGATGGCGCAATGCACGTCTGTGCTCATTGAAAAAGCAGTAGAGAAGTAACAGGGCAACACCATGTGTACACCATGTGTATAGGACCGTAACAGCATTCTTGTAAACCCTACACATGATTATAGAATGAAACTATCTATTTTACTACAACACTGTTAGCTAAATGCACATTCACCGTTAATGTAAGCCACTGCACCAATGTGATAAGCAAAATCGATTATATTGTCCAAGAACTTTATCGTTGCCTTCAACACACAATATCTGGCCTTTGTCTGACAGAAACTCTCACAGCTAAAGGTATTCGACACCATTTGCCGTTGGATCACTGACTTCCTGATCAGGACAGACCACTTTATGCTGGGAAAGAACCTTGAATCTTATGTAAATGGTAGACCTACTGATACACACACTTTTCCTCTGAGATTATGATTTAACAGCTCTGCAAATAAACCACAACGGGAACATCAGTACTTTTACATTATTTACATTATAATCATATACATTATTAAATGGTGTTCTGTTCATAAAAGTCAAATGTGTCACTCAACGAAAGAGTTGGATTAAATAGCTGGTCCAATGAGTCCCATTTTCTTTTACACCACATGGACGGCGTGTGTCGGTGTGTGCCATGTACTTGGGGAAGTGATGGCACCAGGATGCACTGTGGAAAGACTACAAGGATGGGTTGTGCTGCTCTGGGCAATGTTCTGCTGGGAAACCCTGGGTCTGGACATATGTGGGTGTCAAATTGACAAGTGCCACCTATCTGAAGATTGTTGCAGACCAGGTCTACCCCTTCATGGCAATGGTATTGCCCCCTGCCACACTGCACACATTGCTCAGGAATTATTTGAGGAACATGATCAAGAGTTAATGTGTCACCCTGGCCTCTTAACATCCTAGATCTCAATCTGACTGAACATCTGGACAAGACTTGAAGGATCTGCTGCTAATGTCTTGGTGCCAGGCACTGCATCACACCTTCTGTGGTCTTGTAGAGTTCATGTCCCGGTGGGTCGGCGCCGTTTTGGCGGCACACGGAGGAACAACAGCAGGTCATAATGTTTTGGCTCATTGGTCTACATTTAATATCATCCACACTTTAACAAATCCTGTCTGGTATGTGCTGGTCACAGGAGAGCTCTGAATCACTATGTGCAATTTGCAAAGTTGACACTGAATGACCTTATTCAACAGTAGGTAATCTGGCAGGACACTTGATAACTGATAGTGTGAGTGCATTTGTGTCATCAAATCGTATTCAAAACAGATAATTACAGTGAAAGTTGAGAGGTATCAGGAGCAAACCAACACACCACCAGGGAAAGGATACTGTAATAAAAAATTCTGTAATTTGTATTAAATAACAAAAATACAGCATACAACGTTTTCTCCAACATTAGAATGGACATGCGTTAATAGCAGCAAATGCCAGCTATAATGGCTCACAATCATATAAACCTTCACTAGGCCAGGTCAATGCCATTGACATAAACTGCTCAATACTGTAGCCCTATGTTTTCTTACAGTCCAGAAACCACTGTTGTACCGTGAAGCTAGCTCCTAGTCCATTGAGTGTCTAAGATGGAACCCTAGTATTCCAGTGCACCCATGGGTGTCCCCCTTCCTATGCACATGTAAATCTGACCTTACTGGCTTTCAAAGGCTTTCCAGGCCAATGTTTGCCTTGAAAAGCAGCACCCAAATGGCCCGATCAGCCGCTCTATGATGTGAGGAAGAAATAGCTAATTATCCTTTTACACTTAAAGAGAGAAATCCTTTTAGTTCGGACCAGACAGAGGACTCCTTTGATAACCAGGCCAGGGCAGACCTAAATACCAAAGACTGGTGACGTGTGAGTGGAAACTCTCAAGGGGACTGCTTTCACCCATTATCAGCACTCTAACCCCTGTTCTGCGGTGGAAAGGTGCCTTCCTTTTTTTGCATCAGTTCCCCCATGAAAAGCCAGGAAAGGAAAAACCCAGATGGGTCGACTTCCTGTCTTGTCCGACGATGCCCCGAGTCATTTCCATTGGCATTTGTTCCGTCTGATAAAAAGGCAGAGAACCCAGTGGATCGGATGACCGGCGGCGGAGAGGAGGGAACTCACAAGGACATTAGTCTTAGCTGCGTAGGCTTGGTGAAATCGACCGTGTGGGCGCTGGTAGTGCCGGGTTTCCTTCTCTCCTCCTACGGGTTGTTTTGGACGCACATGGGACAAACCTCATTCCCCCAGTAAAGGGCTGAATGTTGCCTTTCATCCCCCAGAGAGCAACGGCAGTGTTTCCATTGTGTCCCAACCAGGGGGCAATGAGTTCGCATACAGCCTCTGTACTTTCATCACTCTGCATGTACCAATATGACCACGGTAATTGATAGCATTTTTTTTGCGCCGTTTTCATTAATTCAATTTGAATGAAAAGGGCCATGACACATTCACACAGCATTAGACTTGGAAATGGATTTGGCAACCATGTACAAAGGCATGCGTACATACAATAAGGACTACATGTGGCTAACCTGAGACTACAAAGTCTGCATTTTAAATTGAGATTATCCTCCTAGGTCCATTGCACAGATAATATCATATAGCTATGTAGTTTAAAGTGGTATAACAGGATAAGCTTCTGCCTGTGCCAGGTTAAGACGGTGGGTAAATTTGATACAATCTCGGATCAGCCCGTCAAGCTCATCCATGTGATTTCAGTCAACGGGATTGTGTTTTAATGAAACAGGTCCTTGTCTCATCAAAACCGTCTCTCGCCGACCTTCATCTATTCTCTGTATGCCTTGTTTCTTTTGAAGTCGGTTAACATTTTCTTCCCCAATCCCAATTTGAGATGAGGAAATTCCCTCACTTGAGATGCTGCCTTTAATTAGCTTACAGGGCAGGAAAGTACACCCATTTCTCTGACCTTTTGGACCGTGGTCAGAAGCAGTCAACTGTAATATGTGCTATTTCGGGACACAAAGCAACTAGTCCAGTGTTGTTCTCGTCTTTGACCCTGCTAACTGGCACTAGATCCCAACCGCCCCTCAAAAGGGCAGTGTAGCCTGGTGGCTGAACTTTATAAAGGCCGTGGCATCTTGTCTACCTCAGAGGGGAAAGAAAAAAACACACACACACAGCAAAGTAAGAGAAATATGATGTAAGCAATACCTTCATGTCACAAAAGGTTTTCTGTTGTTTAGCCTTTAGGGGAATAAGAGATTATTTCGCGAGAACGTAGGCAGGCAGGAGACATACGAAGCCTTACATTAAGCCACGCAATTAATGAAATCCAATAGGTATGAAACCGCTTCTTTTTTTCTTTCACAGGTTGTCCACAATAAGCAGGCCCCCCCCTCTTTGATCCCCAATGGACCTGGGGGATGGTATAAAAGGGCCACCACCACCCTCTGTGTCAGAACTAGTTGAAGTGCAATATTGAAGTTCTGTACTGTACGATTCAGGATCCAGATTCTATCCTCAAGGCATGTGGACCAGGTAAGTGGGTTATATGGATAATATGCATTTGTATACGTGTTTAATGAAGAACAGACAGATTCTGATTTGCCGGCAGATCTGCTCTGATTCTAGTCGAACGATTGACAATTGGCCAAAAGGTCAGCATTGGACTGCCAATGTGAACACTTTTGCTGTGCAGCTTACGTCGTTAGGTTTTCACCTATCGTTTATGTGATCAGCATATTTCATATTTTGACACATTTTGAGCGGTTGATTACTTTTGATTTACTTTTGAGTTGGCCGTGTGGTAATTTTTTGTAGAAACCAAAACACCCTCAGGTCAACGAGGGTAGGTTTTGAATCATTTCAATGTTTTTTAACCTGGCATTTCGATGGAAAGATTCCATTGTAGCCAGTTGTTTAGAACGATGTTGTCCTTGGAAACTGGAATTCAGAATAAAATCGAATGACTGAGGAATTAAGTAGCAAGGTCAAAGAGTCTGAAACGGATAAGACGGCCGTGTTTGGACCCGCACTTATTTGAACAATTTTGGCATGTTTTGAATATCTCTTCCAGGAATTTTCTCATTCTCTGCTCTCTGGCAGTTCTACTGGTACAGGCTGACAGCACCGTTAACAATGGTAAGTGTTGTTACAGACTAACAGACGCACACATCGTACCAGAAGTGCCATTTAGGGAACAGTCCGATGATCAAAAGGTGGTCGATACCCGTTGAAAGATATGCTGCCTGGGATGTCAATGCAAATGCATCGCATCTTCTATGAACTGAAATAATTATTATACATTGTATTTGGACATTTGACACTTTTCAGGACATCTTAAAAAAAGTCTTACAGAATCAGGGGAATTTCTTTCACATATCGCAAAAAAGCAACAACCGGCAAAAATTTGAAATGTACTCATCCGTGCACTATTTTCTAGGGTCTTTTTGACAGACAAAATGACGTGACCACTTAGGAACGTCAGCTGGTATCATAGTGTGTACAAATGTGTGTCTGTTTGGTACTTTCAGATCTTACCGCCCAAGCCAAAGCCACAGGTAACGACAGCTTCTGCATAAAGCTTATAGTTTCACCATTATGTGACTTCACGGTTATTCAGTGGCCCGTTTGAAAAACCTCCCCAAAGCCGTCCGATTCTGAAACAAATTCCCGTTTTTCACAAACAGATAAAGAGTCAGCCTCCGACGAAGCACCGACCGGTACGAGCTCCTGGCTGACAGGTTCCTTACATCTAACGCTCCATGAACCTGTGGTGTAATCTGTGGTCAATATGTTGTGTAAATATATACCAATGCACAACCATAATCTCTGATTCTTCCACAGGGAGCTTAAACGCCATTTCCTCTTACCAACCCAAGGGTGAGCTCAGCAAGGGGATGAGGGGTTTGGAGATGGCCCTTGTCTATGGGAGAGCGGGGGGGAACACTAGCGAGGAGCATTGAAGTGCACGTCACAGAGGGCATTGTATGAACTCGACCTCTGACCCTTACTGTATGTGGGTTTGGTCTCAGCGTACCCGGGTCAGACGGTTGGTTCACTGAGTCACAGACCCAAACAGTGGGGTAATTACTTACTGTCTTCGGTAAACACGTCCCCGTCGGAAGATACATCAAAAAGGGAAATCTATACTGAAGATGGAGGAGTTCAATACTACTACTCATGTACATGTTGAAAGTCAACTTTGACAGAGACGTTCATGTGACTCTGGAAAGTTCTTGACCACAACCGATTGAGACCAGATCGTCTCAGCAATGGGATAGGATAAGTAGACTTTTTTTGAGACGTGGGATTAAGTCTTAGTTGTAGGCATGTGAGAGAAGCCAGTCTAAATATTTGTGTGTTACATTAGAACCATCCCAACCGGAGGAGAGATAGCATATTGTAAATCCAATTTCTGTGGGAGATTTGTTTGACTGTTTGGTCCTACTCCGCCACCTAGTGGTACTACTTTAATGGTGCAACTTTTTCTCAAGTATAGTGAAGCTGGCTGGAACACATAAAAAAATATCGAACCATCCATGAATGTTAAATAAAGGGAATATGGCAACATTAAATTATTTAAAACATTTACAATGCAATTTGTATGCATTGTTATTATAGCTACACTACTGTCTAATCGTTTGGGGTCACTTAGAACATCAGACTATTCTTGTTCAGAGAAATTAAGGCTTCCATGCAAGAACTTGCCCAGAAACTGAAGATCTTAGTCAATGCTGTGTACTACCCTATTCACAGATAAGCGCAAACTTTCTCTAATCAGAATAGAAAGTGGAGTGGGAGGCCCCGGTGCAGAACTGAGCAAGAGGACAAACTAAAGTGTCTAGTTTGAGAAACAGACGCCTTACAGGTACTCAACTGGCAGCTTCAATTAATAGTACCCTCAAAACATCCGTCTTAACGTCAACCGTGAACAGGATGACAGCCTTCTAGGCACAGTTGCAAGGTAATGGTCAAGCATGGTAGAGGCAATAAGATGGCCTGGGGGTGCTTTGGTGGTGGTGAAGTGAGAGATTTGCACAGGGAAAAATGGTGTTGAAGAAGAAAGGCAATCACTCCATTTTGCAACACCCATAAAATCTGGACGACGGTTGATTAGGGCCAATTTCAACAGGACAATAAACTATTTAGGGAAGATGCAGTCAGCTGCTATTCTGTCTCTAATGAAGTGGCCAGCACAGTCACAGGAACTGAACCCCATTGAGCTGTTTGTGGGATCAGCTTAAGAAGAGTCAATCAAGACAATCCAACTTGTGGACGGTGTTTCAGGAAGTATATAGTTTAATCTCAACAAATTGAAAACTAGAATGTCAAATGTCTGCAAGGCCGCGATTGCTGCAAATGGAGATCTCTTTGACGAAAGCAAAGTTTCAAGGACACAATTCTTATTTTTATAAAAAATAATTATTTATAACCACGTCAACGTTTATATTTCATATATTTACTTTGCTATATTTCCCATTGAAAGTCTATTTATTCAACAACAAACAAACAAGGACATTTGTGACAAGTCACCCCAAACTTTACAACGGTAGTGTAAGTTACAGTACTACAATGAAATAACTGTTGGTAAGGCCTTTTTCATTCAATCATGCAGTATGACTGCTGTTTAGTAAATCCAACTAGATAAAACAAAATGTTGTTTTGTGTCATCTCTGATTATAGACCTAAGCAGCACAAGCACGGAAGTTGGACAAGATGGTGAGTACAATAGAGACATTGAATTAATACCATGCGACAACTATTGTAAATTAACACTGGTATAAGAATGACAATTTTGTGGATATCTAAAGTATCTGTGTCACATTTGTCATCTAACAGCTCCTAAACCTAACGGGGTGACTGGACCTGGTAGGTGATATTTTGTTATGGTAACCAGCATACAAATTATGAGAACAAAATGACATTAATGTAAGCCTACTATGAATGCACTTAGATTTTTTTCTTGACTGTGTTTACCAGTAGGTCTCACGGCAAACAGTGTTGAGGAACAGGATGGTAAGACCCTATAATAAAACAACAGGAACAAATACTCACACACAATTACCGTACAATTCAATCGTACATCAAACGTGGAGGGGAAAAAACTTATACATATTGAATGCATCTTTCTTTTAGACATTGAGAGCTCAGATGACGCTGTAAAAAAAAGAATTGTTCCTCCCCCTCCTCCTCCTCCTCCCGCGGCGCCACAACAACAACAAAAGTCCCGGAAGTTTGCGGGGCCGCGTGGAAACCGGAGGAAGGCCGCAGCAGCGCCGCAACAGAAGAGAAGATCGCGACCCTCTCGTCGCCATTCTCGCCAACCCTGAACCTTTACACAGACACACAGAAGCAAACACTTACTTTCAGTTGATTACATAGAAACCCCGAAAATATTGTACCTTTTCGATGTATACGCCGTTATATGGACACGTGCACGACCGCATGCACAGGGCGATTTTTTTTAAATGTGTTTTGGGCAGTAGTACAATGACTATTGTTTACTGTGACGCCTGTGAGGGAAACCTCAGCGTTGTGTTCAATTACGAACACACGGGAATTTTTCAGTGAATTTTATGTAGCTTTAAATCGACCATTTAATGTTTAATATATATTTTTTACATAAAAAAACATGCCAAACACCAGTGAGACACGGGGCACACGTGCATTATACATTATAACCTAGTGTGAACCAAGCAATATTACTGCATGACCAGGACACTGATGATAAACTCCTCAATTGCTCTCAATTCGTCTGTTGAAAATAGCAAGGACCTCATTCCAGAGAAAATACCTCCATTTTAAAAAGTGCTTTTTGCCATTTTGTCACCAGCCAGTTGTGAACTGGCAATATATACACACACTTTTTAAAAACATTTTGGTAATTCGGTTTAACTGAAAAGAAGATATATACTGTATACGTTATTGATCTTTAAATCATGTACAGAAAACATATATAGAAATCTCTGAATTCATATGAGTTAAGAAGGGTTACCTTTGACTGGTGCTACCTACCTAAAGTCTGGTGATATACTCAGCTGTGACATAGCTGTTAGTGGAGAGGATTTTTAAACATCCATGCTGTCAAACACAAAGCCAGTGTTTCAATCAAAAGTATTTTTTCTTTTTTCTAATCAGCATTTTTATACACACAGTATTTTACACATTATGTATGAAATGTGTTCAATGAATATCAACTTCAAAACATTACTAAGTGTAAACCTATATCTTTTACATAATATCTTTCTAAATAAACTTCATGTGAGCAAAGTTATATTTTTTCCTGACCATTCTTGAAGCATCTGTGATTCTGTCATTGCTAAAAATGAATCAAATTAAAGTTACATTTTCACATAAAAGGGGTTAACAAAATTCTCGGTGAGAAGGATACTGGTTAACATGTAAAACTGGATATTATATTAAACAGGGTATACAATACTAAACAGACAGGAAAATATGAGGTTAAATAGCATCAAAGTGCAAAATAAATGGCAGGATATTGCTCTGTACAATTGTTCATAAATATGAACACACATACGTCGTATATTTGCATGCTCAATCATCTCACTGGCCTAAGTGCACACATCCTTGTGTTTAAACCATAAAGCTTTCTGTGAATATTCCTCAGGTTCGGGCCCTGAGTGCATATCTTTCTTTTCTGCATTCTTGCATTTGTCCGGACTAAAGAAGGCCCTGTTTTCAAGTTGACCACTAATCAATACATTCAGAAACACACAGGCGGTATTCTTTTCCAATCCTCAGAGATAATGAGCATTTCAAGTTGTCGTCGTTCTTTGTAATAACAGATGTCAGTTTATACTGTAACAAAGCTCTAACGAAACCAAAAACATGCACATTTTGATTGAACTTCACCATCAAACAGACACCAATGACACGCTGCCTTCTTTAAAACCCATACGAATAAAATTGGCGTAACTACTGGATGCGTTGACTTCAGCGACTCCGTTACTGGGTGAATGGAGGTGACCTTACTTCACTTCAGGTAACCTCTGGTTTATTTCGAAGTGACACTAAATATTCTCCCACTCCCAGTACCCCGTGCTAAACCTGGTGTGGGAGGGGACCCCCAACACAACAGGTTATCTGTTCCATTCCCTTCATAAAGGTCAGGCCCTTCTCAGTCTCTCGGCCAAAGTCGATACCCGCCCCCGGTGCAGAACGTCCCTGTTGCACTGTGATGCCCGCAGCCCGAAATGCCCGCAGCCCGATACGTTCTTATCGGATGGATAAGCCCCAGGATCCGGCCTATGTTGCCTCTCAGCCGAATCTCACCGTGCCGTAGCTTTAAGTGGCTCAAGCCACCGGACCTATCCTATAAGGCTAGGAACCAGGACCAGCCCTTGGCCCAGTTATCCTAGATTCCGTCCCCAGTGACCTTTCGTTTCTCAGTGCGGGTTTGGACTACAGTGACACTCCACACGCTGGGTTGGACACAACACAACAGGCAGCCCGGTTCCTCTTTACGGTTCACTGGTATCTCTGGTGTCACCTTCCCTTTGCCGGGTTTCCCGTCTCTGCCACCACAAAACACCCTCTGTTGCTGGTGAAATTCACTCAGGTGAATTCACATGTTTATCCCTCTGTAGGGCTGGCACAAATACAATTTTTGTCAGTGCTCTGACTTAAAGGCTCTAAGTATTCACTTCAACGTGAGTCGGAAAACGTTTGACTGGAAAGAGTTCGGAAGCTATGAGCTTATTTGCTCGCAAACATCGAGTATGTCTTATTGCCAAGGTCACTCGAGCTTGTAGTCTTTGCGACAGAACATAAAGGTTTTGGAAAATCAGTCTATATTCTGAGTAACCAAGGTCAGGAATCACCAGATTTGTAGACTGAGAACTGTGGTCTGAAAGAGCCGTCTGTTGAATCGTCCTAGTGAGTCTGACCTGGTTCCCCTGTTTGACTCCAGTCAATTCCACCTATGGCCCACTAGATTGGCTGTCCAGCAAAGACACTCAGCATGTGTGCCTTTTCGATGGCAGGTGATTTAAGCTTCTAGGGAAATATCAAATGTACTATCTTTTGCCACGACTTGGATCAATAGGTTTCACCCTAGAAAAAAGGTAAACTGACTGCTAAAGTTACCGGCACCGATCGCCTATACTCAGTACCGTCTCGAAACACAACCACTTAAAAGCATTTGAAGGTTTCCTCCCTCCTCCCTGTGCTGGGTCATTCAAAGGTCCTCTTCACAGGCACTAAGTGCAGAAAAGACAAAGGCACACTGTTGGAGCCCATTACGGACACTTCTCTCACCGTACACGAAAAAGGATAAAGTGAAAGGCGATAATGTAAACATGAACGTGCTTTCTGAAATATCAGTCTCACGTCGGAAAATAACGCGGGAAATCACGGCATGGTCTAATGGATTTTGTCCTGGTTTTTGTAGGGACCTCGTTCCGAACACAATCCGTATTCGGATGCGGCAACTATAGAGCTCTGCTCAAGTCACATTTCGTGAGGTTTGAGTGAGCGCACCCAGAATTCCCCTGGGTGGTTGTATCATTGCCCTCTGCTGATAGGGACAAGAACTACACACAAGCGATACGTTATACATAAAACAATGAACTCATTCTGTATTCGTTTCTTTCGAAAAGACAAAATTGCAGCCACCTACATGTGGAACATGAGAGTGTTGTTTTAATGGTGGAATTTTGTCATTCCATATTGTATTTTGTGTGTATTTGGGCAGATCAACAGGTGGAACCAGCAGTAGGATTTATAATGTATATTACATGTAATACACATATTACTAATAGTTTCATGTTTGGATAAACTTTATTTTCAGACAACCAATTTCTATCTGTAGATGTTCAATGGATAGTAGTAGTAGACAACAAATTGCTTGCTAAGTTAAGGATTAGACGATTTTGGGTTTTGTTGAGGTCAGGATAAAGGTTACTTTAGGGTAGTGTTAAGGTTAGAATAAAGGTTACTTTAGGGTAGTGTTAAGGTTAGAATAAAGGATACTTTAGGGTAGTGTTAAGGTTAGAATAAAGGTTACTTTAGGGTAGTGTTAAGGTTAGAATAAAGGTTACTTTAGGGTAGGGTTAGGGTATGTATACATGTTACTGATAGTATCTGTAGGACATTCACAGATGCACATTTAGGACTCTCGAGATAAAGTGTTACCCTGTGTAACTAATAGTCTCATCCGTTATTTATCAATACAGTATATACGCACTTTACATAGTCTTTCATTCAAATTGCTATTCCGCAGTAGTTTCCTGAATCCACACAAAATATGTTCTCTTTATATTTTTTATTTTTAAAAAAACGTAACCCGGAGCATTTATTGTAACGTATTTGTAATTTTAAAGGGCCAACATTTCAGAGACCGCAATGACAGGGGGATTCTGGGGATTTCAAAGGCGTGTTCTAGAACAGTCTAAACATCGACGTCAGAAAGTCTGGAACGCGAACAGAAAAACAAACTAGGTCGTTAGGAACCCAAACAGGGAAGCTAGTTGCTCAGTGGGTGACTTCACCGTCATTAAACACGGTTACTGAGGTATGTTCAGTTAGTGGGCCGAAGGGTTGGAGGGCATTCGTCTGAGCAAACCGGTAACTTATTTTTCCTCTGCATGCATGCTTCCACCACCCTACACAGTTGCTATTGACACCGAGACACAAGGTTATGGGTAAAGTTTAGCAGTGAAACTATCTTCGCAAACATCACCCATAGTCAGCTACATGTATCCATTAGGCCTATTGAAAACGAGCTGAGTTTCTCGTTTACCGATATCTTAGGCATTTTGGCAAACTTAGTATGTATTGTGTCCTAAACATACAAAGGGTTTTGCAGGTTGAGTTCTTATACTGTCTGTACTTTCTGTACTTTCTCTCAGTTTCTCCCTCCCTCCTTTTTACTCTCTCTCTCTCTCTCTCTTTCTCTCTCTCTCTCTCTCTCTCATTAAGAGCTGTATGCATGCATGCCACAGGCTTCTTCTGTGAAGAAGGAAAACACAGAGCAATGGACAGTTTGGCTGGTCATCTTGCTTGTGCTTTCACTAAATGTCCTACATCTTTTTTTCCGGGGACGTCTGGAAGATTTACCTTCTTATTTGTTTCTGGATCCCTCATTGAATCCCTTGTTTCCCTGAATGACCTCTGTGTACTGTTTTCTGGGTTTCCTGTCAAGGTCTGTTTTGACTATAGTTGTATGGCAACTTAGAACATCCATGTCAAGCAAGCAGTCAGTTAGAATGGGATGGTTTCCCCCACACATTCACAGGCAATGGGCGTGTGTCCAAGGAAGGATTTACTTATTCACTTCTTGGTTTCATACAAAGGAATTTCTGACTCTTCATGACCACAGAGCCTAAACAACAATCCAGAAAGTGTCCAACGAGAGAGTAATGAGGACAATGACTAGCAAGCCATCTCTGAACACAACCATGAGTTCTTGTTGAAAGTGTTCCCTAAACATTTAACAACAGACATAACACAAGACTGTGAATCACACGAAATACAAATACAATCCGTCTGTCCTCGGAATTGTCACTTTTAAACCGGCGGCAAACATTTTCCACAGATAGCGTTGAGCCTAGTGTTTTAGTGACCGGTCTGCTTGCACAAATACAGTCATGAATAGTACAACAATAAAAATTCTTATACATCAAAAGAAATTATAAAACTGTCACCAAAGTTCACCTTGAAAAAAGGATACAATACAAAAATCTTCCACTCTTATTTAACCATTGGATAACAAAACCAGGAAGTCAGTTGACAAGAAATGTTTCTCCTGAGTTTTGGCCAACAGCAGTTAATACATTTCAAAGCATGGTTTTCTAAAGTTAGTCATAGTTGAGGAACTTAGTGTATTGCATTTTTTCAAACTAATAGATAGGTATCTATAACTGCTCAAACCCGAATGATGCCTTCACTACCGAAGCATTTATATGAATGGACATTTGTGCTAAAACACATACATTATCAAACACCATTATTGATATCCAGTTCTAACATTGGACATGTAGTTATTCAGTTCTAATAAAATAGTGGGTGTTTAGATATCCAGTAGTAATAGTGGTTGTTTAGATATTCAGTACTAATAGTGGGTGTTTAGATATCCAGTACTAATAGTGAGTGTTTAGATATCCAGTACTAATAGTGGGTGTTTAGATATCCAGTACTAATAGTGGGTGTTTAGATATCCAGTACTAATAGTGGGTGTTTAGATATCCAGTACTAATAGTGGGTGTTTAGATATCCAGTAGTAATAGTGGGTGTTTAGATATCCAGTACTAATAGTGGGTGTTTAGATATCCAGTAGTAATAGTGGGTGTTTAGATATCCAGTACTAATAGTGGGTGTTTAGATATACAGTACTAATAGTGAGTGTTTAGATATCCAGTACTAATAGTGGGTGTTTAGATATCCAGTACTAATAGTGAGTGTTTAGATATCCAGTACTAATAGTGGGTGTTTAGATATCCAGTACTAATAGTGGGTGTTTAGATATCCAGTACTAATAGTTGGTGTTTAGATATCCAGTACTAATAGTGGGTGTTTAGATATCCAGTACTAATAGTGGGTGTTTAGATATCCAGTACTAATAGTGAGTGTTTAGATATCCAGTACTAATAGTGGGTGTTCAGATATCCAGTACTAATAGTGGGTGTTTAGATATCCAGTACTAATAGTGGTTGTTTAGATATCCAGTACTAATAGTGGGTGTTTAGATATCCAGTACTAATAGTGGGTGTTTAGATATCCAGTAGTAATAGTGGTTGTTTAGATATCCAGTACTAATAGTGGGTGTTTAGATATCCAGTACCAATAGTGGGTGTTTAGATATCCAGTAGTAATAGTGGGTGTTTAGATATCCAGTACTAATAGTGGGTGTTTAGATATCCAGTACTAATAGTGGGTGTTTAGATATCCAGTACTAATAGTGGTTGTTTAGATATCCAGTACTAATAGTGGGTGTTTAGATATCCAGTACTAATAGTGGGTGTTTAGATATCCAGTACTAATAGTGGGTGTTTAGATATCCAGTACTAATAGTGAGTGTTTAGATATCCAGTACTAATAGTGAGTGTTTAGATATCCAGTACTAATAGTGGGTGTTTAGATATCCAGTACTAATAGTGGGTGTTTAGATATCCAGCACTAATAGTGGGTGTTTAGATATCCAGTACTAATAGTGGGTGTTTAGATATCCAGTACTAATAGTGAGTGTTTAGATATCCAGTACTAATAGTGAGTGTTTAGATATCCAGTACTAATAGTGGGTGTTTAGATATCCAGTACTAATAGTGGGTGTTTAGATATCCAGTACTAATAGTGGGTGTTTAGATATCCAGTACTAATAGTGGGTGTTTAGATATCCAGCACTAATATATTCCTCTATATTCTAGCACTGACTACAGCAGGTGAGGGGAAACATTGAATCTGGAACCTGCATTAACATTGAAGTCCACAGGTTCATGCTAACGGCTAACTTAAAAAATGTTGTTGTTGTTGATGAAGAATATAAAAAAATGTCACACTTGAAACTTCCCAGCCCTGGACCTTTTTTATATGATAGTGAAGTGTTAAGGCCTATCAAAACACAACTAGTGAACCACTGGGGTTTTCATCGACACAATACCTTAATCTTTAAGGTTTTAGGCAGGATGTTTGTAAAACTGCTAATGGGCATTATTATAATAAACGCGATCTAATGATTATTTGGTTCTGCCTTAGTTACAGTTAAAAATGTAATATAATGACGCAAAAAAAGCCTACCACACAACTGAGATTAATTAGAGATCGAAAACAAAACAACAAAACAACAGATAAACGTCAAGTTTGTCAGGGTGTACTTCCAGATGTACAGAGGTAGTCAGAAAGAAGCTACAAGAGACGACAAAAGAAACAAAGCAGAATCATTGACCGTCACCACAATCAACGGCCTACAGCTTAACCTGACATTGTTATGTGAAGCTTGGTCATCATTGTACGCGATGAAAAGCCACCTCTGAATGAGCCACGGTGGGCCTTTTGCGGTCGTCGACCACCGCAATGCTAAAATAACGACGCGGTAGAGTTAACAGCAGGGAGTTAATGGGAGTGGTAGCTAGCTAATAATCTTCTATTCTGTTACACTCATCGTCTGTTAGTGTTGCTTCACTTGTCGTTCTGTTAGCAAAGGATCACATTTGCATCTGAATGAGCCAACGACGGGTCCTCTGGCCAATATAAAGAAAAGACTCGATGAGACAATCACATAACCCTGCCAGGGGGTTTTCTTTTCACGAGAATCATGTATTCATCGAGATTTGTTCGCCTGTGACAAAGGAACATCGGGGCCGAGCGTGAAGTTGGGTCAGAACAATGTGAAACACATTGTGATCAGTTGAAATGAGTGTGATTGGAATATAGAAATAGTTTCTCCCTGGGTTCTTAGATTCTAATATGATGCATGGCTGTCCACGTTAATCTTCACATTACGTTACGTCTCACAATGTAAAACGCTGAATCATAATTAACAAATGAATCCTGCCTCTAAACAATAACATGACTTACCTCTTCCTCTTCTTCCCTTACTGAACGAGACCAGAATAGCATTAGCAAGTCCAGGGTGGTTTAGGGTGGGAGGAAAAAATACTGGGGGTGTCGAACGAAAGTGAGTGTAACGGGATTACTAGTCAATGCAAAATGATAAACAGACCGGTGACAACGTCAAAATGGGGAATATCTCTGGCAGATGAATTGAGTGGAAAAATATTATTTGAAAATTTGACTTTAACATTATGCAGGTGTTTGCTCGTTGTCCAGTTTGTATTTATGCTAGATGTACAGTTAACATTCGACATACTGTCCCTTTAAACAAATCAGATGCACTATGTGCATTAGGGGAGATAACTGCCTTCATAAATCCCATGGATGCTCTGTTCAGCAAGGTTAGGGTTCATTACATTTCAATTCAAGTCAATTTGTGAAGAACATAACATTCAATATTCCTAGACACATTTTAATGGAAGTTTGCTTTACCACACACTGGAATTACATTTGAAGTTTGCTTTACCACACACTGGAATTACATTTGAAGTTTGCTTTACCACACACTGGAATTACATTTGAAGTTTGCTTTACCACACACTGGAATTACATTTGAAGTTTGCTTTACCACACACTGGAATTACAATTGAAGTTTGCTTTACCACACACTGGAATTACAATTGAAGTTTAGTTTACCATACATTGGAATTACAATTTAATTTTACTTTAGCATACACTAGAGTTCCAATTGAACTCGCAACATCCGTTAATTTATCCATGGCTGAATCACTTTAACAATTCAATGAATTTGTTCATGTATGTTGATATTTTCAGGCAACTTCTCATTTTTACACACAAATACTAGTTGCCTTCACCAAATAGCTTAATAGAACCACAGAACCTAGAGACCCAAGTCATATTCACAGGGTGCTTTATAGAGGAGCAGGGTGAGTGCTCTGGAAGACATTGGGAATCAGTTCAGATTACGGATGACATGGAGCGTTTGAAAACAACCCAAGAGGTGTGCAAGCTTCACCTATTACCCTAATTTAAAGGAGTGTGATTTCACCCATGCCTCAGTATGTCCATCCGTCTCCCTGTGAGTATCTGTGAGACCCTGGCTCCGCCCCCTCGGAACACAGGGAGGGGTGAAGGTATAAAAACGGCTGGTGTGCCCTGCTGACAGACTATAGACTTACGGGAAGATTAAGAGGGACCGTCGTGTCATCTCTCCTGCAAACACTATTCTGTCACAATGCTTTCCCGGTAAGTGAATAGTCGCATAGGACAACTCAGTTAATTTGCCATCCGTAGATATGTTCATCTGTATCTGTGTATTTGCCTGCATACCTGAAAGAAATATGCACTGACTGTTTTTTTTAAATTGATAGTTATTTGTTGATATTTTTTTTTTGAAGGAGGTTTTATGCTATTTCTAAATGTGGGCAATGTGTTTTTTATTGTTATCGTTTCAGTTTTGCCTCTATTCTTTTCCTTTATGAACAAAGACAATGGCGATGAATCTGACAAGAGATTTAGTAATGAGGCCAATTGGGCTACAATACATTTAAAATAAACACTAAATCACCCAGTACCACCCATCGCTAAAAGTTGAATATTCAAATAGATCCATCCTTTTACAAGCACGGGAAACAAATGTTGTCCTGCCTTCTATTCAAATAGTCATTTTTGTTTTGCATCGACCAGAAACACTAACAACAAATGGATGGCTTTTATGTGTCTCTACCTCTGAACTGGTAAACCTTTATTGTTCAAGTTAAAAGATTGCTTCTTGGTGTTTTCTATTCTCGCAGAACACTGTTTGTTCCTCTGATCTTGGCTTTGGCTGGTCTTGCTCACTCGGCCCCTGTTACTGGTGAGTTTCATCTACGAAATCTAATTAATGTCAGGATGTACTTGCAAATGAACAAATTGTTAATTCTAAGTAATGCACACTTGGAATACAAAGTGCTAGTGGATGGCTGTCCCTTTATTAAATTCTTGACATCGCAGGCTTGACGCCTTAACAAAACAAAATGTTAATCATTTCATGCTTCACCTTTGTTGTCAAGTCTTATCTATACGAAACCGCGCTGTATAAGCAAAGCAAGCAAATACATCAACTGAAATTGCCATTGCACCACGTTTGAGTCAGAAATTTACATTGTGTCCATCACGCTACCGTCTCTCCCATCCAATCACAATGGGAGTAGTCTGCGTCTCCACAAAGGCAGTGTAATCAGAACCCAGGTCTCTCTCTCAGAAGACAAACAGGGCTCTGTTCTCCGGGAACCTGTTCTGTTCCCCAGGACAAGTAAAGTGGGCCTCACATATGATCTCTTAAAACCGAGCTCCCTCTCCACAACCCACTAATCATACTCACGTCTTTAACGCTCTCACATCTTTCACTTGCAGATGGAACCGACCCGGAATATGATGGTAACGTGTAATTTGTGTTTCTGTCACAATATTCAGGCTAACCAGAGTAATTTGGGGGCGATAAGCCAATAATTACGGGTTCAGTGTTTGAAATCAGACTTTTGTATCAGAAGGGCTATATTTTAACACTTTCCAATGGTGATATTGATTTCACAGCGACATATGGTGATGCGTTCACTCGAAAAACAAATAAGTTTAGTCAGAAATCGTGTTGGTGACGCAGTAACAATATCATTCATTGTGTTGTTTTGCAACAGGAGCGGCTGCATTGTTAACACCCACTAATGGTAAGTCCCTCTGTTCAAAGCTTTCGACACCACTGAGGTAAATCCTTTGATTTCGGCGTGCACCTTTGAGCGTGGAAGTTGTGGTGCTGAATGCCTTCTTTGTCTCAGGTGTTGAGCTTGATGGCGCTACTACAGGCCGGCCCACAGTTGATTTAGCACCTGAAGAACCTGCAGGTTTGTACTGATTCACTGACCTACGATCTATCTTGCTGATGACTACATGCGGAATGTGCAAACTAACGTGACATTTGGTGTCCCTCACAGTCACTGATTGGACAGACTCCACAGAGCTGACTGGAGGTATTTAACTGTTTTCAGAGTCTGTCTTTTCATCACATTAAAAAATGTTGAGGAAAGATTGAAAAGGGTATTTCAAAGAGGTCCTTGATTAATTCCTCAATGAACCATTCCAAGAACACACAAGTGTAGTAATGTTAAAAAAGGAACTCAAAAGGTTCTTCAAGAAAAATTTAAACTAACTCAGGAACACCTGAAAAATCGACCAGGAACCTATATCTTTTTTTTGAGTGCTGAACAAAACTAATCTCTGAGTGATCTCCCCTAAAGTATCCGTGAAGGCAGTGATCTCCCCTAAAGTACCCGTGAAGACAGTGATCTCCCCTAAAGTACCTGTGAAGGCAGTGATCTCCCCTAAAGTACCCGTGAAGGCTGTGATCTCCCCAAAAGTACCCGTGAATACAGTGATCTCCCCTAAAGTACCCGTGAAGGCAGTGATCTCCCCTGTTTTCAAGACATATTAATGTCATAAAACCTTACTGTGTTGAGCAAACTTGCTGAAGGCTTACTGATGACAGAAGAAATCAAATGGGTCTCAAAGTCATGCCAAACATTTAGGCATGCGTAAACTGTGTATCCCCAAGTTATACCAGAAGTCCCAACGTTAATTCCATACCAACTGCTATAAATGACATGTCTTAGAATGACACCCAATTTAAAGAGACAGTAAGCCCAATCGAAAAACTATAACAATCACAAATAAAATGGTAGCTTATATTCTTCTGAAATCGATAATGATTAATACAAGCTACATTGCCAAATGTCTGACTTGAATTCAGCGGATGTTTTGTTCTTCATTTATCAGATGCCAATGATACGCTCACGGACACCAACAGTGAGTAAACATTATTGCCCGGGCAATATAAAACGTTGTACAGTGCAGTGTTTAGTGTATATTTCCCTCAGGGGGAGCATTTATCTCATCTGCACTTTTCCTTCCAGATGGAGATTCAAGTGTGGAGGCCACAGGCACTCCTGATGCTTCAGGTGAGCTCTAAGAATGCAAATACAAACGTCAATAACATACAATATACATATTATCAACCATTATAAATTATAGAATCCTGTGGAGGTCGCCTATATTTTCAATCATGAATTTAAAACAAATTAGTGTCTGTTAATATTTGTGAATGCTAAACCAGTGAATGCCATCGTGTTCCTGTTGTGGTAAGACTCGAAACATCAATGTTATCATGTTTCCGATGCAGCGGAATCATCGGACCGCACAGATTCGACGGAGATGGCAGGTGAGTGAGGGGAGAGATGTTCTAGCCAGCCAGGGACACAGCTGTCTTACTTCCAGGCACTTTCGTTACTTCCAGTATTAGAGAGAGAGTTGGCACTGCCGTTACATCCAGTCTCAGAGAGAGAGTTGGCACTGCCGTTAATACCAGTATTAGAGAGAGAGTTGGCACTGCCGTTACTACCAGTATTGGAGAGAGAGTTGGCACTGCCGTTAATACCAGTATTAGAGAAAGAGTTGGCACTGCCGTTACTACCAGTATTAGAGAGAGAGTTGGCACTGCCGTTACTACCAGTATTAGAGAGAGAGTTGGCACTGCCATTACTACCAGTATTAGAGAGAGTTGGCACTGCCGTTACTACCAGTATTAGAGAGTTGGCACTGCCGTTACTACCAGTATTAGAGAGAGAGTTGGCACTGCCGTTACTACCAGTATTAGAGAGTTGGCACTGCCGTTACTACCAGTATTAGAGAGTTGGCACTGCCGTTACTACCAGTATTAGAGAGAGAGTTGGCACTGCCGTTACTACCAGTATTAGAGAGAGTTGGCACTGCCGTTAATACCAGTATTAGAGAGAGTTGGCACTGCTGTTACTACCAGTATTAGAGAGAGAGTTGGCACTGCTGTTACTACCAGTATTAGAGAGAGAGTTGGCACTGCCGTTTCTTCCAGTCATAAGCATTTTTTGCAGGCGATCTTATCCAGAGCAAATTACAGTAGTAATGCATATATTTTCATACCGTGTGCCGTTTTGTGCTTGCATGTGTGTGCTTGCGTTAACTTAAAACGTACAAATGCATCAGAGGTGTAATCAAGATGAGGGGGTTACTAATTGAGGGAATGAACCGATGGCAAAATAGAAAATGAAGTAAAATAGAGCTGATGAATATGAAGTAAAATTAAGAATCAAACATACAATTAATTTCAGATGCCTTGGAGGTCGAAACAGAGACTGTAGAATCTGCTGATTCAACAGGTGGGCAAATACACAACAAAACATTTCATTTTCTTCGTTTATTAATTATAAAGTCACAACATTTATCTTTAATATTTATATGATTTATTTTGTCTTTTGAACCTTTATTTTCCTAAAGTGTCCTTTAATCATATGTTTAGTGTTCCAGTTAATGTTAACACAAGCCTGAAATTATAACAGACCTGGTTAAATTAGGTAAAGCAATGACTCATAATACATTTGAAAACGAATTATTTCCATCACAAAATGTTTAATCATTAACACATCATCAATTAGTATTGGTTTTGCAATACTGACCCAGTTATTGTGCTGTTTGACAGACCCCAAAACAGATTCTGATTCTGTTAAATCTGAAGAGGCCACAGAGACTGCTGGTAAGTACAGGTCAAATGTAGTGAACTATATTTAGTTTATTAACATTTATTTATGTTCCAAAATACCTTTGAGACCACAGTATCTTCACAGTATCCCGATTACACCAAGCCGATGACAATCAAGCAGTACAAAAATAAGTTGTTATCTACGTCTTTACATACAGAAATAGACTACAGTCATAGAACAATCAACGCAGGCAAATTATGCAAGATGTAATCAAAGGCACAGTCAATTTCAACATGAACATTCCTCCATGGAGAATGTACGAATCAAGCTGTCCAATAGAAACCACGGCATCACGTTTATTCTGTAGGAGCACAGTAACTAAAAAGCTGTTTAACATGTGGAACATTGAAAACGTATTTTGTGCCTGTGTTTGAAACGTACTAAACATATGCCTTTGTATCATAGCATATGAAGATTAATTTGTACAAACAAAATCCAGTTCCAGCGGTTACTGACGTCAGTGTAACGTGGAGTTATTAAATATTTAAAAGGGCCATAATACATCCATGTTGCTATTAAATTATGATTTCAGACTCTGCCGATGTGGACACGTCTCCAGAAAATGTATCCACAGGTAAATCTTCAAATCCCATACATACAGATTGCACCCCCTCAGTTAAAACCCCCAAATCAATTAAATAAACATCTCAGATGAATGGATTTTTTGTTGTTGCATTTTTCACCGTGGTTTTGTCTAAAAGAAAAGTAAAAGATTAGTATATTTACTAGCCTCCAATGTTGTCCTCTGTCTTCATGCAGATGAAGACGACCAGAGTGACAAGGACGACAGCAAAGAATCGGACGAAAACACACCCGGTATATAACCTCATAACAGTTATAAGCAGACAATATGTTCCTTTGTCTAAGGGCAACCTGATAAGGTACCCATAATATAACACAACCAACTTTGTGTCTTGTTTCGAAAAAAACGAAGCAGCGACAGATGTGCAAGCGGACACTGCTGGTGAGTATCAAGTTTGGTTCGCATCAGTAATATAAGCATCTTTTAATGGGCTACAGTTTAATTACATGAATCAGGTGTGATTGTAGATGTGACCAGTGACGAGACAGGTGAGGCCACCGATATGGACCATGACAACGACAAAAGTGACTCAGGTGTGTTCCGCACACGTTTATGTTCCGTTCACATTTATGTTCCGTTCACATTTATGTTCCGTACACGTTTATGTTACGTACACATTTGTGTTACGTACACATTTATGTTCCGTACACATTTATGTTCCGTACACGTTTATGTTCCGCTCACGTTTATGTTCCGCACACGTTTATGTTCCGCACACGTTTATGTTCCGCACACGTTTATGTCACGCACACGTTTATGTCACGCACTCGTTTATGTTACGCACACAATAATGTTACGTACAAGTTTATGTTCCGTACACGTTTATGTTCCGTACACGTTTATGTTCCGTACACGTTTATGTTCCGTACACGTTTATGTTCCGTACACGTTTATGTTCCGTACACGTTTATGTTCCGTACACGTTTATGTTCCGTACACGTTTATGTTCCGTACACGTTTATGTTCCGTACACGTTTATGTTCCGTACACGTTTATGTTCCGTACACGTTTATGTTACGTACACGTTTATGTTACGTACACATTTGTCATAACACTTTTGTTTCTTTGCCTCAAGAGGATGCAGATGAAGACAAAACCCTTGGCTCTGACTCTAAAGGTGAGTCCAGTCTGGGCGTTTCTCAACCCAGAAACAGTTATTGTTAGTTAGGGCTGGTGACACCCAGGGCCTGGTGCTAGGTCCATTCTTGTTTTCAAGTTTGGTTACTCTATACTATAATAACAAAAACCCTATTCACGATGTCTAACCACCATGTCACTTGTCTGCAGATGCTATAACAGATGATAGCAAAGAGGATAAGGACAGTTCGCAAGAGCCAGAGGCCACAGCAGTCAGTAAGAACAGTGTTGAAGAATCAAAGGAAGAGGCGGACAGTAAACAAGATGACTCCGACTCCGATTCAGACAAGGCCAAAGATACAGACAGTGACAGTCAACAGGACACTGACACAGAGGACGACAAGCCAGACAAAGATGACCACAAAGACAGCAAGGAGAGCGACGAAGAGAAAGCACAGGTCCCGAAGGAGGAGGCGAAAGAGCGGGAACTTGAAGAAAAAGACAGCGAGAGCCAACAGGACACCTCAGAAGACAACGACAAGCCAGACACAAACGATGAACAAGACAACAACAGTGACAGCAAAGACAGCAGCGAAGCCCTGGCCCAGGTTCCGGCACAGGAAACAGACCTGGAGGTGAAAGACACACCGGAGAGCCGGGAACCGACTGAAACAGCAAGTACTGAGGAAGGAGGCGACGTGCGAGACCAGGAGGTTGGCCCTGGCCACAGCTTGGAAGACGATAGCCGGGAAGTCAAGCCTTCAGAGGGTTCGGATGAGGCAGAGCTGGTGACTAAGAAGGAGATTAACCTAGACATGACAGAGTCAGAAAGTAAAGAGAGTAAGGGAGACAGCCAGGAGAAGAGAGAGGTTGACACTGAGACTGAAGCAGACATCGATAGTAAGGAGGTGGTCAAAACCAGCGTTGCCTCTAAACCACATGACGATAACAGTGAAGACGACTCAGAGAACCAGCCAGAGGAATCTGATGATAGCTCGATGAAAGAGTCAGAAGGTGTGGTTACTATCACGTCCGGTCACTTGATCAGGGAAACGTTTAATACATAAATCGTTAGGTGACATCTCAACCAAATGTACATGTAAACCATGGATGTCTGTGCCCAGTGAGATGTAATTCATTTATGTAATACATGTTTTGTATTGTCAGTGGTAATGACATCATGTTGTGGTAACTGAAACACTTCTTTCTGATGCAGATTCTGACAATTCTGACAAGGATGATAAGAGCAAAGATGACACTGGTATGTATCTGTTTCCTTGAGCTGTTGTACAACTGACCCACGCAGAACTGTGTCAATTTTTTTTTGCATCATATGAAATTTATTTTATACACATTATCATTTTGTTTTTCATAGATTCAGATGATGAATCTGATTCAGATGCTGAGCCAGACGCAAATTCGCACACAGGTTTATACTCTGTCTTGAGTTTAAAAAAAATCTAAATATTTCTGTGCTCCAGTCGTTCAAATCTCCTTTGGTTTTCTGTGGACAAAATCATTTGGTCGGGTCAATCTTTCATTGATTTAACATTTAACTTCATTATTTTATACTGTAAATCATTCTGCCCTTTAGATGAGGACGAGACAAACGAGGATTCCCATGACGAATCAATGGAAAAAGGTAATTATGAGTGTCAAAGCCATACAAAAATCGTGAAAGTTTGTCACTTATTATTCTGTATGACCCAGTCAGTGGTGATGGATTCATTTATTCATTTTTTCTAACAGATGACGATAAGGATGAGATGACCAAGGCTGAAACAACAACTACAGATTCAGATGGTAAGGTCCAAAACTGACGCCTTTCGGTAGTTACAAATGAATCGCCAAACCCTTTAAAAGCTTTGAAAAAGCGTTGTTCCTGTGACTCTGATGAGGTTTCTCTATATTTGAACAGAGACAATGAAGCCTGAAGAGAAACCTGTGCCTGACGACATAACAGAAGGTATACGGAAAGACAGGACAGCCCTGCCAGAAGCCTCACACAGCTCACGACAATAGACATTATGCGCACACAAATACACATGCATGTGCTCACACGCGCACACAAATACACACGCACGTGCTCACATGCGCACACAAATACACATGCACGTGCTCACATGCGCACACAAATACACACATTGTTTTCATGTACATGTTGTTATCTGAATCAGGACAATAAGTACCTGAGTGATACGTTTTCAGAAATCTTGATAGGAGGATTCCAGGCTTTCCTTCTGATTCCAGGAATCCTCCATCCAGGAAATGTGATGAAAGTTTTTCTCAATCCCTGGGTGAACCGTGTATTGGTTTAACCATGTAACTTTATTTTTTAAGCTGAAGCAGCTCTGGTTTCCGAACAACCTGATCAACTGGATGACATGGCACAGGGTAATGATAGCCAGTTAACTTTGAAGCTTCTTAAAACTAACAATATTTTTGATACATTTAATTCAGCAAAAACTTTGCCCTGAAGCTACCCTTCTATCACGTGGAGGTCACCGATTATTCCGCATGTATTCATTTATCTGAGATAGATGTTTTTTTTCATTTGATTCCCAGTAGCTGAGGTGGCTGCGACTGTCCCAATAGCTCTGTCTTAGCGGTGTTGTTCGAGCCCTGTGGATAGAATTGAAAAGTCTAAAAGGTAACAAAGTTGTATCCTTTGGTATAAAACTTCACTTTGAAAACATGGATTAATATAGCAGTTTTACCTGAATAATTCTCTTATTCCAGACTCGTCATGGTGAAACCCACGGAAAAGTAATCCTGCAGTAGTCAACAAAAACAATTATGAAACGTTTGTCATGAGTACCTTAAAGCACCCCTGTCACCCACAGAGGTGAAAATGCTTATATGAAATTATTTAAGTGTTTTGATGTTATCTTTTTACCCACATGTTTACATCTCATGGGTCGTTAGATTTTTCATAAATTGGCCAAATTCTTAAAGATGTTTTTTGTTAAAAGCAGTATATTTAACATTGAGATGTCATCATTATATTTCTGTAGCATATTGATCAAATTCTCAAAATGTTTATTTTACAACACCCATATGTCACTTTTTGTATGATTGCATTTAGTAATTCTTGGTTTGCTAAGGTTCTGTTATGGGTTTCTACTGTTTATCTTTTGCTTACATATTATGTGTTGCTGTTTCATTCTTGCCAGAAAGCTGAATAGGCACTTTTCAACCGATATTGGCTGCTACGTTTGAAAAATAACTCTTACTGACTCTCAGTACAACATTCCTGACTCCAACTGACTCTCGGTACAAAATAAGGTCATATATATACAATTAAATGTACATATATGTTATTACATTATTATGTATTTGATAAGGTGTACGACAAATCTAGAGAAAGTACAACAAAAATTGTGCTTCGAAATGGTTTGGGAAAATTGTATAATAACATTTGAATAGACATATTGAGACCTTCATTTTAATATTACATTGGAGAAAAATAAAATAAAGATTGAGTAGTCAAACAATATTTTTGCCAATTTCTGAGGATAAAAAAGTGCGTGTGTGTGTGTTTTTGTGTATGCAGATTTTCATGGTGAAACATCCACTTGGCCCTCCATAATGGTTCAATAACTTAACTTAGCATTAACATGGTGGAAAAAATAACAGCCTTTGCTGACATGTGAACCTTTGTGCCTGGGAAACTGGTGGTTTATGGCCAGCCATCTGTGGGGATATTTTCCAACTGTCACTGTAGCGGCATTCTGTAAAATAAATTCTGTGTAAGAAGTAGGACTAAAGTCAGTCACTAGGCGACCAGAACTGTCAATCAAATAATCTTGAGTTGGGGCACCTTATCGATCTGCTGCCCTGGTGCTGACCATATTCTCTTTTGATTTTATATTACCTTTTATTTTACCAGGTAGGCTGATTGAGAACAAATTCTCATTTGCAACGGCCACCTGGGGAGAAGCTGGGGATTGAACCCAGGACATCATACATACAAAGCATGCACTCTACCACTGTGCAACACCAACTCCTCCAACTCCTGCTCTGAGAAAATATGTTGATGACTTATAAAGATATATAGCACAAAAATAAAACATGCCACAACCAAATGGAATAAAAACACCCACTAGCAAATCAATCCGTAATGTTTAAAGTTGTCAGGGAAACAATATTAAACAGTCAACGACAAAGTAGAAATCTTGTCTGAAAAGGTTCAGACAAAGCTGGCGCTGTTTTAGCTGTCTGAAAGGGTGTCAAGGGTGTAACATGGTCATACATTCACTGTCATTGAAAGGTATAACATGTTCATAAAGTCGGTGTCAATGACATCTTCCTATAATAAAGCAGCATGTCATGAAACTGAAACTGATTTACCAAAAAACATTGATTGCAATCGAAAACATTTATTTAAGACATTCCACTCATATCAATAACAACGATAAAATATTTTCTGGAAATGTAGATATCTCCAAAATTCAAGGTCGTATAATAAGTAATTAGGGCCAATGGAACGTTAAATGTACCAGTCATCATGAAGCAGATACAGCATTTGCGAACATTGCCCAGCTCCACGTCGCCATTGACAATGCTTGCTAGTGTATCCTTGGCCGTATAAGCTTACATCCTCAGAGCACAATGCAATCTGGCACACAAGAAATCAATGCATCCTTTTACCGTAAACTAACAATGAGAATCGTACGCCTTTTGGCACTTCTCAGGCATTCTACATTAGGGTAAAACCAGAGCAGACAGAAAGTATTTGGTATAATATTCTTATCTGTTAAATATATGACATATTGTACAAATGAAAACCATCTCAAAATGTCAGCTGACATGTGGGCTCTCAGGGCACATCAGGGGATTAGTAAAAGGTCTCAACTTTGACCTACGATCAAACTAGCCCTAAATTAGCATGTTATGGCAATTTAAAATACACTCATCTCACTCTCGTGACTTACAGTAGTCGGAGCATGTTCAAATTCGTCTTGCCAACACCAGCCATCGGATATATCTATAAAAATTGTATGAGCTATCACACATGAATCAGCGTGTAAACAAATGAAGGCCCTCGACTTGGTGAGATAGAAAAGCTCAGTCATCTTAATGACTTTTCCACAATGCACCAGTGTCCACTCTGACCTGGCTATGAAGAGAGACCCAGAAAAGGGCATATGATATTATGTTCTCCAGATCCAAGAGGACTATATTGCATAACCCGACCCCAGCAAATCGGTTTAGAGAGGTTTACCTTTCAAAGGGCCCTTGAAGCGTGGGGGGCCTTCTTTGGTTTCAAATAAATCAGACGTGGTGGTCCCGACTGGACGTCACCTGCATGCCGGAGGAAGAGGAGAGAGGTGAACAAAAGACAAAAGGGCCCAAACAGCTTAGAACAAAAAAGGCCTGTGCACGGCTGCCATAAGGGTGAGTACAAGGTAACTCGTTTCCCTTTCTGGGAATAGCTTGTCACCTCTAACCTGACGGGTGCAAATGAAGATGGCCACAGAGGCTTGAACCTGTTTTTCAGCCTCAAAGATAAACTGAGAGGAATTTTAAACACAGTTTACAGTACAGTATTCTTGCATTCACAGCTCACTTTTACTTCCCCAATTGCATCAATGGGACAAAGAAGATTTGAGCTTCGATCCTGTAACCCTCCTTTTCTTCGCATTTGAGCCACTTTGTTGTAGCTTTGCGCGAGTGTTAGATCACTGTTCTGTTGTAAGATCCATGTCCAGTTTTAGCTTCTTGACAGATGGCCTCACACTCACCTCAAGATTGACCTGGTACAATATGGATGGAATTCATGGTTTACGCAATGATGGCCAGTTGGCAGAAAAGCCACCCCAATAATGCTACTGTAAACCTACAGTTTCAATCATATCTAAAAATATGTATTGCATATGTTTTACATAATGATGCGAGCCACAGTTGTTACCTTTGCGTCTACATCTATATTGCCCAGAATAAGCAGTACGTTAATATCTGCAGCCACTGTTTGTTTAGCAAGAAGCAAGGCACACAATAATAAAATGATAGCAATTATTTGCTATCTTAGTCCTGATAAAACTGTTATGGTTCACGTTTCATCAGGATATCATCAGATGAAAGCTCTAGGAAAGCTCTTGTTCAAACATGTATGGTTCAATATGACCATGTAAAATGCACCATTCATGACGACAAGCCATGTTATATTGTAAAGTAATTTAGGTAGCAAGCAGTACCCAGTCAGAATTGGGATGATGAAAGCCTGCCGAGGGGAGGGACTGGGTCAAACCAGGAAGTATCTTCCCACCAGAATTTGAGAAACATTTTGACAGCTGCCTATATCGATATATCGGCTGATAGGAATATTGCTGGACGATGCAATGGCTCTGTCATTCAGGGGCGACTGCAAGTACAGAAATCGACTTGTGACGTGATCGCTGTAACATGGAGGCTTTACAGAGATAAACATTCAAGAACATACAATTACATGCAATTCTTCAGATCCTGTTAGTCCTTTATTACATATTCTGCAGTAAGAGCCTGTGCTGTTAAACATACAAAGCAGATAACATCTCTCAAACATTACACAAATCACCCAAGGCTCCCACAGGGTTATAAAGCCCATTGAGTTTAAGTGATAGACTGTGTAGAAACGGAGCCAGGCCAGGTAGAATATTATGCTCCAGTAGGGGGGTTGGGGATACAACACAAGTCCTGCCCCTTCCCAAGATAGGGGGATGACACAGTATAAAACATATAGCCGTGCCCAGTGAAGCATCAGGAAGTCTAAAACCTGTGTGCTAATTGCTCTATGTCAGGTCCTGAGTTTCACAACATAGACCAAAACAAACCATGTTGTCAAGGTGAGTGAACAATAGCTGCACTTGTGCTTCAGTACGATGGTAATTGCAGTTGTTAGTATGCACAGTTAGTAAGCACAGGTTACAAATGTATTATTAATGCATTGTTATTTTATATGGGTGGAGTAATACAAGAATGCTTCATGTAATCTTTAATGGACACCGTGTTCTATTTTTGTCTTGATGTTACACAGTTAATTATTGTTTTGGAATACTGTGTCTAGTAAAATATCACATATATGTATTTGAGGAGAAGAAATGCATGCATGCAAGGTATGAGAAAGATATCAACTTAATGTATGTGTATGCAAGATTAAACCACAACATAATATCATATATTGTCTGAAAAAATTATTCTCAACTTGAATCCTAGCCAGATGAAAGGAGAATAATATATTATTTATTTATATTAAGTGTCTGCTTAATACTTATGCCATTTCTATTTCTTTCTTGTGTGGTTGTCTTTTGGGCAACAACAATATCAACAGTTCCTGTTGAAGGAGTGGAATTATTCTATACAAAAAATTGTTGTAATAGTATTTCTTATTTTTTAAACAAGTTAACCACCGAACGTCTTCTTTCGTTCGAATAATAGAGCGAGATACAGATTGTGGTTGAGGACTGCAATGAGGAACTCCCAGAAGAGGAGGATGGTTGGAAACGGTAGGTCGGAAAACAAAAAAGGAGAAGAGGAAGAAAAGAAGGGGTGATGAGATGAGAGGGGGAGAATGAGAGAGAATGGAACAGTACAATTTGTCACGATACCGTAGAACAAGCACCACATAATGATTCAGGCAGGTTGTATTCGCTCTTAAACCAGAGACAATTGTTGACGATCAGAATATCATCAGCACATATTTGATGTAAACCAAAGTTATTTTACAACAGAGTATTAGAGAGGATAGAAGTGGTTTTAGTGATATATACGTTCTCTCACACAAGTTCAAGAAGACATATTTTTTCCCATCGTCCCATAATGAATTGGAGCACGGTTGGTCTAAAGGTTTTTATAGTTTGTTCATCCACTTTAGTATTTCTATTTGGTTGATCAGTTTCTGTGTGATTGGTTAGCACACGTGTGGAACGCAGAAACACAGGACTGTTTTACAAGCCAAAGGTTCTCTTAACTTCTACAATAAAAGTCATTCTGGATTTGTGTGTCTATCTAATGACTACAACGCTAATGTAAAGTAATGGGGATGAAGATATTCAGAATGATGGCCAAAGGAGATATTGAACATATGAATGACAAGCGCATCGGAACCAAGATAGATTTGAGGCATTTGGCCATCAAACTGCAAACACAATATTTCTATACTTACGTTCCCCGGATCTCTTCATCGAATGTGGATTCAACAGGAAAAATAACACATTAGTGAGAATCAAATTAATTTAAATTTATGGGATTTTTTGGGGATACTGCAAATAGATTCAATAGATTGATGTTTTTGAATGGGTCAACATTCATTCGCTATGTGTCCATTTGGGTTATGTTCTCTTCTGGACGATACAAGTAGGTGTCCAGAAGAGGGTGCTGTTGCACTGTTTAACGTCCATTCTGGTATATTCACTTGCTTCTGCCATGTCGGCGTAGATGTTCATTTCCATCTGCGGTGGTTTCACATAGTCAATTACAAACGGCTAAATAAGAGAAAGCTGTGGCATCCAAGTTTTTAGGACAAACTTCTCAAAAGTCATGCAATCAATCATTATTCTAACCAAAAACACGATTTGCATGAAGTCCACATTAACAGCTTATTCAATACTGCGTCAAAGGCCTCAAACAATCTATAGACACAGTAGCCCAAAAGCTGTTCAAGAACCAGGGGCTTCGCGTACGTTATTAGTATATTATGAAGCGTTCACATTAGCAAAATATGCTTCTTTTCAAATCCATTCTGAGCTCTCCAGCTCCTTACAAACAAGTGTTTAAATACAGATTTTTTAAGGCAACTGGCCCAAAGATAAACATATGAAATGGGTTGTGTTGTCTAGACTAGGAGGGTCAGCTTTATTTCAGTCAGCTGAACTTATGTTACTGAACAGAGATAAATATAATTCCTGTGTAAATTCATTTTTCTATGTATATGCTGTAAAGAATGGAAAAGCCATGCTACACACACACATGGAGGCAACCATACATTCACTGACCTGCTCCACGATGTAACTATAACTGCCCTTCTGAATCATTCCGGTAAATAATTTTTCAAATGTGTTTAATTAACAGCTTACCCGTCACAAGTGGAAACCCAGTGCTCACCAGCTACGCCCCAGCTCACCACTCGTGACATAACCTGACAGTTTCAGTCACACTGTATGGTTTCTGTAGTCAGGAATCAGTGCTGGCCATTCATAGAACTCAGTGACACTAAAGGTCTAAATGGTAAACAATGTATCTGCTTTATACAATGCGCTGTAATGAGCTGTGGTTTTTATTAATTTGCATAAAACCGTTGGCACAATAAATCAGTCATCCAGACTCATGGACTCACCAACCTATGGTTTTCAGAGGACTGTCAAGCCTGGTTATATGATTGTGGACAATATGACCAATCTCAATCTGCTGTTTAAACTTCTGGCTGCATCGACAGGCACTCCTCATGGTTCAGTTCTTGGGCCAACCCAATTCTCTGTGTATATTAAAAAAGTTGTGCTCACTGCTGGTTACTGTTTTATTCACCTTTACACCAACACCACTATCCTGTACACAACTGGCACCACCTTGAACCCTGTGTTTTCACCCAATAACATAGGTTTTAATTACAAGCGCAAATACCATATTTGACCTCTACCTCTTCCCTAAAGGCACAAAATGTATAATTTCAGTCAGAACCAATTTTTGCCTGCTTGCCCGTTAACATCCTGGTTCTGAGTAGGTAGGTTCCCACCAACAAATTATGTCGGATATGGCCCGTCTTGGAAGTTAATTCCAAAACGGGCTTCTTGTACGGCAATAAGACATCCTACACCCATGATGCCAAACATACCCATCCTGACAATCATTGGCTATGGCAACAGACTTCCCACAAAAAAAGCTCCCCAACAAACTTGATATAATTTAGGACACAGAAATTTGCTTTGTCACCAGCTCCCCTTCAACCATGATGAATGTGAGATTTACACGACGGTGAAGTGGCCCACGCTACACTCATTAAACCCGATTCACAGGTGCCAACTTATTTCCAGCTCCCTTCCTGGCAAACCCTCTTCTATAGCTTACTCCTTGACATAGCCTATTTCAATAGTAACCTCTGCTCAGGTTGAAAGCTCTCGATAGTCCCTCCTAAAACCCCCAAGCGGTGCTGACACAGTCAGAAGTTAATTCTGAGTTAACCAACAGTGTTAACCAACCTATCTCAGGCTGCCGAAGAACACGCACAGTCATGGAAACACGGGTCTGTTGAGGAAATGTACCGTCTATGGATTCTATTGGGTTTCCTTCTCAAATGACAACTTCTGCCATATTCAATGGTTCACTACTTCACTTACTAATGACCCTAATGTAACGAACTGCCTCTGTCCCCCTTCATGCCAGGGTTGACACTCCCCCTGCCACCTCGGAGTGGCAATTCATCAAGGACAATGTCTTACACCTGTGTTTGTTTCTCACCTGTTTTGTGTTCAGTTCGTTAGTGTCTGCATTTAGTTTGGTCTGTGTCAGTTTGTCTGGTCGGTCATTATTAAGTGTTAGGATTGTTTCAGTGTTTCAGTTCTTATGTTCAGTGCCTGTCTTGCCTGCATAATGAATAAAGACTTCAAATTAGAAGGATTCTCTGCGCCTGTGTCTATCTCCCGTCATCTGCCAAGGGCAGATCGTGACACCTAACACTAACGTGTTAAATAACGGCTAACATAATAGCATTCGTGTAAGCTGACCTGTTCCGTATGTATACTTTTGTCAAGCGAAATAAAGAGAAGGAACAGTCAAATACTTCATATAACACCCAAGGAACTAAACCTGCATTGTTGTATCATTTTCAGCAGCTATTTTTAAATGTACATGTAGTCATTTATAGTTTTCTTTGCAATTTTATCGTGTTGTTTTTTTTCAATCCACTAATTCTTTTGTCATGCAACACAAAGAGACGGAACAATCAAATACGTCATAGAAACCCAGGAACTAAAGCCGCATTGACGTATAATTTCAGCATCTATTTTTAAATTTAGCTATAGTTTGTTTTTATCAACCCACTAACACTGCACTAACACAACTTTAGTCAAAATGTAGTTACATCCCAAGAGTGTTCAAAGTACTATGACAAAACCTCCTCACATTTCAGGCAATCCTAAGAAAGTAATATTCACATGTTAACTGGGAATTTTTTTTATATCCCACAAAAAAACTAATATTTTCTTTAAAATGTCTATAATGTGCCCATTAACTTAGTGTTGTCCAATGATTTCTACTTTCTTCTTGTTAAAGATTTTAACTGTCAAATAGTAACCAAAGACAGTCATTGGTTATTGAGCTTAACTCTGGTTTGCTAACAACAAGAATAGGGGTTTAACACAGATGGCTAAAAGCACAAAGTTAACTTGGGAACATTACAATTAAAGGGTCATCAGCCAAAAGACTTGATTCTAGTCTGTATTCTTATAAGAACATGACACAGAAGAGAATTCTTGTCCTTTTAGCTGTTTAAAGCATATTGTGTGGGCTGATCTATAGCTAGACTACTCTACTTGCCAACATGAATCTTAAAAAAAACTATTCGTTTAGGCAACACCTTCAGGCAACAACCGTCATCATATCTATGTCTATAGTCTGCTAATCAAAACAAATTCTTGAGCCAATACAATATCACAAAATGTTTGCCACCAAAACATTTTTGGGGCCAATATGATGACACCCTGGGTGACTTACACAATGACAGAAGCCTACTTGTAAACATTTTGTAAAACAGAAAACCACAAAATGAATAGCAAACAATGTACCTTGCCATTACACTAAATCATGTTCTTTAAGTGCTGCCCTGTTGTTGATAGTGTTTGAACTAGATTTCTAAGTCCAGGACGTGACTGAATCTGTGTCAGAGAACCTGGTGCTTAACGCCATGTTCAGTTGTGCTGAGATGTGTCTCTACTGTACACTTGCCTTATCACATTTTACTTAACACCTAGAAATTCCAATTATACATTAAACATAGGTTATTTTGCATGAAATCCTATCAAAAGCTTCTTACAGTTGTCTTTATGTGATGATATTTTTCATGCCTGGTAGACGTTGGACCACCACCTCAAGGTCAACCTTGTTGAAGACAGAGCTGCTCTTCCTACAGGGCAGGACCTGTCCACTCAAAGACCTCCTCCACATGGTTGACAACTGCTCACAGTTTCCCTATCCCAGGGGGTAAACAAGCATAGCAGGATCAAGGACAAGACAAGGCCCTAATGTTGTCCTCTGTGACGTCCTGGTAACGTAGAGTAATAGCCATATGGAGGTGCCCATTTAAACTCCTCAGTGACATGCTGGGAGCTAACAGGGAGGTATGCTAAGGTGCCTCTGTAAACATTAACATTTATCGATCACATAATGTCCAATGGGCTGGTAAAAAATAGAGCTCTAAAAAGAAATTACAGAAAGGGAATGTGCTTTGAGATTTTGCCACAAAGTTCTTGACATGGTCTTTATTGACGCCATAGGATTTTCAGCAACGCGTCATGAGTTTTTGTGAACGAGACACGATTTTTGTATCCAAAATTTGTGACATGCACACGTAAAAGGTCGTTTTTTCGTGTCCTGGACAAACTTTTACCTGTGAATGTCACAAAAATCGTGTCTAATGCACGAAAACCTGTGATATCGTGTTGAGGATTTTACAGGAAACTGCAATGAAGGTCCCCATCTAAGAATGTTCCCTTTGCAACATCCCCCTGTGGTCATTAAATGTTCACATAGGCCTGTCAGAACTAGTTTAGGTTACCTAATGGGATTGCTGCCGAATGTTCTTGGAACATTACCAGTTGGCAGTGTTGGAACGCAAAAGAAAAGTGTCAGAACGTCAGTCCAACTCACCATAAACTATTTTTAAAGGGTAATACAAGCTATTTCTCTACAACACTTCTCTTTGTCTCTTTGTTTTCTAGGGTGTCTCGAAGGCTCAGCCCCCTTAGAGAATGAGCGGAGAAAGTATAAAAACGGAATTTAGATTTATAATAAATTACAAAACACCTGAGTTCTTCTCCATCGGTTAAGCCAACTCGCCACAATGCCAGCACGGTAAGTGAACGTCAAAACTGGGGGGTTCGAATCCTGAATGCTGATTGGTGGATGTATATTGTTGCTGGGATTTGTTGCATTTTGCCAATATACCACTGCTAAAGCATTGGATCAATGCACTCTGCAATGCATTGTGACTGACAATTTTTAGCCGTGGTATATTTGCTTTAAACGAAAAAGAAATACCAAACCTAGTAGTGCTTCCTGTTTCTGGCAAGATGTTATGCAATACCTTTTTAAGTAGTGTTACGACACCTTATGTAATATTTATTTTAGAAAAATATTTCACCCTGACAAATGATTATTTGTTTTGACTAAGTGACGGGTTGTAATGTAACCATGTTTATTTTTATGTGTACCAACAGAACATTGACTGTTACTTTGATCTTGGCATTGGTTTGCCTGGTTTTCTCTGCACCCATCAATGGTAAACAAACAAACACTACATCATTTAATTTTAATGGCAATGAAACAAACTGTATGCCAGGAATTTCTTGCAAGAAAACATTAATGCCTTTTCTTTTGTCCCAGATGGAGGAGATCCTGAAAACCCAGGTGAGACCGTCAATATTATTAAAAAATAATGCAACAATAATGCAAGAATTTAAAGCATCAATCCTAACCCAAATAAAAGTTTGGTACAATACTGAACAATAGGCTGTAACAATATAACTACGTAAATTCAGACATAAGAGTTAAGAATCCAGACTCAGACTATCTAAATATTGTTCAAAATACATTTTGAGGATATTTTGTGCTTGTTTTGTTCGCAAACATATGTGTTCATTTTCACAAGGTCTGTGTGCTAGTCTGACCTCAGAGTGTGATACAGACAGTGATAGAGTTGACTGAGTCTAGGACATTACCCATGACCTCTTAAAACACCCATAAACTGATGAACGGACATCCTGTCTTTTGTTTTTCTTCCCCACAGGTGACAGTGAAAAGATTTCATCCCAAATGTCAGCTGGGGATATGAGTATGTCTTTCTACATTAACCTTAACTAAACTCTGATTTCACCAGTCATCCAAACCTGTCATTGGTATCAATCGACTCTCTGCCAACTGACTCTCTGCCAACTGACTCTCTGCCAACTGACTCTCTGCCAACTGACTCTCTGCCAACTGACTCTCTATCAACTGACTCTCTATCAACTGACTCTCTATCAACTGACTCTCTATCAACTGACTCTCTTTGGTGTTGCCAAATGGAATCAAAACAGATTTAGATCGAAGTTATCCCACTGATCAACACAAAAAAGTTGAAACATCAATATATTATTTAGATATACTAAACAGAAATTAATTGATTAGCATTAGTATTCACCCCTTTATTCAATATTTGTGGCGGCACTTTTGGGAGAACATTTTGCAATGTGTCTATTTGGATATGTCTTGGCACAGATGGACACAGCAATTCATTCTTCTTCGCAATATCGTGTAAGCTCCGTCAAGTTTGTTGGGTACTTTTGTTAAACAGCAATTGACAACTTCTTCCACATATTCTCAAATGGACTGAGGTCTGGACTTTGACTGTGCCACTACCAGGACGTTAACAGCTTTGTTTTGTGTATTTTGAGTAATTTCTTGAAGATTAATCTTCTTTTAAGTCGCAGGTCTTCAGCAGATTTAATGCTGCCAGCACCATTTCCAAACATAGCATTGAGGTCAAAAAGCTATATTTAGCTATATCGTCAGACAAATGACTTTTATTCTACTTTTACTCTTTTACTACTTTTACACCCACACTCCTTGTATCAAACTCATTGCCAAAAGCCACTGTCTGTTGTTAGTGCTTTTCTTTTTGTCACTGTCACAAAAGATGTGTGTTGTTTATTATGATTTCAGACACCAAATCTCCAGTAAGTGACTCCAAAGAGTCTTCAGAAAGTGACTCAGAACAGTCTTCAGAAAGTGACTCCGAAGAGTCTTCAGAAAGTGACTCCGAAGAGTTTTCAAAAAGTGAATCCGACAAGTCTCCAGAAAGTGACTCCAAGGAGTCTCCAGAAAGCAACTCCAAGGTGTCTCCAAAAAGTGACTTCAAAGAATCTCCAGAAAACGACTCCAAGGACTCTTCAGAAAGAGACACCAAGAAGTCTCCACAAAGCGACTCGAAGAAGTCTCCAGAAAACGACTCCAAAGAATCTCCAGAAAGCGACTCCAAAGAATCTCCAGAAAGCGACTCCAAAGAATCTCCAGAAAGCGACTCCAAAGAATCTCCAGAAAGCGACTCCAAAGAATCTCCAGAAAGCGACTCCAAAGAATCTCCAGAAAGCGACTCCAAAGAATCTCCAGAAAGCGACTCCAAAGAATCTCCAGAAAGCGACTCCAAAGAATCTCCAGAAAGCGACTCCAAAGAATCTCCAGAAAGCGACTCCAAAGAATCTCCAGAAAGCGACTCCAAAGAATCTCCAGAAAGCGACTCCAAAGAATCTCAGAAAGCGACTCCAAAGAATCTCAGAAAGCGACTCCAAAGAATCTCCAGAAAGCGACTCCAAAGAATCTCCAGAAAGCGACTCCAAAGAATCTCCAGAAAGCGACTCCAAAGAATCTCCAGAAAGCGACTCCAAAGAATCTCCAGAAAGCGACTCCAAAGAATCTCCAGAAAGCGACTCCAAAGAATCTCCAGAAAGCGACTCCAAAGAATCTCTAGAAAGCGACTCCAAAGAATCTCCAGAAAGCGACTCCAAAGAATCTCCAGAAAGCGACTCCAAAGAATCTCCAGAAAGCGACTCCAAGGACTCTTCAGAAAAAAACTCCAAGAAGTCTCCAGAAAGCGACTCCAAGGAATCTCCAGAAAGCGACTCCAAGGACTCTTCAGAAAAAAACTCCAAGAAGTCTCCAGAAAGTGAGTCAAAGGAATCTCCAGAAAGCGAGTCCAAAGAATCTCCAGAAAGCGAGTCCAAGGAATCTCCAGAAAGAGCCTCCACGGTGTCTTCAGAAAGTGACTCCAAAGGTAAATGTTGTTTCCCCTTTAATAATGCCTCTGGCTAACCAAATGTGCTATACAGTGGTTGTCTATGGCTGCTGGGAATAATAACAACAGTTGCAGAGGATGTTTCAGTGGACGCCAGCAATCAACCAACGATGGGAGAAAAATACTTCCTCAACGTGACCTAGTGTTACCATAAAAATAAAACATTAAAGGACATGTAGATAGAGTGAAATAAAAGAAATCCCATAGGTTTAAGGGGAGTATCAGGCAAACAAATGCCAGTGCAATGATGCGTAACATTTAGGTAGAACATAATGTATAACCCTATTTTCTTTTGTCCATTAATGATGAAGAGGACGCCTCAGATTCCTCTCAGGGTAAGGCACAACTACTGTTGATATCTAAATAACTAAAACACTGTAATCTGATATCAGCCAAACTAGTCTATACAATAATATAAATCAAGCTAGAAAGAGTGATCTTCAAGACAATCGTAATAACATTAAAAGCGTGAAGTATGTAGGAACACATGTTGCTTGCAGCACTGAAGACGTAGTGCTGCTTGTAAAAATATTATTATTGGCTAAAGTGGAGGTGAAGAATTACAACTGTCAACACGTAGTATGTAAACGTCTGATGTCATTCATGACACCACAAATAAAGATCATTGGGAAGATAAAGATAGAAATCTAATAGCCTAAATCCTCTGTGATTGTAGATATAACCAGTCATCACATGGACAACAACAAAAAACTGGAGATTCATTGTGAGGGAAACTGTCATATTAAGACGTACTACCGTCCAGCAGAAGAAGACTCTGCAGGTGAGTGTGCTCATTAAAGGCTGCATGTCTGTCACAATCAAAAGCTCATAGTGAGATAGGTCTTAATACTGGCGTCCCCCAGGGTTCAGTAGTAGGAACCAGCCTTGTTCTCACTTGGCTCAGAAATACCTATTCTGCTTCAAATCATCACCAGAATGTCTAAATATTGTCGCTTGTATTCTCATTCTGCCACAGACAAAGATGATAGTGATGAAGATGATGACAGTTCTTCTCCAGAGGAAAAAGACAGCGACAGCAAAGAAGAATCTGACTCAGACAAACACAGCAAAGAAGACAGCGAGGATGACAGCAAGGACGACAGCAAGGACGACAGCAAGGATGAGAGTGATGAAGATAAATTTGCTGCGGAAAAGACTGAAAGTGCAGAAGACTCAGACAAAGACAGCAAGGATGACAGCAAAGATGAGAGAAAGGATGACAGCAAGGATGAGAGCAAAGATGAGAGCAAAGATGACAGCAAGGATGACAGCAAGGATGAGAGCAAGGATGAGAATGAGGCTGAAGACTCAAACAGTGAAGATGACAACCAGGCAGAGGACTCTGATGAGAAAACGACTAAAGAGACCAACGGTAGGGTTACCAATTAAGAGAGAACATTTTAATTGCCTTAATAATTAGGCAAATTATTATAATAAAACTATGTCAATAATTAGTGCATGCTCTTGTCTTAGTAACTGTGTTGTCAGTGGTAATGACATCATATTGTGGTAACTGTGTTGTCAGTGGTAATGACATCATATTGTGGTAACTGTGTTGTCAGTGGTAATGATATCAAATTGTGGTAACTGTGTTGTCAGTGGTAATGATATCAAATTGTGGTAACTGAAACACTTCTTTCTGATATAGATTCTGACAATTCTGAGAAGGACGATTCTGACAAAGATGACACTGGTATGTATCTTTTTCTTTTACTTTTTAGCTGATTAATGCAGTACAATTTGATACAAAAAATAATAAAATTT
Organism: Dallia pectoralis; assembly: GCA_029465975.1. NCBI lineage: Eukaryota > Metazoa > Chordata > Actinopteri > Esociformes > Umbridae > Dallia > Dallia pectoralis. The sequence continues at coordinate 8,363,256 of CM055753.1, forward strand.
TTGTTTTCAGATTCAGAGGATGCCCAATCTTAGTTGATTTCCGAGACACATAAACATTCCCACTCAGGTTTGTGTCCTCTAGTCTGGCTTCATATCAGGAGGTTTTTCCGGTGCTTTCCGTTTGACAACTATCCCACTGCTTAAGTATCTCTGCATTTTCTTCAAAATCAGCCAATCAAATTAAAATAAATAAAATGACACCAACGTATAAGCTTCTTCACAGGTCTGTTATCTGAAGAAAGCAGTCGAGCAGCAGTTTACCTAGCGGTTAAGGTATCATACAACTATCCAAAAGATTGCCTGATTATATCTCAAGCTACCTAACATATTTGATATTTGAATTGACAATGCAAAAGCATTAGCGGCGGTGCTTAAACTTGGGCGTAGTTGTTCAAACATCAACCAGTGACTCCCAGGCCAATTCCATGCACCTTTCATTGTAAACAAACTTGTCTTTTAAACGCCTTGACATATTGTTCTATGACGATGATGATGAGTTAACAGTTGTTCTGCACTTTCTACACATATTTCAGATGCTCGTGCCATAACCAGCTCAGCAACCTGATCTCTTGATCGAGTTCACAAGACTGGAATTGCAATGTATTGATGACCAACAAACTTCAACATCATCTTGGGTCCAAAGTTCCACTTTGTTCTGGAACCACTGTTGAATTAGAAAATAAACAAAAAAACTATGATGCATTAGAAATTGCGTGTCCTTGCATTTTTTCCACCTCCCATTTTCATGAAATCAAAGTTATTTTAGTTGTCATGGCTGCTGTAGTCATGGTGATGAGTGGTCACACTATAAGGAAACTGGTTGGATAAAATTATACATACATTATTTCGCTATATTGTCACAAATTGGACCAACTGAATGCGCAAATAGAACCTTTCCAGGCAGGGCATTTATTTAGAAATGTGTAGTACACTTTAAAAAGCTGATTGCCTGAATGATGTTTCCCCTGCTCTAACACGCACAATAAAGAGGCAGATACAAAATGACCATATACTTGCCTAAGCAATCACTTTACAGTCTTTCCAGTTTAATCAATCAACGATATACTTTACATTTCAAAGCACACAACTACCATACTTTGGCCCACAGGTGTGCACATGTTGAGTTACCTAATGCATGACAACATTCAATATTTAAACACTTATTGAAACAAACAAACCACAACCCCATGAGCTAACCCATGACATCCCAAATATAGGCAGTGCATCTTCCAACATCTTTGGTCAAACAACTTGCTCAATGTAATGTTGATTAAATGTTATTTGGAATGACCCACCCAGTTTCTATAGGCCTATGTCACAAATGTTGTAATACAGCTTACTTTGAAAAAACATATTTTTTTACACTTATGCCACCTTATACATAACTATTTAAATCCAGGCAGATAGAGAATACGTTTTTGAAAATCAAGCACAGTGTTCATTCTGACATCTTCAAAACAAATGATGAGTTATGAAATCTGAGCCAGTATGAAATTCATTTTCAAATGATTCGGAAAATAATAATGTTTATGTCCTTTTGGTAAAAAAAACATACTGGAGACATTTCTCATCTGAGTTCAGTTACAAAGGCCTTCGACTTCTGTAGCTGTCCAATAATTGTAACCATCTGAGCTGAACGTGATAGGTAATTATGATTACAAATCAAATATCACAAACATTCCCAAAAGGTGTGTAATGAATGGTAGGTAAACAGATTATATTATAGCCTCAGTACCCAAATGTGCACATTCAGATTGTCCAAGATGGCCGACTATGTTCACCTCAGCGTTAAAATATGACAACAGACTATTTTAGATTCGATTAAAAAAAGAAGAATCCAGGCAATTAAGACAGTTATTGGATAGAAACTGGGAAAGTTTTTCTAAAATTGCTTTTGTTCAGAATCAAACTCGCGTTGCAGATGAATGCCCACCGTAGCCATCAGGTAACAGTACAGATGTTAAACAAATACTTGTTTTCCCTGTGTGAAATGACAACAGTTACTAGGATTAGCTAATAGCAGGACTTATATTTGTTTGAGTCATTACACACCATGTTTGATCTGACATGTTATTTTACTTCCACAAAACCGTTTGCACTATTTGACAATTCTATTTGCTGTGTAGAAAACAAACAATGATGTCAAATCGTCCCTTAACCGTTCAGCATGTTTGTCTTTAAGGCTCTGCCTTGGAGTAGAGATAGTATAAAACCAAGATGTTGAGCTATTTGAATTTACAAAAACAGCTGAGTTTCTCTCCACTGGTAAAACTATCCTGATCCTGTCAGAATGGTGTCACGGTAAGTGAATGCTTATACAATTGAGCCTTGGTTTGGCTATTCATTTTGGACCTGGTGTGTGTATGGATGCCTTTTTAAATAGTTTAAACTATGAGACATATTTAAACATATATTATTGGACATGTTTAACATTGTCAGTCTACCTGTACATTGAAACTATTTTCAAAACGTTTACAGTTCCCGGGAAGATTTGAATAACATCAAGAATAGAACTGTTTGAATAATGTTAGTTATTGGTGCTTTTTGGGGTCATTTTAGTCATGTGTAGGTTTGGGGGAGTGTTACAGTACTACATTTAGAAATGACCAGAAGACTAATGTTTTAATAACCATAAGCTAATGTTTGAAATATCTTTGCCTGAGAAATTGCACATTAAAACTTTTTGTTCCTCTCTGCATGCAGTACTTGTTCTCCAATTCAAAACACACCTATTTTCATTCTGTCCTAGCTAATACTAATCCGGTCTAATCTGGGAAGGGAGGGGTCAGGTTATTGTTTAAAATTCAGTGGCGTAAACACCAAAAGCAGGATTTTTTTATAGTGTCCCTTTCAGCATTAAAACACTCTTGATGGGCGGTTCTAATTCTGCACAACCTGCTAAGCTCATGGCAGTTCATCTGCAACTAGTTCTTTGTGCTGCAGAGCATTTCATTTTCAAAGTGTATCTTCCATCTTCTTTGCTTTTTCGTGCTACAATGTCATGCCTTCCTGTAGATCTCTGTTGGCTAGTATGTATTTAGAATAAATGTAATTTAGTGACCAGGTTTGTTCGTCTGTGTTTTTTTTTACAGCACATCAATCGTTTGTTTGATTTTTACTTTGGCTGGCCTAGTTCTGTCAGCCCCCGTTCCTGGTAAGAAAACATTATATAACAAACCCGGGTGCAATTCTAAGGGGGATAAGGCTGGAGAAATGAAATCCCTACAATTACAGAAAATATTGTTTTATATTTCCATACCCGTTTTCAATTTAGATTAACTTTCTTCATAAACATTAATAGTAATATGTAGAGTATAATAATCGTTTTGTTTAAGTCCTGTCAGCTTCTGACGATGTGTGCTGATTACAAGTAATTCTATATCATTACATAGACACGTTTGGACCGGTGGAAATAACTATTGGACTGTTCTCTCGACACCACAGATTCTGCTGAAAATGGGCCAGAACAGGCATCGTCTGGGGAATTGAGTAAGACAGTTGTTTTAAACCTTCTTGCACAGATTTTTTAAATTCAAGCTCAGGGTACAAATTGCATTTTCAACTGTCGTTTCCACAGGCAACGATGCCAGCAACCCAACATCGGCCCCGCTGGTTGGCGGTAAGAACCAGATTTATTCTCACTTCATTCAGAAATACCTGTTCATCAGCAGAACGTCTAAACATTGTCACTTGTTTTTCAGGTCCTAATGCAAACACAGATGATAATGATGAAGATGACAACAGTTCTTCTTCAGAGGAAGAAGACAGCGACTCTGACTCAGATTCTGCCGCAGACAGCGACAGTGAGGATGACAGCCAGGTTTCTGAATCAGACTCAAACAGTGAAGATGAATCTGATGAGAGCCCGGAGACTGGGTCCGAAGGTGAGGTTACCAATGAAAAACCACTGAAATTAACTTAAAAGATCATGGTTCCGAAGGTGAGGTTACCAATGAAAAACCACTGAAATTAACTTAAAAGACCATGGTTCCGAAGGTGAGGTTACCAATGAAAAACCACTGAAATTAACTTAAAAGATCATGGTTCCGAAGGTGAGGTTACCAATGAAAAACCACTGAAATTAACTTAAAAGATCATGGTTCCGAAGGTGAGGTTACCAATGAAAAACCACTGAAATTAACTTAAAAGATCATGGGTCCGAAGGTGAGGTTACCAATGAAAAACCACTGAGATTAACTTAAAAGATCATGGGTCCGAAGGTGAGGTTAACAATGAAAAACCACTGAAATTAACTTAAAAGATCATGGGTCCGAAGGTGAGGTTACCAATGAAAAACCACTGAAATTAACTTAAAAGATCATGGGTCCGAAGGTGAGGTTACCAATGAAAAACCACTGAAATTAACTTAAAAGATCATGGTTCCGAATGTGAGGTTACCAATGAAAAACCACTGAAATTAACTTAAAAGACCATGGTTCCGAAGGTGAGGTTACCAATGAAAAACCACTGAAATTAACTTAAAAGACCATGGTTCCGAAGGTGAGGTTACCAATGAAAAACCACTGAAATTAACTTAAAAGATCATGGTTCCGAAGGTGAGGTTACCAATGAAAAACCACTGAGATTAACTTAAAAGATCATGGGTCCGAAGGTGAGGTTACCAATGAAAAACCACTGAAATTAACTTAAAAGATCATGGGTCCGAAGGTGAGGTTACCAATGAAAAACCACTGAAATTAACTTAAAAGATCATGGGTCCGAAGGTGAGGTTACCAATGAAAAACCACTGAAATTAACTTAAAAGATCATGGTTCCGAATGTGAGGTTACCAATGAAAAACCACTGAAATTAACTTAAAAGACCATGGTTCCGAAGGTGAGGTTACCAATGAAAAACCACTGAAATTAACTTAAAAGACCATGGTTCCGAAGGTGAGGTTACCAATGAAAAACCACTGAAATTAACTTAAAAGATCATGGTTCCGAAGGTGAGGTTACCAATGAAAAACCACTGAAATTAACTTAAAAGATCATGGTTCCGAAGGTGAGGTTACCAATGAAAAACCACTGAAATTAACTTAAAAGATCATGGGTCCGAAGGTGAGGTTACCAATGAAAAACCACTGAGATTAACTTAAAAGATCATGGGTCCAAAGGTGAGGTTACCAATGAAAAACCACTGAAATTAACTTAAAAGATCATGGGTCCGAAGGTGAGGTTACCAATGAAAAACCACTGAAATTAACTTAAAAGATCATGGGTCCGAATGTGAGGTTACCAATGAAAAACCACTGAAATTAACTTAAAAGATCATGGGTCCGAAGGTGAGGTTACCAATGAAAAACCACTGAAATTAACTTAAAAGATAATGGTTCCGAAGGTGAGGTTACCAATGAAAAACCACTGAAATTAACTTAAAAGATCATGGGTCCGAAGGTGAGGTTACCAATGAAAAACCACTGAAATTAACTTAAAAGATCATGGTTCCGAAGGTGAGGTTACCAATGAAAAACCACTGAAATTAACTTAAAAGATAATGGTTCCGAAGGTGAGGTTACCAATAAAAAACCACTGAAAATAACTTAAAAGATCATGGGTCCGAAGGTGAGGTTACCAATGAAAAACCACTGAAATTAACTTAAAAGATCATGGTTCCGAAGGTGAGGTTACCAATGAAAAACCACTGAAATTAACTTAAGATCATGGTTCCGAAGGTGAGGTTACCAATGAAAAACCACTGAAATTAACTTAAAAGATCATGGTTCCGAAGGTGAGATTACCAATGAAAAACCACTGAAATTAACTTAAAAGATCATGGTTCCGAATGTGAGGTTACCAATGAAAAACCACTGAAATTAACTTAAAAGATCATGGTTCCGAATGTGAGGTTACCAATGAAAAACCACTGAAATTAACTTAAAAGATCATGGTTCCGAATGTGAGGTTACCAATGAAAAACCACTGAAATTAACTTAAAAGATCATGGTTCCGAATGTGAGGTTACCAATGAAAAACCACTGAAATTAACTTAAAAGATCATGGTTCCGAATGTGAGGTTACCAATGAAAAACCACTGAAATTAACTTAAAAGATCATGGTTCCGAATGTGAGGTTACCAATGAAAAACCACTGAAATTAACTTAAAAGATCATGGTTCCGAAGGTGAGGTTACCAATGAAAAACCACTGAAATTAACTTAAAAGATCATGGTTCCGAAGGTGAGGTTACCAATGAAAAACCACTGAAATTAACTTAAAAGATCATGGGTCCGAATGTGAGGTTACCAATGAAAAACCACTGAAATAAACTTAAAAGATCATGGCATTATGTAGTACATGCTACTGTGTTAGCAGTAAGTTTAGTTAGTGTTACTGTTAGTGTTAACGATATATTGTGGTAGCAGTGTGGTTAGTGTTAACGATATATTGTGGTAACAGTGTGGTTAGTGTTAACGATATATTGTGGTAACAGTGTGGTTAGTGTTAACGATATATTGTGGTAGCAGTGTGGTTAGTGTTAACGATATATTGTGGTAACAGTGTGGTTAGTGTTAACGATATATTGTGGTAACAGTGTGCTTAGTGTTAACGATATATTGTGGTAGCAGTGTGGTTAGTGTTAACGATATATTGTGGTAGCAGTGTGGTTAGTGTTAACGATATATTGTGGTAGCAGTGTGGTTAGTGTTAACGATATATTGTGGTAACAGTGTGGTTAGTGTTAACGATATATTGTGGTAACAGTGTGGTTAGTGTTAACGATATATTGTGGTAGCAGTGTGGTTAGTGTTAACGATATATTGTGGTAGCAGTGTGGTTAGTGTTAACGATATATTGTGGTAGCAGTGTGGTTAGTGTTAACGATATATTGTGGTAACTGAAAGACTTCTTTCTAATACAGAATCAGTCACTCCTGATGCTGGCAATGTCACCCCTGGTATGTATCTGTTTTCATACAGGAGTTGTTTAAATGAAGTGTTATACTATTTGCTTGAAGGTCCCTACATTTTCTTTTCATAGAAAAAAAATGATGCATCACCTCTATTGACTGCTGAGCCAGGTGGAGATTCCCACTCAAGGTCGTTTACTCTGACTTCAAATGACACAAGACCAGAATCGGTGGTCTAAGCAGGTCCTCTGTAAAACATGTACTGTTGTAATATGGGTTCGAATCCAACCCATTGTACTTTCAGCATACACTGTGTCCTCTGTCTTAACACACTTCCCAGGCAAATAAAAAAATGAATACAATAAACTTGTAATTGACTTTGAATGTGGAACCCTGTCATTAACCGTTTGGTTCCCTGAATGAGGGAACTTTTTTAATCCAATTATTTCCACTCAACTTTAATCTCATACATCCTAACTTTCAGAAGACAGCATTCTGGGTAGGTTGTTATACCAGGACTGTACGTTGACACGGTTATCTTAGAAACTGTATAAATCAGAAAAAGACTCATGTCTCAATGTCAGCAGGAAGCTAGCATACATTTACCATCTAATAGTTCTGTAATATCTGCCATATTCTGGGCTACGCACCGCGTCTCAGAGTGCAGAATAAATAAACATAATTACACGTAAAAAAAATTTGTGCATTCTGCCATAATTCCCCTCACGGCCATATCCACCATTGGTGCCCATCTCCGCTGGCGAAAACGCTCAAACCGTGTAAACTGAGTGAGGAAAACAAACCACACAACGCTTGGCAGGCAAATGTATTCCCCGTAGCTACTGTATTCCTGATGTCAAGGATTGGGCAAGTACATGCAGACTTACAACAGCAGAGTAGAATCAGCCACCATCACAAACTCGGCCTGTGGCACAAACGAGTGCGGCATATGACGATTCGCCGTTTCCGACGTGGCAAGCAAATACATTTTGCTGTGTTATGATATTGTCGAAAGCTGGACAAAAAACGGGGGCGACGAACAATGTGTTTCAGTGGATTAAACTGGGTTTCATTGTCTGAAAGTCTCAATTTACAATCTCTTACCGTATTCAGCGGATCCCAAGACGGCTAAATATCATCTGAGAAACAGTACAGTATGAAATAAAGGTCAACTGAAAAGAGTCCTTGTAAACTTATCAGACGAGAAGGTGTACATGTCCGGAGACATAAAGGGACAGCCGGGTGTGTCACAAAATCCCTGAAACTCATATTACCACTGGAACTGAATAGTTATTTTTAGAAGCTATTAGTTTACTTTTATCTACACGCCCGAAAGACAAGGGCCATCCAAAGAACTTGTCTTCTGACATTCCAGGATGACTGATATGTTTGCAGAATATTAATCTGTGCGTATTTACTTGGTCACATCATTGTCTCAACTACCTACAACACACATCTTTCAATACCCTTGCCCCAAACGTCCAACTGCCACCGTATCACTTAGCAGTTATCTAACAATGCCAAGAATCTACAATTTTAACGTACAACAACTTGAGTTTTATCAAAATAATGAGGTATTTCCACAAAATGTTTTTGTTGTTATCGAATAGACCTTGGGAACATCTATTGCGGCTTGACGATATTGCCATAGAGTGCTCTGAGAAGAGAACGCATCTTTGAGGATCACGTTGATTTATTTGCGGAGACTGACTAGTACTTGATCGGACAGTTTAGGCTTCCAATACACTTTTTAATGAAGCTGTGTGATACTTTGGAGCCAGCGCTGAAGCCAAACCCAAAGGCCCAAACCTGTACCACCCCTTGGCAATGGATTGTTTGATCTCTGATTATAAGTCAAACCGTTTTTGTTTTACATCTTCAATTGAGCGACCTTGTCCAGAAACAGAGTTCACGGAATAAGTGATCTTCTTCCAAGCCTCTGTCATGTTGGTGGCTTTAAAACCAGGGAAACACTACTAAATCGTATGCCTTTAAAACCAGTGGAAACACTCCTAAATAGTATGCCTTGTTTGGCATTTACCTGTTGCAGTAGAACTTCTATTTCAGAATTACAGAAGATCTGGTTTCTTTTGGTGATCGCTGAACCACCACCAACTGTGAGCCTTTTGGACATTCTCCAATTTTTCTTGCACACGGCCCTGAAGTGTCATGTTCTTATATGGGAATTTGCGGGGCGTTTTATTATGCTTATTCGGAACAATTGGCATGCAGTTCAATTACGAAGACGTCGGATTCATCAACCGTAAGAACACAGGTGCGAACAATTCTGTTGTTTAAGAACATGTCAGGAATCCGACGATCAGACTTTTCTAAGGAAGTTTGTTGAGAACAAAGTTAAGAGAATTCCTAGGAAGATATTGGTAAATGAGGCCCTAAGAGTACTGATTCATGTACTGATTCATGAACTGATTCATGTACCGATTCATGTACCGATTCATGTACCGATTCATGTACCGATTCATGTAGATGAAGCATACTTCTTCTCCCCCCCATGAGACTAAGACCGTGACTCGGATTAGCTACCCACTGGAACACTGCACGTTTGACTCATTATGTACCTAGTTCTGTGACACATTATCTTAAGGATATCTTATATCACTAATTATCCTTTAAGTGACCTCCCGAGAAAAGGGCCAAATGTTCCTAGAATTTCCTGTATTTTCTATGTAAAAAAAAAACAATTGTCAGAGGGTCTTGATCTTCAATAGCATTTTCAAACAGCATAATACAAGCTAATTCTCTGTGAACACCTCCCATAGTCTCCATTTACATGTGTGTATATCTTTCTGGCTCTGCCTTGGAATAGAAACGTATAAAACAAGAATTAGAATTTATTAGAGTCCAGAAAAACACCCTAGTACATCTTCACGTATCAAACCAGCTTGTCACAATCATGTCTCGGTAAGTGAATGCTAACACTTTAATCGCTTCTTGCTTTGGGTATTTTTTGCATGTCAATGTGGGCTCTGTATGGGTGCTTTTAAAATAACTTAAGCTATGAGACATAATCCATCCATTGTTCTGGACAGTTTGTATTTTGTTAGTCTACCTGTAGAATAAAATCGGAGTTATATAGCTAATGTTTAGTTATTGGAAGCAGAACTTATGTTAGCTCAACATCGACAAAGAAATTTGCTAATTATTATATTAGTATCTAGCTAGCCATTGTGATGTGATCAACATTTGATAAATTATTGGTCAACATCAACATTTAAAATACCATAAGAGTGTTTTGAACCCAAACTCTAGGTTTGCGCTATAAAACGATCATATCAATAATGTACTGTTTCTGCTATTTCTATTTCCCAATACTTCAATAACATGCCTTCCATGAGAACTCAATATCATTTGAATTAAATGTGTCAGATTTTATGAATCTATTAATGTTATGATGGTTTGAACACTGACTGGGTTCTTTTAATGTTTTTATTACAGAACATTTACCGTTTCTTTGATCTTGGCTTTGGCCTGCACAGCATTCTCAGCACACATTCCTGGTAACAAGCGGGGAACAAATTGGGGAACCTATTTAAGTAACTCTATTGTTGTAGATAATTGTTTAAGCTACCTGCTGTTTACTTTAAGGTCCAAATAGCTCTGTGCCTGTGTCCTTCCTCAACCGTAACACATGTTCCATTTGCATGTTAACGGAACAGAATACTGAGATTCTTCGTAGAAACCATAGAAACCAATGTGCCTGTCCTTTTGTTTTAGATGGAGGTACAGACATGGAACACATGGAACACCCGGAAATGCATGGTGAGGTCTGAAATATTATAAAGTATTATTTAAAAAGATGTCGAGGATACAGGTTATGGCTGACATTATTGAACACTAACGCATGAATTGTAGGTGGCAATCTGGAATTTAATCAGCTTTTCTCTCATCCGTTTTTTTTTTATAATTTGAATAATATAACCAAATGTGTTCATAGTCAGGACTACGGAGCCAAGTTTGGGCCATTCTTGGTATCATTATTCATGAGAATATTTTGGGTTTGTTTTGTTAAAAAACATTTTTTTATTTCATTCTCAAAATGAACTGTATTTTGTTTCTCTTCAGATGACAATGAAAATATGCAATCGCACATGCCACCTGGGGATATGAGTATGAATATGAGAATGTCTTTTACAAATCAGGAATTTTACAAATCAGGAAAACATACATTATAACTGTTACAACTATCATCATTGGAAAACTATCATCATATACATACGAACTTAACTACTGTATTTTGTTTCTCTTAAGATTACAATGAAAATATGCCACCCCAGATGCCATCTGGGGATATGAGTATGAATATGAGTATGTCTTTTACAAATCGGGAGAACATGCATAATTACTGTTACAACTATTGTCATTGGAAAACTCAACAGGCCGTCCATAATGTAATAGATAAAGAGATAAACAGATTAACTGAACTACTATGTTTGTTTCTCTTTAGATGACAAGGAAAATATGCAATCGCACATGCCACCTGGGGATATGAGTATGAATATGAGTATGTCTTTTACAAATCAGTAATTTTACAAATCAGGAAAACATACATTATAACTGTTGCAACTATTGTCATTTGAAAACAGGCTGACTTGTCCATAATGTAATATAAACATCTGTGTGGATAAATATGTTTGCAGACGAGGTCAAGTTAAATGTTTTGATATACATTGATGCATTTCGGGTATTTTACATTTGTATTATGTTGTTATTAGAACTTTTCTACATTAATTAATGAACACTAATACAGTTGACATTAAGTGTATTTCAATATTTCAACACATTTGCAGCTGAGGTTGTAATATATTAATATATAAAATGATGTATGCTTCTAATCAGCCACTACAGAAAGTGACTCCAAAGAGTCTCTTGAAGGTATGTCAGAATCCTGACATACCTTCAAGAGACTCTTTGGAGCCACTACAGAAAGTGACTCCAAAGAGTCTCTTGAAGGTATGTCAGAATCCTGACTGAACATATACTGATTATATTCTCAAAATCAGTTGTAAAGTGTCAAGTGTCACTGTTTTCCTTTCTCATTAGATGGCAATACAGAAGAAATAGAACCCGAGAATTCAACTAACTCCTCCGACATGGATAATGTTTCAATGGGTAACATTGAAAATTATATCCTTAATGTAGCCTCTCAAACTCAAAGTATTGATGTGAAACGTCACAATCCCAATCTTAATGTTGCAATAGCCAGGTATATTGGCAAGTGAAAGACAAGATTAGATTCTTATGTTATAACATCAATCCTTTGTGATTGTAGTTCTGACCAATCATGAAATAGATAAACACAAACAACTGGAGATTCATTGTAAGGGAAACTGTCATGTTAAGATGTACTACCCTTCAGCGGAAGACTCTGCAGGTGAGTCTGCTCTTAAAGGTTGTGTGTCTCTCTCCATCAAAGACTCATGATGGGATTACTACTGGCGTCCCCCAGGGTTCAGTAGTTGGATCTCCCTTGTTCACTCTTGGTTTAGAAAAATACTTATTCTGACTTCAAAATCATTACCAGGATGTCTAACATTGGCCACTTATTTTCTTGTTCTACCACAGACAAAGATGACAGAGATGAAGATGAGAACAGTTCTTCTGCAGAAGAGGACCGGGACAGCGAAGCAGACTCCGAGACAAACAAAGACAGTGTCACCAGTGAGGATAAGAGCAAGGACGAGAGTAATGATGACAGCAAGGATGACAGCAAGGATGAGAGTGATGAGGATCACAACACTTTAGAAGAGTTCGCTGCAGAGACTGGAAGCACAGAAGACTCAGACAACAACAGTGATGCCAAGGATGGCAGCATAGACAACAAGGATGGCAGCAAAGATGAGAGTGAGGCTGAATCCGACCCAGATAGTAAAGATGACACCAAGGCTGAGGACTCTGATGAGAGCGTGATGAAAGAATCAGAGGTGCGTGTACCACTAAAGTAAACTTAAAAAATGTACTTTAAATTAGACCAACAAATGGCATGGCAATAACTAGTACATGCTTATTCGTTTTTGTTAATGATATTTTTGGTATTGGCATCATACTGCGGTTATAGTATTGCTTTTGGTAATGACGTCATTTACGTCTAATAGTGTTGATTGTTAGTGGTGATGATGTCATATACGTGTAATATGATTGATTTTTAGTGATGATTACGTCATATACGTGTAATATGATTGATTGTTAGTGATGATGATGTCATATACGTTTAATAGGAATGATTGTTAGTGGTGATGATGTCATAAACGTGTAATATGATTGATTTTTAGTGGTGATGACGTCATATACGTGTAATATGATTGATTGTTAGTGGTGATGATGTCATATACGTTTAATAGGAATGATTGTTAGTGGTGATGATGTCATATACGTGTAATAGGGTTGATTGTTTGTGGTGATGATGTCATATACGTGTAATAGGATTGATTGTTAGTGGTGATGATGTCATATACGTGTAATAGGATTGATTGTTAGTGGTGATGATGTCATATACGTGTAATAGGGTTGATTGTTTGTGGTGATGATGTCATATACGTGTAATAGGATTGATTGTTAGTGGTGATGATGTCATATACGTGTAATAGGGTTGATTGTTAGTGGTGATGATGTCATATACGTGTAATAGGGTTGATTGTTTGTGGTGATGATGTCATTGTGGTAATCAGAACACTTTATTCTGTAACAGATTCTGATGATTCTGACAAAAATGATATGGGGAGAGATGACTGGTATGTATCTTTTTCATTCAATTATTCCTTCAGTTGACCCATGCAGCAGTGAATCAAAAACCCAGGAGTCATTTGCATCAAAAGGTCAATTATTTTATCCTATTTCCTTGACAGTCGGGACTCTGTAAGTGTTTTTCTCATAGAATCAGAGAATGCCCAATCTTAGTTAAATGCAGAGTTGGGTTTCTTCCTGGTTGTTATCTATTGTAAATACACTACAAAACCATGAACAGAAAGGTTCTAGAGTGGTCCGGTGGTTTAAGCGTAGGCCTGTGGGTGGATACTCTTTACCACATTAATACGCATACAGTTGGGATTCAAGTGATTCTCTTCCACAATTATGTTAATCATGGAATCTTACAGAACACTACGTCTCCTATAAGATGGAGAAATTCACATCCGGTCTCCTCCACCAGACATGAACCTCTTACCAGTTGGTCAGTTTTATACAAGGTTAAACTGGAATATAGTTAGGTCACTTTACAATGTCACACCCTCTGGTCCAGTTCAATATCTCCACCTACTTCACACGTTCCTTTCTCGGTGCCCTTTGGCTCAGACAACAGAAATAAGACATAGTAATTGCACCCCCCACACACATTAGTTATTTGTTCAGTCCTGAGAGCTAACTTATCTCTAAAATCATCCAACCATTTCTCACTGAGTGATCTAAAATAATCCATTACACCTGCAATACACTACGGCTGGACTGTAGGTCTGGATCCAGCCCAATGATTTTCAGCAAAAACTCTCCACTGAATGTTGTCATATCTGAAAGTGAAAAAAAAGATAAAATTGTGACTTTTAAATGAACTGTTTTTACTTTCACGTAGTTCATGCTGCACGATGCAGTCAATGGTTGTACTTAGTTTCCTTCGTATTATTCTGTATGATGCAGTCAATGTTTATTATTATTTCTAAATGACTTATTTATTTGTTTCCTTTGTATCATCCTGCATGATTGAGTCAGTGGCCGGCGCGTTAATGTCTACTTTTCATATCTTTTGATTCCCAGGTGGTCAAGCTGACAGAAGCACCCGCACCCATAACCCCGGTGGACCCCACAAAACACATCACAGAACCAGATAGAGTCATAATTACACGCAACGTAACAATCGTTCCTCAAACATTGCTCTTCCGTCTCTGAAGCCACAGTTGAATTAAAATGAACAATAAACGTATATTGCATAAAACATGTGTGTGCCTGCTTTGCTTTTTTGGCCCTGTTCAATGTTGACATTCTGACTAGATAATATGATAATATAATAACTATAGACTATAAGACCATATAAAACAACCATAATCATTTTAAAGATGTATTTTCAGACAATTCACGTTTTCTTATAGGATCGACACAGCTGGAAGGTTTTGCTAAAGTTCCACTAACTTAAAAAAATCAAACTTCAGCTGCAGCAGTATTCCACCCTCGCCTACTGGTGTCAAAATGTACAGCCTAAATATTTATCAAATAACTTTTTTTTCTTCTGAAATGACATGATTAGGCTTTGCTAATTGTAAGAATAGTGCTTGTTTTTCTTATGAGTTACTCTTAGGCTTTTTACTTGAAGGACAAGATAGAACAAGAGCACCAAAAGTTCTCTGTGTGTGCTAGCAGCACAATATATCTGCCTGTCTTGCAAAGCTTTTGCTGCAAACAAGTGTTAAACACAATTCAAAAGGGAAAAGCCAGTTTCATGCACTGGCGGTTGCCATTTCTTTAGACAAACACAACCGGGCTAAATTATACACTGATCCATCTGCAGTCACCTGTGTCAGTTGTCCTGTTACATACAGCTATTGCTGAGACAAAACGGTTAGGGCAACAAACTCGAAAGTAACCTGCTTAAATCAATAGAGTATCTGAAACCTGTGGATGGGCTGCATCACACACATTTATATCAACCTACCAAACCATTCTCAGAAGAAATACTATTTGAAACTGAAAAATAATAGTACAATATGTTCAATATGCAGTAGACTTCTTGTCAGAACAAGGAAATGGCTTTGGTTTATGACACCTCCAAGTCGACCTACAAAGATTAAATATTTTTTGTTTGTTTTCTGTTTTTGGGCCTAAATAAGCAATGCAAGACATCCTTCCAAAACCTTAAGGTCAATAACACTAAATGGAAGTGACATTTTAAATTTAAGGAATGCTACATAGGTCTTTTAGTCCCATAGCGAATAGCAAAATGAATAAATAATTAATACATTAATCTTAAATACATTGTGTATGTTAGCTTTGGGCTGACCAGAATATGCCTGGCATACACTACAGAGGGTTTCAGTGACCTCATGGAAATGTCCTCTATTTGCCGTGTAGAAATGCAAACAAAAGTTTTAGAGCGTCATAGTCCGACCTTCAGCCATTAACCTTCAAGTATTTTTAAGGAGTGCAAAAAAGCGATTTCCCAGCAACTAAAATCTTTGTTTACATGTGCGTTTCTTTGGGTCTCAGGCTCTGCCCCCCATGGACTAAGAAAAGTATAAAACCAAAAGTTAGGCTTATTGAAATCTACAAAAACACCTACATTTCTCTCCGCTGGTTAAACTATCCTGTCACAATGCTGTCACGGTAAGTGAATGCTAATACAATGGTGTCTTGTTTTGGGTATTTACTTTGGACGTAGGTGTGTGTTTGGGTTTTGAAATAAATCAAGCTATTTGACATATATAGACATATATTCTTGGGCATGATTTCAAAATGTTCCACGACACGTGACTATTTAGCAAGAATATATGCTTCCAATAATAAATAATAATAAATGATTGCCTAAACATAATAAAATACGATATTTTGCTGCTATGCTTTTAGTATTGGTATTACACAACACTTGATAGTGCAACAAATCCTTCTAGATTTGTTATTTTTTTTAAATGAAATAATTTCATGATAATTTGCATGTAACTTGACTAGGTAATTTCTCTCTTCTTTAACAGAACATTGACTGTTTGTTTCATCGTGGCTTCGGCTGCTGTTGTTCTCTCAGCCCCAGTTACTGGTAAGAAAAAATTACACAATTTTGGATGGCAATGAAACAGACCATATATTAGGCATTCCCATTAAAAGGTGTACAACTCCCACCCATCCATGTCTTCCAGATGGAGGTATTGACATGGAAACCACAGGCAGTCCTGACACCCCAGGTGACACCTAAATTAAATACAAAAAGTTCTCGGATACAGTTTACAAAGTTCAAACTCCAATCATCAATCAAAACTTGAAAGTTCACAGAACAAAATACAAAGTTGTACAAAACTTATCATTCTAATTTCATTCAACTATTATTTCAGATTCAACTGATCTAGTAGGTAACTCCACAGAGTCTCCAGAAAGTTACTCCACAGAGTCTCCAGAAAGTTACTCCACAGAGTCTCCAGAAAGTTACTCCACAGAGTCTCCACAAAGTTACGCCACAGAGTCTCCACAAAGTTACTCCACAGAGTCTTCACAAAGTTACTCCACAGAGTCTCCAGAAAGTTACTCCACAGAGTCTCCACAAAGTTACTCCACAGAGTCTCCAGAAAGTTACTCCACAGAGTCTCCACAAAGTTACTCCACAGAGTCTCCACAAAGTTACTCCACAGAGTCTCCACAAAGTTACTCCACAGAGTCTTCACAAAGTTACTCCACAGAGTCTCCAGAAAGTTACTCCACAGAGTCTCCACAAAGTTACTCCACAGAGTCTCCAGAAAGTTACTCCACAGAGTCTCCACAAAGTTACTCCACAGAGTCTCCACAAAGTTACTCCACAGACTCTCCACAAAGTTACTCCACAGACTCTCCACAAAGTTACTCTACAGAGTCTCCAGACATTTACTCCACAGAGTCCCCAGACATTTACTCCACAGAGTCCCCAGACATTTACTCCACAGAGTCCCCAGACATTTACTCCACAGATTCTCCAGACATTTACTCCACAGAGTCTCTAGACATTTACTCCACAGAGTCTCCAGACATTTACTCCACAGAGTCTCCAGACATTTACTCCACAGAGTCGCCAGAAAATAACTCCACAGAGTCTCCAGAAAGTTACTCCACCGAGTCTCCAGAAAGTAGCTCTGCAGAGTCTTCTGAAAGTAACCCCATAGGTAATTTTTTTTAAATTAAAAAACCTAAAACATACAAGAATAAGTTGCTCACTAGAATACAAAAATAAATATTATAAGTACAATTCACTGGAAGGTGGTCACATAACGTTTAAATTGCTAAGATTCCAGGATTGCTGAGATAAAAGGTAAATTATGTGTGATGCAAAGTACACAAAAAAAAGAATATTAACACAATCTTCTTTGTCCATTAGATTACGATAACGATGACTTCCCGGAGTCAGAGGGTCCCATCGAAGGTAAGGGCCCTTTGAGAAACTAGTAAAACAAAGTAAATACAGTCCTATTTGTTACAGAGTAGTATATTAACATTCAGATGTCCTCCTGTTGGATAACATAATGCTGTAACTACACTTCCTGTGGTAATACATCTGAATAACAATTGTCATAATAACAATTGCCATGATATCACCAATATCCAGGTGATTATTGCTGATTATGATTTTCGCATCTTCAGAAAGCAACTCGAAAAAAGTCTCACGAAATATGTCTGACTGGAGTGTAAAAAGCAGACATTGTGACAATCCGAACTGACCACACACAGCTTACATCTCAAAAATTGTAGGAAGTCGTATAATGAATAAGCCTCGACTGCTTTACTTTATCCATTAGATTTCGGTGACATCATTGATGAAATTGGGGGTGAATTAGACCAGCTGATTGTGTGAAGACGACACAAAGTCAGAGGACCTCAAAGGTACAGTAACCAGTATGAAAGACTTTCAACTACCAAATAGTTATTAAAATAATCATGGCATTAAAAAGTGAATGCATTTTTTTTCATTAGTAATATTGTTTGTGGTATTTAAAAACCTTGATAAGTACAACGGTGACTTAAGTAGGCTATGTGTCTTTTCCTATCACTTGCTTCGTGTTCAGCTGACATTTGCAGTACAAAATCAAAGGCAGGTACCATTTAAATGTTGATTACCTTTTTCTTTTTCCTAGATGTAAATTTTTCCTTCATATTTATGCCAATCATAGGTAAATACAAATCCAAATGGAGATTCGCACAGATTAGTTTCCTCCTCCTTGGCTTATGTTCCTGTATATTAATTTTCCTGTATATTTACCCACACAAGGATTGTTGTGTTAATGTCTATTTTACATTTCTTCTGATCTTCAGGTCCTCAAGCTAAACCCCTACTAAACCAGGAGGCAAAGGAAGCAGACAAACATTATATAACTAAAACAAAATACATAGTCTTCAAATCGAACAGTGCTCTTAATTTTGGATCCAAACAAACTGTAAACGTGAAATGCTTTTAAAGATGTGTGTGCTTGAATTTTATTCTTCTTTCTTATGTTGGCATTTTGCACGATCGCCACATTGGATATCCAGCCTATGACATAATCATTTTTGTATTTAAATAACATTGCTGCATTGTCAACTTTGTTCCAGGTATATAAATGTGGCACCACTTAATTTAAACATTTTGTTCTAAAGGTCAGAAGATTCTCAGGTGTTTGAAATGAAACTAATAAAACAATTCCTATATATTTTTTATTCTCTGGGTATTTTCAGGATGCACAAAATGCTAACCTTTTTTAATAACATACACATACAGGTGTAAAGTGGTAACCAGTACACATGATAAAACAGTGTGAGCCGCTCTACACTACAATCACAGGACTCTTGCTCCCACAATGCATTGTTTTAACCAGAAAAAACTTGACCGTGTCAAAGAGCTAACAGTTAAAGAGGGGACATTTTTTAAATGATCACACATGAATAAACTATGTAAGCAACATGCTATTATTCCTTTTTAAATAGCTACATGCAATTCTACATTTTTTAAATAAAAAAAGGCTATAAAAGTTATCCTAAAGAGGAACGACTCCACTTGTTCTCCCAGTTCCGCCATGCGAGAAAATTGCCGTCCAATCGCCCTCCTCCACCCATTAACACACAGACGGCTGTGAAATCACAGTCCAGGCCAACACACAGACGGGTCAACCGAGTCATCAATATTTAACAGCACACGCCTCACAACAATATTGGCCGTTGGCACACTGTACACAGCATGGGCATAAAGAACTCCACCAAAAACAAACTGGGTTAAAAAAACGAAATATGCCTGCTTGAAAGTGACCTCACCCTGGTGGTATGCTGAGAATCTTGTTTTTCTCCACAATTTCCTCCTCACAAACAGAATGGGCAGGTGACACCAACTAGTTGTTTGCGCCTTGCAGGGGAACTTCTGTAGTAATGCTGGTGAAGTCATCCTCAGCTGGCAGTTTTTGGAAAGTGTTCCTGATGTGTTTTTGGGATTGTTTTTCATTATGGTAATAATTCTTTGGTCATTTCTTGTAGACTTCTTTGATTAGTTACTTAAACGTTTGATAAAACGCTACAATAACCCTAATTGCCAAATGAAGCAGTGATGTCCTCTGCAGCTGGTTGAATGATGTAGCTACGTCAACTAAACATCGGACACGACACAAAGCATGACAGAGAAGAACCCTATTGCGAACACATTTGGTGAAATCTAGAAATAACATGGCAGTAATCGGTGCTGTCTTTTCACAATTCAGGTCTTCAGAAATGCTCTCGAAGCAGTTTTTGAACTTCAATTGATGTTATTAGTTTAGTTTTATTCACACACCCAGCAAATAGGGGCCATCCTAAGAACGTCCAGCGAGTCATAACACAGTCGTTCCAGGATGACTGATTTATGTTTGCGGACTATAAGTCAGTGCATATTTACCCAGTAAAATAAAATAGTTTAACACCCTTGCCCAACTTGGCCCTTGAATACCTTGACAGGTAACATTGGTAATCTAACTGTAACAAAGTCACATGAAGGCAGGACAAAGCGCAGGAAGAACGGAGGAAGTTTTATCAAATAACTAAAACACTGAACAAAACAGCAGAAACATGGGCAGGACCAAACAAAGAAACACTGGGAAAGTACGAACGCAAATAGGGTATGTGACTTGGGCAACAATCGGCGAAAACAGGCGTCCGTGATGAAATTAGTAAGAAAGGGCGTTGGATTCACTTAAATGTGAGCGGATTTTTATCAGTGCCAAATATCATAGATTTTAGGATGTAACGACTTTGAGGAAAATCAACATAAAAAATTATTTTCAGGCAATTTATTTGTTGTTTGTGGATAGTCAGTGGGAATGTTTGGGTGAAATTGTTTTGATTCAGAATCAAACTCGTGCTACAGACGAATACCACACAGAGCCACAGGTCTAAGAACTTACAACCCTGATATTCAACAAAATATTTTCTTTCATTAAACTGAAAGCATAACTTGGATTAGCTAAACCAATGGAACACTGCACGTTTGACTCATAATGAACATGGTTTTATGTGACACATTAATTTCAGGCAAACATTAATATTCTATGATTTTATGGGGAAAGCAAGCTAAATATAGTTGAACTATAACTCCCTATCGAGTTGCATAATTAGCGTTGAAAAAGGTATTTTAAAACAATTGTATATCGTACAAATCCCAAATTTTATAGAAAATATTTTGGCCTAGGCCTCAGATGGTTTAGGTGACCTAATGGGAAATGTTCTCGGTCTGCTGTTTAAAAAAAACAAACGAAGGTGTCAGAGCCTCATTTTCATTACCTTTAACTTGTAACTATCAAGTATTTTCAAAGAATGTAATACGATCTATTTTTCTGTCTACTGTATAGAAATGCACACAAAGGTGTCAGAGAATCATAGTCTGAACGTTAGCTATTAACCTTCTAATATTTTCAAAGAGTGCAATACAAGCTATTTCCCCGCAACGTATCTCTTTGTTTACCATTGTGTCTCTTTGTCCCACAAGCTCTGCCCCTTGGACAGCAAAAAGTATAAAAGCAAAGGTAAGACCTATTGGAATCTACAAAAACACCTACGATTCTCTCCAGTGATTCAACTATCCTGTCACAATGCTGTCCCGGTAAGTGAATGCTAATACAATGGTGTTGTGATTTGGTTATTTACTTGCCACTTAGGAGTGTGTTTGGGTGCTTGAAATAAATGTCCAGCTATTTGACAGATGTTTCTTGAGGAATGTTTTATATATTGTCAGTTAACCTGTTGAATGAAACCTGAGTGGTGAGCGTGTGCTGGGGAGCTTGTAATTAAATAGTGACGGCGACTATTTAAGTAGTTCTGGTTAATACTAGTTTTGAAGTGTCACAATATGATTCCAGATAATTATTAGATCTTTACTTACTAGTGTGCCCAGCAGAATCGTTGCCACATGGATAGATAGAATCAACAAAGGCTGTGACATTTTTTATTGTCATTATTTCATTTGAAAACATCGCAAAATCGTTAGCATTAAATTTTAAGTCAGAACCTGTAGGCCACTGCCAAAACCTGTTAGCCAATGCCAAAACCTGTTAGCCACTGCCAAAACCTGTAGGCCACAGCCAGAACCTGTAGGCCACAGCCAGAACCTGTAGGCCACAGCCAGAACCTGTAGGCCACAGCCAGAACCTGTAGGCCACAGCCAGAACCTGTAGGCCACAGCCAGAACCTGTAGGCCACTGCCAAAACCTGTAGGCCACAGCCAGAACCGGTAGGCCACAGCCAGAACCGGTAGGCCACAGCCAGAACCTGTAGGCCACAGCCAGAACCTGTAGGCCACAGCCAGAACCTGTAGGCCACAGCCAGAACCTGTAGGCCACAGCCAGAACCTGTAGGCCACAGCCAAAAGCTAAAATCTGCATCATTGTTGGATTTTTCAGCAGGATAACAATCCAAAGGACACTTCCAAATACGCCCATACATCTTTCAATGAACATCGTGTCAAGTCTCCTGACCCTAATGAATCCCATCGAAAAGTTGTTGGGTGGTGCTAAAGAGAAGAGGCCACACAAAGAGGAGAGGCCACATAAAGAGGAGAGGCCACATATAGAGGAGAGGCCACATAAAGAGGAGAGGCCACATATAGGAGGCCACATATAGAGGAGAGGCCACATAAAGAGGAGAGGCCACATAAAGAGGAGAGGCCACATAAAGAGGAGAGGCCACATAAAGAGGAGAGGCCACATAAAGAGGAGAGGCCACATATAGAGGAGAGGCCACATAAAGAGGAGAGGCCACATAAACACGAGAGGCCACATTTAAGGACCAAGGACTCTGAATGATGGATAGTTTATAAAATACATTCCTACGCATTCTCTCATTTCTGTAAGCGTTATAATAGACGACTTAAAGCAAATCAGAGCAAAGCTTGGCAAATCAGAGGGCACAGATTAGTAAAGGCAGGGGTGTCAAATAAAAGTGAACAATTTGAACAATTTACACTCAATTTACAAGAGTGACATTTTGATTTGAAAGTTACAATGCTAATAATATGCCTCGGGTGACAATAGTTCTGGTGGGCAATGCCATTGACATTCAACTGAAACATACAGCCACACTATTCAAATGAATTTGTGTGAATTTCATTTTAATTTTGGCAGTCTGGTTGAATTCTCATTGTAAATCTCACCATGTGGCTTTTGGGGTATTAGTGGTAGTAAATTGTTTGGGGACTTTTTATTATTTTATACAATGCTTTGATGAATAAAAGTTTGATGAACATAAAAGCAAACATCTAACTGGTATTAAGCTGTTTGTTGAAGTGACTTGAATTATCTGTAGATATCCCAGTTCGCTAAAGTAATTTATTTTAACAGTGTACCTTCCATGATGTTCGCATTTATACTGCAACAAACTAAAATAAAATTCCTTACAGGAGAACTCTGTTTACTTCAAATGGATTTTCTTCAAATTTTAAGTGCAATTAATTAATTAATTTCAAAATGATTTTAACGCTAAAGTAACCAGGTTCTTTTCTCTGTGTTCTTTAACAGAACATTGACTGTTTGTTTCATCCTGGCGTTTGCCGGCTTTGTTATCTCAGCCCCCATTAGTGGTAAGAAAACACAATATTATTAGGTTTAAATTGCCAATGAAACAGCTCATATATAAACGATTTCAGTCAGGGAGATCATTCTCACCAGTTCTTATTTTCCAGATGAGGGAAATGAACTCAAACCATCAGAAGGTCCTGATACAGGTAAGGCATACAAAATATTGTTAAATACAAGATCAGCATTCCTCATTTGACAAAACGTCTGAGAGCTAGTGCTACAGAAATGCATCCACTTAAAATCATATATAGACATTGCTATGTATTTAACATTTGGACAGCCAAGACGTTGAATTTATAATTTTCTATTTAGGCACCATTTACTTCCCCATTTAGATCATTCTTAAAGCATTTTAAAAATAATACTTTTTGAATTAATATTAAACACATTTATTTACATTTGGCTAGTTTAGATATTGTTAAGTATATTCAAGTAAATGTTAAGGTTTGTTTTGCGACAGTGCACATATTCTATCCTCCAAAATCAGTTTCTTGCCAGATAGCAGAATGTTCACAGTACCAAAGATTTACATTGTACAAAATGTGTATTTTTTCCTGACTTAAACAAAAAAACCTACATATAATGGACCTACATGTGTTGTTCATTAATATTTCAGACCAGGATAAGTTTCCTGAAATAAACCCAGAAAAGTCTTCAGAAAGTAACTCCACAGAGTCTTCAGAAAGTAACTCAGGTAAGAACAACCACTTGTGTCCTGAGCTGTGCAGCTAAGCCGTTGCAATCAGGACAACAGAAATCCCGTGGACACTCTGAACTTGCCCAGTGGTCCTGCACGTTGTCCATGGATGCCTTGCTACGGGCATATGAGCAGTGGGTATAAGGTTTGCTTGAGAGGATACGTGTCTCCATCTTTGACTCTCCTAAGCCCACAGTGAGTTGCTACAATGAAGCAAGACAGTAATGCCACAAAAATGGGATAAACGGGCTAACGTTTCTCTGGGGAAAGTATATAAACAGCAATCAATAATTTCAACCTCCAAAATCAGTCTCGCGAGGAGAGTACCATTTCAAAAGCTGCTTCGCATAAACAGTCAAATGACAAAAATGCGAAATGGTTTGAGGACAGTTAGATGACTTGATAAAGCAGAAGATGTAAATAAGAACAACATGTCTAACGCTGTTTTCCTTTGACCATTAGATGACGATAAGGACGATGTCTCTGATTCTTCTGAATCAAAGGATTCCTCAAAGGGTAGGACACCAAACCCTTTCTGTAGTACCGTATTAATAAGAAATGAATAATCTAAGCGAAATATCCCATTTGATTTAAGACATGACGAAGCAATGTTCTCCAAAAAAAGTTATGGAACTCTTTTTCATAGCAACACTATAGAAGTAAGAATTTTAAAGTAAACAGAGATGTATGGGTTAAAGCGGAAGTAAAGAACTATGAACGCTTTCTTTCCACAGAAAAGGATGACAAGGAAGACGATGGTAAAACATTTTTCCATAATTAAAATCAGTGACGATAAGCACCTTGATATCAACATTAACCAGTTAGATAAGATCTAATACTGATTATATATTTTACAGAAAGTGACTCAAAGGAATCAAAAGAAAGTGACTCCAAGGAATCAAAAGAAAGTGACTCCAATGAATCTAAAGAAAGTGACTCCAAGGAATCAAAAGAAAGTGACTCCAAGGAATCAAAAGAAAGTGACTCCAAGGAATCAAAAGAAAGTGACTCCAAGGAATCAAAAGAAAGTGACTCCAATGAATCAAAAGAAAGTGACTCCAAGGAATCAAAAGAAAGTGACTCCAAGGAATCAAAAGAAAGTGACTCCAAGGAATCAAAAGAAAGTGACTCCAAGGAATCAAAAGAAAGTGACTCCAATGAATCAAAAGAAAGTGACTCTAAAGGCAAGTATTCGAAGAAGACATTTACATTAAATTAAAGAAGACATTGTTCTAGTAAAGGTTAAGTTGACTATTTTCCTCTGTCCATTAGATGGCGATAAAGAGGAATCCTCTGATTCTACTGACTCGGATGATGCCTCAAAGGGTAAGTGACAAAAAACACGATTCTGTAAAACTACAAAAATACTTTAATCAAATTAAATAAATATTAAGTATTTTTGTAATGGCAAGTGTAAGTTAAGAAGTAAAGTAGTTATGTTTTGAGTTGGGATCTGTCCTCCACCCAAAATGAAAGGAAAAATAAAAAAACTCACATTCCCCATTTTAACGTGGTAATAGACAAGTGTAAAGGCAAATTAAAAGACATCGAACATTAGGTAACAGTTAGATCAAATGAATCCATTGTATTTGCAGGTATGACCAGTGATGACGACAGCAAACCCCTGGGGATTCATTGTCAGGGAAATTGTGAGGTTAAGATTTACGCACCAGCTGGAGAAGACTCCTCAGGTGAGTCTGCTCATTAATGACTGCGTGTCAGTCACAATCAAATGCTCCTGAGGCTTACTACTGGCGTCCCCCAGGGTTCAGTAGAAGGATCTCCCTTGTTCTCATGTGGTTCAGAAATAACCATGCCTTCAAAATCATTACTAGGATGTCTAACATTGACCACTTGTTTTCTGGTTCTACCACAGACAAAGACGACAGCGATGAGGATGACAGCAAAGACAGCGACGACGACAGCGAAGACAGCAAGGATGACAGTGAGGACAGCAAAGACAGCGAGGATGACAGTGAGGACAGCAAAGACAGCAAGGATGACAGTGAGGACAGCAAGGATGAGAGTGAGGACAGCAAAGACAGTGAGGATGACAGTGAGGACAGCAAGGATGAGAGTGAGGACAGCAAAGACAGTGAGGATGACAGTGAGGACAGCAAGGATGAGAGTGAGGACAGCAAAGACAGCAAGGATGAGGACAGCAAAAACAACGAGGATGACAAGAAGGAAGACAGCAAGGACAGTGAGGACGACTCTGACAAAGCCAGTGAAGATGACACAAAGGATTCTGATGACAGCATGGTGAAAGAACCCGAAGGTAAAGCATTTTTTTTTCAATTAGATGAAAATATTGTGGCAATAAGTAGCACATGTACTTCTTTGTAATACTTGTATATTAATGGGGTAATAATATGGTTCGTAGTAAAGTCGTCTTATTGCGGTAGTAACATATACACATATATATATACATATAACATATCTTTGGATTGACTAACTTTTAATTGACTTTGTATTTTCTAATGTATTACACTGCAATGATGCTGCCAATGACTGTTATGTTAAAGGCAATTAACTGTTATATATCCCATTTAATTTTCAGACGGCCCTGCTCATATCCTGCAACACCTTGTGTAGAACCCACATGACATTGACTGGACAGTCAGGATGATCTACATCATCAAATGTCAACCATTGCTCTTGAGTTCCTTAAACATGTGTTGTAACGAAATAAACAACAACAATTTATTGCATAAAAGTCTGTGCTTGATCTTATTTTTCTGAAAGCTGGGAACTGTGAAACTGGGGGAGGCTTGGAAAACATGCCTACATCAAATCAATATGCATCGTAGTATTGTTGAATAGTGGAATACTCGAGCCAGCTGTACTGTTCCGAACCAAACTTCGGCAGCACATTTCTGTGATGGATATTTTCTAAGGTCTGGGTGCCGTTGTGCCTCTTGGGGACGTTGGCTAATATCATAAACGCTGGCTGTATGTGTAGTAGGGCTTCTAGGCAGGGTCTGAGACCAGGTGCCAACTCATGGACGAATCAGGTCGATAATGGCTGCCTTTATTGCCATACATGAACCGACAACGATTATGTCAACCAATATGTGACGGTTACAAAGGTCACGTTAAAAAATTTCAGCGTGTCATCCGTGTGAATACATTGTACATGGTCGAGCTTCAGGGTCATGCAGCTGTGTAAAGACAGAGCATTGTGATGCCGGCTGTTTATTTTATGTCATCTGACCGGACTATCGCCCTCTGAACCTGTTGACTTCCTGCACCGTTGTCCTGAATGTATTCATGGAGCCATGACCTACTTTCCTTTCAATTAAGTCAGAGTCGATTAGACAAACAAAACATTTGTGTTTGCCCATCCTACCTCCCTGTTCCGTTGCCTTCTCTGAGTAAGCGCAAGCAATCCGGCACGAAAATGATCAATGCATCCCAATTAATCCTGCTTTAAATGTCCTATCCGTGGGCAATGACAAAGCACTTGCAAGGCGTTTGCTCATTTTACAGCTGTCCTAATTACACGGCGACTTAACACCATTGTGTAGTAGGCCGTCTGTTTAATAGAAGCCATTTAATAGAACACAGGCATAAACCGGCACGAACATGTTCCGAAGTGATTTTCTGTCTCCCCCTGGTGGAGGGTTACTATAATGCGCTGACAGTCCACGCGTCTGTGACTGCTGAATGAATAACAGGGAATTGAATATATATACCCGACCGCCGCACTATATCGCATAGAACAGACTCATTGGTGTTGTACATTAACCACATAACACACGTTAAAACAACGTCCCGTCGGCACATTTCAACGACAAATAAAAGTAAATTACTGCACGCCGTCGAGCAAAATCGGGGGGAAAAACCACATACTTTTGCCGGGAGATAAAGTCCCAAAGGGGTCACATCACACATCGCACTAGCCCCAGGAGTGCATTCACTACGGGTCTCGTCAGACTTTTAAATGACAGCCTCCAAAACTCTAGACGGTCACAATTTATGATTATAAGAGTCTCCCTTTGACATGATCATGTGACACTGTGGCAACCAGAGAACATCCACAAACATCAACTTACAAACGTCTCTCACAATGCGGCAGTTTGTGTGTCCCACCAGACCCGAGCAGTTTTCAATCAGATTTCAAATATGGATAGTATATCACTCTGACCTTTACCGAGGTCAACATTTAAGAGGAGGCAGACCAAGAGACACAGAGAAGGGGAGAGGATATTATATTCTCCACATCCAGTGGACTAAATCGCTTGACCCGAGCCCAGAAGAGCTGTTTACTGGGGCTTAGGCCCATTCCAAAAGCCCCCCACGCCCCCCTAAAAAGCCTGGGGGCTTTCTCAGGTTACAAATAAACCAGACGTGGTGGTCCAGACTAGACCTAGCCAGCATGGAGGAGGAAGAGGAGGAGGAGGAAGAGGAGAGAGGTGAACAAAAGACAAAAGGGCCCAAACAGCTCGGAACAAAAGGCCTGTGCGCCGCCAGATCAAGTAGTTGCGCTCATTTCCTTGCGATTGGCTGGTCACCTCTAACCTGAGCAGAGGGCTGGTTGGTGGAGCAGAGAGCCGTGGCCCTGTCGCGTCCAAATAGAAGTGGCCACTGAGGCTTGACCCCACTTCCCCAAACCCGGTACCCCTGGGACGTCAGCAGCCACCCACTCCCCCGACTCCCTGTGTACTTTCTCAGCGCCGGGAGAAGGAGGAACCTTATTAACGGCCATGTTATACTTTCATTTCAGGTGTATGAGACTTTTAAACACCTGCTGCCCGACGGAAGTACATAATGATATCGGTGAGAGAGCGTTACCCTGAGAAGTCTTGCGTCTTGTCAATTACCCATTTGCTTTAGCCATCAGCAGGTATCAACTGAAATGAGGCGTCCATGTTTACCTCACAAACCCTCTGATTTGGAGAGGTGTGGATGGGGTTCCACAGCGTGTTAAGTCCCTGTAATAGTCTTACTTCTACGAGTAAAACGTAAGGCAGAAGGATCAAGCATAAACTGAGAACATAAATACCCAGAATAGATCATCTGATGCACAATGGCATTGACTCCTGCCATTCGTTCATTATGGCATTGACTCTGACCATTCGTTCATTATGGCATTGACTCCTGCCATTCGTTCATTATGGCATTGACTCCGGCCATTCGTTCATTATGGCATTGACTCCGGCCATTCGTTCATTATGGCATTGACTCCGGCCATTCGTTCATTATGGCATTGACTCCTGCCATTCGTTCATTATGGCATTGACTCCTGCCATTCGTTCATTATGGCATTGACTCCTGCCATTCGTTCATTATAGCATTGACTCCTGCCATATGTTCATTATGGCATTGACTCCGGCCATCCGTTCATTATGGCATTGACTCCGGCCATCCGTTCATTATGGCATTGACTCTGACCATTCGTTCATTATGGCATTGACTTCTGCCATCTGTTCATTATGGCATTGACTCCTACCATATGTTCATTATGGCATTGACTCCTGCCATATGTTCATTATGGCATTGACTCTGACCATTCGTTCATTATGGCATTGACTCCTGCCATCTGTTCATTATGACATTGACTCCTGCCATTCGTTCATTATGACATTGACTCCTGCCATCTGTTCATTATGACATTGACTCCTGCCATCTGTTCATTATGACATTGACTCCTGCCATCTGTTCATTATGACATTGACTCCGGCCATCTGTTCATTATGACATTGACTCCTGTCATTCGTTCATTATCAGAATCAGGTTTATTCAGTTTGTTTGTTTACACACACAAGGATTTTTTCTGACCACTAGCTGCAGCATTTAGAACACACATTTTAAAACATACACAAGCTGTGCAAACAGAGCAAAAACACACAACACGAACAGTCAAGAGATCCTGCCTAGTTGGCATAGGTACTGGGTTTAAATATAGAATTTGAAATATGTATCTCAATAGAGAACGGAGCAAGGTCTAGATGTGGGATAAGGGCAGTCTAGTGCTAGAGGCATATTCCTTAGAATCACCGCCATGGGGAAGAAGCTGCTCGTTATGGCAGTGACCTGTGCTATGCTGTTATGGCATCCCCAGGTAAACTGCACACATGTACCAGCACACAGACGTCCACGTGATGTTAAAGAGACTCATCGGACCAGGCATCTCTCACACAGCTCCAAGGTATGTGCCTTGACGGTGGTCTGGGGTCATCATGGACACTGACTTGTCCGTGGCTACACAGCCCCACATGCAGCAGGGTGCGAGGCACACTGTGTTGTGACACATTCCTCCTGTAACCACCATTAACACAGCAGGGTGCGAGGCACACTGTGTTGTGACACATTCCACCTGTAACCACCATTAACACAGCAGGGTGCGAGGCACACTGTGTTGTGACACATTCCACCTGTAACCACCATTAACACAGCAGGGTGCGAGGCACACTGTGTTGTGACACATTCCACCTGTAACCACCATTAACACAGCAGGGTGCGAGGCACACTGTGTTGTGACACATTCCTCCTGTAACCACCATTAACACAGCAGGGTGCGAGGCACACTGTGTTGTGACACATTCCACCTGTAACCACCATTAACACAGCAGGGTGCGAGGCACACTGTGTTGTGACACATTCCACCTGTAACCACCATTAACATAGCAGGGTGCGAGGCACACTGTGTTGTGACACATTCCTCCTGTAACCACCATTAACACAGCAGGGTGCGAGGCACACTGTGTTGTGACACATTCCACCTGTAACCACCATTAACACAGCAGGGTGCGAGGCACACTGTGTTGTGACACATTCCACCTGTAACCACCATTAACACAGCAGGGTGCGAGGCAAACTGTGTTGTGACGCATTCCTCCTGTAACCACCATTAACACAGCAGGGTGCGAGGCACACTGTGTTGTGACGCATTCCTCCTGTAACCACCATTAACACAGCAGGGTGCGAGGCAAACTGTGTTGTGACGCATTCCTCCTGTAACCACCATTAACACAGCAGGGTGCGAGGCACACTGTGTTGTGACACATTCCACCTGTAACCACCATTAACACAGCAGGGTGCGAGGCACACTGTGTTGTGACACATTCCACCTGTAACCACCATTAACATAGCAGGGTGCGAGGCACACTGTGTTGTGACACATTCCTCCTGTAACCACCATTAACACAGCAGGGTGCGAGGCACACTGTGTTGTGACACATTCCACCTGTAACCACCATTAACACAGCAGGGTGCGAGGCACACTGTGTTGTGACACATTCCACCTGTAACCACCATTAACACAGCAGGGTGCGAGGCAAACTGTGTTGTGACACATTCCTCCTGTAACCACCATTAACACAGCAGGGTGCGAGGCACACTGTGTTGTGACACATTCCACCTGTAACCACCATTAACACAGCAGGGTGCGAGGCAAACTGTGTTGTGACGCATTCCTCCTGTAACCACCATTAACACAGCAGGGTGCGAGGCACACTGTTACTTGATAGGTTGAATAGTAACATAGAGAAATTTCTCATAATTCAAATTCAAAATTAGTACAATGCCCTCACTTCAAAAGCAAACTCCATTTAAATTTTAATCTCAACTCCATTTACATTTTTTTATTCTCAACGTTGCATTCAATAGAACATGCTAATGTGATTTGGTACCTCAGATTAAAGGTGAAATTGTGAATAGTTAATTAACAGTTAAATTGCTCTGCTGTGTATTATTATAGACAAGTTAATTGTTTTATGTCGCTCTGAGATATCTTATGACTACAGAAAAAGGTTCATTTATAACGATCTGAGTTGCCTCATGACTACTAGAACTGAAATTCCTGACGGGACTTTAGATCTACTTGAGATGGCATGGCAACCCAAGAAGCAAGAAGTGTGTGTGTGTATCTATGTCTGAGCGCGTGTGTGTGTGTTTGAGTAGCAGGAATGTGTTACGCATGAGGGAATTACACTAACGTGAAGCTACAAGCAACGTATTAACTTGATCAACTACTAATCAAAGTCAGACAAATGCCTTCCCAGTTTAAATACAAATGGTGGACCACTTGCCAAATGACACAATAAACGCAGCAAATTAACACAATAAACTGCCAGATGTTTCCCCGATGCCACAGAAAGAATCCTCCGATACATCTTGGAGGACGTTACCGAATCAATCCGTCCGAAGGCCAAAACTCTCTAATCTTGTCTGTCGCCCAAGCTTGGCTCCAAAGCCCGAACGGTTCCAGCCCAGAACAGGAACCCATTGTCCCGGCCTAAAGAGCCTAGCCGTCACATGAGGTGGTAGGAGGCTCCGGGCCAGGACATGGGTCTGGGCTAAGAGGAATCTTGGCCCACGTCTGACATTGGGTCTGTGACATTATATTACCAGAGCTTCTCCGTATGTCTCCCCCATCATCCCTGTTATTTTGATATCAAGAGAGACGGGCCGCACCTCCCGCAGACGCACTTCCTAAACCTTTTAAAATAAATTGTAAAATCACTTGTGCTTCCGCGGGTTGTGCTCGCCAGGCTGATGGACAACCGACGACCCGACGACCGAATAATAGAAGACAAGCACGATAGCATCTCTCTCTCTCTCTACAGTGCACCTGAGCCACATTGCAAAGGATACGGCAAAGTTGTCGCTCGATCGACAACACGTGGGGCAAAAGATTAAAAAACAAACACACACAACAGACGAACTGAGGACGGCGCTTCGGCGTCTATACATTTCCGCTGTGCCACTCGAGCCTGTGGGTTTAGCGATCGGGTCGATCCAGGGAACAGGTGTGGCCGCGTGTTTCAGGCGACAACAATGGGAGTCTGTTTTAACAGCACAGGTAATTAGATTTGTTATGAAAGACACCCGTTTCTAGTTCATCACAGGGAATGTATTAAGCCAATAAGTCCCGGAGCCGAGAGATATTCATTACAGGGTGTAACAGTTCCTCGGTTGCCGCTGACCTGGGCTAGTACTGATGTGAACTGGCAAGCTCGGCGGGAAAGCGATCACCCAGCACAGGAGAAGGGAGCTCAGCTAACAGCGGCTTTCTGGGTAAAGCTGTGTCTAATGTCTACCGATATTGGTTTAAAACAAAGGGATTAAACAGAGCTTCCTCAGTCAATGTAGTAGGTGGTTTTATGGGTGGAAAGATGTTAAGGTGAGTAGTTGTTGACAATATCTACTAATACTGTGGCACACCTGGTAGAATTTGATAAACAGGATTGGATTTTCTTCATTTGGGCTTTAAGCAGGGAATTTTCCTCAATTTTCTCCCTAAAAAGTAAAATAGCATGTTCATCTCCACTATTCACGACTTTCAAGTGCCTTAAAAAATGTCACAGCTATATGGGACCAAGTACGAGGTATTCCTGAACATTGACTTGGCTAAATGACATTCCCAGAGGTGTGAGCAGGAAAGCAGTGGGCCACAAAAAAGCACTCCTTGGTGTTTTTTTGTGTGTCTGTCTGCGTCTCTCCGGGAGCGTTTTCTAAAGATCAGTATCACCACCTTCCTGTCCGGCCCGATTGGAACAGGGTGGGCCAAGGGAACCGAAAACAATTCACAGTCTTGTCCTCAGCAACGCTGCCGTGGGCACTTTCCATATCTCCGGACTGGAACAGGAAACAGAAGGCAGCAAACCGCTCTCTAGCATTTCATAAGAAGAGCGGCTGTGCCCTCCACTGGCAAGGCACTTCAACTGTTGATCTCAGAGCTGACAGTTTGGTCCAGAGGGGGTCGAGGTGACCGCTCATGTCAAGGGGACCTGGGCAAAGCAAGGCAGTAGGCAACCGGTCCCGTCCCGTCCCCTAACCCCGGATCACTCGTCTTCATCGATCCAGGCCGAGCCACACAGGCACTCTCGGCACGGTCCATCAGTAAAGTGACTTGTGGATTTCATTTCATACATTTAATATGCACACTGTTTACATAGAAAATCACCTATTTTCTACATTCCTGTTGATATTTTGTACTTCCCACTCAGCTTGATAATGATGATGTGCTTTAATAGTATTTTTTAACCTGTATAGAAACAGAGCCGGGCCAGGTAGAATATTATGCTCCAGTAGGGGGGTTGGGGATACCACACAAGTCCTGCCCCTTCCCAAGATAGGGGGATGACAGAGTATAAAACATATAGCCGTGCCCAGTGAAGCATCAGGAAGTCTAAAACCTGTGTGCTAACTGCTCTATGTCAGGTCCTGATTTTCACCACATAGACCAAAACAAACCATGTTGTCAAGGTGAGTGAACTATCAATAGCTGCACTATTGCTGTGTAAAATGCATTCTGAAACTGGGAATATTGAATGAGAAAGTGCATCTTGGTCCAGCCATCTTATCTTCATTGTGCAATGTCAGAACTTAAATATGGGTATGGTTAAATTATGCAATTGCTGAATTTCAGATTTGTCTCTCAGGGTTAGTTTCTAAGGAATAAAAGAGGAACTTGTAA
Source organism: Dallia pectoralis (assembly GCA_029465975.1). Lineage (NCBI taxonomy): Eukaryota > Metazoa > Chordata > Actinopteri > Esociformes > Umbridae > Dallia > Dallia pectoralis. Next base: position 8,397,960 of record CM055753.1, read on the forward strand.
TAGGAATTGAGGTAATTGGTTTTCAAGAGCTTGTGAAGTAATTGATGCGAGCTCAGATGGGGTTTTTCCCCTGCTGATATTGATGTTGAAGAATGCAACATATTCTAAGCAATAGTTGTGATAGTTCTGAGAATGCATACTTAACACTTATTCTAAGCTGACTACATTAATAGTTGTGATAGTTCTGAGAATGCATACTTAACACTTATTCTAAGCTGACTACATTAATAGTTGTGATAGTTCTGAGAATGCATACTTAACACTTATTCTAAGCTGACTACATTAATAGTTGTGATAGTTCTGAGAATGCATACTTAACACTTATTCTAAGCTGACTACATTAATAGTTGTGATAGTTCTGAGAATGCATACTTAACACTTATTCTAAGCTGACTACATTAATAGTTCTGATAGTTCTGAGAATGCATACTTAACACTTATTCTAAGCTGACTACATAAATAGTTCTGATAGTTCTGAGAATGCATACTTAACACTTATTCTAAGCTGACTACATAAATAGTTCTGATAGTTCTGAGAATGCATACTTAACACTTATTCTAAGCTGACTACATAAATAGTTCTGATAGTTCTGAGAATGCATACTTAACACTTATTCTAAGCTGACTACATAAATAGTTCTGATAAGTATGCATTCTCAGAACTATCAGAACTATTAATGTAGTCAGCTTAGAATAAGTGTTAAGTATGCATTCTCAGAACTATCACAACTATTAATGTAGTCAGCTTAGAATAAGTGTTAAGTATGCATTCTCAGAACTATCACAACTATTTATGTAGTCAGCTTAGAATAAGTGTTAAGTATGCATTCTCAGAACTATCAGAACTATTTATGTAGTCAGCTTAGAATAAGTGTTAAGTATGCATTCTCAGAACTATCACAACTATTTATGTAGTCAGCTTAGAATAAGTGTTAAGTATGCATTCTCAGAACTAACACAACTATTAATGTAGTCAGCTTAGAATAAGTGTTAAGTATGCATTCTCAGAACTATCACAACTATTAATGTAGTCAGCTTAGAATAAGTGTTAAGTATGCATTCTCAGAACTAACACTTATTCTAAGCTGACTACATTAATAGTTCTGATAGTTCTGAGAATGCATACTTAACACTTATTCTAAGGTCACTACATGAATAGTTCTGATGGTGAGTTCGGGTCTTGGCATTACACAGAATGCTTTACATAGGCTTTTTTTACGCTTTGTATTGATTCTTTGTCGTTGGCTCAGCACAGTTAATCAAACTGTTTTGGAATGATGCGATCTCATGTTTACACTAATGTTTACACTCATGTTTACACTGAGATTTGATATGAATAAAAAGGATATGGCTTGAATATGACTTATCTATCCGAAATAATGATAACTGCATATCGTATCAAACCCGAAAACTGCATCTAATCATTTATTGTGTCCCTCGAATTGATGATTTTGGTTTTTTAAATCAATCTTTTTTACCTGCAGAAATATTTTAATTGCATCTGTGGTTGTGCTCATGGCAACATCCATTTCAACTGCTCCCGTGGAAGGTATGGAAGTAGCTTGTCAAAACAAAGTTATCTGAGTACTTTTTGAGATACTTACAGTTAGGCTTGACAACTGTATGCCTTCTTCCTTTAGAGAAGGAGCCAGAGGAGATAGAGATTGAGGTAGAGGACGGCGAAGAGGGACTCTCTGAGGAAGAGCAAGGTATGAGATGGGAGGGACGATTGAGAGGCAGGAGATAAGCAAGGACCTGGGAGCAATGCAATTAGTTATGTAACAGGATAATATAAGACCAGCTAGTTCGTCTGTGATGAGGACAATGCAAGGAGAACCCAGAACAAATGGGAAATGGCGTCAGTACCCCAAATCAACACAGAGCATCGTAGTCCTCTATGAATATAAAATGAGTTGAAGAATACAGTTAAGTGTAGGAATGTCTAACTTAATTAAATAAATTAATTGTAAATAATCTAAAAGAAAAATAACCCTGTTAAAAAATATAAATATTATTTTTGAAGGGCACTACTGACGCTTATAAATTTAATTCAAATTTAAACTTCACTCACGCACAAAAAAGTAACTTTAGGATTAATTTGTTTTTTTTTCTCTCAACTCCCGGCATTTTAACAAAGGGAAACATATGATCTAAACATGTGTGGAGAACGGACGTTAGATGGGAGGGAAATATATAACATGAGCAGCTATTTATAAAATGTCTACACTTCCTTTTCTTTTCAGATGAGGATGACTCCAAGAGTCAGGAAAGCAATATGGGTGAGAAGTTCACAACTTGCCACCAGTGAATAGAACTTCTCAAACCTTTTTTTCCACACCTGCCTGTGTAATAAAAGTCCCATACTGAAAGTAAACATCCATAAATTGTTAAACATAGAGCATAAACTTGTTTGTTCTGTGAGAATATTTAGCATAATACCTCATAACACGTTGCAAAGAAAAAACATCCCCCATCAATCCCTACGACCAAAAGACAAAATAGTGAAAAAGTGAAAATTAAAACATGATAAGCGAAAAGAAATATGACGAAATTCAGGGATTGTTTGTATAAACCCTTATTGTGAATCATTCATCACAAAGTACATTTTATCATGAACATATGAACGCGTGTTAACCCAAATTAATTTACTATAAGTTATTATATCAGTTAGTTTATTTTTTATTTAAAAACATAACTCGCACACGACCTCAAACAGAAGAACTTTCTTCTTCCTTCTCTTCCTTCCAGGAGTGGGAGCACGACCACCAACCACAGAATCAAAAGGCTTGGGTAAGACAAAACTAGCGCCCTCGTAGCGCAGGGATGGAGTTCACTCTGGAGTTAACGCAAAGTGGTGAAAGTTGTCTACTGTCTACTCATCTGGTCAAGCCTGCACGCACATACCAGGACGTTGCCATTGGACAGCCTATCGAGAAAGTAGAAAAGTCAAATCAATTTCTGACAGTTTGCTTAGAAAAAAAAGACGGCTAAACTCACTGCATAGTTGAGGAGACATAGTTTAAGAGGGTTTACAGTAGTAAAACAGACTAGGGTTAAAAGTGTTTACAGTAGTAGGTGTCTAGACTTAAAGGCTGGTTTCCTTCCAGGCATAAGCGCTGAGGTTGGCACCCTATCACAGAGCGAACCTTCAAATGGTAAGGACCATCCAGGACTCCACATTCAATCAGTTATCAAGTGAGCCAAAAGCCTAGATCATAACGACTCAAGAACTAACGAGACATGTAACTCTTGTTTTTGCAGGTCTTAAGCTAAACGTGAATAATTCCACACACGCTGTCGTTGACGGTAAGTCGCATTCAATCCCTTTAAATATCTGGATAAAAATACAACTATTTACAAGTACTCGAGTAGAATTTGTTTTCCAATGTTAACTGTGCTATATTCAGGATGTGTTGTTTGTTACAGCGTCCAGCAGTACCTCCGTATCAGAAGACAGTCATGGTAAAGCACACAGCACATTATGAACTGGTTTGTGTGAGAGGAATCTGCTCGTACTGCAGAATTTGCACAGCGAATATTATGCGTAGTACAGCTATAACAGATTGGTTGTATTGACACAAAAGAAATGGATATATTATACACAACTATATTTGAATAGAGTGAAGTTGAATATATTCAGACACCTTCAATAGATTAAAATAAAAAATGGCGCCAACCCATTAATAATACCTCCCAAAAAAATGCTAATTTATTGAAATTGAAAAACAGAAAAACATTAAATATCTTATGTACAGATGTATTCAGCTAGCCGCTGTTCCTTTTAGAATTTGTAATGGTTTACAAAGAAAAAAAACGTGCCCAGATCTAGTTCTAGGGACATCCCCAGGACACAGGATGCCTTTGAGATCAATCTGAAGTGTCATGGCAACGAGTCCAATTTTCTTACGCACAATATTTCAGCATTTAACTTCCAATACATTTCTAAGAGAGGTGAATATGTTTGCAATTATGGAGTAAATTGACAGAAAACAATAAATAACAAGGGTCTGAATACTTTCCAAAGGCGCTCTGAATGTGTGTGTGTTTTAAATTGGGAAAAAGATCAGATGTAGGCTCCCTGTGTAACATGAGTCCGATTATGTTTCTATACCATATCAGCTAGTGATGGTGCTGGTGGAGGTGGCGGTAGAGACGGACCTGCTTCACCCTCTGACCCCAACCTCCATGGTAAATCCTTCTTCTAACTTCAACTGACTATTCCCATGTAATTATTTTGGACAGCAAGTCATTCAGAACTGTCCGTTTTGTTTAAAATAACCATTTCCTTCTAAACATTCTGTGTCTTTCAGATGCTGCCTCGTCAGGACACCAGAGTTCCACTTTGGATTCCAGTATTGCAGGTACAATTACATTATTAATAATGGTTAAATTATAGACCGTGACAGATCAAATAAGGCATTGGCTGTGATTCAGTGATGTCCTCATTGACTTTAATTAACAGTTTTGTGTTTTAGAATTGAGTGGAATTTGAGTAAACACACTTTGCTTCCAACCCAGGTGCCCATTTGGACATCAGCCCAGCAGGTAATGCTACACATGCAATCTACACAAGACCAGAAGCTGAACACAAAAACCCAGGGCTGTTTTACAAGCTCTAACTGAATGGCTGTGTTGCTGTCCCTGTTGGAGAGGCTAAACTAATGATCTCTTGGCAGGTGCAGGGGCTCAGGGCAGTTCAGTGTCAAACGCACAAGCCTCAGGTAATTGCAACGTCAACGATTGAAATCCAATAACACACAGAATATAACACCCAGGTTATTAAGTGAGACAGTAGACACACACAGCACTCTCTCGACGTAAGACGACTTTCACTGCTGTCGTTCTTTAGGTATAACTGTTGTCCGCCCAGAAACAGCCCCTCCCAGTAAGTCAAATCCATATTAACCTCTCCATCCGCATATATAAAACGGTCTCCTTGGTTACTGACATTAAATGATGCTGACTGCATTTACTCCATAGTCTCAGTCGGACCGGTAGAGGGAAGTCCAACGTTAATCGCCGTCCCAGAGGGTCACCCACAGCCTGCAGGTATCCTACATTACATGAGATCAGATGATCCTGGACGCCGTCACGTGTCTGCAGAACATTACCGTTTTATGCACGATCGGTAGGCAGCAATCATCTGTGATAACGTGCGACTCTTTACATTTCTTATTTTAGAACTTGCCCACCACGGACATCTTCATTCGAACGGTAAACATTATCAACAAATCAACAGAAGCATTATATCCTTGAGCGGCGTAGGCAGTGATTGTTTCAATTTCGTGTTTGACACTCGCGTTTGTCATGCATACAATTTTCAACAGGACAGTTTCTCGTTATAACAGGTGACAGCACTCATACGTTTGATGCCACACTCTCTCAGACTGACGTTACAAGTAAGATCGTACATTACAAAAACATCTGTTCACACTTTAATACATATAGTATTTGACCAACACACACACACACACACTTTCACAGATGGAGCCTGCCTGAGAATTACCAGGGACGTTATGACACAATATCATCATGATACCATGATGCCAATTAAATACTGCAATTAAATTTCCAACATATTGCTCACCAAAAGCACCAGACAAAGCAATGAGATTTTTTTTTTATCAATCATAGAAAAATGTGCTAATAACATATTCCCATTTAAAAAAGGCAGTGAGCAGAGAAGGAAACGTAATAGATTTCTGGTTTTAAGTACAGCCCAACTAAAATTATATTTTTAAAATATATATATTTTATGTAACTATACATTTTTCCCCATTGCTCGCAATACTGTAGGATATGCAATGCATTTTTCACATAGCTGGTAGCTTTTTAACCTGCATTAAGAGTCACTTTGCTCATACTAGTTTGAGTGTGGGGGTCTCAACAACCACAGTAGTGATACAATGTGTGGGTTGTGTTTTCTACCTGTGTTGAGATGAATGTCATACTAGAGTCCTTCTAAATGACGCTAATGACGCAACGCAAATGTTTTCAATATACACATGTATGTGTTTCTCAGCGAGCGAGACTGAGATCGAGTCTCCAGAGTACGACACATCAGAGTCACCAGATCCGAACGGTAAATATCTCAGGCACCGAGTCTTATTTTATTGGCCACATTGCGCGGTGAACCAGTCGGTTACAATCTAAATATCACACTGTGCTCATTATCACGTCACCCTTTAAGGAACATACGTCATTTTGTTGATTGGCTCGCACTGTTGTTTCCAAGGTAACGGTCAGAAGCTGCTGAACGGGGGAGTGTTAGTCGACGCACATGCAGGTAAACGTGACCTCCGCGACCTTTACCGGGAAACACAACAGCGGCTGGCATCTGAGGTGATTCTGATTGACAATTTCTTTCTGTGGCCTCAGGAATACCCTTCGTCCACGACGTCGTCGTCAAAAGCACAACTGATGTAACAACCGCAGGTACGTTACATCTTGGTGAGAGTCCGATCAGATTATAGACGTGGGCTATTCTGAGTTCTCCACCAGGGCTAACGATAACGTACTTCTCAACGGGTTTAACATTTCAGGTGCTATAGATCCGTTTGGTGGCAGTTCTCACCTGGACTATACAGGTGAGTGTCCAGGTGAGGGAGCTCTGTCTCAAGTTTGTCTCCTGTCTGGTCTATTCACTTGCCTCGGCATCATTTCTTCACTTGACTTCCTATTCTCATCCAGGTATTATCGACCAATCCAGTCATGACTTCCTCATTGGTTTAATGGGTGAGTGTTTTCATTGGTTTGACGGGGGAGCGTTTTCATTGGCTTAACAGAGCGAGCGTTTTCATTGGTTTAACGGGTGAGCGTTTTCATTGGTTTAACGAGTGAGCGTTTTCATTGTTTTAACGAGTGAGTGTTTTCATTGGTTAACAGGTGAGCGCTGTCATTGATTTGACGGGTCAGTGTTTTCACTTTTCCTTTTAAGTGCTTCCTGTTTGTGCTTTGTCAACTGGCTGTGTTTTCAGGTGGAGTGGGTGATCCGTTTGGTCCAGATGTTCATATAGACATCGCAGGTGGGCTTGTCATCACTGTCTTTTAGATTCTGCTTTCTGCGTTAGTGTGTTTTAGACTATGATAAGTAACATTTATGTTGCATGACAATAACAAAATCTTTGTTGAAATTTGTTGGAAATATCTAACTAACTATTATTCTATTAAAGGATCACACTGAATCAGCCACACTCACGTGACTTCTTCACTTGAAAGATAGCTTGGATTGACTTTAGAAAATACAGTGCTAAAATGATGATTAGCAGATGCATGTGTATATATTGTTAGTCATGTGTCTGTATGAGGACTTTGTGAGGAGTTCTGTGGTGCTAAATTACATATTCAGTTTTAGTAAAAAGTTTGGACACGTAAATGTATACATTGCCAAATATATAAGATATTGCTCACTGCCTGCCTGGCGATCGCCTCTTTCTGCTTCAGGCTCGGATCCAGGACAGTCATTGTCATCCAGTGGCAGCCTGGGGCCAGATGTTGCAGCAGGTATGTTGACCCGTTCTGTCAAAGGGTCAGGCTTTCTCTGCCATTGGTCTGTAATTGTGATACAGGAAATCCATGGGTGAGAGTTTTATTTAACAAGACAACACATCTTATCTTTTGTAAGTCACTTTGGATGAAAGTGTCTGCAAAATCACATGGGAACATAATAGATTTTATGCAAAACACATGTAAATACTGGGATTGATGCAGCAGTCCAGATAGACAGTAGTTATCATACATACTGACAGAAATAACCGTATCACTTTATCATAATGAAAATAGTATTCATCCCAGTGTTACTGTTTTCCCAGATGCATCCATCTCAGAACATGCAGATGGAACTGGTAAGACTTTATATTTATATCGATAATGATATTATCCGTACGAATTCATACCTACTTATATTGCAGGAAATGATCGTCAAAGCCACGCTGCCGACCCGCATGGAAGTCACCACCCAGTCACCGACATGCCTCACGATGTAACAGGTTGTTATGGCTATGGTTACCACCAGGGGTCGCCATTTCCAGATTTCCGAATCAAATGCCACTTCAATTAAGAGGCGTTGAGGCTGTCCAAATTAGTATTGTGCTTGATATACTGAATCCGTTACAACATGATAAATTACAACATTCTATTGGTACAGTAAGCCAATATAATATATATAATACAATATAAACGTGTATCCAATTCATATCCATCTGGGCAGCACATGCCTGCTGCAGACAACTTCCTATTTGAATTATCCGTGATAAACACCGGTCGTTGACTCATCAAACTAGGCTAAAGTTGCCTAATACTTTAGAGGAAAACTCTCGTATAAAATGTATGTCGTTGCAAAATGTTATCTATCACTACTTACCGTTCAGTGGTGTTTTGTTTTCCCCCACCAGGTGAGCACGGCGTCATCACTCATCACGCAGGCGCAGGTAAGTCCCACCCTATGGAGTATAATTACCCGAGTCGATCTGAACATTTCATAATTACCCGAGTCGATCTGAACATTTCACTAGGAATAATTTCGCATTTCAGGTGTTACAAACCGGCCCGACGTTCAACGGCACCACGACGGCCACACAGTCGGCCCCAGAACATATATCACAGGTACTCCACCGCATTCAAATAGTAAAATGCACTGAGCTTTTTATGATAAGAAAATGTGTCCAATTATTCTATCTCTGTCTGTACCTATTATTTCTACCAGTATGGATCTCTGACCTGGCCACACCTCTTTTCTCGGCTACTTGCTCTTTAGTAATCTTATTCAGTTGACTGGCCATATTCTGAATAATGCCATTTTACCTCCACAGGAAGATTTTGGACCATGGTGTATTTTATGTTTTATATGTCAATGTTTGAACAGGTGCAGCAGAAGAACTTGTGACCGGCTCACATATACAGACAGATGTCCCGGGATTGGACCTGCACTGTATGTCTCAGCCCATTGTCAATATGTTGTTGCCATTTTTTTACTGACATGTTCAACCACAAACAGGGATTTTTTTGGCATGCATTTAATCATTAGGCCACTAGATGGTTAGTATTTATACCACAGCTAAGGACTGTTATTAGACACAGCACGGCAGAGTTTTCAGATACAGCAGTAAGCATTGGTATATTCATGTAGGCAATATACCACAACACCCATTGCTTTTAAAAAGTTCAATAACCAGTAAAAGCAATAAGAAGTCTGTGGTCTCCTTCGACACAGCTTTTAGCCAATCAGCATTCAGATTGGCACACCATCCAGCTCATAATCAAATGCTCAGTAAATTAAATGGATACTATACGAATGTAACAGCCATTGTTTCAACCATGTTCCCATTGTTTCTCCCTCTCCCTAGCCCTTGGGACCAATGTGTACAGCTCCAGTGTACCAGGCACAGCTGGTAGGCTACATACATGTCCACACGTTTATCGGGGATTGTTCGCCCGCCTGCTCATTTTCAGCTTACGCACTGCTTGCCCACATTGCTATTTACACCAATGTGTACATTACACTCAACCCTAAGGCCTATTGCCTATTATAAACCAAATTTCCGGCACTATGCATTTTTTGGTTGTACGTGTTTGTTGTCATTTACCACAGCTTTTTGCCAGTCACCATTCAAGCTTCAAACCAGCCAGTTTATTATTAACCAATAAGGGATGAATAGGTGTGCTATTTCAATATACAATAGGTAAATTCTGTCCCTAGATACTGTGGTTCAGCACTCACTAAGTCGTGATATTTTTTCCATGTACCACAAACGATGAGGTGCTCCATTGTTTTGTAAACTGGATATTAACCTAATTTGCACTGTTTACATTACTCATCAGTCACACTTGTAGTATACAATCTCATACAGCATGGTTTTCAAATAATTAGCATCAAAGACATAAACTAGCTATTGAATATCAGAGTAATCTCCTCTCTTATTTAAAACAGGCATGGATGACATGGCTGTGACCAGAGGACTCATGAACTCCACAGGTTAGTTTAACCAATGACATTCAAGCATGACAGACTCAGACATCTTCCAATGACATACATGCACGGAGAAATTCACACACGAGAGACTTGCCATTTAGCTGCTAACCTTTTCCTTTCCAAACTTGCAGACTCAGCGCTTGAATTTGGACATGAATTTACGGGTATGGTACAATATGCACATAAAATAACTCAGAAACTAGAGGCTATGACTGGCCTGCTTATCATGACATCACACAATTTGGTCTCTCATGGGTTATTATGACATCACACATTCTTGTCTCTCAGGGGTTATTATGACATCACACACTCTTGTCTCTCATGGGTTATTATGACATCACACATTCTTGTCTCTCAGGGGTGATTATGACATCACACATTCTTGTCTCTCAGGGGTGATTATGACATCACACATTCTTGTCTCTCAGGGGTTATTATGACATCACACATTCTTGTCTCTCAGGGGTTATTATGACATCACACACTCTTGTCTCTCATGGGTTACCATCACAAACATTTCAGGCATTTGTCTTTAACTTGGTTATAGTTCTAATATAAATTTGCCACTGATGTCATAGATAAACAGAATGCAGTTTCCAATAACCAATGAGGAACCCTTCTGTGGGTCATACCATTTCATAGATAATAGAGTAACTTCCACACACTAACATACAGTGTGCATCTACGCATTCCCTTCAGTTACAGGAGATCCACACAGAGCGTTATCCCAGACAGAGGCCGTGGGCACAGGTAAGTGAAGTTCGCCTAGCCCTCAGTACACATCAGAGATGATATTATATTCAGAGGCCATGTTACTGACTAGATTACTGACTGCATTACTAACCACGTTGCTGTCCATGAAACTAAACATATTAAATCGATTATTTTATATTATAGTCACATCTGATCCACAAGGATCCACCCTACAGACTTCCAGTAAGTTGGTATATTATTTTACCTTACCTGGCTCTTTCTGGTTCTGATGTTTACCACACTGTTTTTACACTGAATTATGATAGGTTTGTAGTGATGTGAAAAGCTGTTAAGCAGTGTGTGATAACAACAGACATGGCCGGTCTCCACGTTTCACTATGGCCTCCTAATCTGTAGGTGCGGTCTGTTTTCATGCTGTGTCTTTGTCCAAACAGGTCCCCTTGGTGTAACAGAACAGACACACCATGCAGGTAAGCTTCATGGGAGTTTAGGTTCAAAACCTTTTACACAGGAGGACTAGTTCGACTTTTGAAAAGATCTGACTCTTGATCAGACAGATTAGCAAGAAATATCTCAGTCACGTTTACATCTACTCCTATTTGCTACGTTATTTTAAAAGACAAAATTGCAAAAAAGGCCCATCTAAATGTAGTTCATGCACAATTGCCACCCTTTTCAGATGGTGATATATGGTGTAACACCACAACAAATTGTATGTAGCAACATTCAATGAACAGATGCTCAAGGGCTCTTTTGTTTCCTGGGTTTTGCTTGCTCTTTTCAGTTACCGCAACTGAACAGTACAACCCATCTGGTCAGGGTCCTGAAGGTATGTCACTCTGCTCAATACAAGCTATTGCTAATATCCATGCTAATATCCATGCTAATATCCATGTAGGGCTATTCGTTTGTTTTTTTTGTTGACACTTTGTTAACCTATTTTTGGACAATTGCACTTTTTTATGCTCTGTATTCCTGCACTTTCAGATGGCATTTTCAACAATTTAAAATGTTCAGTAGTAGTCTTGTAAAATCACATATCCTATTTGGCAGTTTGTTCTTTCTCCACACATTTCTCCTGCCGTCACTCTGGTAAATGTTAAGCTTTGTGTTATTTGTACACAATACCTTGTTCCAGAACACAGCAGTCTCTTAGGTACTTCTTAGACCTTTTAACTGGCAAAAAAACTTGACTTTGAGAGGTCCAGTTTTCTATTTGTCATAGGAAGCGTTTTTTGATTGTCTACTGTAGTTTCCTTCCTTAATATACCAGGGCGACTGCAACTACTGTTATGACGTCTCTGTGTTGATGAAAATATCTCTGTCAAACACCAGCAGAATACTCTAAATGCAAAGCTTGTTGTCAGGACGACACATGTTCTCCTCTCTTGGGAATAAACCTATGATGCAAACAAACACACCAGCCTTATTACAAACGTCTATGACGATGATTGTTCAAATTATGTAAAGGCAAGGTGAACCATGTAAAATTATACACTTACATTACAAACAATATTCTGCACTTTAACCACATAGTCGTTGCGTTGTGCTGAAATACAGAGCCAAATTGTGTGTAACGGTCAAACGCCTTTTAGTTTCATCTAAATGAAAAAATAGGCTTCTCTCGCAGTGAAATAATGTAATTACTGCTCGTTTAGTTGAATCATTAGGAGTTTAGTGTTATCCTCAGCCATTTAATCACTCATCTGTTTCATAACTAATACTTGTATTACTACAGTAGGAAGGTTACATGGTTTCAGGTGATAATACAGAGCTGTCATACTTATATGTTCAAACGGAGACAGAGGTAAGCTACTGATTACAAGTATTAAAAAGCAAGCAAACCTGAATGGACACACTACTACCAACAAATGGCTGAATATATTCTTCAACAAATTGCATATTTAACATTAAAGGGATGGTGCACCACAATTAGGTTTTGCTGTCTAGGCCATATGCTGTTTATCCAAATGAACGTAACAATCCCTTTAATCAGCTTGGAAGGGGTTTGAATCAGATAAGGTATGAGGAGGATGAATCGTTAAAACACCTCTTCCCTTCTGTAGGTGGAGAAAATGTGGAACTGGAAGATACCTGCTGATTTCCATATGAAGCCTCGTGTCAAGTTTCTACGCTACAGATTTCAGTGTACGGACCAGACTGCATGGCGCAAGAACAGTGCTCCAGCCCCCTAGCGTTTCCAGTTGTTATTTCTATATGTGTGTGTTTGTGTGTCTGTGTGTGCGCCTGTTGAATGAACCTTGTCTATTTAAACCTAAAGATGTGTACTGAAATATTTTTTTGCACACTTCGTAATAAACCACCCTTCATGTTTAATCTGTTGCATATATGAGAGAAATGGTTATTGAAAAGACCCTCTGAATAATGTTGCTCATGAAAGTGTTGTCATCCGTATGCAAATGCAACGATTTCCTGACTATTTGTAAAGATTTTTTTCCGGAAATTTCTATATGTACCGGTGCTGTATTTCCCATAACATAAATGTTAATCGCCAGTATCTAAATTGTACATTGTGCTAAAAGTGTTATTGGACAGTAATCTCTACATTAACTTTTATTTTGAAACTTAACAGAAATTACATTTGTATTTATGTAAATGAAATGTCTGCGTGTGATAATTGTCTGTAGAAATTATTACTTAACCATTGTTCAAACCTAAAATATAAGAAAAGCATCAGCTATATATTTATTTCAAAACAACCTTTATTTTAGATACACAAAATATTGTTCTCATGCGTAATTAGCGTTTCTCAGGCTGTGACATTGTGATGGTGGAACTGGTAAAAGTACTAAATAACGTACTACTCAGCACATCAATACACTCCAATACATCTTCCATTTTCTCAATGAGTAAATTTAAAAAAAGAAATATCATTTTGAACAAACTCCAAACACCCTCTAGGGGCAGTATGCATACTATTTCACAATTTCTCAAACTTTAACCGAGATTGAATTATACATTTTCTCCCAAAAAGCATTTAAAAAAAATGCTAGGGCGATTGCCAGATCAGAAATGAGTAGAATACAATTTATTATAAACTGACAGAGGATAGCAGTTACTGTGCTATAAACCTTTCAAAATGCAATCCACATAGCAGGATGTTTTGACTGTAGTAGAAGGAACAAACCAAGCCTAATATTTAAATGACATATGCAAAAAGAACAGTAAAGGTATCAGAACACTTTCACACACTCATACAAGGAGACAGTCTTAAGTCGATGCAATTAGACACAGTGAAGCCAGAGCACTATTTCACTAAAAAACATTTAGCCATTTCTGGCATATAATATTTTAATGACAGCTGGTTATCTGGTTTTCAAAATGGTTTAATTATGAAATGCCATTCAAGAACACAATTTATTATATTTCTTAAAAAAGAACTATGACTTTTGAGTTGTTTTTTTTGGATGACAAGTAATAAAATGGTACACAAAACACAAATTAAAACTATCAGGTGACGAAGTACCAACAGCATTCCGTGATGCTTTACACAGGAAAAAAAGTTATGAAAACTTTTTGGCTTGAACGGGAATAAAACAGGATTTTGGTGCAGCGTCAAGATGCAAACACTTAAAACGATAATGATGGTACACAATACAAATATCTTCGGGAAAAAGCGCAGAAACCCTAAAACAGTCGAGCCACATCTCCAAGTACTCCAACGTAAAACGGGGTAGCCACGAAAGAAAGTGGGGTATTGCGGACAGGGACACACACACACAGTTCCAATTTACAGATCCCCTTAAAACAGCTAAAATAATTCTGCATACATTCATACATTCAAACTGAAAGGTGCACGTGAACGTCACTAAAACTTGACCTAGTAATGATATATGGATTTAGCATTTAGGGGGTTTGATTTATTCATTCAGTCCACCAGTAAAAATAACTCGACAATTTCAGGTGTTGCACAAACCACGCCAACGGCAAAGGTCGAACAATTGATTAGATTAACCTGAAGCTAAGTTAACTTCACTAGGTCGTTTACGCTATGAAATGAATAAAGCTCAAAAGCCCACGGTTCCGTCGTCTTCCGCACATGGACATGACGACAGAAAACAACGGTAGATCACTCATAAAAATATCTTTATGACTGTTCGGCCCCGTCTGGCGTCGCTGCCTGGTAATCAGTGGCGAGGAGCGAGATGGTAGGGTCCTCTTCGGGGTCCTGGCTGAAATACGAGTCCCCCTCCAGCTCCAGCAGGATGGGCAGGTCCGCTCCACTGTTGTCACTGCTAAATGGGTCGGTCAGTAGCATTGGCTGAGAGGTGTACTGCACCAGCTGCTTCCCTGCTGTCAATCAAAACATGCAAATACACCATCACTATTACACCATGTATATACACCATTACACCATCACTATTACACCATTACACCATCACTATTACACCATTACACCATCACTATTACACCATGTATATACACCATTACACCATCACTATTACACCATGTATATACACCATTACACCATCACTATTACACCATGTATATACACCATTACACCATCACGATTACACCATGTATATACACCATTACACCATCACTATTACACCATGTATATACACCATTACACCATCACTATTACACCATGTATATACACCATTACACCATCACTATTACACCATGTATATACACCATTACACCATCACTATTACACCATGTATATACACCATTACACCATCACTATTAAACCATGTATATACACCATTACACCATCACGATTACACCATGTATATACACCATTACACCATCACTATTACACCATGTATATACACCATTACACCATCACTATTACACCATGTATATACACCATTACACCATCACTATTACACCATGTATATACACCATTACACCATCACTATTACACCATGTATATACACCATTACACCATCACTATTACACCATGTATATACACCATTACATCATCACTATTACACCATGTATATACACCATTACACCATCACTATTACACCATGTATATACACCATTGCACCATCACTATTACACCATGTATATACACCATTACACCATCACTATTACACCATGTATATACACCATTACACCATCACTATTACACCATGTATATACACCATTACACCATCACTATTAAACCATGTATATACACCATTACACCATCACTATTACACCATGTATATACACCATTACATCATCACTATTAAACCATGTATATACACCATTACACCATCACTATTACACCATGTATATACACCATTACACCATCACTATTAAACCATGTATATACACCAATACACCATCACTATTACACCATGTATATACACCATTACACCATCACTATTACACCATGTATATACACCATTACACCATCACTATTACACCATGTATATACACCATTGCACCATCACTATTACACCATGTATATACACCATTACACCATCACTATTAAACCATGTATATACACCATTACACCATCACTATTACACCATGTATATACACCATTACACCATCACTATTAAACCATGTATATACACCAATACACCATCACTATTAAACCATGTATATACACCATTACATCATCACTATTAAACCATGTATATACACCATTACACCATCACTATTACACCATGTATATACACCATTACACCATCACTATTACACCATCACTATTACACCATGTATATACACCATTACATCATCACTATTACACCATGTATATACACCATTACATCATCACTATTACACCATGTATATACACCATTACACCATCACTATTACACCATGTATATACACCATTACACCATCACTATTACACCATGTATATACACCATTACACCATCACGATTACACCATGTATATACACCATTACACAATCACTATTACACCATGTATATACACCATTACACCATCACTATTACACCATGTATATACACCATTACACCATCACTATTACACCATGTATATACACCATTACACCATCACTATTACACCATGTATATACACCATTACACCATCACTATTAAACCATGTATATACACCAATACACCATGTATATACACCATTACACCATCACTATTAAACCATGTATATACACCATTACACCATCACTATTACACCATGTATATACACCATTACACCATCACTATTACACCATGTATATACACCATTACACCATCAATATTAAACCATGTATATACACCATTACACCATCACTATTACACCATGTATATACACCAATACACCATCACTATTAAACCATGTATATACACCAATACACCATCACTATTAAACCATGTATATACACCATTACATCATCACTATTACACCATGTATATACACCATTACACCATCACTATTACACCATGTATATACACCATTTATTGCATGAAGTAGCAGAAAATAAATGAGATAATAAACCGATCATGTGCTTGTACGACTATAACGAGCAAAATAAAGAATGCAATTAGTCTGCCACATGTGAGAGTCACATGACTGAGTGCATTAAAATCTGAAGGACTTATGCAAATAATTAGCAATATCGCAACACCTTCAGTCATTAAAAGTTGACTAGAGCTTTCAGCCCTTACTAAATAAGTGGGAGTAATATTACTCAGTAGACAAACACCCCTGGTCTATAAAAGCTATATTTAATAGCCAATAAAAAGGTAAGCATAAACTTATTATATATTTAAAGAAATTACCTGTGTAGTTTTCATTTTTCTCTGCCCCTTTGGGTGGATCTGATGAAAGCAAATCCTGAATCTACAACACGATGGTGTGCACAGTGTTAGACTATTTTACCGTTCACTCATTTCATAAATGAAGGGAAACAATTATTTGTCTACAGACACACGTCAATGGCGGAGGTCAACGTCAGAGGTCACTCACACTGTCAAGGCTCTCCAGGTCAAAATCAGAACCAGGCATGGAAGAAGAGAAGAACTGAAAGACAACAAGTGGTATCAAAGATAAATATTTGGAAAACGTTTAGGAGCAATTTAGTAAGATAAAAAAAAAACTGGCATTTACAAAGACAACAATACGCGCAGACAACATGAACCATCACCGCTGGTTTCCGTTTGTCAGAGTGCTCTCACTCGCACCAGCTTCATTGGCAACAACCCTCACAATGCCAAAATAACAAAACAGCAGGTCACCTAAAAACATTAGTTTTTAGGTGACCTTCTCAGTGGAAGTGCCTGAGCGTACGATGGCAGGGGGAGAAAAATAGGGCCTGAAATCGCTTGGACACAAACTAAACGGGAGCTGAAACCAATGACCACTTACTTCAAAAAGCGGGGAGGATTCAAAGTTGATGGACTGCGCATTTAGGATCGTCTGGAGGTTCTCCAGGCCGTTGTCGATGCTCTCCAAATGGTCACTCAGTTCGGTCCTACACCAGAAGACAAAAAGCATAAAAGAACCCTCAAACAAAATACACAGATAGAAGAATAGGCTGTCACGAAACAGAAATGGTAGTAAATTCAACCAAACACACTCGGGTCACCCGAGGAACAGAAGCCATTGGACTATTACCAAGAGCTCACTCGTGGAGACGTGAACCGATCCAAAGGATGTGCGAAAAAAAGCTTGCAATGGCCGAAGGGTCAACGGGACGGCCAAAATAAGGGTCAACGGGACGGCCAAAATAAAACCTGCTCACAAACCCACATTTTGGGGTTTGACCTGTGACCTGGTTAACTGTGCAGTTAGGGACAAACATCGGGACAAACCATGCTGAAATCAGCACATTTATTTTATTTTGTTTTTAATCGAGCCAATTTGTGTCCCATACATAATTAATGACTCCCCAATTACCAATTTCCAAATATAAACTATAAAACACAGAGAGGCACTAGTGTTATAACAGCATAAATTGTTAATAAATTCACAAAAGACATTAGAGAGCTGTAAAATTATCGATTTGTCAGTGGTGGTATGATATAAACAGCAGGTTAACAAACCACACCACACGGACCATGCAAAGGTCTCAGAGGGTGGACAACGTCAAAGTAGCGCAACAACATAAATCAAGAGTTCTGGAGAGAGAGACACACACACAACAGGGTCTGCTGGCCAATTGAAATGCTAACCCTGGGTGAGGTCTGAGCTGTAGAGATGAGGAACAGGGGCTGGGGAAGAGGCGCGAGACCTCAGACATCTGTGGAGAACTGAAACGATAGAAGCACAGACACAGCTAGAAACAGCGGGTTGAAGAGCTCTACTGGACTCTACACCTCAACAGTTGATTTGAGCAGGGACCGATTTTACAAAGGGAGAAACTAAATTTGGCTGAGGCAGCCCTCGCCTTTTGGTGGCCACCATCTTGACAGTGAAAATCTAAATACACTGATATATTTTTAAATACAATTTTGAGAAAACATTGCAGGAAAGATTTTATTTGTTATAGTACATCGTTTGTGCAACACTGCCAATTTTGCCATCGGCTAGTGGAGAAAACATATCAGTCTGAGTGGATGTTTTCGACAATTCCACACATTTTGCCAGGGGTTGGTTTGTAATCAAAAGCAAATCAAACCACTCTGACATTGACTTTGGCTAGATGACCCTATAGACACATTGGTATTATCCTGGAGTTCAAAGAGACTTCTGAACCCAGACAGAATTCATCAGGAATTCCTATCCCAGATACAAAGACTGAATTCCAATTGCTTAAAAACAGAACAGCTTAAATAAAAGGACTGAGATTCTTTACTGATTCAATATAATCAAAATATCCAATAATTGATTAAGGCACTGCTTCAGTTCAGCTACTCCCAGCAGATTCCTCAGGACCGTTGATGTCGAGATCTGGTTCTTCCTCAGCGTTTCCAATGACATTCGGGTTTGCTAACTCTCCCAGAACGGCAATGCACTTTCTACCACTGTCCAGCCATCTACCTCGGGGGGAACACACATGCACCCAAGCCGCTACCCAGAATGGTTAAAGCAAACACTAAAAGTAGGAAGTGCACATCTCCGTTACTAACCCCCCAAACCCGAATGGCACCGGATAATATCCCAGGTCACTGTGGGATCCCTAGGCAAATAAGAAAGCAGGACCAGAGCCGAGCGCTCACAATGACAAAGCTAACGGCTAGGCAGGGCACACACAATCAATTCAAGGCCGCGGTGAGCTCTGTTAAACCAGGGCTGCCAATCATGTGTGGCAAACAAAGTTTAGGATCATAACGCTGGACTCAACTGGTGGCCCGGTGACGTTCTCATTGCACGGCTAGCGCCCCCTGTTGACGTGACCAGACGCGAGACACGCGGCAATGGCAGCCGGCTCTGTGGCAGCCGATCACCGCGACGCCGACCGGAGATCACTCACTTGTCTAGACAGGCGACGCTGAGACACTTCTGGTCTGTGGGGTTTGTCGGGGCGGCCGGGGACACGTTCGGCTCGCTGTTCTCCTGCAGGATGGAGTTAATGAAGGTGGTGGGGGACAGGGGCGTGTCCACGGGGTCTGGCCCTGCCCCCCCGACCACAACCTCCGGCGTACACACTTCGTCCAACTCAGGACAGGACGGTTCCTCCTTTATGTGGACCAATGGACTTGTCCTGAAAACAACAGGAGACACGGGGCACATGCCATCTAGGTTATTCGTGGGAAGTGGCTCGTCAACCCAGATAAAACCCTCACGCCTCGAAGGCGTTAACCGGCCGTAGTTCACTAACCTCTCGTCTACCCAGTCATTGGTGACCTCCACGGGGCTGGTCTGTGCCAGGTCGGTGACGTCGGAGATTATAGGACCGTTTTTAAGTGGCGACTCCGGCGTGTAGACGGACGTACTGGTGAATGGCGAGCCCGGCGTCTGGGGAATGAAAACCATCACACGCTTAAATCACACGCATACCAACGCCGCCAAACATCCACACGCTTACTAACGCCACCAAACATCCACACGCTTACTAACGCCACCAAACATCCACACGCTTACTAACGCCACCAAACATCCACACGCATACTAACGCCACCAAACATCCACACGCATACTAACGCCACCAAACATCCACACGCATATTAACGCCACCAAACATCCACACGCATACTAACGCCACCAAACATCCACACGCATACTAACGCCACCAAACATCCACACGCATACTAACGCCACCAAACATCCACACGCATACTAACGCCACCAAACATCCACACGCATACTAACGCCACCAAACATCCACACGCATACCAACGCCACCAAACATCCACACGCATACTAACGCCACCAAACATCCACACGCATACTAACGCCACCAAACATCCCAACAAGATCAGTTATAGAAGACAGGCTCGATTACATTCCGCCTTCCTTAGTCGCGATCCCATCACCATCTTGTGAATACCCTGTTAGTTTACCCGCGTAGGGTAAAATCCTATAAAAAAACTAATTAGTACCAGCCTATAAAAAAAATGTCATACTAGTCCTTGCACTGTATTAAAATAAACTGTCCATTTCATAACATTTACAAAAAATTATGAAATCAGTTGGGAGATTTTGACTACGCCAGAAATCTCTTTTCATCACTTCACCCAATCACATGATATAGCAACTGAACTGCATCTGATTGGTGCACGCAGACGGGTGACTGGTGCACGCAGATGTCTGGACTGGTGCACGCAGACGTCTGATTGGTGCACGCAGATGTCTGGACTGGTGCACGCAGACGGGTGACTGGTGCACGCAGATGTCTGGACTGGTGCACGCAGACGTCTGATTGGTGCACGCAGACGGGTGACTGGTGCACGCAGATGTCTGGACTGGTGCACGCAGAGGTCTGATTGGTGCACGCAGACGTCTGATTGGTGCACGCAGCGCAAGGTATTAACAGCTCAGTTTATCAACAGGTCCAAGCGCCCTGTTATCTAAGACCTCTACGGGCAGAAGCCGCTAAATATAGCCAATGACCCAACTCACAGACAACTCCTTATACAACCATATAGCACCTGGCCACAATGCCTCCGGTCTGTAACCAACAGCAACCCAGATAGCGCCACGGGTCACAAGGAAGTTAAACAAGGCCGCCAAATTATAACCAAACGGCTTTTTGAAGTGTCCCATACAAGCACTGGAATACACGAGCAGGCAGACATTGCCCCTTAATCCATTATATTGGACCAGATAATTGAGGAGAACGTGAAGCCTGTGAGGTGATTTATGAGGAAGCTCAACCAGACGTGGGTCTCACAGAGGGACAATAATTACACACTTGATAGCCCACAATGAAACACGAATCGCCAATTACATTTCCGACATTATATCCAAAGCCATAACCACCAACAAGAAAGTTGTCTTGTCATCTTCTTCCACTGATACTACACAGACCCCCTACACGTCCTGGTAACGGCTAACTCACGGAAATAGCAGGTGAGGCTTGGAGCGGGGCCTGGAGGTGTTCCAGAGAATACTGCCTGCCGTATTTGGGCATGGAGTGGGTGGAGCTGCTGTCGCCTAGCATCAGGGGACTACAGATTTACAGAGAGGAAACACAGACATTAAAGTCAAACACACACAGGCCATCATCGGTGTCTCACAGATCGACTGAATACGAGGTGGGCGTTGTTAAGGACTTGCATTTTTCTTTTCATGCCCAAGACTCTGTTGGATTGAACCAGGGTGACGAGGAACTGGATCAGCTGTGCGAGACAGAAGGCAGAGTTAGCACAACGGGTTAACTGGTGAAACTGGCTAGCTTTACTGTTGAATGTTATCGTAACATTGGATCTACGTTTGACACACTGAATGTTGTAGCTACGTTATGTTTCGCGTGCAATAGCTTATGTTGTCTGACATATCGTATAAAATTCAACCAGGAGAGACAACTAACAGCGACTGTCATTAAAATAGTCATAATAAAGTCCTGATAATCTTTGTTTGATCACCACAGCCGTGCTTAGCACTTGGATAAACAAAAGCAATAGAAGTATACACACTGAAAATCAATAAGTGGGGGAATAAAACTATTGCAAATGACTTGTGTTATTACGTGGATTGCTGTGTTAGTTATTATGCAAAACTTATTACAGCCTGAAAACAACTCCTGCATATTTCACCTGTATGTAGTCATGGCAGCTGTCAGCTGCTGGTAGGGTTGTTTACCTTGTTGACGACTTTCTGCTGCTGGGAGTGTTTCTGCCTGAGGCTGGCCACCTCCCTCCACAGAGCTTCGTTCTCACTGGGACAACAATGAGGAACAGATTGGTTAACGATTACAATTCATTTCCCGATGACACGACCGCACGCACAACTTAACGAGCCAGCCAATCATTTGCCACCCATAACCCAAGACCATGACATCCATATTAACGACACAACGTCAGCAACACTGGCATTCCCGTGGGACATTCGGATGTCATTTCAAACACCATTTAAATGGCCTAAACTAACCAATCCAAAAGCAGCATGTGCATATTATATAAACAGTATCCGAAATGGAGAAAGTGTAGCGTAGGCGAATTATGGCCTAACCTTAAAGAAACCCCCTAATAACACTGCATGCTCAATGAGGCAGAGAACATTTGTCCCACTTTACTGGCGCAGATATGAAGGATATCTGAGGCCATTTATTTAGCTAAGTTTATAGCCATTGAGAGATCTGGGCATGCTGTGTTTACTCAGCTCTTTATGTGTAGTCTGTAAAGGCCGTGTCCCTCCCACTAGCTCTTAAAGCCCGACTCCCTCGGCTCTGGTTAAGCTGCTTTGTGTGCGTTCTTAAACCCAACCCGTTCAGTTCAGCCCGTACGCACGGTTCCTGTTAACCGGCAGGCTCCGGAGTCGGCACA
Source organism: Dallia pectoralis (assembly GCA_029465975.1). NCBI lineage: Eukaryota > Metazoa > Chordata > Actinopteri > Esociformes > Umbridae > Dallia > Dallia pectoralis. Next base: position 8,421,429 of record CM055753.1, read on the forward strand.
CAGCGGCGTTCCCAGCGTTCCCGAGTCACTGTCAGCAGAGAAATCTGCATCCGGTCTAGACAACAAATTGTCAAATCTCCAAATCTCTGCTCTCTTGGTTCCACCACAATGAACCAAAACCGGAATATCTCAAATGGAACGACGGCACCAAAACAAACAGAACATACGACTATCCTCAAACCATTATGTTAGGAGAATGTAGCCACGTCATAACGCCATAACGCCAGCCACGTCATAACGCCAGCCACGTCATAACGCCAGCCACGTCATAACGCCAGCCACGTCATAACGCCAGCCACGTCATAACGCCAGCCACGTCATAACGCCAGCCACGTCATAACGCCAGCCACGTCATAACGATAGCCACGCCATAACGATAGCCACGTCATAACGATAGCCACGCCATAACGATAGCCACGCCATAACGATAGCCACGCCATAACGATAGCCACGCCATAACGATAGCCACGCCATAACGATAGCCACGTCATAACGATAGCCACACCATAACGATAGCCACGCCATAACGCTAGCCAGCTCTCGATGTCAAGAAAGGCAACTAACTAAGGCTGGCTTAGGCCTGACATGCCGATCCTGTTACATGTTAACCTGAGGGATCTCAAGCCCGCGGATGTGGTGTTAAAACAGGGACAGAACGAGCATGTGTAGTGTGTTACGGCGGGTGGTGGTGGCGGCGGCGGCATCCCTGTGCTCCATGCGCCCAGCGTGGAAAAAGATGGCCCTTGATCTATCTTTATGGACTTGATCGGGGGACTCAAGCGTGTTGTAAACCAAACCCAGTTGTGTAAAAGCAAGCTGCGCCGGAAAGCTACACTATCTGTGCTGACCCCCCCAGTGGGACAGCTGGACTGCAGAGGTTTATGGGAGCAGGTGTGGATTCCTCGACGTGGACGGGGTCGACAGAACGTGCAACCCCACCCCGAAACACCCCGCCATGCAATACTCGGAGGGATTATTTGACACGTGAAAGATATCCGATAATTGGAAACATGCACATTACGTCGTGCAGCGTCACATTTGCCCGTGTCAGAGGTGGGAGCCGGGCAGGTGTGAAAATAACAATCAATGCGGTAATAGAGAAGGTTTTTTATAACAAAGATAAAGTCCCGTCTCGTTGAGGGGGAGGGACGGACAACCGGTCTCCCGAGTCAGACATTCGTTTAAAGATCACAGGTTAAACGAGACAAATTGGACATGAACAAATAGATTCAAAGACAACTGGCAGATTTTACAGAAGGACAACGCAAAGAGATAGATTTTAAAGACAGAGGTTCTATAAGGACAGAGACCAAGAGGCCGACTTCCATGCTGTAGATGTTGAACGCGGTGAAATGATGATGTCACGATCTGCTAAGTGTATCTCATCATGGTATCGGATTGAGAAAGTGCGGTCGGAACATACAGTATGTCTGGGACAGGAAAGTCACGCCTCGGTGACAATGAAGAGTCCACGCTTCCAGATGGAGAATGTGATTGTCTGCACGCTTGTGTGTGTGAGTGTGTAAAAAGCCCTGTCTGTAAATTGAACCCAGCCACACACACTGTGAAGGCACCTGGTGAGGAGCAAAGACACATCAACGACCGGCACGCAAGGAACCCTTCCGTTTTAGTATGGTGACACGAACCACAGAAGTTTAAATAAAGGTTAAAGGTCACAGGTTACAAATTAATTCCAAACAGTAAAGGTTTAAGGCATGGGGACACCGTTAGATTTGTTCATTTAATTCCCAGCACATAGGCAACAGTTGCAGACATTTAAATTAAATAGTGCTCAAGGGCGCCCCAAGTGATTGGTCTTATCTACTGTCCATGCCGATCTGGGTTAACCCTGACGTATATACGTTTTCAAGTTTGAAAACTAATTTATAGTACAACACATTTTGAAACAGCATGCAGACTTAGTCAGGCCACGGCTCAACTCCCCGGGGTGCATGTTAGTCTCCGACAGGGATCTAAAAATCGCCCTAATCTGCCGGAACTACGGAAGCCCTGGAGGGACACCACAAATATGTGTTAATTTAGCGACACAGCCAAAGGAGAGGGGAAAGGCAGGAGAGGCCTGGTAAAAAAAAACAATGATTTGGCTTGTTCCAGGGGCTGTGAGTTCTTTGCAAGTTTTTACGTTTTTATATGAGATTGTAGATTGTGGATTTAAACATGGTCCTATGCAGTCAAACCTGTGAAAGCGTTTATGTCATCGTTTCTGTCATCAGTTATAGATAGAATGTAATTTTTTTTGCCTGTCAACATTTAACTTACTGTTTCATGGCGATGATTTTTGAGTCAATGGTCTCTTGCTTTCCCTTTATGTGCTGCACGTTGGTCAAAATTTTGGAGACATCATCTGAGCTCATCTTGAGCTCCTCGTGTTTAACATTCGACACCTGGTGAAGAGGAAGAACAGGTAAAACAGTTAACGAACAAGTCTTAATGGCAGTCTTCGTGTTGACTTGAACCGTGTGAGATCACAAGACCATAAAAATAACGTACCACTCGACTCTGTTTTTAGCCTCCAATGAGGCAGGATATATTATGACGCAGATAACTGTAAATCAATCAGTGGACTAAAGAAACAGGAAGTGGCTCTGTTCAAGGATCAGTCAACGTCAGATTAGAAGCTTGCTCTTTAATCCACACATCCCCAGCTACCAGGCCCCACAGACGGCCCTGGATTAGCTCAGTCTGTCCTGAAAGCAGAAGGTAGAAGTGGGGACGAGCCCTGAACTGAGGGGTGAATGCTGTGTTTTTGAGGAGGACTTTCCTACGCTGATTTTCACCAACGCTCACCATGTTCTCTATTCGGAGTTATGGCCGATTTATACTTAGCTGGCAAACATGCGAAATCTGCACAGAACCAACCCGTCTTAACAGTCCCCGGCCTGAAGACAGATATCCATTTTTTCCCCTTCTGTGATTATACTGTCTGGTAGTATTGCTCTTATGTGGTATAAACAACAAGCTTTGCAGACACCACTGGTTAACTCTTAAAGTGCCTGTGTGACAGGAGGTTAAACAAGATCAGACGTCGATCTGCATCGGATTCTCAGGGAGAATATCAACCAATGTCAATTGATGAGTGAGACAGAACGATCACAGACCGAATCAGATGATCGCATGTTATCGTTCGCCACTCACATTAGTAACTTTTCGTTTGATATTCTCTAGCAGAGGCTCCTGTCCCCGGATGAAGTAGGGATGCTGGAATTCTGTGTCGTCCTTCTCTGGCTTCACAAGGCCGCCCTGCTCAATGTGCACTACTTTCCGGAAGCCATCTGCAAATAGAAAAAAAACAATGCCTAAAATTCCATTTGATGATTTGTGACAATACTGACACCAGTATTTCGTGTTTCTGGAACTTGTTTGGTTTCTAGGCAAGTATGCAAATCTTCAGCATGCTATCATTTCTTCTCACGGTTTTTTAACAGGGATAACATAACCAAAGACTAACAAAGAAGAAGTGACAACGAACTGAGTAAAAAATCTTCCTTCTAAAGAAAACAGCTTCTCATTTTAGTCTATTCAGTGTCGGTATAAATACACAGTATGTGAATCTGCACAACCAAAACAGAAACGTATGAATTCACACCATTGTAGTGCAATACATTACGTGTTAAATGAGTAAATGAACACTCACACATATTGAGCTGGCGCACAAAGCTGGCCATGTTATTGTGTTTGAAATACTTGGGAAGGACCTCCTTGGAGAATCGACCCTGATCGAACACGTGGAAGCTGTTGCCATTCTGTAAATGAAGTACAACAACAGATTCAATTACAGCACACAGCCCTGCTTTATCCTTGCTAGGCACTATGCACTTAAGAACCATGGCACAGGATTAACAATAGTTTTGGGCAGCTTATAATTAGTATTGCCCATTGAGGGGAAATTTGCAGTGATTGCCGTAAATCACGGGGTCATCATAAATCTGAAAAATCGCCTCAGACTAAACTGCCTCGGTTGTCTTAGAAAGACGTGTAATATCATAGTTTGATGGGATAAGGGCTACTGCAGTCTGTAAACATAATGCGGTAACATCAATCACTCTACTCTGGAATCACAACATTTTATTGTTTCAACCTGATATCTAAATGGATATATTGAGAAGTGTATGTATGCACATCAATTTATGTTATAACGCCTTTTTTAAAGTGTTTTTACAGTTACCCAGCCTGAAACCCCAAAAAGCATGAAAGAACCACTTCACAGTAGGTTCTGGACCAAGGAGACAGCCCAAATCTGAGGCCAGTCCTCTTTTGGCATGGCCAGGAAAGGGATACAAGACTACATTACATTTTGGGGCACATTAATGTGATTTCATGTTCTAATTTTGCACTGTTATGGAGTGGCCCAGTCAAAGCCCAGACCAATTGAGAATGTGGAACAATTGCTGTCAATTGGGGTCATTTGAAAATGTCCTTGTTTATAAAAGGAAAACATTTTTGTGCATATAAACAACATCAAACTGATCCGTGTCGTGTTGTAAGTGTTGTAAATAACTAATAACCAGGAACGACACATTTATACAATAAAAGTATGTACTTCCGCCATCATTACGTAACAATCGGCGTATAGAGTTAAGGCTGACTTGGATTGTTTACAACTTGGGAACTAGCCATATTTCTTCAAATGTTGAAAACAAGTACATTTGCACAATTACCACAAAAAAGTACTGGCTGATATATTCATATTAGTGATTTGCAAGTCAGAAGCTAAAATGACATGGCAGCCAAAATACGATTCGCCAACGAGCATCATCTAAAATTGTGGCTCTACCTATCTCACTGTCTGTTCATAATTAGTACAAAGTGACACGCTTAGCTATACTATAGCCTATAGTATAAACATTGTGACATATTAATATCCGACTGCTTGGTTTCAATTGTGATGACTGACTCTCTAATAATAAAAACAAGGCCAGGTTCCATCCTGGTTATCATAGCAACGCCACCGTGGTCAATGAGATAACAGCAGCATTAATGATGATAGATCAGATAGATGCGATGCACAACTCATAATAAAACAGCCGATAAAACAGCGCAGATATATGCCCGTAACACTTAACTACCGGGTGGGTAGTTTGCAACACGGTGTGGCGTTAGTTACACACGCTTTCATCATCCCAGGCGTTGTTGCTGAAGTTGGATGAAAAAATAGCCACACACCCCTTTTCTCACACCCCCTTATTAGTATAACCATGCTGCATTTACATAACTCGCTTGATCTTAATGAATACGATTTTGTTTTTCAAATAACACACTGATATTGCGATGGTTAGATAATGTACATCTACAAATCATCTAACTAATTTCGCCTGTTGTGTTATCGATCATTGACACAGAGGAACAGCTGAAGCCTTGACGGATAGTGGATCAGCCACACACGGGTCCCTAACCCTAGTAGTCCATAGTCCGAGATGTATAAACTATAATGCTAGTTACAGTAACAGGACTTCAAACTTTTCGAGTTGTTCCATTTTCGAGTAACTAGATTAATGGTGTAATCTGGTTAGCAAGTTACAGTACCCGAGTTTTGTTGTTTATCATCATCATACACAGCTGACAGCACAGAAGTGTACTTTTATTTTCCCGTTATTTTCCCAAAGTGAACTTAATGACATTGCAAATCAATAATCAATGGTATAGAATATAATTAATACACTTGTGCCGAGCACTGCTGTTTGGTACAGTACACGCTAGCTAGGATAATTAGCTTGCCATTAAAGCTAACTCACTGGGCTCCAGCAGATCAGAGGATCAGTGTCCGGGTCCTCTACAAGCGTCCAAAGTTTCGTGAGAAATGCAGGGACGTTACTGCCACTGACCACGATCCCACCAGACCCACCACCGTGGAACTCCATATCAACGAAAACCAATCGCTTCTAAAGTTGATAAACTCCCAAAATAGCCAACAACAACACGGGTAGAGAACTCCAGAGGAAACTCTAACAAAACAACGCTCACTGTACTTCTGACAACTGAATATTTGCTCTAACTCCGTTTGTTTATGTTACTTTAACGCAAACTATGGCCGACGATTAAATAACTTATCCCCTATAATCAAGAAAATCGTACGAGTGCTATTTTGCATCAGATCGACATAGCTACGAACTGCGTAGAGAAAGGCCATTGCACAGGCGCATGGTGGTCGCCATTTTGTGACATCATCACGAAATAATAAATACATGAGACACGATTAAAATGGTATTTATGAATTTACGTCATAATAATTGATTTAAGATTAATAATAATAATCAAATAAAAATAAGCAAATATTATAACAAAATATATAACGATAGACTTCTAAATTAACAATAATCTGACTTTTGAACTTTAACCTCAAATGTAAACGTAAATTACTTCTATCTTATATATTTTAAATAATTATTCGGAGGTAAAAATTTAAGTAATTATTTACTACAAAACTATTTAAGACATTTGTTTTGGTTTCCCTGTAAAATCACCGTTTCGTAAAACACATTCAACTTTCCACTTTGACCTCTTGCCGGAATCCCACATGGTCTGCTGTTGATATCCAAGAAGCATGCCTACCTTGAATCTTGAAATACAGAAAAAGGGCATCATGAGTAAGGCTAAGGAAAAAAGTGTGAAAAAAAGAGTTGCTGAAGAGGATGATGACCAGGTACTATAGTTTTTCGAAGATGTATATTCGGTAAAAGGTTTATGTTAGCTGGTTAGCAACGAATGGCCAGTTATCGCTAACATTTGCTAAGCTAGCTAACATCTGCTATGCAAAAATAAGTGAATGAACATATACAGCTTTTTTCGACGTAGATGTTGCTGTGTGGATCATATATAATGTACTAAACACGACTCTTTTGGCAATTTATTCATTTTTAACATGCACGTTTTACTATGTCAGAAGCTAAACTAGTATATCATATGTTCATCCTACATTCATTTCTGTCTTGCTCATTGCATGCATTTTCAGCTTCCCATATTTGACAAGGACATCACTGAAAAGGAGCACCTGGAGGAGGAAGACGACCTCTCAGATAGCGAGGAGAGTGTTTTCTCAGGACTAGAAGACTCTGGGAGTGACAGTGAGGAGGATGGTGAAGAAGAGGAAGATGGAGATGACGAAGATGAGGATGAAGGTTATGCCATTATTTTAGAAGAAAGTCCCAAGGACGACACTGGAGCTGAAACGTCTGCTAAACCAACTGCCACAGTGAAAAACATGTCTATGGTAAATATCAGGGTCTGTTAATGTTGCATTGTCAAAATAGTTTATATTTCCCATGTGAACCTGCCAGGAGATAATTTCTAGCTCAAGGCACTTTATTGGGTACCCAGTTTTGACCATGCCTTCAGAGGCTCTTGGTAAACTGTGTATTTCACAGTGCAATAATCTATTTTATTTGACGTTTTAATGTTTCACGTCATGCTGGCATCATCTACCTGCAAAGTACACTTCACCCATTCATATACTGTTGTTCATAGCAGTGAACATATTTTATGTCAGTGTCATTGGATGGGTTAAGTGAATTTTGTGATTACACGATGGGTGAGATAATTGACTTCGCTCCTTATTAACCTGTTAACTGAAGAATTGAATTTGCAGAAACAGAATGACAGATTTTTTCTTTTCGTCTTGCGTTAGGGGCTTTTTTTGTTTACTCTTCAGATTCTCTTAACTGCTAGGCTTACTGCTACTTCCTGCAATATCCAAATGCCTTGACACGCTCAGAAATGCTTAATGATTCTGCAATGGCAAAAGCAACAAACCATGTTGTTCCTGTGGAGGGAATTGCGTGTTAGGTGTTTTTGAGCTGACAGATCAAACAACCGCAGAAGAAACGCTAGTCATATACTTGATTGACATCCCATAGAACTGAAATAATTTACACGTTTAACATGACTGGCATTTGTTTATATATATATGTTTGTGTGTATGTGTTCAATTGGATTCAGGTTTGGGCTCTAGCTGGACCATTCCAAAAAGTTATTCTTCTGGTGAAGCCATGCTTTTGTGAATTTGGGTGTGTGCTTTGGGTGGTTGTCGTGGTGAAATGTGCACTTCAGCTTCAAAGGAAGCCTGAACGTTTTGTGCCAAAATAACCTGTTATTTGGAACTGTTCATAATTTCCTCACCCTAATTAAGGCCCTGGTTCCAGCTGAAGAAAAACAGCCCCAAAGCATGATGCTGCCACCCATGCTTCCCTTTGGGTATGGTGTTCTTTGGGTTATGTGCAGTGTTGTTTTTGCGCCAAACATATCTTTTGGCGTTATGGCCAATAAGGTCAATTGTAGTTTCATCAGACCATAACACCTTTTCCCACATGCTTTGGGGAAAGCATCTTCTGATATCTTTTAAACAATGAGATCCCTCTTATGCTTTGGAAGCTCTCTGCGGACCTTGGCTTTTGCTCTGAGATGCAACTAAGAAAATGTTAGGACATTTAAAAAAAAGTTGTGATGGTGGTTCGGTCTTCGCTTAATTTCGGTCACATTGTTTTTTTTGTAGGGGAATTGGGGACATTTAGGGGTTAAACATAAAAAGTTGTGTGTGTTTTTGTTTTTGCACAGGCAAACTGGAACAATTTTGGAACCGTGAAATCATTGTCTGGAACCGGTGTTGTCTGGTAGTTGGGAGGGGGTGGTACTGTACGCTGATCCAAAATTTTAAAAGATCTCGTCAGACCCTGCCTGGAACACTTTTTCTATTTCCTCTGTGGTGTTTGTGGGATCTAGTGAATGAGATCCTGGCCTCCAGCACACCAGGCAGGAGTTAACACAACTGCAGGAGTCTTTATGGTCCCTCTGAGAGTGACCTCTGTGCAACGACCGGCTGCGGCCGGCTTTCTGATCCGGCCGGCAGCCTCCGCTGCTGGCGTGTCGGCCCTGCTCTCGGCGTGTGAGTGGGTGGGTGATGGAGATTAAATGGATTTGGACTTTGAGAAGGTGGGGGACGGGAGACGGGACACAAGGGGCTCATCTTACAGTAACCAGGAAGGCCTTGCTCCTCAGGCACCCACGCAGAGAGCACACGTCCACAATAGCGTCTGGGCCGCTTCCACTGTGGGTGATACTCTCGAATTCCCCCCCCAGCCGTTAAATATGTGCAGACGGAGAAGATTTCAAGGGCTAGACGGGGGGGACGTGGCTGGACGGGAGGGTGATATCCTGCATTGTTCAAAAAGTAGTGGAGCCCATGCTACCCCCCCAAACCCCCTTGATAGAATGTAACCCTTTAGGGCTTTTAAGGCATTACCCCCCATGCTTTTCCTCTGACCACATGAGTCGTGGTATTGGGGAATTGTTGACCCACTGTGTTTATTGGCTTAGCTGCACAGCCACGAGCCGGAGAGGGTAGGTGGGCTTGTTGTTTGGGTTTTGCTCCCAATTAAGTGAAAGTGTGAACGGCTCGACAGAACGCCTCCTGATGGATGCTTCCAGGCTTCGGTCTGTAACTCAGGAGTATTAGCGTGGGAGGTGACCCCGTAATGAGGATCCTGTGACGAGCCTCAGAGTGGAACTAAACCACAGGATCCAACGGACGATAAAAAACATGTACGCGTGTGTGTGTGCTTGTGCGCGTGCGTTCGTAAATGTGCTCGGAATCTGCGTCCCGCTGGAGAATCAGACTTGAGCCAAGATTTGTGTCAAGACGTTAATTTGAATCTCCTTATGTAGAGACTCTAGCATTTTTTATGGGGCCACAGGATGGTTCTTGTCGTTGCGTTTGGCATGGTCTCCTCACGGAACGCGGCGCAGAACCTCCCTTCCCCCGGTCTCTCTCCCATCCTCCAGTCTCTCTCCCACTGTCTCCTCTCATCCACGGTTGTGGTCACACGGGCTCGTGGCCAGACTCCGCAGGAAGCCCGCGCCTCGGCTTGTTTTCTAGCTGCATCATACACTCAGCAAGTCCTTCTCCATTGGCCGGTCGGTCCTTCATCTGGACAAGTAATCTGTCATATGCTGTATGTCTCCCTCCTCTTCTCTCTCTCCCTGTCTCTCTCTCCTTTTCTCTCTCTCGCCCTGTCTCTCTCTCTCCTCTTCTCTCTCTCCTTTTCTCTCTCTCGCCCTGTCTCTCTCCTTTTCTCTCTCTCGCCCTGTCTCTCTCCTTTTCTCTCTCTCGCCCTGTCTCTCTCTCCTTTTCTCCCTCGCTATGTCTGTCTCCTTTTCTCTCTTTCACCTGGTCTTTCTCTTTTTTTGTCTCACCCAGTCTCTCTCTCTCACTCAGTCTGTCTCTCCTTTTCTTTCTCTCACCCGGTCTGTCTCTCTCCTTTTCTTTCTCTCTCACCCGGTCTGTCTGTCTCACCCGGTCTGTCTCTCTCACCCGGTCTGTCTCTCTCACCCGGCCTGTCTCTCTCACCCGGCCTGTCTCTCTCACCCGGCCTGTCTCTCTCACCCGGCCTGTCTCTCTCACCCGGTCTGTCTCTCTCACCCGGTCTGTCTCTCTCACCCGGTCTGTCTCTCTCACCCGGTCTGTCTCTCTCACCCGGTCTGTCTCTCTCACCCGGTCTGTCTCTCTCACCCGGTCTGTCTCTCTCACCCGGTCTGTCTCTCTCACCCGGTCTGTCTCTCTCACCCGGTCTGTCTCTCTCCTTTTCTTTCTCTCTCCTTTTCTTTCTCTCACCCGGTCTGTCTCTCTCACCCGGTCTGTCTCTCTCACCCGGTCTGTCTCTCTCACCCGGTCTGTCTCTCTCCTTTTCTCTCACCCGGTCTGTGTCTTTCTTTTTCTCTTTTGCACCCTGTTTCCGATTTGCAGCGTAGCAGTGAGTCCCACGCTCTCATTAAGTCCTTTCCCCATCATTCTTCTACAGACGTTGGCTTCCGTGTTGTAGAGTAAACAAGCTTCTTTACCTGGTTTGCTGAGTTGGGTTCTGGATGGGCCTCAGCCGGGGGGGATGTCAGGTCTGACTGGGGTCCCCTGGGTAGGAAAAAGCATTCAGGATAAAAACTGGGAACAGGCAGTCCTGTCTTCATGTGTATTTAACTAGCCATTGGGGAGGAAGTGTTTCACTTAGAGCTTCAAGCCAAAAGATACCGGGACACACAGGAGGCATAAATCAGAGCAGGTTGCTCACCTGCCCGGCTTCGACTCTAGAGGGATTAGCTTGCTGCTTCAAAGACCCTCTCTTTATTCCTCCATCCATCTCCCATCTCTCTCTCTTCATCCCCCATATCTCTCTCTTCATCCCTCCATCTCTCTCCATCTCTTTTTTCCCTCTTTTGTTCCCGTTAAGAGAGCTTTAAACGGCTCAGCGCCTGTGACTGATGGCTTCCTGTAAATGGTGGATAATTTTTATTAAAACAGTTTTCTTTGAATGAAGATTTCTTTGTTTCCCTGACATGTGCATGCGTTTTGATACTTAAAACATGGCATTTGACCATGACAACGTGAAGTCATAAATTCTCCTCAAGGCAAGAAGTTTTGTTTCCTTTAAACTGTTCATGTATGAGTCTGCTGTCACAAAAACTATTTAAATACTTTTTAAATTGTTTGTTTATTTGTTTATTTATTTATGTATTTATTTGTTTTATATACAAACTGCAAACTTAACACGTGTTCTCTATTGATCACCTAAACAGATAACACAAACTTTTATGCATGACATAACACTTTCTAATTTTACATTTCATGCTTCTGTCTTCCTGCTTGAATATCAGCATCAACATGAAAAACTATCCTCCAAGGGAAAAAAGAAGCCTAAGAAAGTCAAGGGACCAATCATGGAGGACGAGGAAGAGAAAGGCTTGACCACCACCTTCCAAGGGCTGACCACCACTCTGCATGGGGACGAGTATGAACAAGACACCTCGGACGAAGAGGTAAGGTCATTGTTTTAACATTTGTCCATTTTATGCGCAGGCTGCTGTTTGTCGATATGTGTTCATCCAGTCAGAGTTTCATTTGAGAAATAATTTGACTGGCGCCCTTGTAGTTTTATTTGGACGCTGAACAATTTGGGGATTCTGCGAGGAAAGGCGCCCATAATTTGCACTTTACGTCAATACATGCTGTTCTTTACTTTCCCGGCCCGTGATTGGTCGGAGTCATGTACGTCACAACACACCGTGTATTCAAACTCTGTATTTATATCATACTAGGAACCTGCGATGTACGGCAGAGAGAGAACACACACACACATTTCTATTTGCGTGTGCATAGTTGCACGCAGTATATGACTCGAAACAGAATGTAGCAACAACAAAAACCAAGGGACCATTTTATTAAATGTGTTTTGTTGATTGTGAGGAAACATGCAGACTAACTGATCAATGTGCTTTACTAGCAAAAGAACAAGGTTCAAATGTGGGAGAAAAACCCCCTCAGTTACAGCAGCCTGCAGCGTGGCACCCCTGTGCTGTTGTCTCTTTGTTGTCAGCCTCAGAGACTTAACCCATCGGGTCCCGTTCCTTCTAGGTAATCGGCATTCTGTGTTTTTGTTTTTTGCGTGTGGCTCAGAAGCAGCCAAGTGATGATGACTAGTTAGAATGCAGCCAATCAGGAGATGCAGGATGAAGAGTGTCTGAATATTGACCTATTGCGCTGTTAAAGCACCATTTCCATAGTCGGCTGACTAATGTCGATTGGGAAGCGTTGAACCCTGCCGCCTTTTGATTAAAATACTTGGTCAGCCCGTACGACCTGGAAACCTTTTGGTTACAATACCTGGTCAGCCTGTACGACCTGGAAACCTTTTGGTTACAATACCTGGTCAGCCTGTACGACCTGGAAACCTTTTGGTTACAATACCTGGTCAGCCTGTACGACCTGGAAACCTTTTGGTTACAATACCTGGTCAGCCTGTACGACCTGGAAACCTTTTGGTTACAATACCTGGTCAGCCCGTGCGACCTGGAAACCTTTTGGTTACAATACCTGGTCAGCCTGTACGACCTGGAAACCTTTTGGTAACAATACCTGGTCAGCCTGTACGACCTGGAAACCTTTTGGTTACAATACCTGGTCAGCCCGTACGAACTGGAAACCTTCAGCCATCCAAAGCTGTTCCTGCCAACATAGTCTGGATGAGAGTAGTGTGGTGTAGTGTAGCTAGTGGGGTCTACTATTGTTCTTGGCAAGGTTTTTGCTTTTTAAAGCTAGAGAGGTGGGTTTAATGCCCCCTGAAATACAACTGGAATCATAAATGCTTACTTTATTTAGTTTAGAAAGAAACTTCGGCCACACTTCGAAGTTCTAATGAGGTTTTAAGAGAACTTGTTTAAACCTAAAGCTTAAACTTGTTTGAACAATATTTGTTCTATTTAACCTTTATTTAACCAACCATTTAATTCAAGTCAGTTCGCCCATGGCTGGGGGGGTGCAGGTGTCTGTGGTAATATAGAAGGTGTTTTTCTATAGTCTCTATTAAGGCCACATTACGATGGATGTTCAATGTGTTTTGATTAGGTTTCACCTTCATTCCAGGCTTTAGCCCTGGTTATAATTGACGGTTAGCAGGCTGTCAGAAAAGTGGACAATGATTTGTGAAAACCTCACCGGTGGTTGTGTCTGGTTGTCGTAACATTCCCACAGTGTGTGTGTGTGTGTGTGTGTGTGTGTGTGTGGTCACAGTTTTGCTGCTCTCCCACACGTGCTAGTCCTAGCCCATTTGGTTAAATTAGCCCTCTGCCTAGGGACAGCAAATACGATTTCCCATCTGGTCTCTCTGCCGTCTCTGTGCATGCGCTCTTCCGTCTGCACTCTTGACGTCTGCCGGTTTTATGGCAGACATCCAAAGCTCTCACTCGCTTCTTCTCCTTCACTTCCTCCTTTGTAATAACGGGCTATTTCCTGTTTCGTGGAGCGAACAGGGAATACGCGAGACTGCCGGAGCGCTTTTCCGAGGCCTCCTCGTCGACAGGAAGGGGCTTTTTCCCCCGCAATGGCTTTTCCATGTGGTCCGTGAGATGCGATGAAGACACATTGTGGAATAGATGGATGGATGGGGGGGGTGCGGCTGAGGGAGCGGGAGAACGGTCTCGCTCCTGACTGCTCTTCCTGCCCCCGCGCAGCTACTGAACCTCGGCACCAGTCCGCAACGCCGGAGATCTAAATCCGGTAGCACTCCGGCGTGAGTGGACTCAGGGGCTTTGGGAGAGATGCCCGTTTGGGTGACGGACTAGCAGAGCGAGTGTGGCAAAGCTCTAAGCATGTTGGCACTCACACACACACACACATGTGCACCTTGGGTTGTTTCACTGGGTACCTCCTTGGTTGGCAGTTTTAATGAACCTGGGACATACCTAAACTGTTTTGTGGTGGTGGAGGTGTGATGTAATTGATGTATGTTGCCTTTTCATGTAGACCCGGATCTTTTATAGACAGCGCGAAGTACTCCATGTCGGAGTTCTGTGTCTGTCCTCCTCTGACGTTGGCTGGTTCGGCCTGCCCTCTGAGACGGCACAATGTATGCTTCAGTGTACCATTTACCGCCTGTCGGACACAACTTGACTTTATGGAGGCTTGGGTCAGTAGGTGGGATTACACGGGTTGTGTTGAGGACCGTGTTCTGGCAGTTGCATTGAACAGTTGAGCGGATGGTGGATTGCTCAGCTGGGAGCATTGGTCCGTTGAAGTGAAGATTGGTCTCAGGACAGAGGAGATGGCTCGGAGGGCATGGAGGCTTTCCACCTGACAACCCCGGACGGGCCTGTGGGCCTGTGTGGCTTGACTTAGCGGCAGGACCCGTTCGGCACGTCTTGAGTGCACCCGTCGGTAAAGAACCAACATCTTTGTCAAGACGGCGGTTTCCCGAGAGTGAAATTCACATCAACGCGCACGCCAGACTACCTCGCTGACGGGAATATATAAAAACACCCAACTCTGTCATCGTTGGTGAAAATGACCCCCCCCCACACACACACACCCCACACATGGCTCCCTTTCATTGTGTATTCGTCACATGAAGCTGTTTTTCGCAACCCCAACTTCAGGTTTCTCGAATAGCCAGGCAAAGTTTAACCTCAAGGATATGTCAGGGCCAAACCTGTGCCTCCCCTGGCTTGTGCTGGGAGACGGCGTGCCTTTATTTTTCCTTCTCTTCCTAAATCCCTCGATCCCCCCTGTTATTCCCGCCTAATCAATGACAGGGACGTTTTGTATTTGGACCGGCTCCATGTGTGATCCTATCTGCTTCGGGAAGGCCGTTCCCCTCAGCGGTAACTCTCAGGTGCTCAGGAGCAAGTGGCGCGTTGGAGGTGGCTTGTTTTCATTTCATTACCAACTAAAACAAACAGTCTCTCTGCGTTGTGACGTGCCGGGTGTCCCATTTAAGCATGAGCTAAGGGCCTAGACTCATAGCCCCCCGTCCCCCGCCCAACGCCACCACTTTCTGCCTTCTCTTTTGCCCTCCTCTTGGAAATCTGATGAACTTTTTGGGGGTGAGGCGGGGGAGGGCGTTAATAGAGAGGCTCTCATTCATGTCTGGAAGTGTGGGGGAGTTCTTCTGTTAAATTTTGGTAATCCCAAAGTTAAATTCTGTGATTGGGATTTCTCCAGGTGGCGGTTTCTAATGCCTTCCAGATGGTATCCGTAACGATCCCAGTCTAAAGTCCACATGGCTGCAAAATGGAGGTTTAAAGCAAGGATTTTCACTGTTCGACAGACCCTTTCGCGCTGACTGACGTCTCTCTGACTGAATTCGGGCGACCCGACCACAGCGTTGTCCACTCTGTTTTTATTAGCTGCCCTGATTGACAGCAGGCAGAGGGAGACGGGCTGTTTCCATTTTCAGTGTTGAAATCCCGGGCCTGGCGAGGGACGACAGGACACGGTGTTAACTGTACGCAGCATCCCCTTGGCTGCGGAGGTCGGAACACTCTTCACTACCTCCATTTTGTCTTACTCCCTTTCCTGTCCACATCCACTCACCCCCCTCCAACCCCCGCCACGCTCGCCGTTAGTCTCCAGTGCTCCCCTGTCTTTTACCGCTCCCTCGCTCTTCCTCTTTCACTCCCCGCTCCTCAGTGTTCGGCCAAAATGCGCTGATTGAGCCTCAGTCTTGCCAGGAAAGGCTTGTTACTGAAAGCAGTCCGAATGAATGTTTGCCGGTTCCTCCTGAGTGCAGTAGCTATGGTCAGATGTAACGGATACCTGCCTGTGTGGATTTGGAGAAATGGAGAGCCGGATATCAAATGTGAATTCTGGAGAGGCTCAGAGGCATTTGTGAGTTCGCTGGCGGGACCTCAGATAAACGGAGGCCCTGGGCAATGGCCTCTAGCTGTTCCCCACTTTATTATTAGGTTCTGAGCTGACGTGGTTTCCTCGGGTCGCGACGCTGCATTCTAGCCATGAAATTGAATCAATTAAGGAACACGTACCAGGGGGGTCTGTTTCAACACAGACGTACACAAGCAACGGGGCCCGACCCCTGAACATGGAGGTTCTACATAATGAACCTGTTTGTGAGACTGGAGAACATGTTTCTTTATGTATGGGAAGGATGTTTCACTGGGGTCGGTACGCTTTAGTTATGGAACGTCACAGTAGTCGACGTCATCTCTGCTTCACCTGTCCTCTGCTCCAGTTACCTTATTTAGCTCCGCCCAACCTCCTCGTTCCATCTCCTCTCTAAAATTTTGAGTGTTTTTTACCAGTAGTAAACTACATTATGCCTCTAAAGAGTTATGAGCGTTCACCGCAAGCCAGGTACAGAAACGTTCGTTGGAGACCTGGACTTCGCCTTTGACGGCTGGAATGAAATAACCATTGCCAGCCCTCAGCGGCCTCTCAAACGTTCTTTATGTTCGTTGGTGTAGGCGTCAGTGATGGTACCTTCTGGTGGTCGTGGCTTAACCCAAAGACATCAGCCTTGCTTTTACTGTATCAGGGTGAGGGTTTAACTGGGACTGACTGCTCACTCGATGACAATAGATTAGTCCCGTTTTTCCCCCATCTTTACGAGAGGAACAACCAGATCGACATTTGATTGGTTCTTTTGTAGCCCCCCCACACACACACACAGTCATTTGGACCACATTTGGGAACGATTCATACACTTTCTACTTCGCCAGGCGCCGCAGCGGTTTTTATGAAATGTCTGCTGTGGCGCTATAAAAAAGTGGTTTTGTTTTAAAATCCATTCTTAAAGATTTATCAAATTAAATCCTGATATGGCGTGGGCGGTGTTCCGTTACCGTTGGTAGGTAGGAGATCCCCATAAGGATATCATTATGACCCCCAGTGACCTTTCTCCCTCCCCCTCACTCCTACACACACACTGTGGTGCCTTCCAGATGCATGTCATGACGCTAGACTCGTATTTCTCCCTTTTCGAGGGCTTAAGCCGTGATGTATTTTTGAAGCGTGTTGCACCAAAGAACAGTATTTCGATCCAACCCGGGATTTTTACCTGGGGTAAAATATCTCTCTAATTTCAAAGCCTCTTCGCGCACTAGTTGCGACTTCGAGAGAGACAGAGCGCAGCGATCAGTTTCAGTCGACGCCTGGCTGCGGTCAAAGTCGATTCGCGTGTCTGGCCTGGTTGTCATGGCAGCGACGTGTAGGACACAGAACCTTGAAACGCCGTCATGACGGATGGGGTCCCCTTAGCAGGGTACCTGGTAGACGCGTCCAGTGTCTCCTCTGAAAATCTGGTATTGATCAGTGAACGGTGTCCGTATGCCGGGCAGCTCCAGAGCGCGGGGCCAAAAACAGAGCCGTGGGGGGCCCCCGAACACCAGGCGTGGCTTTTGCACTGGCCCGGGATGAACCGCTTTCCGAAGCGTTGCCGTCCCGGGAACACAAAGGTTTGTATTCAGGCTCCGCTGCATTGCTGAAATCGATACGGTGATGAAATTGACAGATCGGTAGTAAATTATGCGGATTCTTGGCCTGTCACTGCACTGTCAGCAGGAAATCTCTTTTTAATAGTCTATTTAAGGAGAGGCCGGGTCGTGTTTTCCTAAGACGGTGGGGGAATGTTGATCCAGAGCCGCTGGTCTAGGGGTCTGGTCTAGGGGTCTGGGCGGGGAGGGGGTCTTCAAGTGGTTGTGCAAATCGCGTGCTGCTTCGAACAAACAAGACCCCGGGCCTCCGTGGTCCAGACCCACGCAGGTGCGTCAAGGTATGGGGTGTTTTGAGGAGGGAGGAAGCGGGGGGGAAGGGGGCTCCCAGCCACCTGTCGTTCCGTAGTTTTAGGACTTCCTTTTCATCCGGCTCCCAGTTGGCCCAGCGAGCGTCCTGTTGCCAGAAGGCCTCTGATTGAAACCAACTGCCAGCGGGGGCTGCCATGTGTTTCTGCTAGAACGTCTGGATCGGAGACAGTTGAGTGGGATTGCGAAGCGAAACCCTGGGGAGGGAAAAGGGTGGGCGGGGGGTTCGTGGGGGCGGTGTCTCGGTGAAGGAAGAGACGATTGTTGGTGGTCATGATTGGGCCAGAAGTGGCAAACACAAAGATTAAAGCTCTCACCTTCGTCGCAGCTGAGAGATGGACTGTCTAGACGGCTTTAGTTCTTCCTCACACCACGCCGGGTCTGGCTTCCTTTCGCTTCCATGTCAACCTACAGGGTTTCTACACAAAGACTTGGGTTGTAAAAATCCTTTACGACTTCAGGCATTCAAGGAAGAAAACAGGAACAGTCACACCTCTGTCTTTTGCTTTCTGTCTTTACCCATTCATAAAAACTCCTCTCTCGATCGACCCACTGTGGAAATTCCCCCAATATTTACTCCTAAACTAGGTTTTTGTGCCATTGTCTTATTCTGTGGTTGTGGGACACGTGAGGTTGCTATGAAGTTGCTAAAATAAGCGATATTGACGTCGCTGGGATGTTTGAGTTTAAGGTCAGTTTGGAAATCGCCCGTGCTCTTGTCAAGCGAGCGCTGGGTTGCCTAGTTCCCTTTTTGCCCAATAGCTTTCTCAGCCCTCATAATACCTGTGGGCTGTAGTGGAGGGGAGGGAAGGCTTCAGGGTGTCATTAGATATGTAATTTTCAATAAATAACAACTTTCTCTGAATGATCTACCGGATGCTTTGACCAGGTGGAAAAACAATTTTTGAAAAACCCGGTTGGCCTCTGTCGGAATGCAAAGTTTCCACACGGCGTCCTTACTTACTCCAGGTTGAAACCGTGTGTACGAGGATCCTCCAGAATATTTATTAATTTAAGTTTGTGGGGCGAGCGGGCCCGGCCGCCACACGCAGCCGTTACCAGGTACGCCTGACTTCGCCAAAGGTCCTTCTCTGAAATTTTGTTATTGCGATATTGTGAAAATTATAAACAGATTTTTTTATGGGTCCGGGTTCCAACATTATTATGTATGTCGGTTAGAGGTTTTAAAAGTCAGAAGAGGAGGGTTGGGGGTGGTAACCTTCGCCCTCCGTTGTTTGGAGCAGTGTCAGGGGGCACACTCATATGGGTTCGCAAAGGGTCCTCTGCATCTCTACGCTACAACCTCCAACCAATGAGGAAGCTTCTTTATATGGTGTCAACAAAGGCTGCTATAGGCGTTGAGTTGTGCACTAAAAAATGACATCCACACTGACTAATCAGTGATTCTCAATGTCTGCCACTTTGTTCATTTCACATTTAGATGTAGTAATTTATCTAGCGATCTTCTCCGGAGTATTACAGTAAGTGCAGTCACCCGGCCTGGTAGTAAGGGCTTTCTTTTTAGTGAGTTGGTCAATAATCGGAGGTCAGTTCTGGGACAATGGCCATATCATTTTTAAATGAAAAAAATGTGGGTACTTTATTGAAAATGGGTCTGCAATTTTAGCCCCATGGTTATCCGCCATTTTGTGTCATTTAAAATAATCACGGCTAAAGATTTTTTTTTTCCGGTTAGTTTCTGGTTTAGTAGATTAAACGGATCATTGATCTAGTGTCATGGGACATCACGTGCAGCGTGGCTGAGGTGAAAGTCCTGGTTTGTACCATACCAACCACCCTTTCGGTCCTGAGACAATGTCAAGGGCAACATGTGCACCGTGGCTGATGTGAAACTCCTGCTTTTTGCCGTCTACCCCATCCTGGAACTCCTCAACGTCAACTCCTCATTGGGCCCTGACGGGGGGAGGAGCCGCTGACGGGGGGGGAGGAGTCGGCTGATGTTGAACAGAGCATATCTGGGCCGGTGCGTAGACGTGTCTTCATTTGCTAGCCGACAGCGTCCGCTAACCCCTGTGACCCCATGAGACCCTGTAGGTAGCCTGCCGGGACACCTGGATCCGCCTCGACTGTCCCCACATCCGTACAGACAGATACTCTGGTCTCTGTTAAAGATGTGAGGAGGTCCCACACTGTCGCCCTGGCCACAAGAACAAACACACACACCAGCCCTGGAGTCCTCTATCCTCTGTGTGTTGGGAGTCGGCTACCGTATTTACAGACACCATCTTAGAGATCGCTGCTCAAATCAGCTCGCCAATTCAGAACACAATTCCCTTTTGTTTTGAGTTCATGGACATTTATTATTTTTTACAGTTGACAGTGTTCAATGTCTGCACCCCCCCCACACCCCCACCGCCCTGTTTCTGCTGTGATATCTCCAGTATCACAAGGGTTTGAGTAAACAGCTGTGTGTGTGTGTGTGTGTCTTGTGTGTCTTGTGTGTGTGTTCGTTCATCCCCAATCAAGCGACTCCGTTATTATATTGTAGCCATTGTATACGTTTCTTTTAATCTTTAGTGGAGTTCCATAAAAAACATTTCAGTGACTGTGCCAAAGCCTCTGCAGTTAAACTGCAAGAAATATAATTTATTATATATAGAAATTGCAAGTATGTGTAATTGAGAATGACAAAATAATTATTATTTAGTGTAATATTTAAAGTTTTAAAGAAATCAAAGTAATTATTTCATAGGCATATTTATTTATATGAATTTAAACACAATCTTACAAATATTATGGTAGAGCACATCAAATGACCTTTGTAAAAGAACGTTAGACGACCGTTCGTCTGATTTTTGCGAGAAAGGCAGTTGTCCATTTGGGTAGAAATGCAGCATAAACAATACCCAGTTAGTAAGTTTCAAGTGAAGGCTGTGTTTTGTATTGGGTTTGGTCACTCTCTGGCAACTTCAATTTCCATTATTGAATACCATTGTCCTTTAAACGTTTTCTTCGTAACACAGCTCTTCTTTCTTCACCGTGGCTCTATTTGGTCCTAACTGTTTGGTCTGTTTTCAGACTTTTCAGCTTGTCAGTGTGTATATATGCAGACCATCTAAGTTGAAAGAAAATATAAGTCCAATTTCTGTTGGATAAATGTTTTTTTCTGGTTCTCCGCATGCAAGTCAGGGCATACTTCCACATCCACAAAAGGTCCCACATTTTCTTCCATTTCAAAAAACGATATCTGCTTCACAAATTAAACTTAGCATCTCAGTTTTGAATGGTTTTCATTTTTGCATATATTTAAATATAGATGTATATTTATGTACACCGTAAGCATGTCATGTTCCTGGTCCACACTTCTGGTCCACACTTCTGGTCCAACAGAAGTGCACATCAAGTCAATTTCTTCCCCTTGTTGTCCACCAGATATTAACTTCTTAGAGCAGTTTTTCTGTCTCTGTCTTTACTCTGCAAAGATAAAGGAAAATGTGTTAACATTTATAGTATGTGTTTATAGTATACAATTTATTGTAAAAAAAAAAAAAAAACCCAGACATTTTACAGAGAAAAAGGAAATACATTAATAATTTTATTTTGGTTTACTGTGGTTGGTTGTTTTGAGTAAGCGCCTGGTTCATTCCTGTCAGTCTGGCCTAGTTGTTTTCCAGCCCTGACGGACTGGGCTAATATTGGCCCTTAGTCCCCTGGATCGCTGCCGCTGCTTGCAGAGCCGTGTGGACCAGAGATCTAAGATGGGTGCTTCTCTCGGTCAGACGGCCGTGGGGAAGCTCGTCTTACCCTGAGTGGCAATGATAGCATTGGCACACCTGGCTTACGTTTTGGCCCCCCGATGCCCCAAAACCCGAGAAGTGTAGACCGTGGAATGCCATCATTTCCACAGCCAACCTGACGTGGGCCGGGCCCTGGCGCGGGCAGTCAAAACGCTTGTCTCGTATTGATGAGGTCAGACAGTTTTATTTGAAAACGGGCCAGGAACCCTTTATTTATTTTCTTTTGGTTTATTTTTCAGTGCCACTTTAAAGTCTCAAATTTGTCCACTCTAGGGATCTCTTACATCCAACTAATAGGATTTCTGTTTAACATTTGTTTTTCATATCCTGTTTAACACATTGTAAAGATGTATAGGGTTAATTCTACTCTCAGCAGCTGAAGCCAATTGTAAAGGCTTTTATTTTTTTGAACTTACACCTTTTTAAAAGAAATTGACTTCAAGACTTCCGTCACTTGCATATACAGTGCCTAATTACATGGGGAGGGGAGGTTCTGCTGTTTTACACAAGCAACACGGACGTTACATTTTCACTGACACAGAAGCCGATCGGCTTCTACTTTTTCCTTTGCTTTCACCTCAGACCTCATTCTTTAGGCAAATATTTGTTTTAGTCTCGGCCTGACAGGTAACTTTGGCAGATTGGTTCAAGATTACAATGAAGGCACTTGTCAGCTGCTTGCGCTGCTGGTATGCCTGCCCGGTGAGCGTGTGTGCGTGCGTGTGTGGATTGTCAGACTAGTAACACTAGCCCTGAAATATTCTTCATCTGTTGGGGTAATTAAAAGCAGCCCCCTTAACTTCTGTTTCATCATACTTTTCTTAGCGTGTGTTCCAGAAAGTTCTGTTTTGTCTGTCAGATGCCATTTTGTGTGAACAACTGAGTAACTTGTTGGACAGGTGTTTGTGGGTGTATGTGACTAAGTGGAACTACATATTTTTTTATTACACGGCCAGGTTACAGTTAGACAATACTATTTTTCAGTTAGATAATATAGTTGTGCAGTTAGACAATGCTGTTTTACAGTTAGACAATATTATTTTACAGTTAGAAAATGCAATTTAACAGTTCGACAATACTAG
Organism: Dallia pectoralis; assembly: GCA_029465975.1. Lineage (NCBI taxonomy): Eukaryota > Metazoa > Chordata > Actinopteri > Esociformes > Umbridae > Dallia > Dallia pectoralis. The sequence goes on from CM055753.1 coordinate 8,444,356, forward strand.
GTTACAGTTAAACAATACAATTTTACGTTCAGACAATACTAGTGTCTTGCAGTTTGACCGTTAACAAAACTCAACCGAGTTTGTTTTTGTCGTCCCGGCCTTCTTCGTGTCCTACTGTGGCGGGTCGCACCGGGTAATTATGTAATGTGCTATATGCTATGTTCACACTGATTAGCGCTCATCGCTGGCATGCAAAAACACGGCGCTAATGACTTCCATGTGTGTACGTATGAAAGAATAATTACAGAAAAAATGAGCTGAGGCTGCTAGGCTAGCCTTGGGAGTGGGCTGTCTACTCAATTAGTAATCTTCCGAGTTAACCCCCCCAGTATACAGAGGATAGGAGGTTTGCCAAGGCCTTACCCCAGCGCTCGTCCACACTAGTGCAGTGCACGAACCGTCTATTTGGCCAGGGCTTTTTCTGTGTGTGTGTGTGTGTGTGTGCTATTCCCCTGCCATCCTTTATAACCCCTGTCTTCACCTGCTAGAGCTATCAGGAAGAAATAATGCTTCTTCTAATGGTTCGGGCTTCACAGCTCCCAATGACAGAGAGAATGGGAGAGAGAGCAGAGGGGAAAACTGCCTGGGTTTTACTACTTTTCTATCCTGTCTTGTGTCTGTTTTATATCAGCCTAATTGTGGGGGCTAAAGTTGAAGTGTAGTTTTACACAATTGATTTGCTGTCAATATAAATGGAAGACGGAAAATGTTTCACGATGGTCAGAATGGTCATGTTGAGTGTGTGGGTGTGTATGAGCGTAAAATAACAGGACTGTCTGACGTAGAAAATGATATATTCCACTCGGCACCGACCAGGTAAATCTGTGCCAGATGGGGGACATTTTGCACTGGAAGACTTGGTCTGATAAGATTACACACTTAGAGATTGTCCATCTGTAAGCGATGTGTGTGTGTGTGTGTTCTTTTAGCGGCAGTTAAATTAAATACATTAAAGTGTTTGATTTGACTACTGATCCTATGAGTTATAACTATTACATATGTATATGTGAAAGAGCTAATTGAGATAATTTCGATTGGTTTATTAAGTACTTAACACTACAACTGAACTTCCAATATCGTAATAATAATACCATAAATTCTAGGTTGTATTAGAGCTATTTGTGAACATTTCGATTGGTTTATTAAGTACTTAACACTACAACTGAACTTCCAATATCGTAATAATAATACCATAAATTCTAGGTTGTATTAGAGCTATTTGTGAGCATTTCGATTGGTTTATTAAGTACTTAACACCACAACTGAACTTCCAATATCATAATAGTATGCACATTTATTGAAAGTGCATTCAATCATTTGTGTTACATTTGATAATGCTTTTAAATGATCAAGATCAGGATTTTTTTTGCTGTTGTGCTTTACTGTCATCCTGTCCTCAATTTGTCCTGTGACGGAATTGGGTAACTCTTTGGCAACAAATCCTTCGGCCCATTTTGCCATGGGTTTTACAGTGGAGTGGAGTAACTAAATGTGTTTCCTCTTTATTTTTCTCTTTCTTTAGAAACAATAAAGAAACGAGTCTCGGCCAAGCGAGGCTTTTCGCCGAGTAATGAGCGCTAAGTACGGGTAAAGAGAGCCGTGCGGTTTGGAGCGGGTCGCTTTGCCTTTTAAAGCCACCACTACAAAGCAGGGCCCAATCTGTTTTGAATATCGGCCCGGCTCAAACCTCCTATAGGCTGCCCTTTAATTCCGAAGAAAACACTTAGACGGTCATTATCTCATTTGCAGGTTTATCCTGCCTCGCTGAAATCGATGAACTGGGCGAATACCTAGTGCTTCCAGTCGGAGGCGATTGTTGTCCGTTAGATTTTTTTTCACGTTATATCGTGGCTCCTGGATCTTAGTTTTCTTAAAAAAAACAAAGATCCAAAAAAGAGCCTTTGTAGCCGTGGATAGGTTGGATAGTGTCTACATGGCGCGGGTCACCCGTTAGCCTTAACCCAGACTCGTTTGGCGGGTTGATTTATTTTCCTCGTCTGCAATTTCAAGTTACACGGTTGATCCAGGTAATGTTAATAGGGGCATTTGATTTGTGCAGAGGTGAGGAGTTTACATCGTCTTGTCAAATGTATTGGGCTTGGATGTATATCGATTATAAATAATTTCCAGGACAGGCTGAGATTACGTATGGCACAGTGGACATGTATGACAGCCACGTATGATAATGAACAGATGACGTGAATACACATTTCTGGTCTGACTTGATGCATCCACTAAGACCCCTTTAGGGGAGCTCTGAATGCCTGCCTGTGAAAAGCGGAATAACTTTTCCTTCCGACGGGGGTGTGTTTTCGGACCAGCCGTTATTCAGCTTTATTGTGTGGCCTTAAATGTCCACGATCACCGGCCAGAAGATGTCTGACCACCACCCCCTCCCCCTTGCTTAGGTGTTTCCAGCATCTCATTGTTTGCTCTGTATGGTTTTTGCTGGATATTTGTAGGAGCACTTTGTGAAAAACCGCTGCTGCCTTTATGATCTACATACGATTGATTTGAACAGGTCAATTAAGGCACATTCTGTTCTAAATGTGGTGTTGACTCCAGGATTTCCCCCCCTTTTTTGGCCAGGGCATATATTGTGGTCATGATATACTTAACTAGAAATGTTCCAGTGTCATGGTTGCCTCTAATTTTCTTGGGCACATGGCATATTTCAAGTTTGAACGCGGCTTTGCTCCTGCGAGTTGAAATTATAGCTTTTTTTGGCTTTCTGTTATTTTATATCTCACGGCTGAAGCATGATTTACAGTTTTAGTTTTGACGCAGCGTGGTGTTTGCTCCATCAGCGAGCCCTCTAAGGCAAATGCTCTGAACAGGGCTAGAGAAAGATTCACAACGTGCTCAAATTGTCTCTGACAGCTGTTTGTTGATTTTGCTCGTTGGCCTCTGTTCAATCACCCAGACCAAAGAGACAAAGGGAAGTGCTCCCGAACCCCGGGAGCAAGTTGAGACGTCTGAGAGAATTGTTTCTGAGGGTTGTGGACAAGGCTCTTACTTTTCTGGGGCTTGCTTAACGCTTGGCTCCAGGGCTGCCTCAGGTTGTCACTGTCTTCATGACTCCTGAGCAGATGCTCAATGACCCTCTGGTACTGCAAAAAGCATAGGATTTCCTATATTCGCCTCACACTAAACAATTACTCTGCATATGGAAATAATTGGGAATCCATAGGTTCGCCAGTTTTATTTATCTAGCTTGCGTTTGAAGGCTTTCTTATAGGATCGATCCATTCCCCTTAAGTAAAAGATCCGCTAGTCGGATGCCACTTGAATAGATGACAGAGTTGTGTACATTTTCATTGCACTGACACGAGCGGTGCGGACCGATCAACATCTCTACCACGGCAAAACGCGACTCACCATTTTTCTCTGGTTGCTGAGGCAGAAGGTGCAGATCTGCTTGGGCTGGGAGTTCTCTGTGTCCCGTGCCGGGGATCCGTGGTGGTGGAGGTAGTGGGCGGAGGAAGGTGCTCCGTTGTGGCACGGTTGCCCATCACCGCACGTCTCACCCACCAGCAGCACGTTGCCCAGGTGGGAGATGTAGCTGGACGCCAGCCGCAGCGTCTCGATCTTGGACAGCTTCCTGTCGGCGGGCTCCGTGGGGATGAGCGTCCTCAGAGCGGTGAAGGCCGTGTTGACGCTGTTGGTGCGGTCCCGCTCCCTGGCGTTGGCGGCATTGCGTTGCCGCGGCAGACCGCTCCCCGGCGAGATCGAGCCGTCCTGCGAGAGGGGCGCCGGTGGCGGGCCTACTCCCATGCGCCCTGCGCCGGCGCTGCCCGGCTTTCGTTTGCGCCCGCCCCCGACCTTGATGTTGTAGCCACCGGCGTCCAGGTGGAAGGAGCGGTCGTCAGAGCCCGAGCTCTCGCTGCCGTTCTCCTCATCCTCAGACAGCATGGAGATGTCAGAGTAGAGGTACCGACTAGGGGCCGGCCGGACCATGGCGTAGGACATTGCCACGGTCAGTCGCAGGTGCAATTCCACCAATCGGCTCTCTTGTAGCCACGGCTTTGTTTACTACAGTGACACCTGGGCTCCCTTTTGCTGCTCACGCATGCAGTTCAGTGGTCAATTGGAAAAATACTAAACTGTTACCTCAGGATCTCTGGCGAACCCCTTTGCCTCTAATGTACTCCGCTCTGGTACCAAGGGCTCCTCTGTTGTTAAAGTCCCATTTGGAGTTTGGACTTTTTCTCTTTGTGCGAAATTGGAAACTTACGGGACGTGGAAGTGCTGGGTCCACGTTGTGTTCTGGTCCGTTCAGGAGAGTCTGTCTTTCTCCACTCAGCTCCGCATCGCTCCCTCGCGCTTTCTCTCGGTCTTCCTCTCCCCCTCTGTGTTTTTCCCAGTGCTAAGATCCACGTGTGGTTTCTGTCTGAGCGTTTCCGTATGGTCAGGCTTTATAGCCAGTGGGAGTGTCTGGGGCTACCCTTTCTCCCTCCCTCCTTTTTCCTTCTTGCTCCTCCACTCTGTATGCAAATCTCTCAGCTGGCTGTGTTAAATTGAAGTGACTGGGAGTCGGGCACAATATGGATCTACTATCTGCTACCATCAACTTTCTTATTCAGTCCGTCCAATTCTGGATCTTTTTGAGAAAAGCCCCGAAAAGCAGCTTCCGGGAAATCGGCGTGTGAAAGGAGTGAGTTCGTTTTTTTAGACTGGCTGCTCTGGTCTGTCTCAATTATTGATATATTGTGTGTGAGACCTCAATACGGTCACAGGCACACACACCCAGACACACACACACACCCAAAGCTTTTTATAAGAGGCCCATAAAACTCTTGCAAAGTTCAAGAAGGATTAAATGTCAGCGACTCAAGATGAGAACCCCTTTTCTCGTTCTTTTTTATCCCCAAATTTCAGGCACGACCCCTCACCTAACCCCAATGGAGTCAAGCTGGGAGGTAACGGCTTTTACTTAGCTTCAGCTAGCCCATGTGTCATCATTCACCTCCCCTTGTCACCCCACTAGTGCTTCCCTAGCGATGATAGAGTGGGACTCTCCTGGAGGTTTTACGCAAAGACCTGAGGTCCAACCCCCCCGCAGAACGGATGCTGTCACCATGTCCACATTGGTTCCGCCGCTGTTGGGAATGAGTGAGTTGTCTCTCGCTCATGTGTTCCTCTGTTAGCCCGGTACTGGTCGACTTTAGTCATGCTTTGCAAAGCACAAAGAAACAAAAGCCGGTCAATGTATCACAAGGCAGGTAGCCAGGCTAGCACACCTGTTTTTCTCTGAATAATCCCGCGGTCAGACAGGCCAGTGGACGGAGAGTTCTCAAGGCGTGCGCGTGTTTGTTTTGCCCAAATATTGACGAATGTTAGCCAGGGCCGGTTGTCGGGACGAACGCCAGCGCATCGAAGACACCGATCAAAGTCCGTCGACCTGTCGTGTTCCGGTACTCGCTGGCCCGGAGACGCCGAAAGGGTGTTTCTGTCGACTTTGATTTGCGGGCACCAGACAAGCGTCCAAGCAATTGCTCTTCTACCGTGACGATTGTGGATTATCCACAGTGCTGCACCTGATGTTTCCCCCGCAGACGGGAAGAGCTTGTAAGAGGTGACAGGGTAATTCTCCATGGTATAGAGGATGTTTGTTACAAAACACTACCTTTAGATGTGCCCATCTGCCCATGAACTCTTTCCCATGAGCTCCTTCCCATGGGTATTGCCCAACTGCGCCAGTTAAATGCATCTGACTCCTCCCAACAAGACTACCGGTGAAATTCTGTATTGAACGCCTCCAGCTACATGCACTGCTGTACAGTGCCACTGCCTCCAGCTACATGCACTGCTGTACAGTGCCACTGCTTCCAGCTACATGCACTGCTGTACAGTGCCACTGCCTCCAGCTACATGCACTGCTGTACAGTGCCACTGCCTCCAGCTACATGCACTGCTGTACAGTGCCACTGCCTCCAGCTACATGCACTGCTGTACAGTGCCACTGCCTCCAGCTACATGCACTGCTGTACAGTGCCACTGCCTCCAGCTACATGCACTGCTGTACAGTGCCACTGCTTCCAGCTACATGCACTGCTGTACAGTGCCACTGCCTCCAGCTACATGCACTGCTGTACAGTGCCACTGCCTCCAGCTACATGCACTGCTGTACAGTGCCACTGCCTCCAGCTACATGCACTGCTGTACAGTACAGTGGCACTGTACAGCAGTGGCACTGTACAGCTACATGCACTGCTGTACAGTGCCACTGCCTCCAGCTACATGCACTGCTGTACAGTGCCACTGCCTCCAGCTACATGCACTGCTGTACAGTGCCACTGCCTCCAGCTACATGCACTGCTGTACAGTGCCACTGCCTCCAGCTACATGCACTGCTGTACAGTGCCACTGCCTCCAGCTACATGCACTGCTGTACAGTGCCACTGCCTCCAGCTACATGCACTGCTGTACAGTGCCACTGCTTCCAGCTACATGCACTGCTGTACAGTGCCACTGCCTCCAGCTACATGCACTGCTGTACAGTGCCACTGCCTCCAGCTACATGCACTGCTGTACAGTGCCACTGCCTCCAGCTACATGCACTGCTGTACAGTGCCACTGCCTCCAGCTACATGCACTGCTGTACAGTGCCACTGCCTCCAGCTACATGCACTGCTGTACAGTGCCACTGCCTCCAGCTACATGCACTGCTGTACAGTGCCACTGCCTCCAGCTACATGCACTGCTGTACAGTGCCACTGCCTCCAGCTACATGCACTGCTGTACAGTGCCACTGCCTCCAGCTACATGCACTGCTGTACAGTGCCACTGCCTCCAGCTACATGCACTGCTGTACAGTGCCACTGCCTCCAGCTACATGCACTGCTGTACAGTGCCACTGCCTCCAGCTACATGCACTGCTGTACAGTGCCACTGCCTCCAGCTACATGCACTGCTGTACAGTGCCACTGCCTCCAGCTACATGCACTGCTGTACAGTGCCACTGCCTCCAGCTACATGCACTGCTGTACAGTGCCACTGCCTCCAGCTACATGCACTGCTGTACAGTGCCACTGCCTCCAGCTACATGCACTGCTGTACAGTGCCACTGCCTCCAGCTACATGCACTGCTGTACAGTGCCACTGCCTCCAGCTACATGCACTGCTGTACAGTGCCACTGCCTCCAGCTACATGCACTGCTGTACAGTGCCACTGCCTCTAGCTACATGCACTGCTGTACAGTGCCACTGCCTCCAGCTACATGCACTGCTGTACAGTGCCACTGCCTCCAGCTACATGCACTGCTGTACAGTGCCACTGCCTCCAGCTACATGCACTGCTGTACAGTGCCACTGCCTCCAGCTACATGCACTGCTGTACAGTGCCACTGCCTCCAGCTACATGCACTGCTGTACAGTGCCACTGCCTCCATCTACATGCACTGCTGTACAGTGCCACTGCCTCCAGCTACATGCACTGCTGTACAGTGCCACTGCCTCCAGCTACATGCACTGCTGTACAGTGCCACTGCCTCCATCTACATGTACTGCTGTACAGTGCCACTGCCTCCAGCTACATGCACTGCTGTACAGTGCCACTGCCTCCAGCTACATGCACTGCTGTACAGTGCCACTGCCTCCAGCTACATGTACTGCTGTACAGTGCCACTGCCTCCAGCTACATGCACTGCTGTACAGTGCCACTGCCTCCAGCTACATGCACTGCTGTACAGTGCCACTGCCTCCAGCTACATGTACTGCTGTACAGTGCCACTGCCTCCAGCTACATGCACTGCTGTACAGTGCCACTGCCTCCAGCTACATGTACTGCTGTACAGTGCCACTGCCTCCAGCTACATGTACTGCTTTACAGGGGTTCGAGTCCTGCTCATTCAGCTAAAGATGTCACCTCTTGCATTCACACATTTCCTCTTGAATAATGCATAAAATGCATATAAGATGTCTTGACAAATAAATGTACTACGTACCTCATCTGAAAACTAAACTTTTGCCCTGTCCCTTTTCCGCTCTTTATACATATAATTGATGTTCTTAATACCATCATGGTAAATCTGGTCTAGTCCGATTACCCTATTTAATTATGTGGTTTCTCTACACAGCTGTCTTAACAATACTTTGCAAATAGATGGTTATAAGATTGCCGTTTATAATGATGATGATGATGATAAAAAATGCCCTAAATCCTAAATCCAGTCGTCTGGTTCTGGGAACGCAGTGAATCCAGGTTAGTGCAGACTGGTTCTGGGGACGCAGTGAATCCAGATTAGTGCAGTCTAGTTCTGAGGACGCAGTGAATCCAGATTAGTGCAGTCTAGTTCTGAGGACGCAGTGAATCCAGGTTAGTGCAGTCTAGTTCTGAGGACGCAGTGAATCCAGGTTAGTGCAGTCTAGTTCTGAGGACGCAGTGAATCCAGGTTAGTGCAGTCTAGTTCTGAGGACGCAGTGAATCCAGGTTAGTGCAGTCTAGTTCTGGGGACGCAATGAATCCAGATACTGTATCTCACAAAAGTGCGTCGACCCATCACATTTTTCTAAATATTTTATTATAACTTTTCATGTGACACCACTGAAGAAATTACACTTTGCTAAAATGTGAAGTAGTGAGTGTACAGCTTGTATAACAGTGTACATGTGCTGTCCCCTCAAAATAACTCGACACACAGCCATGAATGTCTGAACCGCCGGCAACAAAAGTGAGTAATAAGTGAAAATGTTGGACTTGGAGTCCGAAGGACCTGCTGGCCTGATCGGGACCTGTCGTTTCCAGGGTGAAATGCTGATTATTTTGTTCTGCTCATGTTCTACTGCTTTGATCACATAGTCTAATGTACTGTCCATCCGTGGTCTGTAGGTTTTAAACATACGGTATATCTGACCAATTTATAGGCATCTAATTTAAAACATTTTACTAAGGCCCATTAAAATATGATGACCCAGATTTCCCTGTCAATGTCACTGCGAGGTTAACTTTTTTACGATGTTTCACTATGTCATCTTTGAATTCAGCGGAGCCGTTGTCCACTTTTATTGCATAGTAAAGTCGAGCTTAATCATTATAGAGCTTGTACACCGTGACACTGGTATTGTCCTCATACCTCGTTACAGGTCGTCTTGTACACAGTGACACTGGTATTGTCCTCATACCTCGTTACAGGTCGTCTTGTACACAGTGACACTGGTATTGTCCTCATACCTCGTTACAGGTCGTCTTGTACACAGTGACACTGGTATTGTCCTCGTACCTCGTTACAGGTCGTCTTGTACACTGTGCCACTGGTATTGTCCTCATACCTCGTTACAGGTCGTCTTGTACACAGTGACACTGGTATTGTCCTCGTACCTCGTTACAGGTTGTCTTGTACACTGTGCCACTGGTATTGTCCTCGTACCTCGTTACAGGACGTCTAATTATCTTCTTCCAAATGGATTTTTCTCTTCTTTTCGGTCCAAGCGATTGGATTTTAGCTGTGGGATTTTAGTTTTTTTCCTTTCCATGGCTTTCTATGACGCTTTTAGCTGGTTAAATAAAATCCATTTACCACGAGTTGCTGAAGTACTTATTTTATATGGATCTGTGTATGTCAATGGCAATTTAGGTGTTTCCATTGTGGGTATTTCAACTCTAAATAGTAATGACAGCATTATGTCTGACCTTTGGTCCCCAAACAACCAACAGCATTACACATCTGTTTTTAACTCCTGATATTTCAGCATACATAATTAGGACTGGTTATACAGTAGGACGGGGCAACGTGTCTATTCTGTCTCCCGAACATGCATTTACGCTGCTTTAAAATCAGGACAGGAGTAAGGCCAGACCAGATCACATGCGTTTTGGTGTCCTGCTCCGTAGTATATGATCCAGTTCGTGAGTGGGCTGTGTGGCCATATTTGACAAATGCAATCCGCTAATCTCTTCTCGGGATCGAGCTAACGTCCCCCTGCCCCTCGCTCTGCCACAGAGACGGAGCGCCATTTCTCTGGCATCAGTCAATTTACAACGGCAGGGATCTGCTCATAACGTGACAGCATTAATCAGGCCGGCTCTTCTGGCCCATTTAAGAGCTCCTCTTCAGATGTCTCGTTTTGTTACCTCATAAACACTGACATGCCGGGTAACGAATGACAACGCCCATTATCTCCCTGTCACAGCGTGGCCCGCCCCCTCCTTCCGTCCGTCTTAACGGGGAAATGCGCTCAGCCATCTGACAGCCATTACCTCCTCAGAACCTCCTTCGCTGTACCACATCTAATCCCGTCCCCCATCTGGGGAAAGCACTTTCTCAACCTCCATGAGAGACCACCCCCCACCCCGCCCCCCACGTCCACTGAGTGCTCTCCCCTCACTCCGTCGAACCAGACTCCAGCCCCCTCGTCTGGGTTTATCTCAGGCCAGAGTCCTGTCCGACGTCTGATACCCTCTGGTTTGTGCCTGGCAACAGCTGGCCCCAGACGGCCCGTCAGGGTGAGGGGTAAGGGTTGCCCCAGCCGCCCGGTGCCATGGGGGCTCTTTATCCACACTCTCTCACTCTACACACTCACTCTCTCACTACACTCTCACTCTCTCTCTTACTACACACTCACTACACACTCACTCTCTCTTTTACTACACACTCTCTACACACTCACTCTCTCTCTCTCACTCTCTCACTACACTTTCTCTATTCACACTCTCTCTCTCTCTCTCTCTCTCTCTCTCTCTCTCTCACTCCCTCACTACACACACTCTCTCTCTTTACACAATCACTCTCTCTCACTCTCTGACTCTGTCTGTCATGTGGGCCACTGGACCTGTGGGTGTTTCTGTCTGGACTGGCCAGAGGAGCTGAGGGAATGGCCCTGGCTGTATCACTTTCATCCACATGACTCTGGCCCACTATGGGCTCTAATGTAGACCAGACCACCAAGCGACCAGTGCAGCTGCACTTATAAACCTGAGTCCAGAGTACAGAACGATAGAGAACCTGTTAGGGTCACGACCAATCAGGACTTCCATTAATTTATTCCACGGGGGAGGAGGCGCGTTTAATCCCCGGGAAACGAAGAAAACAGGCAAAATGCAATTTGGTCGGACCTTTTGTTCTCGACTTTAAAATTGCTCCAACTCCGACTTTCCGTCGTTAAAGTCCACTTTTTTTGTACGTTGTCGTTTTTAATGGCATGTTTTCTCTCGGGTACATTTTCAGCACATTGAGCTTATAAACAGGCTGGGAGTACAAAAAAAACGAACCAGTGCAACGCTGCTACGTTCTGCCGGTCCAAAGGTGTGGGTAATATGAGAGACGGAGAATAATTCCAGGGGACCACATTTGGACCTGATCATCTGGGATTGTGTGTTCCACTAACCTGTGGAACACTCTGGCACTTTTGGTCAATCAACTGGATCTTAAACCAGCGGCTTAGGCTGGTATTAACGCGCCCACGTTTTGAAATGGTTCTTCGATTACATAATTTTCCCCTCTGAAAATTCTCGATCTGACTAACTTGCAAAGCTCTGACAACCGTCCCGGTCGATGGTCTAGTCGAGGCCACAGATCTGTAAGAGAAAAATTTAGTTATTTTTTTAACATCGTTGTTGGCGTCTCCATCGGGCTGCGCTGTATCCGTTGCTAGAAAGAGTTTACTTGCTGTTGGAATCCGAACTTTAAATGGACCTGAAGTAGTAGTAATGTGAAAATCTCGTCCCCCTGAAGTGTTCTGTGCCTGTGTTTATTTTCACCTATTATTCATGCAGGCTTCTTGGGTTCGGGATATTATTCCATGGTCATTTTCCAATTTATATTCCAACATGCTGTTACTGCTGGCTGTAAAAAGGCAACTCTAATGGGCTTCGTGCTGCTGTCACTCACTGGAGCCACACACACACACATCTTACACACATCTCACACACTCACTCTCTCTCTTTCTCTCTCCTTCTCGCTCTCTCTTACAGACACGCACGCTTCCGCACACGCACACACGCACGCTTCCGCACACACACACACGCACGCTTCCGCACACACTTCTCACATGCTTCCACACACACAAACACACACACATGCTTCCACACACGCAACACTCTCTCTTTCTTTTTCTCTGTCGGTCTGTCCGCCCGTCTCTGCATGTGTCTTGTCCTTCTCGCTGTCTCTCGTTCGCGCGCATTCTTTCGACAGGGCGAATCTTCCCGTTTTGGACGGGCTGCGTGGAAAGTGTTCAGGGGTGGCTGGATTCCTCGGCGGGTTAAAGATTACCGGTTTTATAAATGATCCCATTAAAGGGAAATGCAAGCCTACATCTGCGGGTGGAGTGGAGGCTGCAGCCGTGTGCTGCGTCGGCACATGGGGCCCGTCTCCTCGCTTGTCCGTGCCCACCGAGGATCCATCCTGTTTGAGACTGGTTTAAATGAGCCCCGGTCCGGCTGGCACCCTCTTCAGGGAGCTTTTAATGGAGCTTTTTGCAGTTCCAGGGGAGGTTTAATCTGTGTCCACGTAGACGGACCAACTAACCATGCCGGTATCTCCATATATCATGGTATCATGGCTGTAGCTACAACAAGTAACTGTGTGTGCGCGAGCGAGCGTGACGTTCAGGTGAGCTGAACCAGCCAGCCTTACAGGACGAGTATAATTGGGTCCGCAAGAGAAATAAATGAAATAAAAAACACGGAGGCCGCAGACACAATTATAAGTCAGATCTGGGAACGTCAGAGCGTTTAAAACGTTTTCTAACATTTTGCAGACTTCCGAGGTCTGCGCTCTCATATTGCTGATTCCTTTTTTCTGCAGTACAGTTCAGTTTGCCCCCGATAAATCATTTAATGAATAGTTGCACCCATACACTTATTATGGTTTATTGCAGCAGAGTTGGTAGGTTCGATTCTCACAGGTAGTCAGGGTGTGGATTAGGTTTCCACAGACATGGTCAGAGTGGAGACTGGACACTCACAGACGCGTTCACAGACATGGTCTAGGTGAAGACTGGACGCGGTCACAGACGCGGTCATTGACGTGGTCACAAGTGGGTTTAGAGGACCACAAGAGCCGGATCAGAACACAACCGGTTAATTAATTCAGTGATGTCTCTTCTTTTAAGTCTATAACACGCATGTTAAAGCGAAAACAACGGGATATTTGTGACCATTTTACACAGTTGGTTTGGATATATATTTTTAATCTTTCCCCTTCTATTAAAGTTTTGAAGTTGTGTCACAGTCATGGAAAATAAAATGAGCGGAAATGTGTAGTTGCTTTTCCATCTGGCCAGTGTTACGTTGCAGTAAGGACTCCTGAGTGCGTGTGATCAGATGTGATTGAGATGCCGCAGACAGAGAGCACTTCCATGTGACCACGGGTGGACCCTGATGACCAATCAGACGTCAATCAATAACATGTTTTTCATAAAGCCCCTTTTACGATGTCAGTTGGCTTTTACGCCCAACAGGCTTCTTTGTCTGAAGGTCGAACGTTGCACAACTGACAATACATAACGTTATTCCTATTCGGGCTTTGTGGATTTATTGCATTTCTGTAACTTTTACTTCTGTGTAGTTAGACGCACTAATGCCGATGAGTTATGCTGTTGGTTTTGTCTTACTGGGTAAAGGGTTGTGTTGTGTCGGTTCATCTCTAACTCATCGGGTACTGTGTTCCTGTCTTCCTTCTCCTGTTCACAAGAACCCCCCACAGTTTGGCGTGTGTGTGAGATGTACAGGTGCTGTGCTCGCCCCTCTTCCCGGCTTGCGGAGGGCAGACACGTCCATACATGTCTGACATATCAAACACACTTTACTAATAGACCTCTGGGCTTGTACGGGGACCATGGAACCCGGACCGCAAAACCTGCAGCACAAACCAGCACATCCGCCCGGCACCAGTCCACCCCCTGTATTTCAGCTGGTGAACGCATTAGGCTAGCTTGGGGTCTGGTCCTGATTCCTCTTCCCTTTCAATCGGGGCTCCCCTTCGCCCGGTCTCTCTCTTTTTAAGACGTGTTAATTCAGGAAAGCAGCTTAGTCTGACAAACTGTCATGGAATCATTTCGTTCTCGGGACATCAATCATACCTGGTTTCTCGTGATGTGACTGGGGAACCGTCATGTCAGCTGGTCCGGGGGGGGGTGGTTCCACCCTGTGCCGACACCCTGACCACTGGGTTGGTCATGAGAACCCGTCGACAGGCTCAGTTGGGTTCCATCACTGTTAAGTTAGCGTGGTCTGCTGAGCCAGAACTAGCGTAATTTCCAACTGCAAGTGTGATTGGTTAGCTAGATGGTGTCTCAGTGCTGGCACATGAAATATACATTATGTTCCCATGGCAATGTCTATATCCACATCCTGTCCCTGAGCAAGGCATCTAACTTTAATTGCCATGGAAACAGACAATGTGTTCTCAGTTAACTGTTCTGGTGAAACAAGTATAAAAAAAAGTAAAATCAGTCGGCAGCCATGTTTTCATGTTGTCCCCCTGTGTCTCCAATCCTGAGGCAGACGGACACACCAGAGGGCTTTGACCATGTCTGAGGAAATCCGTCAGATCACAGGGAGGCTTATGGGTAAACCCGATGTTGCTACACATCTTCTCTCACAGGGGTGAGGAGTTGGATGGGGGTGGGTGGAGCTTATCCTTCTTCATCCCTTCCTCTTGAACTGTCAGCCCCCCCAGGGGAATCCTTAGGGTTTTACTCTGGGGGCCAGCAGAAGCGTCTGTCATTACACAGACCGCTCTAATGGGGGCTTCTCTGTTCTACTATACTGAACTGATCTGGATACAGTCTACATGGTAAGTAGAGAGAGGGAGAGACCCGATGAGCTCAGTCGCTGGGAGGAAGTCCATTGTTGTGTGAGTTCGTCTGCTTTACCCACAGCCCAGTCACTGTATTTCTAAGGAGCTATTTTCAAAAAGTTTCCCCCTTTTCCAAAATGTAGCCTTGCCGGAGTGCTGGGAATGCTCCGTTTTCAGGAATGTGTCTCTTGGTCCAAAAACAACTTCCAGACTAGAGGTCCCCGGTGACTACAGCCTGGCTGGGGGGGGTGGAGGGTAGTGAGTGGTGCTGGTTTTGGGTAATACGGTAGAGGGGTCTTCTGGAGTGGCTCTGTTGCAGAACAACATGTTCTCCATAGGACCGCCATGTCACAGGTGTACATGGACAATGGGACCTTCATGGGCGGTTGTGTCTCTAACTGGCGGGGATTACGTGCTGAATTAGGACCCCCCCACCCAGGACTTCTGAAAACCCTGTGGATTTCGGTAAAGTCGTAACCCAATGTACTGAAAAATAGACGTTCAGTGACCGTCTCCTGTTTGGAATGAACAGGCAAAGATGTGTTTGTGGTTTACTGATTTGTGTGAGTCACCGGTTACTGCAGAAAACCAATTCCCCTACGACACAGTCTTGGTCTTCTCCCGAATGACCTGTACACACTCAGACCCCACACGTTGGAGGTAAAGTGATGATTGGCTGGACCGGCCGCCATTCCAGAGTCTTTTCATTCCTGCTTTCCTGACGATCAGAGTCAAGCTGTCTTTCCATCGTGAGGGAAAAACATTCCGTAGAAATGTGGACTTCTGCTGCGACACGCAGATGTCAGAGTGGGAATTTGACGCTAACCTCTTGGGCAGACGGGCAGACAGTGGTGTAATGGTGTGGGGAACTGTCACGACCACATGCATCTCCTCATGGAAACCCAAAACAGTCCTCCTGTCTTCGATTGGACACTTCAGCAGGGAAATATCCCATGTCTCAGAGAGCGCATCGTCATCAGCATCCGGGTTATTCGCCACGCCTGTTTACACATAACATTGCGTTTGTTCTGACCCATAGCTGCAGCATTTAGGACACACTTTTTTTAACCGTGCAAATGGAGCGAAACAGTGCAAATGTCCGACAAGAGACTCAGGTCTCTTGAGCTGGTTCCACAAACATGACAGTGACTGTGTTCCGATGACCTGCACAGTCTCTCTAACTCTCAATCCAATTGAACGTTGTTCCATTGAGCTGGATCGGGATGTTCCCCGGGATGTGTGGCTGATATATATGCTGGATCTGTGTGATGCTTTTGAGTCAGCATGAACCAAAACCCACCAGGGAATGATTTCACCGCCTTGTAAAATCCATGGCGTGAAGAATTGCATGTGTTTGGGCGGTGAAAGCAGCCCATACCTAATGCCAGATAGGTGTACCTCATAACCCGGCCTCTGGGTTTGTAGACGTTACCAGACATGTCTTTAGCCCTTTAACAATGCATCTAGGACCAGTTGTAGCATGTTTACGAAGGACTTGGATGAGTCATAAATGTAGTCAATGTAAGTCTCTCACCAACTGTTTACTTATCAGGAAGTAGCGGTTATCATGGAAAGTTTAAAACCAGTCTGACTTTTCTTGAACGCACTGCTAGCCATAAGGGTGACGCTTTTGATCACGACACTTGGTTCTGCCTCTAAACACTATAAACTCTTGAACAAATCTATGTAGCCTTTTTTTTTAAGCCTTGCTGTGGCTTTGGATCTGTGCTCCCTCTCTGTAGAAAGTTCTAGAAGGCGTTAAGAGAAAAGGCTCATTTGAGCCCTTTGATGCATTTGGTCGCAATGAGCCAGTCTGCTCTCCGCTCTGTCTAGACAGACTCAGGTTATAGTCCACATTTAAATAAGTGGTTGTGAGTGAGCAATATGGAGGGTTTTCTGCTCTGCCTCGGAGGAATAATGGGTACATTAGTGATGTCATTTCTGTCTGACAGGCTGACTAAGGAGAAGGAACCCTGGGATTTAGTCAAGAGCGTGCAGCAATGTCTCCTTGTCCGCTTCTGTTAATACAAATCAGACAAATTATGTTTTTTTGTGAAAGAACCAAGAAAAGTCTCACTCAAAATCATATTTTCCAAACACCTAACCCCAAATGTTAATCCCAATTTCTAACCCCAAATGTTAATCCCAATACCTAACCCCAAATGTTAATCCCAAACACCTAACCCCAAATGTTAATCCCAATACCTAACCCCAAATGTTAACCCAAACAGCTAACCCCAAATGTTAATCCCAAACAGCTAACCCCAAATGTTAATCCCAAACACCTAACCCCAAATGTTAATCCCAAACACCTAACCCCAAATGTTAATCCCAAACACCTAACCCCAAATGTTAATCCCAAACACCTAACCCCAAATGTTAACCCAAACAGCTAACTCCAAATGTTAATCCCAAACACCTAACCCCAAATGTTAACCCAAACAGCTAACCCCAAATGTTAATCGCAAACACCTAACCCCAAATGTTAACCCAAACACATAACCCCGAATGTTAATCGCAAACACCTAACCCCAAATGTTAATCCAAACACTGAACGCCAGTTGTACATTTTACCCATAGCCGAACATCTTTATCCTGATGGGGTTGGGAAAAATGCTCCCACAAATTGTCTTTGTTTTGTACTTGAACGATAGGACAGACCGTAAAACTGACAGACACACTTCTGTATTTTTAATCTAAGATCGTGGTTCCTGAATTGTCACTTGGGCATTCATTTTCCCACTAGAGCGATGACAGATTTGTATCGTATTTGTTCCTATAGAAATGTATGTTTTGCTGAAGTGGTTTAAGGACCATCAAGGCCAGAGCCAAGTTCACATCCAATCTGAAAAAAAGATTAAATTTCAGACAAGTTTTGAAGTATAATGGGAAGCTTGAAACGTTCAATGTTCTTACAATGGGGGTGGTAACTGTGTTTGACCTTACCAGTCTATTCTGATGTAAAGATATGGCAGTTTTCACTCTGAGGAAACCAAGCGGAAGTGGCTAGTGTGTTTCCTAGATCAGATTCTTTGAAAGGTGCTCATGGGGACGGGAGTACAGTCACTGAGTTTAATGGCTTGTGCACACAACTACACAGCGATATAACTCTTGCAAATGCGAACTGTACTCGCCTTAGAACAAATGTCGGTAGGCTATTCCAGCAATATTGGAATAGGTTCGTTCCAGACTCCAGTGATACAATTTTGCCGTCCAGATGTGCTTTCAGTTTCAGTTGTGATCTGGCCATCCTGGTGGGCTACCATCATTCAGAGCTCTACAAATGCACACTGACTGTTCTTGGCCGTGTCATAGCTCGGATAACGAGCCAGGGTGAGGGGAGACCTATTATCAGCTGTGACTGGGTTGCCTAATTATCCGTGCTTGTAACCATGGAAGAAGATAAATGGTCCTATTCCTATTTAAGAGAAGCAATATGAAGTCACACTCTCTCCCAAATTCCATGGTGCAATCCTCCAGTTATTCCTGCAGCCAAGGAATTCCAGCCACAGTGAAGAGGTCAGCGGCACGGAGGAGCGGAAAAAATGAGCCGCTCGCCCTCTTTCCCGAGGACTAGAGAGGACGGTAGAAAGGCAGGCCTGAGAGTTTTCCTTCCACCATTGCTGTTCTGTTGTTTAATGGCGGCACCATCATACTTTAACCCCTCATACCTTCAGCCCTAACCAAAGCTGTGTTCCTAGGCCCTAACCAAAGCTGTGTTCCTAGGCCCTAACCAAAGCTGTGTTCCTAGGCCCTAACCAAAGCTGTGTTCTAGGGCCCTAACCAAAGGTGTGTTCCTAGGCCCTAACCAAAGCTGTGTTCCTGGGCCCTAACCAAAGCTGTGTTCCTGGGCCCTAACCAAAGCTGTGTTCCTAGGCCCTAACCAAAGCTGTGTTCCTAGGCCCTAACCAAAGCTGTGTTCCTAGGCCCTAACCAAAGCTGTGTTCCTGGGCCCTAACCAAAGCTGTGTTCCTGGGCCCTAACCAAAGCTGTGTTCCTAGGCCCTAACCAAAGCTGTGTTCCTAGGCCCTAACCAAAGCTGTGTTCCTAGGCCCTAACCAAAGCTGTGTTCCGGGTGCCTTAACGTCATGGGACTAGAGTGTATTATAACCATAAATTCATTGTATCCTTTCACTCTTATTTCCCTTCTTTGCTTCTTTTAACATCTCTCCTATTTCTCTGGCTTTCCTTTGCGTCCCCCATCTGTCATTGCCAATTTTAGTTGAGATTTCTGAGGTTTTAAGGACCCGGTGGCGTTGGTTTGCCCAATAATCTGGCAGGCTAAAAGCGCCTTGATGCCAGCCACGAGCTCTGGTGGCCTGGCGTGATGCTTGGCATAATCGCCTCCGTGGATGAAGGCACGCCTAGAATGCTATTCTTATTGGACCCGCTTTCTGATTCAAGTCCTTCACAGTTGTTCTAAGCCCTATTTGGCATGTTTGTCATTATTTTCCATTACTCTCTGAGTCCATATTCAAACCAAAACCTATTAAATGTGCACGCTTGCATGGTATTCCCGCATTTCTCCCAACACATAGGCTAGTATTTATTTAAAACTACCGGATAAGTGAAGAAGCTCTTCCATGCAGCGAGCAACTGGTACGACCCAAAATCACATTAAAACCAAATTAAACCAGGTTCTTTCCAAGTGCAGATCTTATTGTACCAGTTTATAAAGGAAACGGTATACATTTCTTCTGTAGACGTGTGACCATGTCTCATTTAAGACGACTTTTCCCTCCTGCCGTTTGGAATGGACTCACAGGGCCTGTTTTCTTTCGACCTTAACATCTATCCTGAGGTAGTTTTAAAGATGAGATGTTTCTGAAGCAATACAGACTAAAATATTGTAGTTTTTCTCATGTTGTCCATCTTGTGAAGTGGTCTCATTTCCATATCTTGTTACCGTCTTTCACTCGACTATTACGGACATTTGCTGATGTTCAATCTCCTCAAGGACTGTGTTTATTTTAATGCAACGCCTACCACAAACTCGATTTCTCCCAACGCTTCAGTAAAAAATGCAACATTTGTCGTTGGTCAATCATTTGGGACTTCCGAGGTGTGAATTTCCACGCGATTGTAGTCGCGAGTCTTCGATGATGGAATCACCCGTAGCGCTGCTTCGCACGTCATTCTCTACTCGCCGGGAGCTGAAGCCGGTACCGTAATTCAGTTGGGATTGCCCCGCCAGTACGATCTTCTTACATGGTCTCATCGCCTTCTCCGTCATGCTGTCGTCCCCCATCCCAGCCCCGTAGGCCCGTGAGAAGTGATGCCCTGGCGCTGTTGGCGAGAGAAGTGCCGTGGCATTCTCAATTGTCACATGATGGATGACTTGATAATTGTGGTGACAGGACTGTACAGTGTTGAGGCTGACTAGCCCCACCCCCACCCCCAAGTGTTGTGTTACTCAATAGCCAGCCTGTTAGTGTGGGGGAGGTGGAGGGGAGGTCACGTCTCTACACACACACACACACACACACCCTGGGAGCAAATGGGCCCCTTTAAGAGTCAGTTTTGACTGAAATCCAGCGGTGTCCGGTTGCGCTCTGCCCGCTGTAAGATCTGTGAGAACGCAGCGATGTCCGTTTGATGTTGTCGTCCCGTTAAGACACTCGATTGGGCGTGTGTTGGCTGGGACCGGGCCACGCTAACTGACGAGTTGTGGAATGAAGAAATTGCCAAGCTTTTCGTGCTAACTGCTTTATCGAAGGTAAGCAATATGCTTCAGTTGAAAACCCCCAACTCATTCTACCGCCTCAGGTTTTTCACCCTCAGTCGAAGGGTGACATTCACAAATGGCATTCAAGGCTGCCAGGACAGGCCTGGGACCTGTTGATAAGTAAGTAGCACATTACTGTAAGAGGCTATATAAATCAGGTCCTGGTGCGATCGTCTCCAGCCGCCCCCCCCCCTTATCCACTACCTCTCCGTCAAAATGCAACGTTTGGACGGCTGTATTTGTGCATTGATGTCCGTTCGCAGCAGGGCATCGTTGTCCAATCCAATGACACGTTCCATGATATCCACCCTGGCAGACTGACACTTAATAAAGGCCAGTGTTTGGCTGGCAGATTGAAAGCAGGTGCTGAGTCTCCTTCTCTCCGTGCAGTCAGGGGTCGGGGGAACGCGCGCACACACACCCACACACACAGTCCAGCTGTGAGTTTGTTGGACATGACAGCAGTGGCCGTCCACAGCAGAGACCAGTTCAGTGGTCACTCCCAGCAGGCTGACCCCACGTCCTGACCTGACCGAGGCCGGGCAAGGTGACAACAAGCAGCCTTTTGTAAGTGCTGAAAGAATTCGGGGCAAAGCTAATAACCTCAGCGGGAAAAATGTAAGAATACTCCTCCATTCTCCTTCCCCTGCAGGATGAAAGGACTATGATGAATGGTCCGGCAGGATTTGGCATCTACGCTGGTGATGCTTGAGTCGGAGTTAGCCATCTCTGTTGTCTGTTGTTTATTCTGGTTGCTAGTTAGCACACAAACTCCCGCTGGCTCTTGTCAACTCTGCAATCTTTCGCTATTGTTCTTAGTCTATTTAGAGGAGATTATTTCCAGTTGAATCCTATTGGGATGTCCTATAGGGCCTACTAGTCTTTGTATGTACTTTTCATGCACCTATATCAATTCACCCTCACCGGTTGTCAAACAAATCAAATGAAACGGTTGGGTATGGAATTTGAGAGTAAGAAAACAGCATTAACATTCGGCCGACACACTTCCCAACAATAATCCATAAATCACACGTCGAACCCCGCCTCGTTGAAGCTCATTCGAGACCCGGATCGCGCTCTCTGGCGAAACCCAATCCCCGGGACCCAAACGCACTCCTGCTTGCCGCGAGGTTTTCCGTGTGATCCTGGAGCTCGTGAAGTGGAACATTCGTCTGTCGTTGACCATGTTGCACTTCGTCAACTTTCATTCCAGCACGCCACTGGTGAGGCAGGAAACCAGGGGTGTCTCGGCAAGGCTAACTTAAGGGACTGGAGCTGGCTATTGGCCCAGCTGGGCGTCATCGCCTAGAGAGTAACAGGGGCTGTTTCACGGTATCACTGTGTTGTAATGGCGGAAGGCTTGGCTGGAAACAATACGGCTCTTCTGGTTTATTTGACGTTAAATTTAGCTCAAAGTCATGGACCTGCGTTTGTGTATGGTTGCCTGTTGTTATTAGCCTGCTAGCGCGTCTTAGATACTTTTAGCGGTGCTGCTAAAGCCTTGCCCGTTTTTGGCATTTTCGCGGTAGCACGTGCGGCATCTCCAGAGGCCTTCTGATGGATCTCTTGAGGTCACGTCTCCGCAACCAGTCAGGGTGACCTTCACCGAGGTCGCGCACGTTAACAACCGGCCCCGTTAGATTGTGTTTCCAGACAGGAAGTGTCACATTAGTGTTTCTCCTGCTCTGTTCTTTCTCCTGCCCGGGGTAAATATTGAACTTCAACATTGTGGGTCGACAGATCCGCTGACGAGGGGCGAGGAAAAAAGACCTTTGGGGTAGAGTGACATTTGCTTGAACCACCAACACCAAGTCGACCTTCGGTTAGTAGAACGTAGAGCAGGTCGCATTCAGTGTGTGCGTGTGCGTGTGTGTGTGTGTGTGTGTTCAGCGTCGGGGGTGCAGAAGGATAGTGTGTTTCACTGGGTTCAGAATTAGGGGGTGGGGTTCCCCAGCTGGCCGTGGCTGTGAGAGAGCGTGACTCTGACCGCCCACTCCTCCCTAATTGAATATAGGGGTGTTTTATTGAAATCCCCCGCAGGTGCGTCTCCCACTTTAAATGAGGCTCTCGCTGCTTCTGAGAGCTTTCAGCTGTTTCCTATGAGTCTGTGTGACTGGGTGAGAGTCGGTGTGTGAATGTGGCGTTTTACAGACAAAGCAATCTATTTTCTGAGTCCCAGCCCTTGGGTTTAATGGCTCCACCGGTTGTGTGGTGGGCTTGTAGTCCCCACCGCTGCTCTGAACCGAAAAGAGGATGTGGAATAAGCCCAGGCACTTTTACCGGTGCCGGATTTCTCACCGGGCCGAGCCCGCACCTGTATCCCCTTTCCCGCCCTCCACACATTAC
Source organism: Dallia pectoralis (assembly GCA_029465975.1). NCBI lineage: Eukaryota > Metazoa > Chordata > Actinopteri > Esociformes > Umbridae > Dallia > Dallia pectoralis. The sequence goes on from CM055753.1 coordinate 8,467,165, forward strand.
CAGCACAGTCCGCTTTTAGTGCACTAGCTGGGGAGCGGGGGTTCCATTTGGAACGCTGCCAGGTGATTGGAGGAGAAGGATGTTGAGCGTGAGAGTGTTTGCAGGCCACTCCAGCCCAGAGGGCCAGGATATGAGCCATCTACACTTATCCCAGAGTCTGAGCGTCCACAATATATCCCACACGTTCCTATGAAAACTGATATGGTGGCAAGCCTGTGTGTCGCTAACAGCAGCAGCGTCGTCATAACGTCAGTCGTGCTAACTGGACGTCTTTCCCTCCTCTCTCTCTCTAATAGGACGTGCGGAACACGGTGGGCAACATTCCCATGGAGTGGTACCAGGACTACCCACACATTGGTTACAACCTGGACGGGAAGAAGATCTTCAAGCCCATCCGGAACAAAGACGAGCTGGACGAGTTCCTGGACAAGATGGAGAACCCTGACTACTGGTGAGTCAGATGACTTTCTTTGTGCTTTTGGAGTGAGTTAGTGATCACCTGTCTGGCCGGGTCTCTACTCTGTCAGACACTAGACATATTTTGGTCAATCTGGGTTTCTCTTGCTCTCTGTCCCCTTGTATCGCTCTCTCTACCTGTCTGTTTTTATTTAAAAATTACACTTTTCTGTTGCTGACTCGCATATACTGCCGTAAGACCACAAGGTTAAAAATGCTCCTCCCCCATGTGCCCCCGCTCCTCCCCCATGTGCCCCCCGCTCCTCCCCCATTTGCCCCCGCTCCTCCCCCATTTGCCCCCGCTCCTCCCCCATTTGCCCCCGCTCCTCCCCCATGTGCCCCCGCTCCTCCCCCATGTGCCCCCCCGCTACTCCCCCATACTCCAGGCGTACGGTCCACGACAAGACGACGGCCTCAGACATCCGTCTGTCAGACGAGCAGGTGGACCTGGTGCACCGCCTACAGAGGGGGCAGTTCGGTGACGCCAACTTCAATGAGTATGAGGTACTGACGTTACCACGACTGAGCCAATGAGTATGAGGTACTGACGTTACCATGACCACCGGACTGAGCCAATGAGTATGAGGTACTGACGTTACCATGACCACCGGACTGAGCCAATGAGTATGAGGTACTGACGTTACCACGACCACCGGACTGAGCCAATGAGTATGAGGTTCTGACGTTACCACGACCACCGGACTGTGCCAATGAGTATGAGGTACTGACGTTACCACGACCACCGGACTGAGCCAATGAGTATGAGGTACTGACGTTACCACGACCACCGGACTGAGCCAATGAGTATGAGGTTCTGACGTTACCACGACCACCGGACTGTGCCAATGAGTATGAGGTACTGACGTTACCACGACCACCGGACTGAGCCAATGAGTATGAGGTACTGACGTTACCACGACCACCGGACTGAGCCAATGAGTATGAGGTATTGACGTTACCACGACCACCGGACTGAGCCAATGAGTATGAGGTACTGACGTTACCACGACCACCGGACTGAGCCAATGAGTATGAGGTACTGACAGTAGGTACTGTCCTCAGTTGTAACCCTGCCTCTCTGTCGGTCCCCGCAGACTAGAGCTAAATATGTCAATGATATCAAGTAGCTTTTGAACCCATGTCCTCCTGTTTTATAATTTGCGAGGTTTGTATAAACACACACACACACACACACACACACTGAAGCACATAAATTAACACAGACGCAAGTTGAATTAAAATGCTTTGGTGTCTACAGTTGACGTCATGTTCTCGTTCACTCTCACAAAGGATCATAAAATAATATTTTTTTGTCATGGGTGAAAACGAGTGTTTAAACCTTTTACACCAGTACTGTAAGATGAGACAGATACCAGGCTAACTCAGTCATGTCTACATTAGCTACCTGTCTTGGCCTTCTGTGGTCCTATGATTTCAGTTCAAAGCAATAGAGGGTTTTCTATTAAACTCTGTCTACCCAGATGATAGTTTCACAAGGGTCTGTCTTCAATTCCAGCGACGAGTGTTTACTTCAGACTCTCACACAGGCCATGTGTCAAATGACAGCCTGTTCACTATAGTGGACTAATTCTGATGAATGTGGACCACTATATGTGAATAAGACTGCCAATCGGGACTAGACAGACACTATAATGTGTCAAACTCATTGATACGGTCATTTCAATACCCTTTCTCTTTTCTTATTGGTTCAGCCGTCCGTGGACTTCTTCACCAACGAGGTCATGATTCACCCGGTAACCAATCGGCCCCAGGACAAACGCAGCTTCATCCCATCGCTCATTGAGAAACAGAAGGTACACGCCCTTTAACCCTTTATCTGTTTCATTATTTGTTTTTCTCTGTCTTGTTTTTTTCTCTTTCTCTGTGTCACTCTTTCACTTCCCTTCTACCTCTGTATCTCTATCTTTCTTTCTCTGTGTCACTCTTTCACTTCCCTTCTACCTCTGTATCTCTATCTTTCTTTCTCTGTGTCACTCTTTCACTTCCCTGCTACTTCTGTCCGAGTCTGTTCCATTCTTTCTTCTAATTTCAAAACCTCTGTATCTCTCTCTCTTTTGTCACTCAAAAGCTTTATGTTTTTATGCTGTACATCTCTATTTGTATTTACAATAAATATATAGTGGGACTAAAATGTAAACACACACACTTATCATGCTATCGACCTCCCTCACATGCAGGTGTCCAAGATGGTACATGCTATAAAGATGGGTTGGATCAAACCTCGTAAGCCCAAGGAGACCACACCTCAGTACTACGATCTGTGGGCCAAGGAGGACCCCAATGCCATTCTAGGACGGCACAAGATGCATGTGCCCGCCCCCAAGACCAGACTCCCTGGACACGAGGAGTCTTACAACCCCCCACCAGAGTACCTCCTTACTGAGGAGGAGGTAAATAGTTTTTCAACCAATCATCCACCAGTATAGAGACCAACCACCAACATTTCGACCAATCATCCACTAGTATACAGACCAACCATTGTTTTTTTCCCATTTCAGAGGCTGGCATGGGAGCAGCAGGACCCAGAGGACAGGAAGCTTCCGTTCTTGCCCCAGAAACACACCTGTCTGAGGGCCGTGCCCGCCTTCTCCCGCTTCATCCACGAGCGTTTCGAGCGCTGCCTGGACCTCTACCTCTGCCCTCGCCAGCGCAAGATGAGGGTGAGACTGGAGACCTGTTGTTAGCGCGTGTCAGGAGATGATGGCTAACGTTCACGAAGCCAGCAAACAGCACTGGGCTCCTTCTGAAGGCCTCGTTTGGTTGGTTGATTCTTCACTCGTGACTCCTCTGATCATCTCACTCGTTCTCCACAGGTCAACGTGAATCCAGAAGATCTGATCCCCAAACTGCCTAAACCAAAGGACCTGCAGCCGTTCCCCACGACCATGTCCCTGGTAGGTCACAGGGAACGTTTTGACGTCTGGTCTGTGCTTTCGGTCTAATGCTGGTCTACGGCGTTGACTCGTTGCTGTTATTTGTTTTGTGTAAATGTCACGCTCTGAAACCAGTCGTCGTGACCCAAATGTCGCCTCCACAGGTGTATCGAGGTCACACCGGTCTGGTGCGTTCCATCAGCGCGTCGCCCACGGGACAATGGCTGGTCTCAGGTCAGTGTCAACCCCAGTACCTAATGTAATACAGTGATGTCCCTAACTGTGAGGGCGTCTCTAACGACCCGGGATTCGAACCCCCCACCTCAGCTAAATCCAGGGCAGAGTGTTTACAGCTGCTCTGTTCCGGAGCTCTCTGGCTGTGTTGATGTCGTCAGTTGGCCTTTATTCCAGGCGCTAGCTCACTGTGTGCCTCTGTGACACGGCATAAATTCAGGTTGCCTGTTTCTAGTGAACAGAAAAGCTTTTGGGCCGGCCCTGCCGTGTTTCTATTCTGCCTGTTTTAAAAGCCAGTAGCTGACGTGACTGCTTGAGTCATTGGTGTAAAGCAGGAGCCATGATGTCATGTCTGCGTGCTGCAGGCAGTGCTGAGATATCCCCTTAAGATAAGCGCCCCTTTACATGACTGGTGATGGGGTCTGGAACCAAACCAGGGGTTTGCAGGCCAGGAGCCGAGCGTAGATGAATGGTCGATTAGTTGGTCATACTTATTGGCACACATTCAGGATGACGAATCAAATCCAGATTGTCATGTGGTCTATGTCAAGTCCCGTTTCACACTGGCACACTTTTAGGACGATTAATCAAATCCAGATTGTCATGTAGTCTATGTCCTGTCCCCTTCATACATCCCAGACTTAAATTGTCTTTTACGGCATTCATCTGACTGGGGTTTCTCTGTGTCAACAGTCAGCTGGGGAACAATAGGTTTTTAATGTGAGTACTATAGAGAGAGCCCTCTCTAGGGGTTTTCCCTTCAGTGATAAAAGTTTAGCAGTTGGACACAATTAGGCACATTACATTGACTGATTTTTAGAATTTCGACTTGATTTACAGTATATGGGAATGTAATAACTAGGAGTAGAGTGGAGGAGAGCGACGTACGTACGTACGGTGTGTAGATCGCACACTCAGTGTTGGCCAGAGTCCCTGGATTCAGTCACGTCAGATATGAAGTCAGGATTCTGCTCACTGAAAATAAGGCTTGCTTTTCACTGCTGTACGCTTGGACCAGAGTTGACTCGGTCAAATAGGTTTCATTGGAAAGATCCGGAGGTAATAATCAGTTTGACAAAACAGTAGAATAAACCGTAGGCGTACTGCTGGAATATTTACTCGAACACAATTTGTCCAATTTTAACACTGAATATACAGCCTGGAAGTTACAGGAGTAACACCTGTTTCTGATTAGTTCAGCTTGATTAATTAGCCACACACAGCAGTAACGGGGAGAGAGAGAGACAGAGAGAGAATTTGTGTTGGCTGGTTAGAGTGACAAGTGGCATGAATGGGTGGGTGGTTGGGAGGAGGTGGGGGTTGTGGGGGTGGGAGGTGAGGTATCAGGGGAGGGAAACTGCCTGCCAGCCAGCCAGCTTGCAATTTAGTGGCCATATCTGTTAAGTTGTCCATCACAAAGGACTTCATAAAGCCCATATGCAAAACCACTACAGTCACTGGAACTTTTTTGTCTTGCTGTAAAATATTTGAAACCAGTCGTAAAACCTTATTTCCCACAGTAAAATGGCAGTTGACAACCTCCCAGGAATAGCAGCCAACGCCCCCCCATCAGTTTAATTTCTATTGTGTGTGGTTTTGCAGATCATTTATTCCATATCAGTGTCTTGGTTATAAATACACGGCCACTTGTGTAAATGTGGGGTACCGTTCACTCTGGGACAGTGAGGTTGGCAGTCATTGTCCACACCCACCTGGTAAACGCTAGGTACACTACAAGTTAGAAAAGAGTATACACCCGGTTAAGGCCAACAGACAGACAATGCCCACACACTTAACTCGACGTGGTAACCAAAAGCAGAAGTGATGTCATCTGTCATAAACAACACCAAGTGTTCTCACCACACGCAGAATCAGTTGTGTGTTTTCACCGGGACTCCCGTGTTGGCTTGGCCCTGAGTGTGTGCTGTGGGTTCACACCGTCGCTCCCAGCCGTAAACAAACTGGGGTTCTGGTGTAACCCGCGCCACATTCCCTACTAATGATGTGGCCGTAGTGGGATACGTCGTGCCAGGAAAGGGAATTCCTCGCTCTACGCTGACCGGATCGAGAGCGTCACTATGGACTCTGCGTTTCTATAGAAACCATGTAGGACGGGGTTTCCCGTTCAGACTCCACCCTTTTCTCAGCATGTTTGGTTGAACAGTGGCTGTATTCTCATACCTTATCCTAAGACACAGTGACAGACACTAGGAGATCAGGTTAACTCCCCTGGGTGGCCCTCTCAAATCTACCCAATATAGTCATGCTTGTAAAAGAACACACAAGTGTTGCTTGGAAACACAACTGCCAATTACTGTGTGTGTGTGTTGTGAAGGGTCAGTCAGAGGCTGGCAGCACAGGGGCGGAGACGTTTGTGAGGCAACAACAGGAGGAACACTGGGATGATGCCCTAATTTTGGCCCGCTAGCATTAAACACTAGGATGATGCCCTAATTTTGGCCAACTAGCATTAAACACTAGGATGATGCCCTAATTTTGGCCCATTAGCATTAAACACTAGGATGATGCCCTAATTTTGGCCAACTAGCATTAAACACTAGGATGATGCCCTAATTTTGGCCAACTAGCATTAAACAGTGGCCATCTAGCAGCTCTGAGAAAATATATACACTCACTATAAGACTATTCTGAACATCTACTGATTGACTAATCTGACATGTGATTATTAATAAGGACTTTTAATAATCTACCCGTCCAGGCCCCAGTTGTTCATACTGACCAATAATGTTCGTTAAACTCCAATTTGACCTGGTCCACTGGGTCTTGGACTGTCCCCTGAGGTTACAAACCATCTCTAATTTGCATAATGGTCTCATCCTGTCCAGTGACACCGCCTTGTATTTATGTCAGATGAATGTTCGCACACAAATAAACCTCTGCGTGTCATATTTTTAAGCAGACTCGTGGGCACACTCCACTCTGTGAAATCCGACCCAGCTATATCTCAAAGTTATACCCGCGACATTGACCTGGAGTCCATGAATCCAACCTTGAAAGAACCCCGTGTTTTCTAAGGCCACTTCATATTTCTGAAGCCAGGTCCAGCGTCCCGGATGTTTTCTCTCAAACAGCCGTTTTAAAACTCGCTGTCCAGATGCGACTCATTTGACCCTTTGGCCAATCGGCTGGTTGCCTTTTACCCACCCGGACCACAGCGAGGCATTCGTAAAAAGACTGGACTGGTCCACACTGTGTGTGTGTGTGTGTGTGTGTGTGTGTGTGTGTGTGTGTGTGTGTGTGTGTGTGTGTGTGTGTGTGTGTGTGTGTGTGTGTGTGTGTGTGTGTGTGTGTGTGTGTGTGTGTGTGTGTGTGTGTGTGTGTGTGTGTGTGTGTGTGTGTGTGTGTGTGTGTGTGTGTGTGTGTGTGTGACCCGGGTCGGGCCGGTCCCTCCGGTTCTATATCTGTAGGAGCCACAGAACTCAATACTTAAAAAGTGATTATGGTTTCTTCAGTCATTTCACTCCACCCTCCAACTACTTTCTTCCCCTGTTGTTTTCCTGTGTTCATGGAGCATGCAGGTATACTGATCTCTGCCCTGTCTATGTTAAAGCAGTGGGTGTTAGTAGAGTTGTCATGGGTTACATAGACCCAACCCTTTTCCTTAACACCTTTCAGAAGGAACAGGCGGTCTGTTCCTATGGTTAGAACCAATCATGCCCACTTCGCTCTTTCTCAAACGAACCTCAACATTAAGTCATGGATGGACATCTGCGGGGGTCCGAAACCCCTGGCGTTTTAACCGAAACCTAAGTCTCAATCTTCACATCCTGTCGATCCTGATGACGAATGCAGAAGAAGATCAATACAGGAGGCGGTCCGATATTTAGGAAGGGTCTACTAGAATGAGTCCTCCTGTCCTCTAGCCTAGTAGATCAGCTTCAGACCAGGGATGGTTCTACAGACCACTGAGAAAGCATCAGGTGGTGGGTCTACAGACCACTGAGAAAGCATCATGTGGTGGTTCTACAGGCCACTAATAAAGCATCAGGTAGTGGGTCTACAGACCACTGAGAAAGCATCAGGTGGTGGTTCTACAGACCACTGATAAAGCATCAGGTGGTGGTTCTACAGACCCCTGATAAAGCATCAGGTGGTGGTTCTACAGACCCCTGATAAAGCATCAGGTGGTGGTTCTACAGACCCCTGATAAAGCATCAGGTGGTGGTTCTACAGACCCCTGATAAAGCATCAGGTGGTGGTTCTACAGACCCCTGATAAAGCATCAGGTGGTGGTTCTACAGACCCCTGATAAAGCATCAGGTGGTGGTTCTACAGACCCCTGATAAAGCATCAGGTGGTGGTTCTACAGACCCCTGATAAAGCATCAGGTGGTGGTTCTACAGACCCCTGATAAAGCATCAGGTGGTGGTTCTACAGACCCCTGATAAAGCATCAGGTGGTGGTTCTACAGACCCCTGATAAAGCATCAGGTGGTGGTTCTACAGACCACTGAGAAAGCATCAGGTGGTGGTTCTACAGACCCCTGATAAAGCATCAGGTGGTGGTTCTACAGACCCCTGATAAAGCATCAGGTGGTGGTTCTACAGACCCCTGATAAAGCATCAGGTGGTGGTTCTACAGACCCCTGATAAAGCATCAGGTGGTGGTTCTACAGACCACTGAGAAAGCATCAGGTGGTGGTTCTACAGACCACTGAGAAAGCATCAGGTGGTGGTTCTACAGACCACTGATAAAGCATCAGGTGGTGGTTCTACAGACCCCTGATAAAGCATCAGGTGGTGGTTCTACAGACCCCTGATAAAGCATCAGGTGGTGGTTCTACAGACCACTGAAAAGCACCAGGTGGTGGTTCTACAGGGGGATCTCCTTTCAGTGGGTGTGTCTGCTTTAACTCCGCTGATGAGCAGCTGGACGACCAGAAAACCTGTTCCCCTCTGTCTGGCTGCGTACATTATGTGTTAGGCAGACTCCTCTCACTCACACACACACACACAGTTAATGGGTAACGTTTGGTATAGATGAACATTCCATTTTTTTAATGCACAATAGGCAACTACATTACTCTAAGGTAATATCTGCTTTCTCACCGTTACATAGCAGCACACACCAATTCAGAAAGCCACCACCTTCCTCCATTAACCCCTGACCCCCCCAAATCTATGCAGTGACATAAACCAGGCCCATCCCTCCTCCCCCCTCCAGCGTTAGTTTGGGATCCTTCTAATATGGTTCGGTCAGTCCTCTAGTCCCCAGCTTGATTTATGGGCCACTTTAACACTTTCACGCTGTGGTAACTCAGCGAGGCTTGTCGCCGTGAGACCACACCTGCTGGGGCTGAAGTGACCAACTGGTGTTAGCATGTATACACATATATTCACTCACACACACATCGTCAGACACACACATTCACACCGTCAGACACACACACACCGTCAGACACACACACAGTCAGAGACACACACACACACCGTCAGACACATACACATAGTCAGACACACACAAACATGTGTGCTCACACCGCTGTTCGGCGTCCCCAGTTGGCTCAAGCTGACCTTCGACCCCTCTCTCCCGTTAGGCTCTGACGACTGCACGGTGCGTTTTTGGGAGGTGAACACCGGGCGCTGCATGAAGACCCTGGAGGTGGTCGGAGCGGTGAAGAGCGTGGCGTGGAACCCTAACCCGGCAGTCTGCCTGGTGGCCGTGTGCTTGTAAGTCTTTATCTGGTGAAGTCTCTTTGGTCCCAGTGGGTGCTCCCATAAAATGTGTCCCCACTTCCTGTGCCTTGAGATCGCCATGGTCTTTGTCACTGATCAGTGTGTGTGCTGCATAAGTACTAGATGATCCTGTTGGTCCTTCTGGTCTGGGGTCATTTTGACTCCCTCTCTCTTATCTCCACCTCTCTCTCTGTTAACTCCACCTGTCTCTCTCTCTCTCTGTTAACTGCACCTGTCTCTCTCTCTCTCTCTCTGTTAACTCCACCTGTCTCTCTCTCTCTCTCTGTTAACTCCACCTGTCTCTCTCTCTCTCTGTTAACTCCACCTGTCTCTCTCTCTCTCTCTCTGTTAACTCCACCTGTCTCTTTCTTTTTCTCTGTAAACTCCACCTGTCTCTCTCTTTCTCTCTGTAAACTCCACCTGTCTCTCTCTTTCTCTCTGTAAACTCCACCTGTCTCTCTCTCTCTCTGTAAACTCCACCTGTCTCTCTCTTTCTCTCTGTAAACTCCACCTGTCTCTCTCTCTCTTATCTCCACCTGTCTCTCTCTCTCTGTTATCTCCACCTTTCTCTCTTATCTCCAACTCTCCTTCTCTCTCCAAGTGAGAGCATGGTGTTGCTGGTAAACCCGGCACTAGGAGACAAGCTTGTGATCGGTGCCACAGACCAACTCATTGCCTCCTATGAGCCCCCAGAAGAGGAGAAGGAGACAGTGGTCACATGGGCTCTGTCCGCGGGTTTGGAGCACGATAAGGGCCACCGCCTCACCCTGACCCACCCCAAGGTGAGAGACCCCACCCTCACAGGAGGTCAGGGCCACAGAGCAAATACAGACTCCACTGGTCATATTCAGAACGCATGACTTAAATGAGGCATGGTTTTGGTTCTCACTACAGTAAAGCTGTGACCTGTAGCGTAGGGGCTTTTAAAGATCGGCAAAACCAGAGCAGATTGAGGTTTTCCCTTTTCCTATTCACAAGAATGGAAAGAAACTTTAGAGCTGTTTAGTTCTATGACATTTTTTTCCAGGGGGAAAGAACTTTTTTCACAGACATTACATGGCATTCGGAAAGCCAGGCACACATGCTACTGGCTGCTGGTGATATGACAACTGCAGGGAGTTTGTATAGCATCTTTACTGGATTAATTAATTAGTTTTTCCTCCTCTTCTCCTGCCCCTCCCGCCCGTATGCCCCTCCCTCCCTCCTTGCCCTTATGCCCCTCCCTCCTCGCCCGTATGCCCCTCCCTCATCACCTGTATGCCCCTCCCTCATCACCTGTATGCCCCTCCCTCCTCGCCCTTATGCCCCTCCCTCCTCACCCTTATGCCCCTCCCTCCAGGCGGTGAAACAGGTGGTCTGGCACGGTAAGGGCGACTATCTATCCAGTGTCATGCCCGACAACACCAGCAACCTGCAGGTGCTCATCCACCAGGTGAGCAAGCGGCGGACGCAGAACCCCTTCCGCAAGAACAAGGGACTGGTGCAGTGCGTATCCTTCCACCCGCTACGGCCCTACTTCTTCGTGGCCACCCAGCGTTATGTGCGCGTCTACAACCTCATCAAACAGGAGCTCACCAAGAAGCTGTCGGCCAACTGCAAATGGATCTCCAGCATGGCTATTCACCCCGGAGGTGAGTGCCGCTTCCCCTCAGAGAGAACGGGGTGTTTGTACCGGGTCAGTCCCCCTGAGAGAGAACGGAGTGTTTGTACCGGGTCAGTCCCCCTCAGAGAGAACGGGGTGTTTGTACCGGGTCAGTCCCCCTCAGAGAGAACGGGGTGTTTGTACCGGGTCAGTCCCCCTCAGAGAGAACGGGGTGTTTGTACCGGGTCAGTCCCCCTCAGAGAGAACGGGGTGTTTGTACCGGGTCAGTCCCCCTCAGAGAGAACGGGGTGTTTGTACCGGGTCAGTCCCCCTCAGAGAGAACGGGGTGTTTGTACCGGGTCAGTCCCCCTCAGAGAGAACGGGGTGTTTGTACCGGGTTATTTCTTTTCATAGTGAACGCGGTGTTTGTGATCGGGGTGTTTTGTATCGGGTCAGTCCCCTTCAGAGAGAACGTCATGTGAAGTCAGATGTTAGTGGATTATTGTTGAACCAGCTTGTCTGATGCTGGACAAACTGAATTATTAGAAACAAGACATTCCAGGATGTTTTGATGTGGTTTCGCCTGACCTCTGACCTTGCTCCTCGTCTCATCCATTTCACCGGGTCTCAGGTGACAACCTGATCTGCGGCAGCTATGACTGCAGACTGGCGTGGTTCGATCTGGACCTCTCCACCAAGCCCTACAAGATGCTGCGGTGAGCCGACGCTACATGTTCACACGTGTTCATCGGTCATTATTGCCGATTAGTTAATTGAGATTTGGTTATGGATAGGGTGTCACGGTCTTTTGTGTGCATTTCCTCCCAGGCACCACAAGAAGGCGCTGCGAGGCGTGGCCTACCACAAACACTACCCCCTGTTTGCCTCCGGAGGGGATGACGGCAGTGTGATCGTCTGCCATGGCATGGTCTATAAGTAAGCCCCACAACCAATCACAACCAGCAACGCTATTGCACCACCACACCGGTTTTCTCATGTCTCTCTTCCTGTTTCGCGTCTAGTCTTTTTGTCTGTCAGTATTTCTCCTGTCTCTCTCTAGTCTTTGTCTGTCAGTGGTTTTCAGTTTGACTTTCTCTTTGTATCGCTCTGTCTGTAATTTTGTCTGTCAGAATCTCTCTGTTTGTCTCAAGTCTTTTGTCTGTCAGTGTTTCATTTTTTTTTTCGTTCGTCTGTCTGTCTGTATCTTTTCTCTATGTCTGTCTGTTTGTCTCTCTGTCCGTCTTTCTCTCTGTCTGTCTTTCTGTCTTGTCAGTATCTGGACGGCTTTGCTCCAGCCTCCAGTCCATGCAGAGTGAGATCATAAATGGTCTTTGAGTAAAGTTAATGAAGTGCATACAGTTGAGGGCACCACCACTTTGTTTCCATGCCCTTCTTCATCATCGTCGTCATCATCGTCATTTGCCATAAATGCATGTTTTCATATTCAAACCAAACATGAAATGTTATTCTTTTCCCCTGTGTTCCCTTTCCAACTCGCGAACATTTATTACGTTTATGTCTGTTTTACAAACCAGCTTTCCTGAATTGTCGTTTTTAAATCTACCGCAAAACCGTCAATGGCTTCTGAATGGAGAACAAAATAGCACTTGAGTAGTACTTCACAAATATTGTTTCATGTTTCATCTTCTGCAGTTTCAGTGATGTCATAACTCATCGCCCGTCTCTCTCCCCCCCCGTCTCTCCCTTCGCCCGTCTCTCTTCCCCCCCCCCCGTCTCTCCCTTCGCCCGTCTCTCTTCCCCCCGTCTTTCCCTCGCCCGTCTCTCCCTCGCCCATCTCTCTTCCCCCCCGTCCCTCGCCCGTCTCTCTTTTTTTCTACAATCCTTCTCTCTGCCTTCACAGTGACCTGCTGCAGAACCCTCTCATCGTCCCTGTGAAGGTGCTGAGGGGTCACCAGGTCACCCACGACCTAGGGGTTCTGGACGTGACCTTTCACCCCACCCAGCCCTGGGTCTTCTCCTCTGGGGCCGACGCCACCATCCGCCTGTTCACCTAAACCTCCTCAGCCACAGCTCAAATGACACCCTCATCCCTCTGTAGTCCACTGCTTTTAACCGGAGGGGGTTGTACAATAGGGGCCCTATACAGGGATTTAGGTTTCATTACGTACCACATTCCCTATATAGTGCGTGTCCGATGTGGGCTCTGGTCATATTTAGTATTGGAGAATCTGATCCGATCTGATTTAGTGCACTGTATTGGATAGTCTGATCTGATTGAGTGCACCACATTGGAGAATCCGATCTGATCTGATTTAGTACACTGTATTGGATAGTCTGATCTGATTGAGTGCACCACATTGGAGAATCCGATCTGATCTGATTTAGTACACTGTATTGGATAGTCTGATCTGATTGAGTGCACCACATTGGAGAATCTGATCTGATCTGATTTAGTGCACCACATTGGAGAATCTGATCTGATCTGATTTAGTACACTGTATTGGATAGTCTGATCTGATCTCGTTTAGTGCACCACATTGGAGAATCTGATCTGATTTAGTACACTGTATTGGATAGTCTGATCTGATTGAGTGCACCACATTGGAGAATCCGATCTGATTTAGTACACTGTATTGGATAGTCTGATCTGATTTAGTACACTGTATTGGATAGTCTGATCTGATTGAGTGCACCACATTGGAGAATCTGATCTGATCTGATTTAGTGCACCACATTGGAGAATCTGATCTGATCTGATTTAGTACACTGTATTGGATAGTCTGATCTGATCTCGTTTAGTGCACCACATTGGAGAATCTGATCTGATTTAGTACACTGTATTGGATAGTCTGATCTGATTGAGTGCACCACATTGGAGAATCCGATCTGATTTAGTACACTGTATTGGATAGTCTGATCTGATTTAGTACACTGTATTGGATAGTCTGATCTGATTTAGTGCACCACATTGGAGAATCTGATCTGACTGGAGGCCTTTTTAAGTACCTGACCTCTTATATATATATCCCCTGGTTCTGTCGGCTTGACAACATCAGCTGAATACAGATTATGGCCAACGAATCAAAGCCCACCGGACTCCACCCATGTCCTCCGACCGTTATTCCTGAAGGAGGAATGAAATCAAGTGCCTGTAATGCTATTGTCATGTTTATATCTGTACAGGTCTGAGGCCTGTTACAATCTGCTTTGGACAAGGAAACACCAAAGACACCGTTTTATACTCCCATTTATCCTCAGTGGAACTGAGACTGTAAAAACGTTTCGTTTCAAACGACACCTCGAACCTGGGCTGAGCAGGAAATCCCGTTTCCGTCTTGGTTGCTGTTCTGTGCAGCTGCTTTTCAGCATAAGACAGACCGCTAATGCTTGGACATCTCAGACAGCTCCTGTAAAAAAAGATACAGTACGATCAGAGATACAGCTTGCCAGTAGACGACCAGAGAACGGCCCCCTGTCCTAGAAATTCTGGCAAGAAGTTTACATGTCAAAACTCTCAGTCTGTGTTTGTGTGTGTGTATGAAAGGGATGTCATGTCTCGTTGAAGTACAGCGGAACATTACAAACTAGAATGGCAACCTAAGATTTCTCCTTAAAATTGTTTGAATTGCATTTCTGCAAGAATTTATATCTGTCTGCTACATGGATTTCTTCTTAATTAAAACTGGTGTTTCTTGAAGCCGTCTGGAGTGTGTGTGTGTTTCGTTTGGTCTCTTGTCTTTCGCCACGACGACTGCTGGGTGACGTAGGGTCTACACTGTTTTCATGTCATCTCCAATCCAGGCATTGCAACTGTTTTCGAAGATGGTTTGACGTGGACGTTCTTGTAGTCACTCGCTAAAAGGTCACAACTTGTTTTGGGTGTTTAAAACAGAAAAATGGGCTGTATTTTGTAATTGAATTGATTCTGTCAACAAAATAGACAACCTATGAAATGTATGGGGTTTGAGTCATTTTGATGTTTCATTTCAATGCAGTTATCTAACATTGTATATTCCAACCAGGCTGATGACAACAGTGGATTTACTTACTTACTAGTTTCTGTATCACTGACAGACGGCAATTTCATCAAACACCACATATTAAATTACTTACGGTCTTGAAATGGTTCCGAAATCTACTTCTAATAGGTACAGAATGGAAATCCAACCACTTTAGGCCACAACTGTTTTTTACTGGTGTTCTTTTTAATGGAAGTTATTCCATTTCTTTTGTCAAGAATAACCGACTGGAACATAAGTGATGGAGGACTGAATCTGTTTCCACTAAGGCCCATTCTGAAAGACCGTAATGTTGCTCTCTCCCTGAAGAGGGGCATTAATGTTGCTCTCTCCCTGAAGAGGGGCAGTAACGTTGCTCTCTCCCTGAAGAGGGGCAGTAACGTTGCTCTCTCTCCCTGAAGAGGGGCATTAATGTTGCTCTCTCCCTGAAGAGGGGCAGTAACGTTGCTCTCTCCCTGAAGAGGGGCAGTAACGTTGCTCTCTCCCTGAAGAGGGGCAGTAACGTTGCTCTCTCTCCCTGAAGAGGGGCAGTAACGTTGCTCTCTCCCTGAAGAGGGGCAGTAGCGTTTCTCTCTCTCCCTGAAGAGGGGCAGTAGCGTTGCTCTCTCCCTGAAGAGGGGCAGTAGCGTTGCTCTCTCTCCCTGAAGAGGGGCAGTAACGTTGCTCTCTCTCCCTGAAGAGGGGCAGTTATGTTGCTCTCTCCCTAAAGAGTCTCATCGGGTAAGGTGACCAAAACCTACTACGTTTGAGCAGCCTTTCTAATAAGTATGGAAGTGCTTTTATATTGTGTGCATCCATTAGAGGGGATAAAAACTCCATGCCTCATGAGTTATATTACGCCGTCTCTCCTCCGCTTTGAATCTGTTTCCACTTGGATTTCAGGTTTACGGGGGAAAAGTGCCGAGCAGAAACAGTTTGGACTCGGTACACTTTACCACATTTATCAATTATCAATTGAGTGCAGCTGCCCCTGTTTTGATGTATTTCTGGTGTTCTGTAAATTAGCCGACGGGTTGCCAGTAGCCAGGTCCCCGTAAACGTGTCAGACCAGGCGGCTTCTCGGTTCAGACTGGCCTCTGTGGGCTCAGTCTCCACCGACACGCTTTCCGTCAAAACTGAATATGACGCGAGACCAAGTTCCACAAGAAAACCTGAGGTGACACAAAGATGTGAAGTCTTCCTGACCATTAAATTCTTGCTTCTCCTCTCTGACCCGTCTTTGAGCCCTGACCAACAATGCAGAGCGTTAAGCCCGACCGCCTGCCTGCCCAGGGGCCCCACCGGGCGCCTCGGTGGAAAAAGAGTTGTTGTCATGACCCATTAGCGTGTGTTTGGCGAGGTGTTGTATTGATGGTCGGCGGCCCTCTAGGTCTGGGTTTCCGGCTAGAGTTACGGTTCTCCGTTTCTCTGGGATGACTTCAGACCCAACTCCGGTACTGGGGGAGCCCAGACACTTCTGGTTTTCATCCTGTCCTAATCAACTGCTTCAGACCAGGGACACCAGTTGAGTGCTTTCAACATTAAGGCCCCTGCAGGAACGCAGTTAAAAAGCCCCGCTTGAGAAAGTGGCAACTGAAACGGTCTGAACAGGGCTGCCTATTTGGTGAGGCCTTTGGTGTCTGTTACTGTGTGTCTCGAGTGTGAGGGGGTGTGTGTGTGTGCGTGCGTGCGTGTGTGTGTGCGCACCTCTGTGGTTTTCCTGTCAGTGAAACCCAGTAACGCTACCATTGCATCACTGAATAGTTTTAAAATAAATTGATGCAGTCCTGGCAGACGGCAACCGTTTCCATCGCTTTCTCTACTCCGTTTCTTTCCTCCTTTCTGTTTTTTCTTTCACCCTCGGGGTGCTCGGTCAAAACAAACAGCCAATATGCGGTCGGTGTGTGAAGAAAACTAGGCCTCGAGAAGGCCACATTCCAGGATAAGTGGAAAAAATCAGAGCCCCATTCTGTCCTACCTGTGTTTAAAGATCCAAGAGACACAGGTTAATTCGGGAACCCACTATAGACGCACCAAGCGCTGGATTGCGGAGTTGAGCCCTGGGTTTTCTGTGATTGTCAGCAGATCGTCCGTGCCTCCCCCCACCCCCTTGCATTTCAGACGAGCCAACGGGGCTGTCTAATGTTAGTGTGTCGACGTAATGAGACAGTTTGGCCGTCCACATGGCCGTTACTACGCCACTACTACTGGTTTACACATACCAGGTGACGCGGGATGTGTGCAGTCTTCGTTATTATTTGAAGAAACGTTTAGCCTTTGGGGTGATTTTGCTGGCTTTCCCTCTGAGGTAACCGGTGACGATGAGGAATGTACTTGACATGACAAGAAATATTAGCAGATCACGCAGGATAGAGAGATGAAAAGCTTGAATGGGATAAGGGTTTGTATTTGTATATTTATTACCACCAAAGGCAGTTTTAAAGGCTTTGCTTTTCAACATTGAGTCACTCCAAACAGTAGCAGCCAGACAAATTATTGACACTGCACATTAATATTTTCCTTTGCATTGTGGCTTTATTTTTTCCATTCGCGTTGTTCACTTAATCAAGAGCACAGCTCGAACATTAGCTTTTCCTTTTGGAATCTCTACTATTGGAAGTATGAGCCACATTTGGTTTTCAATGGTTTTTTGGTAAGCCTCACATTTCTTCCCCTCAAGTTATTTTTGTTCGTCAAAGCTCTCCGATGACATACAGTACATCAGCGTTTATCTATAACCACATTCAGTCTGGCCCTGATTCCGTCCAGACAATAAAGAGCTCCGTTGAGCCCTTTCACTTTTAGCTCCCGTTATCCATCGAAATGAGTACCGTTTCCGTCCACGTGAACCAGCAATTGAGCAGAGATTTTGTTCTCAATAATGAACCTCATCTCTTGGCGTGTCTCTAGACACACACACCCGCAAAGCATATTCAGAGGAACATCCGAGCGTGTTGATCTGGTCTTTCCCAGAGGTTTGATCAACAGGTAGCGAACGTGTAAAGGCACAGAGTGCTCTGAAGGCTTGGGACGAACTTGCGCAGACCTTACCGGCGCTCTCGCAGATCCTCAACCTTGTTCTCGTCTGTCTGTCCTTCCCCTCGATGACAATGGAGCCCTTCTTTCACTTTGAAGACTTTGGCAGATGTGGCGCGAAACCCCCCCACTATTTGCTCCCTTCTGCGTAGCCCCTGAGCGAGACGTCGAAACGGTATCTTTCGGCAGGAGCGAGAGAGAGAGAGCGCAGCCAGATATGACACCCCTTTGGCCCAATTTGCAACACCTGCAGAATTCAAACTTCTGGGAGTTTGTTTAATTGGAGGTGGAAAAAACGGCACTGTGAACTTTTGGAAGTCGGCTATATTCAGATCTGTTACAAATTACCCCAAAATAGGGGGGGATCTGTTCCTGCCGCCTGCCCACACATGTGCTTCCTACAACCAGGGCTCGATGACATCATGGTGCCACAGCAATGCGGACAGCGGTGGAAGTAAACCACAGTGAAATTGAGTTGCCTGAGCTAATTTAAAGAAAAGTAAAAGGGCTGCTCTCTGGTTGCTTTTAGCAGAACATTTGATATGGAAGTGGGCCGGCTTTGAAGGGGAGGCCAGGCCCAGGCCGGAGCGGCAGTCTCCTGCTGTCCGCGTGCGAGTAACGAGGCTTGGGGGCTCCCAGAAGCGGCCTTTTATTATCTGGACAAAGAGGACTTACCACAGGGTGGCTAAGGGGAGAACAGTGGAGGTGTGCTGGACAGAGGGGAGAGAGCGAGAGAAGGCACAGCAGGCAGCTTGGTAGAATGCATCTGTGTGTTTGTATACGCGTTTCGGATAACTTGTACATCTTTCCTATATGGTAATACTTCCGGTATCGGAGATGCTTCCGTACCTGCTGTTGCCCCAACCGTTCAATCTAGTCGTCGTGACAGCGATATTGTAAATACAACACACGCGCCGTCGCTGTCATATGATGTTCACTCCAGATGAGAACCCAGGTGTGTTGTAATCTCATTGTCAGGCTGATGACCAAGTTACTGGAGATGTGGAGCACACCATGCCGAGTAAAACCTCTTCTACCTGCTTCACTCCAGCAGCAGGAATAACTGGTCCTTTGTCTGCTTCTTCGGTTCCCCTTTGGCGAAGCAGCGGTTATGCTTCCAAAAGGGGACACGCAACAAGACGCATATAGAAAGTGAAGTAGAACACACATATAATCGAATACATCGAAAGCCATTTTGCATGTGCGCGCGCGTGTGTCCGCGGAGTATAGCCGAGGAATTATCCAGAACAACAATAAAAATACCTCTGTACCCACGACCAGGCAAGCTCCCCGTTTCCGGGCAGTGATTCTTCTGTAAATTGCCATGGGCAGCTCTCTGAAAACAGGATGTGGCTAGCTACACCGTTGTGACCGTGGAGGATCCCCAGGCGGGGCGGTTGTTATGCGGTTGTTATGCGGTTCCGTGTGCTGCAGTATTGGCTAGGTGCCGGTCAGGTTCTCCCAGACTGCCTTCTTGTTATCCACCCCTCCCTGTCTTCACTTTCGGGCCTTCAGATTGATTCTTGTAATCGTTGGCTGGAAGGGGTTTCCACTGGGTTAAATCCACAACAAGACGTGTGTGAAGGTAACCGGGCTGACGCGGCCCACAAGAGTCGGTTTCAGCCAGACCAACGTGATGCGAAAAAGTGGTTTGGGATCAGTCCCAGTCATGTTGGTCCTAGGACTGGTTTGGGATCAGTCCCAGTCATGTTAGTATTGGGGCTGGTTTGGGATCAGTCTCAGTCATGTTGGTCTTGGGGCTGGTTTGGGATCAGTCCCAGTCATGTTGGTCTTGGGGCTGGTTTGGCTACTGGTACTTTTGTGTTTGTGTTCGTTTGGAACCCTGATCACTACTAGAGGAGAGCTATCTCGTAGGATTAAATTAATACGTAATGTTTCAAAGCTTATTCAGCATTGACAAATGGGTTGAATCACCAGAAAGTTATATGAAAATGTCTTCTAATACTCATCTGTAATTGCCGGGTCTTCAGAGACTGAACGACTAATACAGAGAAAGACCCTTTATAATTGAAATGTCAAATTCTAAATTCAAGTAATTGTTTGAACAGGTTTTAACTCCTGTTAATTGTCCTGTTGTTTACTCAATCCCTCTCATCCCTCTGTTCCACTCGCTGAAGGAGACTTCCTAATTTTGCCCCCCCCCCAAACCTTCCTGTCTCAGCCCTGGTCCTGATCCCCACCCCAGCTGTGGGGTCCCTCCAGAGCTGTAAATCAGAGCCCCTAAATCCTTACCTGGACGGCCCCCAGTGCTCCCCTCCAACAGGATTCTGGAAGGCTGGGGGGGTGTGGGGGTTGGAGCGTTGGGCCAGTGGGATCTCGGAGATAGGTCTTTGACTGAGTCACATCACAGGATCTTTCACGTCCTGGACAGCCGACTGACTCTCTCCGTCTGAACTGTCAGGGCGTCTTCTTTGTGGAGTAGTTTCCTCCCCGTCCCCCAGTGTCATGTGGATATGGGAGACTAACTAACCCCAGTCTCCGAAGGACACGATAACGTCCTAAAGCAGGTTGTGGTTCACAATTTTTTCTGTGCGCACCGCCGTAAAGCACGAGGCACCAAAAGCTTGTTTGCCACAGGCTCACTCTGTTTGTGTTCCTTCAGCACCTCCTCATATCTAACATCTGTCCTCGACCCAAGGTGGGCGCACGTGGAAGAGGGAGAAAAGGGGCTTAGGTTGGACGGGTGTCAGCCACAGGTGTTCTGGATCACCGTTGCCAAACAGGTAAAGGGAAGCATTGAGCCGGACACTTCCCCTGTTCGGCTGCCTAGCTAGCGGCAAACGGTGACACCGACCAGACGGGTCATTAGGCCTCCCTCACTGCGCAGCCGGCACGAGGCTAACGTGACCGGACTCCCTGTGAAGGGCACCAGCCGAGCACAAGCCGGACAGCAGGACGCCATTCCAGCTTTAGGTGGCCGGTAGATGTTCAGGAGGACCATGCTGCCCATCTGTTGCACATCAGGCCTCTGTGGGTTAAAGTGTTTCATTACAGACTGGAGGTAATTACAGGGTGAGCTAATGGAGGTGTGGCCTGTCTTACCCAGTCACCACTGGGCTGGGGAAACTCCCGCCCCCGCCTCAGAAACCCACGTGCACACACACACACACACACACCTCTGATGTTAATGGTACACTGGTTTGTGCGTACTGACGCCAGACCAGCTGACCCATGTGGGGTTGAATGGAACCAGCGAAGTTTAGACCAAGCGACACTTAAAGCAAGCGACACTCCTCCACATCTGTGAGTCACTCCTAGGGGAACGCGTGTGCCTGTGTGCGCGTGTCACCCACATCTGTGAGCGAGCCGGTATTGGTGACTGCATTTGTGACCCGATGTGCCAAACAATGACGGGTTAATTAGGTAATAATATGCCTACCTACTCTAGGTTTATGCTAATTATAGGAGATAAGCACTTGTGACCAGGCCCAATCGGGCGGTCACGTAACACGTTGTGAAGTGCCAGAGAGAGAGATGGGCTTACAGACCCAGACCAATATGCATATTGGCTGTTCACATACCTATGCTCGGTGGCCACCTGTGGGTAAAAAATAAAGTTTGTTGTTTTGTTATTAATCAAGGACAAATTAGCATTCCCGGTAGCTAATTTGACTAGCATTCTTGTAAGACAATTTGACTAGCATTCCCGGTAGCTAATTTGACTAGCATTCTTGTCAGATAATTTGACTAGCATTCCCGGTAGCTAATTTTACTAGCATTTTCGGTAGCTAATTGGACTAGCTTTCCCTGTGGTATGACATCAATCCACTAATTTGAGCACAGATAAGATGTCTGTGACCATTCTAATCGTTATTCATATGGTTCTATCTTGGGCAACCTTTAAACATTCCATTTGAGTATTAATAATAATAATAAATAATTTTGACCCTCTTAGACCGTGGTAAATAGATCCACAGGTGGCGCATTAGCCAAACACAGCTCTCCCACGCCTTGCAAATGAAGCTCTGTTGAGCTCCCCCCCCCCCAAATCATAAATCATCAAGATATTCTGTAAAACAGAGCCTCTCAATTTCTAACAATTATATGAATTTACAATGGCAATAAAGCTCTCTGAGAAATCCTACACCTGATGTAGCGGCTAAACGAAATACAATTCAAATCAAATGCAATCAATCTGACCAGCATATGAGAAGGGCGTGACAGTGCTGAAACCATGCCTGGCTTTAGGCAGTGCTGGTGGGGCATCCCAGAGGGGCTGTTAAGGGCCCGTCTCACACTTGAGGAGGTCCAGTTCAAGGCTAACATGCTAAATGGGAGGCAGATGCTGTCTGTGGCTTGTGGCCTTCCCCAGACTGGTGCTTTGAAAACCGTACTGCTATTGTCACTGCGTTCTGGTTCTGTCACTGTGTCATGGTGGAGAAACGGGTTTACATCTGTCCAGAAAGTGAAAGTCAGTTTCCTTATTTTTCCTAGACTGTCATTTCAGTGTGCTGTTAAAAAAAACAGATATCCCTGGTTCTGTCTGGGGAGTCCTTCAACAAGGTCTAACTCTAACGTGTTCTGCATTAAACGTGGTTATAACTGTGTTGTCTTGGTTCTTATATTTATTAAGTACCGTACCATCAGTCATTCATTAGTATTTAAACATATGCTCGTTCTGTCCTGGTTACTAGACATGATCTTGGGAATTGTGGTTGACCGTAGTCAGGAGGCCGTTCCGATTCTGGAGACCGGTTCTGTGGTCTGATGCGGTCTGGTCTAGTTGATTCTGCCTAGGCCCAGCATAATTCAGTTTTATCCGGTCAAGTGTAGTCCTGTGTAATTTCACATGTTTAAAGCCTAGTGCTTCCCACTCTTAGAGACCGTAGAGGCATTATTAGAAGTGTAAAATGTTAACTGTTTAGTTTGGTCTAATAGTCTACATGGCTCCGGTCTAGACTGATCTGTTCCTGACAAGTTTGGTCTGATCCGGTCTTGTCCGGGCTGTGCTTGGTCGGGGCTCCATGGAATATATCCTGCATGCAGCCGTCTCCCAAAACCCGGCTGTCCTGATCGACTCCGATGGTGTTGAAGGATGAAGCCCAAAGGCACAGAGTCTGGGCTACATAGAACCGTCATGCTTTATAACACGTCATCAGGGGAGCCTGCCTGACGAGTGCAACACGCATCACTAGCACGTTATGGACTAATCACAAGTGATTGACCCCGGCTTGGTCCTGGATTTGACCCATTTGCACTTCCTGTCTGTCTTCCAGTCCTGTTGTGACATGGCCCAGTGTTTAATGGGCAGCTTTGGCAAAGCTTTGATGGGTGTTATACTATGTAACTAATAGAAGTCCACCCTCAACTGGATAAATTCAGCCCTCTGGCATCTGACAAATGTTCCGTTTCATGTAAAACGAAATGAAAGTGAAATCCGTCCTGTCTTTTAGTAACAGTATCTTTAACCAAACATTTCTGGGGCCTCTAGTAACCAATATAATGTAAATGCACTATTTTCCTCTACGGAAAGAGGAATAATGATTATAAACAGATTTAACTGGCATTTAAGGGCTTGGTGATCCAAACGCTAATACACATTGTCACAAAATCTGACAGATTGTGGGCAGGTCAATATATAGCACGAGGTGGATAATTGAACTAATGGTTCTAGTTTTGTTGATGTCATGGCTTTAAGCACATTTACCGTTTAATACCATATATGACCATTTAACAGTGTCCTACCCCCTGGAAAATAGCACAAATACATGTCAGACTCTATGATTTGGAATCATTCTACAAGCCAGCTATGAGTGAACCTAGTCTGGGTGGGACACACTTTTTCTCAAAGTGTTGACGGTACTCTGGAGATGGCAAATTGCAGTTAACAGCTGTTGAAATTCACTGATATTTTCTCCCCCGTGGTCAATATGAGAAAGCACAATTAGGTAGTTAAATAGTGTAGTAAAAAATAATCTCTACTGTTGGTCCCCAGAACCGGTGGTGGAGTTCATCATGAGTTGGCTAGAACGTAGCTTCGAGGTGATCTGCTGCCATTTGGCAAAGGAGGTTGTCTGAGTTTCTGGGAGAAACAGGAGCTCTATGGGTGAAGCTCAAGCGCTAGTGTTACTCAGATTTATGGATGGACCGCGTTTATGATATCAGACGTGTCAAATTTAGGGCACATCTCATGAGAAGGTGAAGGAGAATTTCAGATATATATCAGCCTGTTCAATCTGGTCGGTGTACGTTCACAGCTTGGGTGTTCAAATTGGACCCGGTGGGTTTTACAAGGAATACAAATCTAGAGTTCAGAGGGAGTCTGTCTTAATTTAGAAAGAACTGATGCAGCCTTCTTGTGTGACATAAGTGTACACTTTT
Source organism: Dallia pectoralis (assembly GCA_029465975.1). Taxonomy (NCBI): domain Eukaryota; kingdom Metazoa; phylum Chordata; class Actinopteri; order Esociformes; family Umbridae; genus Dallia; species Dallia pectoralis. Next base: position 8,491,364 of record CM055753.1, read on the forward strand.
CTCCATTTGTTCATCGTCTGAGCCGAGAATAACGCCCTGTTTCAGTCTGAACCGTGTCAGAATAACGCCCTGTTTCAGTCTGAACCGTGTCAGAATAACGCCCTGATTCAGTCTGAACCGTGTCAGAATAACGCCCTGATTCAGTCTGAACCGTGTCAGAATAACGCCCTGATTCAGTCTGAACCGTGTCAGAATAACGCCCTGTTTCAGTCTGAACCGTGTCAGAATAACGCCCTGTTTCAGTCTGAACCGTGTCAGAATAACTCCCTGTTTCAGTCTGAACCGTGTCAGAATAACGCCCTGTTTCAGTCTGAACCGTGTCAGAATAACGCCCTGTTTCAGTCTGAACCGTGTCAGAATAACTCCCTGTTTCAGTCTGAACCGTGTCAGAATAACTCCCTGTTTCAGTCTGAACCGTGTCAGAATAACTCCCTGTTTCAGTCTGAACCGTGTCAGAATAACGCCCTGTTTCAGTCTAAGTCGGGTGCCAGTGTACCATTATGTTAAGCAGTGACAATGAGGTGGCTACTTGTGTCTCTCTAGGGTCTTGCCCTCCTCCTACATGGGCTGGCAGCAGGAGTAGAGGGAGGAGTAGAGGCAGGAGTAGAGGCAGGAGTAGAGGAGGGCAGCGTGGGAAACATCACAACAACCTACACTCTCACAGCCCTCCTGGACGACGGTCACTAAAGAAAGCAGCTGAAATAAGCTAGACCAATCGGATGTTCGTTTTAGCAGTAGCCCAATTTGAGGTAATTTGTTATTGTTCCTCGTTTACCCTGTCCCGTAACATGAATCGCTGGTGATTTGTTTTTAGTGGCGTGCGTCCATCTGGTTCTTCAAGTTCTTCCTGGTTAATACTCTAACCACCTGTTCCATCTCCACATTAGTTTGGTCTACAGTGCTTCCCCCTGGCCAGCCCAGTATTACGGGGAATTGATCAGCTATTGTAAAACATAAACACGGCATGCTCAAAATGGCGGCCCACATATTGTGTTGACGATTCACATGGGGAGACGGAGGAGGTCAAATTCTCCCTTTGTTTATCGAGGATGGCAGATGTTTGTACAGGCAACACAGTCTCGTCATGACCATCAGTTCTACTCAGTAAATACATTTATTCTCCGGTCACAAGATCAGTTAAAATCCTGAAACCACACAATCTCCGATGTGTCAAGTGATCTAACACTCACATACCAACGTCCTGGGTTGGACACTCGTATTATTGATTGACTATTCGGTGCTCGGGACGAATTGGTTTCGTCTACTCCGGCCCACACAAAATAGCTTTGCACAGATAGCATTCCAGATCCAGCTGTACCGTTGGCTCCTCCCAGCATGTCAGCGTGGCACACGTAGTCACATCGCATAGAGAATTTCACACCGCATGCTGTTGACATAAGGATGATGAACACTTGTGTCACCAGAGCCAAACACCCTGACCGGTCTCTCCGCTGGACGCCAGCCTCGCTCAATGGTCTCGCGTATCTTCAGAGAGTATTAAAGTTCAGGTGCTGGTAAATCAGCAGCTGGTGGATCAAAGCCCGGCGTCAAACGCAGGCATCGAGATTTACATTCTGGTCATCAGTTTCAACAATTAAAGCTCCAAAGTAAACCGGGGTACTACTAAGTACAGTCGAAAGGGTTATTTTCCGGGCCCTTGTTGAGGCCAAGGCAAACAGGAGGTGTGGAGAGCTATAGTGAACGGAGAGAATAATGCGACGGGTTTCGGCTCTCCTCCTCGCTCTACGTTTGTGTCTCAAATGGCACCGTAGTGCCACTACTTTTAACCAGGGGCTCGGGTCAAACATAGTGCAATACTTGCGGTTTAGTGTGCCATTTGGGACAATTACCAACCTATATGCGCTGTTGCGGAGGAGACCCCGGTATGATTGAGGGGTTCAGCGTCCGCTGGTACTGGAGGAAAGCCATTGTGGTCGTATCAAATATGTTCACCAGGATGGGGGCCCTACTCTGAGTACGAAGGCACTATACTTTATTATCTGGTATCAACTTTTTAGGTGGATTCCAGGAACCTGGTCAAATGTGCTGATATTGTTTAAACAAATGCCTTCTAGGGGGCTGCTTTTGTAAATGCATGCAGCTGGGGGCAAGACAATATTGATGTACCAGCGAGATTAAATTAACTCACAGATGTCCACTAGAGGGCGACATACCGCAGCCTACGACTAAAGACACTTGACAGTCGGCCTTTAGGAAGTCTGGAAATGCACTTGAGTGGCTACAAAGTAGGCCTGTGTATTGTCTATACGCTTGACATTTAATAAAGTAGTGCAGTGTCTTGGCATAGGTTGGTTAAATAAACACTGCCTACGAGTAGAATATAGTTCGCCGAGTTATCTTTTTAATTGTATTCGTTTTTTCCATTATAGTCGGTTTAGGCATTCATCTAAACTGTTGCACAAAAAGTAAACCCTGTTGCATCATGGTCCTAGAAGTACAAACGGGCCCTGGCTTACTGGTGACATTATATTGGCCTGGATGCGGAACTATGAGCTATTTGTGTATCCCTTACACTTATGAAATGTCTCGGTTTGTCAAGCTGGCCTCGCCAGAAGGAATAACTAAGTCCAGTTAATAGACTTTAATTGTTTTCAGCCTTGTATTTATGTGTGACAGGTTCATGGCCGGCTCTGGCCTGAAACTGCAACTTATTATAGAATACACATTCTATTTCACATAAATATACTTATAAAGAATATACCTCCTACTTAGTCCTACCTATATTGTAGACTACTATACTAAATACTAAATAGCAATATGTGCCCTGGTTAGGAGTAGAACAATATAAAGTGAACCGCACAATTAGTTTTCCTGTTAATACATTCCAATAAACTGGAAACACGCGTCATCCCTCACTCCGAATAGATTTCTCATTTCGTTAACCAAATGTAAAAGGAAGTATTATTGTCCGTTGTCAATGGACTGATTGCACTGTGGATAACTACGACTAAATAACTACGAGAGAAAGAAATTACAGTGTGAGCTGCAAAATATCACACTGCAATCTAAAGCTGCTGAACATTGAATTATCAACAAAGGGTTACATTAAAGAAATGAAAAACAACAAGAACCCCTCCAAAGTTGTATTTTAGAATTAGATAGTTTTTTATAATTTGTGTTGCCATGGAGAGAGTTCTAAACGGTCATTCATTCAGCCAGATGACTCCCTTACTTTGGCTCTGAGATGCACAGAGAGAGAGAGAGATGTAACCACATGGGACCAGGAAAGGATAAACACTGATTATACTTAATTATGAGTGTCACTGGCATAAAAACTAAGAACTCTATGGATTTGCCTCGCGAGAGAGCCGTAGAATGTAGAGAGAACGGATACCTCCTGTCTGCCAAGGAGATTGGGACAGGTGCATATTCCAAGGTGTTCCTGGGCTACGCCACCCCAGATAAAATCAGCCAGAACTACAAGCTGGCACGTGACCTCAAGAGCAAGAACCATAACATGGTAAAGTATATTATATATTATAAATCACACACATCTATATTATCCATGCCACCCTCGCCAACTGTGATTCGTGTTTTACCGCATGGACATTCAGGTCGCCATCAAAATAATTTCCTTAAGCCAGGCTCCCCGTGGATATTCCAAGAAGCTCCTGGACAGGGAAATATATGCCCTGAATGCCACGTACAGACACACAGGGGTGGTGAGTAAAAGCTAGTATTCCTAGTCTACGAACATCTTGCAACATAGAAATGAACAGATCCGTTTTAAAATATACGGTCTAAGTTGACGTGTGTCAGGCATTAACATGGATCCAGAGATATTATATTTGAGTACCATATGAATTACACTATTAGGTAAATAGATTGTATTTGGCGTACGACAGGTCCAACTGTATGACACGTTCCGATCGCCGACCCGGTTCTATCTGATACTGGAGCTGGTTCTGCGTGGAGACCTGCTCAGACACATCAACGCCGAGTCCCGGAGCAAAGGCAGACCTGGGATCAGTGAACAAGACGCCCGCAAGATCTTTAAACAGATCATCTACGCTGTCATGCACTGCCACAACAACCATATAGTGCACAGGTAATGCAATGACAAACATGTTGGAAAAAAATAGGCAACTTAGTATTAGACTAATTAGATAATAAGATGTCAATTATATGTATGTGACTGGTAACGCTGTTATGCACCAGTGACCATGTCACAGACATCACATTACACCTGACTGCTTTCATAACAACCACACATTAATCAACACTGCTGATACGGCAATCTTACAATATATTTATTGTACAATATATTTATATATATAATATATTTACAATTTATTAAATAATTTATCATCAAGGAATACCACAATGATCCTGAACGACATAGTTACACAGCTGCAAACATTGTAAATTGTTGCTTACAGTTAGAATATACCAGAACAACCTTGGACAGGTGATCAGGCACTGGTGCTTTCTGCTGACACACTCAGATGAGTCATAGGTAATGACAACCTGGGTTTAACTGAGTTTTTCAAACACCTGTCCTTTACTCTCCAGAGATCTGAAATGTGAAAATATATTGTTGGACGAGCGAGGATTTGTGAAATTGACCGGTAAAATAACCATGCACTCAGATTACCGCCTCACCGGATGATGTTTTAATTTTTTCAAGTCCAAGCCAAAGCAAAACGGCAACATCTTTAACTGTGTGCGTGTGTTGTCGATGTGTGTGTTTTGTCCAGCAGACTTTGGAATTGCTAAGCACTACATAGGCAGGAGTTCCATGATGAACACGTTCTGTGGCTCCGTGTCCTACACAGCCCCGGAGATCCTGCTGTGCCGGAAATATTCCGGAGAACAGGCCGACCTGTGGAGCCTGTGAGTCATCACACAGACAAACATCATGATCCAAATAGCATCCTAAACTCTGTCTGAACCAGTGGTCAAAAGTAGTGCACTAACAAGGGAATATTTGGGACTAACAAGTCATACATCAGCAGAAGTCAGGTGACAGTCCCGAACACGACTATGTTCTCCCTCTCCTTACTGGAGTGTTCTTGGTCACGCCTCCGGTCTTCTTCACCAGGGGGGTGATCCTGTATGCCATGGTCATGGGGAAACTGCCCTATCATGAGAAACATCCTCGTAAACTCGTCCAACTCATACAGAAAGAGCTTCCGTTTCACCAGCCCATCTCCTCAGGTAGTCTAATTGCAGTCATCTGGCCTACGGCAGGAAATGCACCGAGCCATTACATAACCGTTTGTTTTCTACCCTGCGTTTGCCTTAATTTATGTAAATGAAACAAAGGGAAAAGGTGAAGTAACTCATGTAATCTTGATCTTAATGGGAATACGGGCATGCGGTTTCTACATTTAACGGCAGGCTGTCAGGACCTGATTTGCCAGTTGTTACAGTGGCAGCCCAGTGCCCGGATCTCCCTGCTTCAGATCACCACACACCCCTGGATGACGCTCACCCTGACTGGCATGTACCAGCCATTCAAGCTCCACCCCACAGAAAGCGACATCGCAGAGAAGGGCAAGGCTTTGAACAGATTACTCATAGACTGTGAGACGTTCCAAAATGGCCGCCTGCGGGCATTGGCCCTTTGGTATTAGTCTGGCTCAAATACACCATCGTTCTAAAGTTTGGGGTCACTTGGCAAATGTCCTTGTTTACAAAAGAAAAGCACCAATTCAAACTAATTTCCTGTAAATTTTCGTGGAAAACAATGACAGCTCTACGTGACCCAAACATTTAAAGTGTAGTAGTGTATATTCTGACCAAAACGTCCAAAAGGGCAGTACGTTGATTTCGTAACTTCTTTTTAGGCATGACGTTTGTAAAGAACTGTTATTCATCATCAAGCATGTTTAGTAGCAGCATTTTATAACCGACTTATGAACTACCACATCCCTGGCGTGTTGATCTACAGAGCCAATAGGATTCGTAGTGGGCCGCTCCTGCCACTCGGGTTCGGGGACCGGTCCATCCTTCGGACGTAGCCCGACCAGCCTACCAGGGGGACCCCACCGGACCAGTGTAGCACCCCAACCCCACTATCGCCCCGGAGCCAGCAGCGCTAACTGCACCCACCGTGAACCCGGACAGCAGAGGGCAGACCCCCACTCCCCAAAACCCCGCTCGGTCACACCGTGTCGGCTCCTCACGAGACCCACCCAGAACCAGAGCGCTGACCCCAATCGGCTTTTTGTGACCTGGCCCCGCCCACCCACTGTGCCAAAGCCCCGCCCACCCTCCACCATCAAGCCATTCCACAATTCACTGAACCTCAAGTTACCTGGCTTGGCCACCAAGGACCAGCAGCCACACAGGCGACTGCGTAGCCTATCAGGCAAGCCGGCAGACAGCGGCCCCCCCAGACAACGACGGATGATGTGTGACTTCAATACTAGCAGAATCAGCTGTTAAATAAAGACTCTGGTACCATGGAATTATATGGATTAAAGTCTGACGTCTTTGAGTAACTAACAGCCTAAAAAAACCAAATAAAAAACAAACACACTTAGTTAAAAATTAAGATACACTTTATTTCAGACTAGACTTTAAATGTACATGCCAATAGACAACTGGTTGCACATGTTGTACAGTCATGTTTACTCAGAGTACTGATTTCACCCAGAATGTACACCCCTCTACATCATCCTCACTATCCCAGCACATTGCTGGACATGGTCTGGATTCAGCAGATCTTCTTTGTCCTTCTCCAACTGCTCCAGTTCCTTGGCTTCCATGTCTTTGAGCTTCACCTCCACGTCGTCAGGAATCTCCACCTCCAACAAGTTCTCCATACCTGACTCCGGCTCGTCTCCAATCAGAGCCTGGCAGAGGCAAGACGAACACACACACACACACGTTTCAATCAGTCTCAGTTTGACTACGGCTTGTAGGAGAAAACCAGTAGACCAAAATATTCCATTGACATACTCACCCATTACCACACTGTAATCGACAAATGAATTACCCTCAACAAATGTCAAAAACAGCATTGGGAGAAGCTCCAAACACTGAAGAGAATTATGTGGAAAAATAACTATTTTTCCTACTATAATCAAAACTTCACTGCCTTGTCAACCGCAAAATTCAGCATAAAAAGGCAATTAGTCTAAATATCCCAATCAGAGATTTCAACTGTTTAGATTTGGATGTTTTATGTCTGATTTAAATGGCTTGGCAGCTAAAGGCTGAACTGGTGACTCTGGACAACATTTGAAAAAGGGATCTCCCAGCTGTTATGGTGTATCTGTTTTTTTTAGACAGTGTGACATCATTTCCACTCAGTCGTTCCTCATTACAAGACTGCCACCACAGAGCGACCGCTAGCCAGGAAAGAAAGTGGAAGCTTTTTTCCAGCCAATCAGAACATCCTGTCTGTGTCCTAAATATAAATCATGGTTTTATTATTAGTTTGTCTGGTACACATGTATATCTTACAGATGAATTTGAGTTCGCAGACAACGGAGGTAGAAGTTGGTTAATAATAATGAAATAAGCAGAGCTTTATGTCCCGTCTTGAATACTTTGGATGAGGAATCTAGGTAAAAGTCTGTGATTGTCTAGAGGCCAGGACAAATGGTATTTGGGAGGGACTTGTTTCATTGTGCTGACAGGGGAGATTGCAAGACAAGTTTTAATGCACCCTAGTTGCTGTATTGTGCACTACTTTTGACCAGAGTGAGTGGTACAAAATGCACCGAGTAGAGAATAGTTTAATTTGGGAGGCCACTGCTTTGGAGATGTGTTGGCGTGACGGACCAGGCAGTCTCACCAAGCACGACAGGAAACCATAAAAAAGAGCCGGTTCAAAACGCAATGGCAACCAGGGTGCCGTGACGACGGCCGGAAAATCCCAGCTCTGGACCGCTGAATGACACACTGGAGCAAAAGCAGACCAGTGAGGTGGCTTACTGGGTTGGTTTACTGGGTTTAATACGAAGCATACGTGCGGTGGAATTAGCAGGACGTCGTGTGCTGAAGAATAGAGGTGGAAGACGTGTCTGGCAGGACACAACTGAGCATTTCTTTTTAAATGCATGTTACTGAGTGGTTTGATTCTCATGTATCCCCAATTGTCTGATCATTCTGATGAGGAACAGGGGTCATAGGGGTCATTGTTTCATGTATGATCTTCTGTCTGGGTAGGACTAATAGAAAGTGTGTGGGTAAAACGTATTCCTCATACACCTTAATTGTCACAATAAGCCGAGTTTGGTTGGAACCCACAAATGTGCGACCGGAGTGGCCTGCCTCCAGATGAAACCCGGTTGTAGACCTCGGTACGTACATCGAACGTTTGTAAATGATATATTTGTTTATTACCTGTATGAGCTTCTCACAGGCAGCGAGAACGTGAGGTTCCGTTTCCCAGTTGTGGAACTCCCGCATTATGGCGTAGGCGTTCTTGTTTTTCAGAATCTGCCGACCCACTTTGGTAGCAGTCAGCTGGATGCATCGGGAGACAAACCTCCAGTGAGTATTTCCGTCAGGCAGTTTAGTTTAAGTCGTTGAAAACTGTCTAGATTGTTTATAAATGCAAAGGAAATAAACTTTTCCTAGGATTGTTTACGACGGCTTGGATCCAGAGTTACACCCACCAGAATCAACGTCTCAATGAGCATCTTGCGAATATCGGGATCCTCCTCCCGCTTCTTGTCCTCTGGCAGGTACTGCAGGTCGACCGGTAACCCTTGTTGGGAATAAATAAAGTGTATTCAGTAACTTACAATTAGTAACGTTGACCCCAAAACAATGTCCGGGCTTTGTATTTCTCTCATCCTCTGCATAGGCTACTATTAAAAGTGACCGACAAGGCATGTTCCACAAGAGAAAGGTAATTCAAATGACAAGATTATAGATACATAATAGACATAATAAGAGACGTCTATTTCTTCGGACCACTGCCTTTTAAGTTGAAACAGCACCAAGTTGTTCAGCACAAATTATTCTTCGGAAGATTCAGAACAGACTGACGCCCAAGAACAATCATATGTTGCCTGCTACAAATGGATCTTGTCTATTGTGACATCTACAAATGGATCTTGTCTATTGTGACATCTACAAATGGATCTTGTCTATTGTGACATCTACAAATGGATCTTGTCTATTGTGACATCTACAAATGGATCTTGTCTATTGTGACATCTACAAATGGATCTTGTCTATTGTGACATCTACAAATGGATCTTGTCTATTGTGACATCTACAAATGGATCTTGTCTATTGTGACATCTACAAATGGATCTTGTCTATTGTGACATCTACAAATGGATCTTGTCTATTGTGACATCTACAAATGGATCTTGTCTATTGTGACAGGAGACCAGACAGTTGCTTCTATGGTTTTTCTGGTTACCTTGATTCTCCTCATCTGACAGGTCCTCGGGTCCAGCCAGCGGCAGCAACAAGAAGGGCAGAATATCCACTGCGTCACCTAACAACCAGTCATGATGAACTGGGAATAATAAAAAAACAAAGCGACCAGATCTCAATCAGGAAGTATTTCATGCACATTTACTTTATCGGTCTCACAAATGCTGTTATTCAGAGTCTGCTTGCATGGGATATTATGGTTGGCAGCCTTGTTAAAGGACAGAACGACAGATTTAACACGTAGGGATTCGATCCAACAACCTTCCGGTCACTTCTCATGTGCTCTGACAACTAGGTGCCCCATATTACACTTTCTCTGCAACAGTCCAGTCAACTGTGTTGAAGAGCTGTACATATGTAGAACGTTTAACAAGGCGGGAGTTGTCTCTTACCGTGGTCAAAGCAACAATTCCTCAGAGTGCCCACAACTCCCCCTCTTCTGATGGTTGAGGCCTCATATTGGGTGTATGGAAGTAGTCTCTGTACTACACACCTACCAAACATCAGAGACACACACATATAGGGGGCCTGCTGTCATAGTCAAAATAAACAAGGAAACATTTGTTCTATTTAACGTAATTCCAGTGTAACCGCGGTAACCATATTAATGGAATTTGAAAAAGGTCAAAGAACACGCTCAACCTGGATCTAATGAGCCAAGCGCTTAGCCACCGACCTCTCCTTATCCAGGATGAACTGTCTGGTCTCCGGCAGCTGTGTGAGGTTGGAGAGGAGAGGGCCCAGGTAGTGGAGCGACGCCTGTTTGTTATAGCCCTCGGTGCAGAAGATCTCCACGATCTGCGCCAGGCCAATCTCCTGCTCCTGCATAGCCTTAAACACTTCTTTACAGGATTTCACGTGACGCGACAGGTTAGTGAGGATTGTGCAGATACGATCTGCGAACATGTACGCCGGATCCAGAATGTTTTTAAACAACATCGGGAGGAAGTCCTGGTTTTTCAGGAGCAGTCTGTGCATGGTCTCGTCAGCTGAGAGGTTGATAATGGAGTGGTAACAGTCTTTTACGATAGCAATAGAGGGGTCCGTGGTTAGGGCCACCAGGGCTTTTATCAAGTCCGGTTTGGTCTGTAGGAAGCGACAACCGTCTCGGTTGCCAGAGAGACCCAGGATGTACTCAGTGGCCTGGCCCTTGACGTCCGGCCTGGTGTCCACGGTGAGGAAGGACATCAGCTCTTCAGCCTTCACATCACTCAGCATGATGACGGGCAGTCAGTGCAACGGTGATCAGAATAAATATTTTCTAAATCCAAACTTCACAAAAAGGGACACCAAGTTGCAGTTCATTACCTGTAGAGTTGATACGAAGGAAAATATACATTAATACGACAGCCAGTGGCAAACTTACAATGTAGCCATCACAACATGTAACTAGACATTCTACAATACAGCTGCCAGTGATGACAGAAAAACAACAACGTCCCAGCCAGCTGACACAACACATATCACATGGTGATTACTGGCATTTATCTATTACCATCTCAGAATGATCATTACTCGTTTTTAATCAATCTAATTCTAATAGGCAAAGCTAAAACTGCTAGTTGTATGTTCCTATCAAATGCGATATGTTGAACTACGTTACGTTGAGAGAAAGAAAAAAACCAACATAGACACATACGTACTTTTGTAATAATTATACAAATATCTTCATATTCCGAAATGTTAATAAAACTATGTATCGTTAAACAGATCCTACGCACCTCACACCGGCCTCATACACATGGACACTTCCACGCCGATAAACACGTACTTCCGTATTTTGGAATGACATCTTACAGGTCCAATAGGATTGCGGAGTCCAGACAAATACAAGCGCTGAGAAATAATAACAACTTCTGATTGGTTTTCGAATCCCTACCAGCCGCTGATTGGTGGATTAGCACATGTCATCCATACTGCGCGCTAAAACCTTGCATTGCTGACTGTCTTCTGAAATGCAGCTTTTCTTGCAGTAAAAAGATGAATTAATCTCGTCCACCGAAAGGATTTATGCGTCCATAGTCGATGCTGACATTCAAGTAAGTAAGACGCCGACGTTTTAGGTAGTTTGGTCAGGATTAGTTTTTTTTACAACTTTATTTTATGACAACTGTTTTAATTTCGAAAACCGAGGGGGCCAACGTCGCTTATTGTGTGTCTATGTGTGTCTGAACATTGTATAAACCACCAATGTATTTATCACACTTTGGGTTTACTCCAAATTATAACGTCTAGTATATTAAACTGCCGTGTAATTCAATTCACAGACTGACCAGCTATGTACCAAGTTTGTTGACAAGTGAACAAAGATGGACGTGTTTGTTTATTTGGTCATATTAGTAATCTAGTGTATACCAGGCCAGTCACACTCCTGTGGAACTGATGGATCGATACAATGATGTTAAGGTCCTTCTGAAAACCTGGGAGCAGTCATTTGTTAAAGAGCACCAACGAAAGCCTAACAAGGTTAGTTAAAGTAGTTAAATGCATTTCAAGTTTTGTATGATGTGTGACCTATTAGAGACCTGCAATAATGATTGATCTCACTCTTCTACTTGTTATGTTGTTCAGGATGATATTGATGAAGCACCAGAAGAGACTAGAAGTAAGTACAGATCAACACCCAACCACAGTGTGAACAAAGTTAGAAGTTAGATGAATGAATGAATGAGATGGAACAAGTCTTTATTCAGGCTCAGATTGATTTTGGTATGCGTTAGGAAATAGTTTGGCAGCTGATAAATGTAAACAGACATTTCTGTTAATTTCAGGTAGGTTATTTAACATTTTTACCCGTCGTTTTTTATTTTTGAATAGTACCCAAGTACCCTGCCGTACATGTCATTGCTTAGTGGAACTCATCAATTTTTATATAATTTGTTTACTAAATTGAAAATAATATTTTCGCCTAATGTACTCATCACATTAGTTAACTGAAAAATAATAATACATTTATTAAAAACCAATTGGGAAGAAAAAATATTAAACAATTACTTTAAATTGTAGAAGTCTGGAAATCCTGGAAAGTTGAATATATGTTGATTTGAGTTTTTGTTTTCTCAACTTTTTTACAGATCTCTACAAAGAATATCGAACACTCAAGCAAGGAAATGAGAAAACCAAGTCCTCAGACCCCCTACCTTCAGTTCAGAATGATTCTGTAGAGAAGGTAGGTAATATGTGCTTGTTGTTGTCTAGTGTAGATGTATTGTTGTTAACCAATTATCTAGCGTTATAATTTGGGATGGGGATCAATACCTGGTTCTATTAAGGAACCGGTTCCATATTTCTCAAAACCCAAGTCTTGACAATAATAAGCCAATTCACGGCTCCTACAGTATACATAGTACAGCCTGCTGTTACCACTGTTATGAAGAGATGTCGATTTAGATGTTTAGTTGTTGTGAAAAGCATAATATTTATTATAATTTATATATATATTATTTATTAATTATTCGATAGTGCTGTCGATAACGACTTAAGTTAATCGTTAAGCGGTCTCAATAATGGTATCAAAATCGATAAAAATGAACGATCCTCATCCCTAGTTATAATGTCTGCTAAAGTAATATAATGCATGTCTAGTATTATAAAGGGTGCTTTTCAATGGAATTTGTATCATTATATAATTGTAACATGCGAATAATATTGACATATTTTAATATTTAAATTCATGAGTGTAATGTTTGTATGATTACAGTAGCAGGATGTTTTAATCGAACATTTGCTATTCTCCCATAAATGTTCCCCTTCATAATGTACGACGTGACCAATGAGCAGTTATGGCTCAAACTGCAGACTGCCCTGAGTTCAGCGAGGTTTTCTTTTTGAAGCAGTCAGATTGCTGGGGCTCCCACCTGAACCGTAAAAGCATGCCAGTGGCAACCCCAGAACTGAAGCTGACATCCAGGGACAGGGACTCACTCCAGGCCTCTGCCCAGTACTTCGGCATGAAGCTCAAGTCCAACCTGGGAACTCTAACCAAGGTACAGCTCTTGTCTGGTTCGGACACCGTACGTTGTGCAAACAATGCACCGTATGTTCGGTTTTGCGTAGAAACGCGTGTTAGTGCCTGAAAATACAATACTGTGTGAAAGCCATTACACATTAGCATATGTTGATTATATTGACATAAATATGCTCACTTCTATCAATTCCTACCCATCAATGTGGAAAAGTCGAGAATTTAGACACTTGGCATTTTGACTAGATGTTTTCCTTCTGTGCTTTCCAGGAGAGACCACTTTCTCTAAAGAAGTCGTTCACTCCTGGTCGAACACCTCTGACGTCCTGGAAAGATGGACGTAGCCCAAACCCAACATCTGGATTCGCAGACGGGAACACGCCGTTATCTCCTCTGCCCAGGCCTGCCAACACATGCCCCGCCCCCGTGGGCTCTCCAATACAGACAAAGACCGGAGAGCTTCTACTGCCGCCAGCTGAGGAGCCCTCTGACCCCCTGCCGGCCTTCACTCCATCCAAGGCGTCACCTCCAGCGTTTGCGGCGCCCTTCTCCTCAGGCAAGCTGACAAGCAGCCGGGCCAATCATCTCAGGCAGACCTTCACCCACAGGCTGACATCCGTTGACAGCAGCTGGCTGCAGAGGTGTCAGGTGTTTGACGAGCTGGGCGACGAGGCGAAGCCGGTTGCGGGTAATTTGTCTCCGGATGCGGTGGTTGTGGCAATGGCAACGGGTTCACCGCGCTCCAAGGGCGACGGTGAAGGAGAGACTGCCGGAGACACGGCCAGTACCGTCGTCACCTCCTCCAGGCAGAGCGAACTGGCCGGTCTGCGGGGCCCGGGGGCTTTCAGGACTACAACGCCACGGACTACGGCTCCGGACGAGCAGCAGGCCGGTGGCAGGATAACACGTGCAGCAGACTCAGATGATCCCGGGCCCACTGGACAACCCTCCTCATTAGGGTCTGGCTCTGGAGACGCAGATGATGGAGAAACCAGACCGGGTCTCGGAGGATCGAGGGCTGAGGGCGGAATGACGGAAGAGACCGCCGTCTGCGTCGCCACCGCCAGGAAATCTGTAGTGAGGGCCAGAAAGGGCCGAGGAGGTGGGGGTGAGGAGGAGGTGGGAGGTAACGAGCGGGGCCATGGGGAGACTGGTGAGGAGGAGGTGGGAGGTAACAAGCTGGAGAAGGGTGCAAAGAAAAATGGCAGAAAGCGGCGAAGGGAGGTCGACACAGATGAGGAGAAACCAGACGACGCAGAGAAAGGGGGGAGGTCAGTGAAGAAGAGGAGGAGGAACAAAAAGCCTACTGCGTCCACTGCTGATGGGTTCAGCCCCTCGAAAAAACCCAGAGCGAAGAAGAAGAAGTCAGGGAATGGAGACGCCAGCGACCAGGAGGATAGTGACGTCACAGGGAAGGGAGAGGCGAAGCAGATACCCAGGGTTCCAAAGGAGAACCTCCTGGGCGAGGTGGATGAAGAAGACGTCAAAGCTGCCAGGTCAAGACGGAACAACACTGTGAGACCCAAGTAGGTTTATAGATTTTTATCCAAACCATCAAAGAGGTCAAAAGTATTCCCTTCTCCGTTTTGTAAATAAAAATAGCAGTTATTGGGACATTTACGTCAGTGGAAGGTTTAGGTTTTAAAGAGGCATATTGACATGTTCACACAATGTAGACTGTTATTGCGTGTAAGGTTCATCGATCTAGTTGTTTTGTGTTTGTGTGATTTCCTATCGTCGCGTTAATCTGTCCAGACCCACTACGAACTCAGACGGGAACTTTGTGAAGATCAACTTGAAAAAGAAGTCTCACGTTAAGGGATACGCGTGTAGAGGAGCTGGTCTCCGGAAACAAGTAGGACAACCAGTGGTTGTGTTGTTGCTGCTGTTGTTGTTGTTGTTGCTGTTGCTGTTGCTGTTGTTGTTGCTGTTGCTGTTGCTGTTGTTGTTGCTGTTGTTGTTGTTGTTGTGTCATTCTGTGTTGGTGGTTGTATTAGCGCTACTGCTATTAGCTGGTTGGCTCTCGGTCACTTATTGAATTGGATGACTGTCCAATCGGATATTTCCATCAAATGTTAAAATCCCCATAATACAAGTAGCCTCCCCTCACCGCACCTGTGTCTCCTCTCTGCTTCAGATGTACATGGAGAAGTTCCAACTGAAGGGGGAGCGTTTCGGGGGGCCGGACTCCAGGTTTAGGGGGGGCTTCGGGGGGAGAGGAAGAGGCGGGTTCCGGGGAGGGTTCAGTCGCCAAGGAGACACCTGTTTCAAGTGTGGCGGCACAGGACACTGGGCAATGAACTGCAAGGGTCGAGGTGAGGTCACGACACAGAGCGTGCGACCCGGCGAACCGGAGCAGCCGAACTGTGACGTTTAGATGTGCGATATATCCCAGTTAACCTGTATGTTGGGTCCTACACCCGGATCCGTTTCTTAGTGTCAGGTCCGGTAGACTGCACTGCTCCTGCCGATGAGGAGGCGTCGGCGACTCCTGAGGAGCCCTTTGATCTGCCAACCCTGGAGGAGGTTGCCCGGGCGACGGGAACTCTGCGTTCGACACCTCTGGGTATGTCGTTGTCGGCGTCTGTGTGGTGATGACGTTCATTAGTACAGATTTACCAATAATGCGTTTCTGACGATATCGGACTGATTGTATTTGCACACGTTATGTTGTAATGTAATGTTGTTATGTTATGTAGTAATGTTTCAGTGTCTAGGCACGAATAAGAAGATTTCGGTTTGTTTCGTTACGAAGCTTTTGCCCCATGGATTGTGCTTCTATGGAGGTCAATATGAAGCCAATATGTTCTATTTCTAGTGTGTCATTTAGGACTCCAGCGTGGTGTTTCCCGCAGTCCTAGTCACCGTTCTGACTGAAAGTGACACAACCAGAAAAAAAACATGCTTTTTATAAAGAATCTTCTTAAATGTACAATTCTCCTCCATTCGAACCCCACCTTTTTGATGAGTGGAAATGTGGTTGTATAATTTTTAAAGGCGTCACAATAAGCCAGTCAGCCAGACAGTAACTCTGGTGAAGCCACTGTCAAGTGCACCAACGTGTTTGGGAATTGACCCTCTGAGTATTAAGGACGGAGGCCTCTGATGGCTCCTTTACATACATCAGGCTAGTTATTACCTAATATTATTAGTATCTGGCAAGGTGGGTTTGTGTGTGTGTGTGTTTGGTTGTATCACTGCTCCACGCACGGGCTGACGGTCGGCCTGCCATGCTCGCCAGCGCCCAAACCTGCGGGCACACTGGGTTGTCTCTGCCAACCACAGGGGAGTGGAAATGCGATTCGTCTCCACATTTCAACGCGGGGACCGTGAACTGGAGATTAAACCGCAGCTTCAAACCCAACCGGCTATTTAGTGACTCTGGCTATGATGTGTCTGGTCAGGGCACGGAGCCCGCGGAGTGTGTCTAGCGCAGGCTTCAGGGGGAAAATGTCACTGGTGAGACCCATCAAGGAGGGCTCCCAAAGGACCCATCGGCGCTCGTTTTCATTGCATGTTCCTACGGTCCAAATGACCCCTTATTCCCGGCACAGGGCACACGTTTCTCTCTGCGGGCCTGGTCAAATTCAGTGCAATATGTAGCAAATAGAGTGCGATTTGGAACTTGGAATGTAATAAATCCTCACACACACACACACACACCCACAGACGATGTCCAGCTAACGTCAGAGCGAAACGGAGCCCCTTTCCGAGCCAGGACGGAACAGACAGACCTGCGGTTTGAAACTAGATGAGCATAACAGCTCCCCCACTGTCTGGCAAAGCCATGATGTCATACTACTAAACTAACCTGCATGCCATAAGGTCAAAAAGACCCCCTCCCCCTCCCCACCATACTCTCACTTGGGTTACTTCCTCTTAGCTCGTTGCCCGTAACAACAACCCGTTTAAGCTCATTTTCCTCCGACTCCAATTCAAACCTCAGTCATAACAAACTCTACACCAATGCTGACCCCAGACCAATGGTGGGGGAATTAAGTAATTACAGCACTGTACACAAGACCCCTGTGCCTGTTCTGTGTTCCAAATGGCATCCCGATTCCTTTCTAGTGCACTACGGTTATACCGTTTAATATGGATCGTATGTATTTGTCTCTCTCTGATTCTATGTTCTCTAAATTGCATGCCCCTCTTTCTCCCGTCTCTCTCTTTCTCTTTCCCCCCCTCTCCCCCCCCCCCTCACTTTCTTACCTCTCTTTCCCTCTCGTGCTCTCTTGCTGTTTTGCTCTCAGTGGCGCCACCTAGTGTGAGAGATGAGATTGACAGCCCTGGAGGGAAGCAGGAGGAGAATGCCGACGTCGAGGTTTTGTTGAATGTGATGAGGCCAGACTACGAGCGCCCTCCCCCTCCGCCCCCCATGGAACCCCTTTATCCGCCGGGAGAGGACGGTAAAGTTCCAGGTACCCGTTCTGCTTAAATACAATTATTAAATGTGCTCTGAGAATTTTTCCTGGGATAATACAAGTCATTTTCGCTTCAGTATCTGTAAAGCACGACTGCAGATAATGTGAGGTTTATGAAATACAGCCGTGCTTCTGGTGCCCATGTACTGCTACAGCATGGGTTTGAATTCAGCCAACTGCTCTTTGAGCAAAAACTCTCTTGTCTCTTTTACCACTTTTCTGTCGGATACATTTCATTCAACTGATAATGTAGTTGTGTGTGTGTGTGTGTACCTTCTTTAGATGCCAGTTGATTGTCTGTCTTCACTCCTTTACAGAGACACCCTCTGAAGTCTATGAAGCACTCAAAGACTTTGGGTACAAGTCTTTCAGACCGGGGCAGGAACAAGCCATTATGAGGATATTATCAGGTACTGTAATAACTATATAAATAAAAAGATTCATACTGTGAAATTTACTGTTAAGTCAATTACGAGGTGTAATATAAATACGGTGGGTAAACACAGTTAGTTATTGTATTCATAGCATTTCCTGCCCATGATGAACACCCATTGGGCCCTACATTACAATATACGTTGCCTGTATTAATAAAATTGTAATATTATTATCATGAGCTGTTAGTATCTTGTCCCCAGGTCTCTCCACTCTGGTGGTCCTGTCCACTGGTATGGGAAAGTCTCTATGTTACCAGCTGCCAGCCTACCTTTACGCCCAGAGGTCCAGTAGTATCACCCTGGTGGTATCTCCTCTGGTGTCTCTCATGGACGATCAGGTGACACCATAACCCCACGCACACAGCTCATTGTTCCTGCTGGCAGGTTCCTGCTGGCAGGTTCCTGCTGGCAGGTTCCTGCTGACAGGTTCCTGCTGACAGGTTCCTGCTGACAGGTTCCTGCTGACAGGTTCCTGCTGACAGGTTCCTGCTGACAGGTTCCTGCTGACAGGTTCCTGCTGACAGGTTCCTGCTGACAGGTTCCTGCTGACAGGTTCCTGTCCGGGTCCTGAATTAAGGAATTACATTATTCTTTTCTTTTCACTCCGCAGCTGTCCGGACTTCCATCCAAACTGAAAGCGGCCGCGATTCACTCCAATATGAGTGCGAAACAACGAGAGGCGGCCATCGAAAAGGTACTGTGATTGTGCTGAGCTGGTGCTGTGATGGTGGCGAGCTGGTACTGTGATGGTGCCGAGCTGGTACTGTGATGGTGCCGAGCTGGTACTGTGATGGTGCCGAGCTGGTACTGTGATGGTGCCGAGCTGGTACTGTGATGGTGCCGAGCTGGTACTGTGATGGTGCCGAACTGGTGACATTGTGTTTTCCCAAACTGTTTGTTGTGTCCAGGTAAAGTCAGGCGAGGTCCACATCCTGCTCCTCTCTCCTGAAGCGCTGGTAGGGGGCGGCCACTCTGGCTCCGGTTGTCTTCCCCCTGCTGACCAGCTCCCCCCGGTGGCCTTCGCGTGTATTGACGAGGCCCACTGCGTGTCTGAGTGGTCGCACAACTTCAGACCCTGCTACCTGCGTCTCTGCAAGGTCCGATACGGAACATTCCGGAACGACACAGTCGCATTCAGGAATTCCCCGAAATTGTTGTCGTATGACACTTGTGTTTATTAGAGATTCTCAACACTAGAAGCGTCGATGGTGTTTTTCTGTACAGGACCTGTCCCAATACATACATGTGCTGATTGTTTCCGATGGTATACGTGGCGTCGTGTTCAACAGACTGTGCGATCCGTCTCCTAGGTGCTCAGGGACCGGCTGGGTGTGCGTTGTCTGTTGGGTCTCACGGCAACCGCCACTCTGTCCACGGCTATAGACATCGCCCAACACCTGGACATCACCGACCAGGACGGCATCGCTGTCCGTTCTGCCGCCGTGCCGCAAAATCTTCAGCTGTCCGTCTCCATGGACCGAGAAAAGGACCAGGTAGGACGGGCGTGCGTGAGCACACACACACTCACGGGCGCACACACACGACCACACACACACTTTATCACTTGCTGTACTGCCATATAGGCAAAGGTGTTTCAAGTACAAGACAAGCCCAGTCAATAAAACCTGTAGTGTTTTAAAGAGAACTTATTTTATTTAAATCGGATTCAATGTGTCCTGTCGCCCTCACAGGCTCTGGTGTCCCTCCTGAAGGGAGAGCGGTTTGGGTCTCTGGACTCCATCATCGTTTACTGCACCAGGAGAGAAGAGACGTCACGTATATCTGCTCTGCTAAGGACCTGCCTGCAGGGGGTGCTGTTGAGGGAATCTAAGCATGCACCCAGCCAGGACTCTGATGACAACCCTGTGGGGAAGAAGAAGAAAGCTCTGGGTGCCTGTTTATTTATGTTGGCTGAAGATTGGGTAGATTGGGAGGATAGTCTGATAATTAATTATAATATTGCGTTGTCTATATTTACAGAATTCTAGGTAGTTGTAGGTGTCTTAAATCGTATATTGATGGAGTCTTGGAAAATAGGATCTGGGGGGGGTAATACATTTTCCCTTTTAGATCAGTTGTTGGTCTGTTATGTCGATATGCGGGCCAGATCCTGGATCAGTACCTTTACGCCGAGACGGGTCGTGAATATTGTGTCTGCCCTCCAGCCAGGAAGAAGATCCGTAAGCCCCTAAAGTGGGTGGCGGAGTCGTACCACGCCGGGCTGTCTGCCTCTGAGCGCCGCCGCGTCCAGAACAACTTCATGTGTGGCGAGCTGCGCCTGGTGGTTGCCACGGTAGCCTTCGGCATGGGCCTGGACAAGTCTGACGTGCGCGGCATTGTGCACTACAACATGCCCAAGAGCTTCGAGAGCTACGTGCAGGAGATCGGGAGAGCGGGGAGAGACGGAGCGCCGGCCCACTGTCACCTGTTCCTGGACCCTGAGGTAATCAGTCTCCCTCTCGTCGCCTCCTATCGCCTCTCCTCTGTTCATCCATCACCTCCCATCTTCTCATTTCTCCCTCTGGTAACCTCCCGTTGATCTTTTAAACATTGTATGCACCTTTCCATGTCACTTCAACAGAGTGAATCGGCGTGTAGTGAGGACTGATGTGGGGACTCGGGTCCTGTGTGCTGGCCTGTGGCTCAGAAACCACGTCACAGATCTGCCCTGGAATAAATGTCTGCTTTGTGTTTTCAGGGAGGTGACCTTCATGAGCTGAGGAGACACATCCACGCAGACACAGTGGACTACTACACCGTGAAGAAGCTGGTCCAGAAGGTGTTCCCTCCCTGCAAGTGTAGGAAGATCCACCAGAAACAGCAGGACTTAGACAGGGTAATGCTGGTTTGTCTCTATAGACAGGGTAATGCTGGTTCGTCTCTATAGACAGGGTAATGCTGGTTCGTCTCTATAGACAGGGTAATGCTGGTACGTCTCTATAGACAGGGTAATGCTGGTTCGTCTCTATAGACAGGGTAATGCTGGTTCGTCTCTATAGACAGGGTAATGCTGGTTCGTCTCTATAGACAGGGTAATGCTGGTTCGTCTCTATAGACAGGGTAATGCTGGTTCGTCTCTATAGACAGTTTAATGCTGGTTCGTCTCTATAGACAGTTTAATGCTGGTTCGTCTCTATAGACAGGGTATTGCTGGTTCGTCTCTATAGACAGGGTATTGCTGGTTTGTCTCTATAGACAGGGTAATGCTGGTACGTCTCTATAGACAGGGTAATGCTGGTTCGTCTCTATAGACAGTTTAATGCTGGTTCGTCTCTATAGACAGTTTAATGCTGGTTCGTCTCTATAGACAGTTTAATGCTGGTTCGTCTCTATAGACAGGGTAATGCTGGTTCATCTCTATAGACAGTTTAATGCTGGTTCGTCTCTATAGACAGGGTAATGCTGGTTCATCTCTATAGACAGGGTAATGCTGGTACGTCTCTATAGACAGGGTAATGCTGGTACGTCTCTATAGACAGGGTAATGCTGGTTCGTCTCTATAGACAGGGTAATGCTGGTTCGTCTCTATAGACAGTTTAATGCTGGTTCGTCTTTATAGACAGTTTAATGCTGGTTCATCTCTATAGACAGGGTAATGCTGGTACGTCTCTATAGACAGGGTAATGCTGGTTCGTCTCTATAGACAGTTTAATGCTGGTTCGTCTTTATAGACAGTTTAATGCTGGTTCGTCTCTATAGACAGGGTAATGCTGGTTCGTCTCTATAGACAGGGTAATGCTGGTTCGTCTCTATAGACAGTTTAATGCTGGTTCGTCTCTATAGACAGTTTAATGCTGGTTCGTCTCTATAGACAGGGTATTGCTGGTTTGTCTCTATAGACAGGGTAATGCTGGTTCGTCTCTATAGACAGGGTAATGCTGGTTCGTCTCTATAGACAGTTTAATGCTGGTTCGTCTCTATAGACAGGGTAATGCTGGTTCGTCTCTATAGACAGGGTAATGCTGGTTCGTCTCTATAGACAGGGTAATGCTGGTTCGTCTCTATAGACAGTTTAATGCTGGTTTGTCTCTATAGACAGGGTAATGCTGGTTCGTCTTTATAGACAGTTTAATGCTGGTTTGTCTCTATAGACAGGGTAATGCTGGTACGTCTCTATAGACAGGGTAATGCTGTTTCGTCTTTATAGACAGGGTAATGCTGGTACGTCTCTATAGACAGGGTAATGCTGGTTCGTCTCTATAGACAGGGTAATGCTGGTTCGTCTCTATAGACAGGGTAATGCTGGTTCGTCTCTATAGACAGGGTAATGCTGTTTCGTCTTTATAGACAGTTTAATGCTGGTTTGTCTCTATAGACAGGGTAATGCTGGTTTGTCTCTATAGACAGGGTAATGCTGGTTCGTCTCTATAGACAGGGTAATGCTGGTTCGTCTTTATAGACAGTTTAATGCTGGTTCGTCTCTATAGACAGGGTAATGCTGGTTCGTCTCTATAGACAGGGTAATGCTGGTTCGTCTCTATAGACAGGGTAATGCTGGTTCGTCTCTATAGACAGGGTAATGCTGTTTCGTCTTTATAGACAGTTTAATGCTGGTTTGTCTCTATAGACAGTTTAATGCTGGTTTGTCTCTATAGACAGAGTAATGCTGGTTTGTCTCTATAGACAGGGTAATGCTGGTTCGTCTCTATAGACAGGGTAATGCTGTTTCGTCTTTATAGACAGGGTAATGCTGTTTCGTCTTTATAGACAGGGTAATGCTGGTTTGTCTCTATAGACAGGGTAATGCTGGTTTGTCTCTATAGACAGGGTAATGCTGGTTCGTCTCTATAGACAGACAGGGTAATGCTGGTTGTCTCTATAGACAGGGTAATGCTGGTTCGTCTCTATAGACAGACAGGGTAAATGCTGGTAATGCTGGTTCGTCTCTATAGACAGGGTAATGCTGGTTCGTCTCTATAGACAGGGTAATGCTGGTTCGTCTCTATAGACAGGGTAATGCTGGTTAGACAGGGTAATGTCTCTATAGACAGGGTAATGCTGGTTCGTGCTGTTTCGTCTTTATAGACAGTTTAATGCTGGTTTGTCTCTATAGACAGTTTAATGCTGGTTTGTCTCTATAGACAGAGTAATGCTGGTTTGTCTCTATAGACAGGGTAATGCTGGTTCGTCTCTATAGACAGGGTAATGCTGGTTTCGTCTTTATAGACAGGGTAATGCTGGTTTGTCTCTATAGACAGGGTAATGCTGGTACGTCTCTATAGACAGGGTAATGCTGGTTTGTCTCTATAGACAGGGTAATGCTGGTTTGTCTCTATAGACAGGGTAATGCTGGTTCATCTCTATAGACAGGGTAATGCTGGTACGTCTCTATAGACAGGGTAATGCTGGTTCGTCTCTATAGACAGGGTAATGCTGGTTCGTCTCTATAGACAGGGTAATGCTGGTTCGTCTCTATAGACAGGGTAATGCTGGTTCGTCTCTATAGACAGGGTAATGCTGGTTCGTCTCTATAGACAGGGTAATGCTGGTTCGTCTCTATAGACAGTTTAATGCTGGTTCGTCTCTATAGACAGGGTAATGCTGGTTCGTCTCTATAGACAGGGTATTGCTGGTTCGTCTCTATAGACAGGGTATTGCTGGTTTGTCTCTATAGACAGGGTAATGCTGGTACGTCTCTATAGACAGTTTAATGCTGGTTCGTCTCTATAGACAGTTTAATGCTGGTTCGTCTCTATAGACAGTTTAATGCTGGTTCGTCTCTATAGACAGGGTAATGCTGGTTCATCTCTATAGACAGTTTAATGCTGGTTCGTCTCTATAGACAGGGTAATGCTGGTTCGTCTCTATAGACAGGGTAATGCTGGTACGTCTCTATAGACAGGGTAATGCTGGTACGTCTCTATAGACAGGGTAATGCTGGTTCGTCTCTATAGACAGGGTAATGCTGGTTCGTCTCTATAGACAGTTTAATGCTGGTTCGTCTTTATAGACAGTTTAATGCTGGTTCATCTCTATAGACAGGGTAATGCTGGTACGTCTCTATAGACAGGGTAATGCTGGTTCGTCTCTATAGACAGTTTAATGCTGGTTCGTCTTTATAGACAGTTTAATGCTGGTTCGTCTCTATAGACAGGGTAATGCTGGTTCGTCTCTATAGACAGGGTAATGCTGGTTCGTCTCTATAGACAGGGTAATGCTGGTTCGTCTCTATAGACAGTTTAATGCTGGTTCGTCTCTATAGACAGTTTTATGCTGGTTCGTCTCTATAGACAGGGTATTGCTGGTTTGTCTCTATAGACAGGGTAATGCTGGTTCGTCTCTATAGACAGGGTAATGCTGGTTCGTCTCTATAGACAGTTTAATGCTGGTTTGTCTCTATAGACAGGGTAATGCTGGTACGTCTCTATAGACAGGGTAATGCTGTTTCGTCTTTATAGACAGGGTAATGCTGGTACGTCTCTATAGACAGGGTAATGCTGGTTCGTCTCTATAGACAGGGTAATGCTGGTTCGTCTCTATAGACAGGGTAATGCTGGTTCGTCTCTATAGACAGGGTAATGCTGTTTCGTCTTTATAGACAGTTTAATGCTGGTTTGTCTCTATAGACAGGGTAATGCTGGTTTGTCTCTATAGACAGGGTAATGCTGGTTCGTCTCTATAGACAGGGTAATGCTGGTTCGTCTTTATAGACAGTTTAATGCTGGTTCGTCTCTATAGACAGGGTAATGCTGGTTCGTCTCTATAGACAGGGTAATGCTGGTTCGTCTCTATAGACAGGGTAATGCTGGTTCGTCTCTATAGACAGGGTAATGCTGTTTCGTCTTTATAGACAGTTTAATGCTGGTTTGTCTCTATAGACAGGGTAATGGTGGTTCATCTCTATAGACAGAGTAATGCTGGTTTGTCTCTATAGACAGGGTAATGCTGGTACGTCTCTATAGACAGGGTAATGCTGTTTCGTCTTTATAGACAGGGTAATGCTGGTTTGTCTCTATAGACAGGGTAATGCTGGTTTGTCTCTATAGACAGGGTAATGCTGGTACGTCTCTATAGACAGGGTAATGCTGGTTCGTCTCTATAGACAGTTTAATGCTGGTTCGTCTCTATAGACAGGGTAATGCTGGTTTGTCTCTATAGACAGGGTAATGCTGGTACGTCTCTATAGACAGGGTAATGCTGGTTTGTCTCTATAGACAGGGTAATGCTGGTACGTCTCTATAGACAGGGTAATGCTGTTTCGTCTTTATAGACAGGGTAATGCTGGTTCGTCTCTATAGACAGTTTAATGCTGGTTCGTCTCTATAGACAGGGTAATGCTGGTTTGTCTCTATAGACAGGGTAATGCTGGTACGTCTCTATAGACAGGGTAATGCTGTTTCGTCTTTATAGACAGGGTAATGCTGGTTCGTCTCTATAGACAGGGTAATGCTGGTACGTCTCTATAGACAGGGTAATGCTGGTTTGTCTCTATAGACAGGGTAATGCTGGTTCGTCTCTATAGACAGGGTAATGCTGTTTCGTCTTTATAGACAGTTTAATGCTGGTTTGTCTCTATAGACAGGGTAATGCTGGTACGTCTCTATAGACAGGGTAATGCTGGTTTGTCTCTATAGACAGGGTAATGCTGGTTCGTCTCTATAGACAGGGTAATGCTGGTTCGTCTCTATAGACAGGGTAATGCTGGTACATCTCTATAGACAGTTTAATGCTGTTTCGTCTCTATAGACAGGGTAATGCTGTTTCGTCTCTATAGACAGGGTAATGCTGGTACATCTCTATAGACAGTTTAATGCTGGTACGTCTCTATAGACAGGGTAATGCTGGTTCGTCTTTATAGACAGTTTAATGCTGGTTCGTCTCTATAGACAGGGTAATGCTGGTTCGTCTCTATAGACAGGGTAATGCTGTTTCGTCTTTATAGACAGTTTAATGCTGGTTTGTCTCTATAGACAGGGTAATGCTGGTTCGTCTCTATAGACAGGGTATTGCTGGTTTGTCTCTATAGACAGGGTAATGCTGGTTCGTCTCTATAGACAGGGTAATGCTGGTTTGTCTCTATAGACAGGGTAATGCTGGTTCGTCTCTATAGACAGGGTAATGCTGTTTCGTCTCTATAGACAGTTTAATGCTGGTTTGTCTCTATAGACAGGGTAATGCTGGTACGTCTCTATAGACAGGGTAATGCTGGTTCGTCTCTATAGACAGGGTAATGCTGGTTCGTCTCTATAGACAGGGTAATGCTGGTTCGTCTCTATAGACAGGGTATTGCTGGTTTGTCTCTATAGACAGGGTAATGCTGGTTTGTCTCTATAGACAGAGTAATGCTGGTTCGTCTCTATAGACAGGGTAATGCTGGTTCGTCTTTATACAGGGTTTCCGCGGGTCATTAAAAAGCATGAAAAGTCATTAAATAGATTTTGTGAAAATTCAGGCATTAATTGGCATGAAAAAGCATGAACTTCGATGTTCAAAGGCATTAAAAATTATGTAAACTTGATGGAATAAAAACATTGTTTTTCATGATTTATTTTGACTATATAAACATCTAAATCTAATTTTGATCGGAAGTATAGCGTAATGGTTGAAAGGCGGAACCTTTTAATTGGCTGGTTTGTACAACTGGTGCACGAAGTCGCGACACCTGATGCTAGTAATGGAAGGTGCTGTGAGTGTGAGTCTGCTGTCTATCAAGTGAGTGAGTGAGTGAGTGAGTGTGTGCTGTGGTGAAAGAATGGAGGAAATATCTAATAATGGAAAAATGGGAAAATTCAAGTTTCAGCAGAAGTGGTTGGAGGATGAACTATTCAGAACCTGGTAAAGCCCGTCCGGGGCTTGAATTTCGGTGCGGGATTGCGGGGATTGCGCATAATTTAAACCATTCCCGCAAGGTTAGTTTTTATAGTGCGAGAAATTCCCGCACAAATATATTTGCTTCATCTCAGACCGAAGTAAAGTTGGTTGGATATTGGATATTCAACGGATATTCGGAGCCCGAGATCAGGTCCGGTTTTCCCGCAAGCAGCCACACTACACCCGGTGATATAGACGGATAGAAACCTCCGTGTGCTTATAGTTAGGGACCGTCAATAAAGTACGTCTTAAAGTTATGAATTCAGTAGCTCTTTAACCATTTGGCCTTGAAACTTCAAACCACTGTCAGATTGTTTTATAGAGTACACCTACATTTTGGAAATGATGTAAGAGACGTTTAATAAACATTTAAAAACTGTAAAAATCATTTTTTTGTGAAATCACTTCGAAACCTCAATTTACTTAAGGTCTTTCACATGTTGCACGTAATTTGGTTTTTCAAAATAAAACATTTAAAACATACATAAAAAAAAATACATTTAAATACTGGAAATCTTAATAGTTTTTTGAGCAGTGACCTATTAACCTGTAACCACATTCAGATAGTCTGCAGGGGCCACCCACATGTGGCACAACTGGAAATGCACAATTCATGCACACAAATGTGTAGATATGAATAAATGAAGATGATTAAATTAGATAGATGCATCAGAAGTTATTCTCTCCTCCATAATATTTAGACCCCCCCATGTGACTCACCTAACGAAATTCAGGCCCTGGTGTCGATGGTAAACCCGGAGAGGCATTTTGCAGCGAGTGTGTGGGAATGGGGTGGTGGGGAGGACAGGGGGTTGACATGATTTTGTCGAATCTGCCTACTGCCGTAACCCGTATAGGTTCATTACTTTAATTATCAGTGCATGTTGTTTTGAGATTCGCGGGGCAGAGACACGAGCTGCTCGGTGAACAGTGTTTTAAATATTAGTATTTCTGTTGTGTTATTATTTTGTGAAGCACTTTGTGTTGCGTTAAATGACTGTAAACCTTCTTGTGAGCCATCTGACAGTTAAAAAATAGCATTGTCAAATGCTCACAATTTGTGTGTTAAAGTATCTGCAGTTGGACAAGGGCATGAAATTATTTTAAAGTGGCATGAAAAAGGGCATGAAAAAGCATTAAATGAGATTGGCTGATACCTGCAGAAACCCTGTTATAGACAGGGTAATGCTGGTTCGTCTCTATAGACAGGATAATGCTGGTTCGTCTCTATAGACAGGGTAATGCTGATTTGTCTTTATAGACAGGCTAATGCTTTCAATTACAATAAACCCTATGCTAGTTTACTCATTATTTTGGACCATGGAAATAACTAGAACACAACCGTAGATCCAAGATCTGAGTAACGTGTCATAAAAATACATTTTAATTTACACCAGGTGCTCATTTACACCAGGTGCTCATTTACACCAGGTGCTCATTTACACCAGGTGCTCATACACCAGGTGCTCATTTACACCAGGTGCTCATTTACACCAGGTGCTCATTTACACCAGGTGCTCATTTACACCAGTTGCTCATTTACACCAGTTGCTCATTTACACCAGGTGCTCATTTACACCAGGTGCTCATTTACACCAGGTGCTCATTTACACCAGGTGCTCATTTACACCAGGTGCTCATTTACACCAGGTGCTCATTTTCACCAGGTCGACTCACAGGAGAATCTCTGGTCAGTTTAATAGAAGCTGGTTAGTGTAGGACATCAACCAGGCATGTTTGTCATATATTGTTCTTCTTCTATCTTGACCTTAGGCTCAGGAGGAGGTCGACGACTCTGAGATGATGGAGCTGATGGAAACGTGTGATGAGACGGCAGCTGAACCCCTGGGACAATCAGGAGGGACCTCTTCCCACTCCCCTGTCGAGCAGTTGGAACAGGCCAAAGTCCACACTGAGGACAAGGTCGAACCAACTCCTGAACGGTCAGCGGGGGAGGGGAACGAGCTGTCGGAGTTGGATGTTCCACTTACCCATAGAGCAAATGGGGACCAGGAAGTGGAAGGAGAGGAACAGCCCAGGGAGGTTGCGGATTGGCCAACGTCCAGGGTGTGTCACACTCACGAGCGGGCCAT
Source organism: Dallia pectoralis (assembly GCA_029465975.1). Taxonomy (NCBI): domain Eukaryota; kingdom Metazoa; phylum Chordata; class Actinopteri; order Esociformes; family Umbridae; genus Dallia; species Dallia pectoralis. The sequence continues at coordinate 8,520,459 of CM055753.1, forward strand.
ACCTATCCAGGACACTGTGGAAGCTCTGGATGTAACGGAAGAAGGTGAGCACCTAGCTGAGATGAACGCCAGACAGGTGATGATAACATGTCATGGCTCCTGCAAGAACACACTGTTTTCAGAGTGATCTCGTCCGGTCTCAGAGACGTCAACATCAATCACGCTTGCAATCAAAGCTGTATGCAGCGTAAATTTGCTAGTAGGCAACAATGCATGCCAAACTATATGGCATTCATGGTTGCTTACTTTATACTTGAATCACTCATGTAGCCAACTGGAAACAATATTCATGTAACACGAACTCACATCCCTGTTTATGTGTACCAAATTGAGTTATACTTAAAATTGACCATTTGATACTATAGAAGTGGTGTTAAGACAGTGGGTCCCATTTGCGAATATGTTCCCTGGGAGATTTTGGGGGGGATCTGTACGCCTTTTAATAAAATGCCACAAGCCGACTTCATGTCGACAATAATGTGACTTGAATGTGTGAGTATTGGTGCCCGTTATTCTCAGATACCCGTCAGTACAGACACTGTCACTGCAGAGTTGTTTCTCTGTGTGTGTCCCAGGTTTGGAGACCCTCCTGTGCTACCTGGAGCTACACCCTCAGCAGTGGGTGGAGCTGCTTCACCCCACCCTGTCTTTTTGTAAGATGGTCTGTTACAACGGCCCCCAGCAGCTCCGGAAACTCACCAAGATGTAGGTTGTCCTTATGGCAGAAGCCTGAGAAGAGCCGTGGTGTGGAAGCACTGCTTGTATTGTAGCAAGGATGGGACACTTTATGTTATTATTACGTTACTAGATGATTATGCTTAAGCCGTCTGTGGTGATGATGGCTGTCTGTGATCTGATTGGACAGGTTTTTACAATTTCACTCACCCACGCTTGGTCTGAATCAGTTATCTGTTTACCAAATCGTTGTGCTTCTTTATATACACTTTGGTTTTTGTTTCAGTCATTTAGCAGAGCATATGTCCTTATCCTGGCATGTTGCGTTCAGATGAAACTAAGTAGAACGTGTGCAATGTGGCATTTTCATTCAGGAGTAATGTATAGCATTATTTAAACTGTTGTAGATAACCCTAATGTGTATGTTTGAGTCTGTGCGGCAATGATGACTGTCTGCTCTCTGATTGGCAGCTGTCCTCCTGTTGCTGTGGTATTGGCCCGGAAACGGATGGCAAACGAGCGAGTGGAGGACTGCGATTCGCTGGAGTTCGACGTGGTGGAGGTGGCCGACACAATGGGCTGGCAACTGGCTCTGGTGAAGAGGGGCCTGAGGCAACTACAGTGGGCCACAAACAGAGGTGAGGGGCCCGGTTTTGGTTTTAATTGGATCACGTTAAAATTCAATGTAGCGTCGACACATCCAGTCAACATATAGTTTAGTCCGGGTGTTTATAGTCGAGTGAAACAAGTCTTTATTTTCCTCTGCAGACACCGGTCTGTTTGTATCAGTGGAGTTACTTAAAGGGGAAGCAAAGGTTTAATTACTTTTGGTACTTGTGGTGGCAGGGGGTTTTTATGTGCCTGCGCCGACTACTTCCTTTCTGAGTGACTTTTATGAATACGTCAACGAAGCGGATGATTTTGTATTCTTATATTGTAATCTGCGTTCTGTGTGAGTGTGTGTCTAAATGTGCCTTTTTGTATTTCCATACAATCTGATTCTTCTATTTCTACCCAGGAGTTTTGGTGGAATTCTCCAACCTGTCTTTCTACTTTCGTTCCTACGGCGATTTGACCCCGGACGAGATGGACCGCGTGTGTGAGTTCTTGCATGGCAGAGTGGTGGCCCAGGAGAGGACCCAGCTATACCAGCTCAAAACCTCCTTCAAGGCCTTCCGCAGGTTGGCACCAGCCCACCCCATTATACACCAGCACTTTCAACAGTTGGTCCACAGTTAACGTAGTCTCCACAGGAGATCGACTAGTGTATGGAAACATTGACTAGAGACTTAATATTGTATCTATTTAAATGTTTGTTCTTATTTTAGTTATTGTGGTCGCCACGACCACAGGGGCAACATCTGGCGTGTGCCCGTATGTTGATCTTTGCGACGTACAGACATTTTGTGCAGCGTTTCAGGTTTTCGTAACGAAAACATGAGCCAATTTGAACTTTTTGAGTTTAGTATTGCAAAGAGAGATTCTGACGATGTCCAACAAAATTGTACAGTTTGTAGCTTGTGCATAATTTATCGCTTGTGGTGGTCGATGTATCTCTATTGAGAATCTTAGGGTTAGGATATATTTTAATATAAATGTTTATAATTTTATGTTTTGGTCTTGTGTTGAGCTTTTAGTGAATTACATCCTGCCTTTCTGCAGCGTTGCGTACAAGAGCTGCAGTTTCTGCACCGACGAGCTGGACGAGAAGCGAAGCCTGAAGCTGAAAGAGCTCCTCAGGGATTACTTTGACAAGAGAAGGGACCTGGATATGAGCAAGAAGTTCCAGGAGGACGAAGACGATGAGGAGGAGATGTTGATGAAATGCAAGGTTAGGGTTTTGACTGGCATTCCCAAATTGACAGGCATTCCCAAATTGACAGGCATTCCCAAATTGACAGGCATTCCCAAATTGACAGGCATTCCCTAATTGACAGGCATTCCCTAATTGGTTTTACTGGGCATCAGTCGAGCTAGTTTTTACTGTTATTATATTGTATTCAGTAGGGATGCACCGAATATTCGGCCACCGAAAATTTTCGGCCGAAAGTGGCCCAAAAGGGCATTTTCGGTTTTCGGCCGAAATACTTTTATCACCGAAACAATACGGTAAATGCTGCACTTTTATATAGCGCTTTTATCCAAAGCGCTTTACAGATCCTGCATCACATTCACCCATTCATTCACTCATTCATACACTGACGACCGCATCTACCATGGAAGGCGACTGCAGGCTCGCCAGGAGCAGCTGGGGTTAGGTGTCTTGCTCATGGACACCTCGACAATTTCCCAGGAGGAACCGGGGATTGAACCACCAACCTTCCGATTGATAGACAACCGACTCAACCCACTGAGTACCCACTGTACTTGATCCGCGTTATAAAGACCATTACTTGGATGCAGAAATAAAGCAGCGCGCACGAGAAATGATCCAGGCGGCTATGGATGCGGATAACCCGCGTGGAGACGGAGAAATAGCGCACCGAGCAGTAGGGCACGGGGCAGCAGCGCACGGAGCAGTAGGGCACGGAGCAGCAGCGCACGGAGCAGTAGGGCACGGAGCAGTAGGGCACGGAGCAGCAGGGCACGGAGCAGTAGGGCACGGAGCAGCAGGGCACGGAGCAGCAGCGCACGGAGCAGTAGGGCACGGAGCAGCAGGGCACGGAGCAGCAGGGCACGGAGCAGCAGCACACGGAGCAGCAGGGCACGGAGCAGCAGGGCACGGAGCAGCAGCGCACGGAGCAGTAGGGCACGGAGCAGTAGGGCACGGAGCAGCAGGGCACGGAGCAGCAGGGCACGGAGCAGCAGGGCACGGAGCAGTAGGGCACGGAGCAGCAGCGCACAGAGATCAGAGCACAGAAAAAAAGACTCGTCTCTCTGCACTAGATGAGGGGCATGCACCCTCGTTGTCTGATATGTTCAGTGAAATCCTGCAAGAAAGTGCCTCACATGGGCGTAGGTTTAGGGGGGGATGCTGGGGACATGTCCCCAACAACATTTTAACATGACTAAATTGTCCCCACTAATATTTTAGCGAACTCCGTTATGAGTTTGTGAAGCGATTTGGGTCAATTCCGACCGCAGAGCCGGTACCGTACTAGAAACGCCGTAATTTGATTGGCTAAAAAACCTAGGGGAGGGGAGTTATCTGACACGCTATAAGTACACAGGAGAGTGACTGAAGACAACGGTAAAGTTACCAGTGCTTTCTGTTAATACATACCCCATATGTTAGAATCTTGCAGTCACAATAAACAGTGGAAATGTTTCCTGTGTATATTTTGCTTATGTAATGTGGCCTATTTGGGATATCCCATTAGTAGGGGCGGAGTAGTGGCACCACCAGGGTCGCTACAATATATTGAATCTGACAAACAGCATTACCATCTAAAAGCAACAGGCTATTGTCTCAACTAAACGCAAAAATAATCACATTATTCTCAGTAAAAGTTCACTTGCCGGATGGGGGGGGAGAGATGTCCCCACCGAAGCTGAGACCAAACCTACGCCCTTGGTGGCTCATATCCATAAATGCAATGGTACTAATAATTGGCATAATTTATTTCGGTTTTCGGTCTTGGTTTCCTCTTTTTCGGTTTTCGGTTTCGGCCAAGAATTTTCATTACGGTGCATCCCTAGTATTCAGTATATGATGTGGAAATTAATTCTCTGCTTTATTTCTGCCGTTGATATACCTGGTATGTGTTTATTTTGATTACAGTTGAAGGACTGGGAGGGCCAGATTAGAGCAGACATTCAGAGTTTCCTAGGAAACCGCAGTGACGAGAGGTTTTCCGGCAGAGCTGTCGCCAGAATATTCCATGGAATTGGTGAGTTTTCCTATTCGGTGTTTTAAATTGAACGACTTGAGTAGGTTTGCAAAGGATGGCTGGAGAAGGATTGCCATGTCGTCTTATGGAAACCTTACTGTTTTTGAAAACTCACTTCAGGTCTCTTTTGAATGTTGGGACAGACATGGTGCTGGAGATACTTTCCAGTGGCACTCCTCATGACGAGGCCAGATAAGGAAACCATTGAGACCTTCTCCGTATTAGAAAAGTTTCCTCTTCCAAGTGGGGTTATTATTATGGTATACATTTTTTTGGGCTTCGGTAACAGTTATTTTTCTGAGTACATTTTTAATGGTTCCCCTGTCTTTTCTGATCGAGGACTGCATTTACAAAGCTGCCGAACTAAACACCGTCGACAGAAACCTACTCGCTAGCTAGTCTGCTGCACAAGCTTAAGTTACATGAATTCCCTGTTGTGAAACCAAAACCTCTATGATTCGTGAAAGACCGAAATTGCAAAGAATATACTCGACCATTAGCCCTAAGGAGCTTTTACCAGAACTAAAGGGAAAGCGTTGTGGAAACAAAAGGGTCAGCGGACTAAAATAAAATGATTTAGAAGGCATTCGATTATCCCATGAAATACGGCCATATTAACACCTGCCTCTGTCTACACCTGGGCAATCTCCCCAACGATCCCTGGCGTCTAGGAGTTTGGCTAGAACCGGTAGAGGCCAGTGGCCCTAGAGTTGTTAGGGGACTGTTAGTTGTCAGTTAACGTGAAACAGCTGGTCTGTTGGTACATCTAGACTGCAGAGCAGTCGGCTGGTTCGCCTCTATAACCGAGCAGGGTGGGTGCTGTTCTGTTGTTACCCGGGAGACCACATTCTGCTGACAGTGCTGTTGACGGTCCAGCAGGGGGCACTGTTCCCTCTGCTTAAATGGTCAAATGCCAGTGCCCGACGGGTTGTGAAGGGGTCACTGGTTGGTGCAGCGTATCACTTTAACATTTATCTGGCACATCCAGTCATCTGCGGTGGCATGCTTGATTAGGTCAAAACTTGATATATGTATTTATTATTATTATCTTACAGGAAGTCCGTGTTATCCGGCGCAGACCTTCGGCAGGGATCGGAGATATTGGAGAAAACACATCCAGTTTGATTTCAATGAACTCATCCGTCTGGCTACTCAGGAAATCATCCGGTACAAATGACCAGTTATTTATGTCGATTGTGTGTATTTAGTATGGTTTATTTCTGCTCGTTTCTATACGCCTAATAAAAATATTTTTGTATGACGCCTCTCGGATGTTATTTCATCCTCCGCCCTGATCAAAATAAAGGTTTTCGGTCAGTATTTCACAGTTTTTCAATGTGAATGTTCTGGTTTAGACCAGACATTACAGGAATGATATAAAGTTAATAATTACTGTAGTAATTGCATTATTAGCATACATTCTTATTATTAGCAGTCAGGCATGTTGGGGGTTTGCCGTACATTGCCACTATTACCACGACTAGCAAGCACGTTTATTTATAAAGCACAATTCCTACATGGAAGCAATCCAATGTGCTTTACAAAGGAAGATAATAATTACATGCATTTTATATTCATAGCAACTTGTTTCCTTGCTTCATGTACATTTAAAACATTACATGTCAGTATTAACTGTGTACATTTTATTCAACAGGTCTTCTGAACCTTTTTAGGTCTTTAGAACCTGGTGTATTCTGAAGCCCTGCCGTGCATCATGCTTAATAACAGCTCTTAGTCGTGGCATACTAGTCATATAACGCTTGTGCGCTATTGCTTAATTATAGTCAGTCAGGTATTATGTAATGGACAGGCAGTGCCAGGTGTCGTTATTGTAGGTTGTTTCCTGTTTGCTGATGATACCAAAACTTATTGGCCAGTGTCCTGAGGGGAGAAGAAGGTCAGTGAATCGATGGCGATAAAAACGTTAACAGACAGGTGTGAGTGTCTCGTACTCTCACTTTTATGTCCAATTGGGTTCTGGTTAATAAGAAACTTAAAGAACAATGACGGCAATTTATTATTAACCATAACTCTGGTAAACACACTAAGTTTCATTAACGACCAACAGAAAATTAAACAGGATTTGAAAAGGAAATCGTAAAGTTTTCAGGGATGCGCCTGAACTTAACAGCAACTCTGGGCCTGGTTCTCATGCATTTACAGTGTCTTTCCTGTTGTTTCCTTATAATGTTATACTGTTAAGGTGTTAAACGTTTTTCGAGAGGGAAACGATAACAAATAGGTTATTGCTTAATTGTCTTTAGTATAATAAGGCTATTGCTGGCCGTTGTAAACTCTTAAACCAGCGGGGAAATTGCAGTTACAGAGGTCGTGTGTTTGTCATTACTGGCGTCCTCGTCAAAAAGAAAACGCTGACAACGGGGAGTCTTGTTGAGATGCTGACCTTGCAGATGTAGCGTGACCGAGCCTTTTAGGGACAGACGCCATGACTCCAGTGTCTGTGAGTTTGAACCGGTGATGGAGTCAGGACGTTCCAGGTCAGCAGGACGAGATAAACGTTCTGTCAATAACATCAGAAACATGTCCACACATAATGGCTTGTGTGCGTTTATGTCTGAAATGATTCCCGCCTCAGATAAAGCAAACACGAGTGTATACAGTTGATTAATAGAAATATTGTAGATTTAATTGAACGAGTAATGCCTTATTCATCGCAGAGGCCATATGTCGCAGGTCATAGGGGTCAGCCTTATCGCCGTCTGTGTTTTCCGATACTTTTAAATGCCTAATCTTATTCCCAGACGGCCGATCGAGACATTTTTTGCATAAGCCTGAGGGCCTGAGGTTATTCAATACCTCACATTGTGAGGGTAACAGCTTGGAACCTTCACCTAAAATGTGATGCAAGTTGAAAACACATGTATGACCTTTCCATGTTGTAACCCTTCAATATATGTGTGTTGTGCTACAAACCATATGCGTTGAATGGGTTTTGTGTCAGAAAAAGAAGTTTGACATTACATAACGTTGATTTAATGTTGTACGGCTACGTTTGTTTTATAACTCAAGATAAGGTTAGTCTCGGTAAACTGAACTTTGTCTGGTAGCATACCTTCACTGCACAGAAATCTGTAGATATTCGCCATCCCATTCTATGTAAAGTTAGGGATTTTTTTTCAAGATTTCTGTAATTATGTTTAGTGGCCAGAACCAAAGCCCAATTGGAGTATACAAATGAAAAAGAAAATGTATCTAAACAAGCGGCCCAATTTGGACATTTTCACTTAGGGGTGTACTCACTTTTGTTGCCAGCGGTTCAGACATTCATGGCTGTGTGTCGAGTTATTTTGAGGGGACAGCAAATGTACACTGTTATACAAGCTGTACACTCACTACTTAACATCGTATCTTATGTGTTGTCACATGAAAAGGTATAATCGAAAATTTACAAAAATGTGAGGGGTGTACTCACTTTTGTGAGATACTGTACATAAATAAGCTCAAGCTGCCTTGTCAACTTGTGATGAGTCAATCACAAACGACTCTTTTACAAACAGCTGTTTGCCGTCAACGTCGGGAATCATATTGTGTTCGTGAAACCCAGCGTTTGTTTGCCTTAATGATTTCCTTCATTTCTCTGGAAAATGTGCAGATAAATTACCACTTTATCCTGAAGTAATTAACTCATTGATCTTTCATAATATTACATCGGCTATATTAATGTTATATTGAATATTATGTTATATTGAATATGATAATGTTATATTGACTGTAATACTGTTGTTTTTTTAAGATTGTAAGGAAATTATCTTTTTGATAACGTGATGGTATAATTTAATTCAAGTCTATGGCAGCTCACAGATCCGGTATAAAGTACCGTGCTGACGCCGGCTGTTTTTATGACACAGGTAATTCTCCCTCAGCCGCTTAAAGTCCACCCAGGCCTCTAGAACCAAACATTACCACAACATGGACGTCATGACATTTAGAGACAGCGCTTGTATCCGAAGCAACTTATTGTCACGCGCGCAGATACACCTATACGGTACCGACGGCTCCAGGGAACCAAGCCACAATCTGTGCGTCACAATGCAACATGCCCGTGTCAACGGAGCCAAACACGGCCCAGATGTTATCTACGCCTTCACAGTTAAATCCTAAACAATATCCGACTCTGACAAGAGGTGTTCCCGCGCGCCTTGCTGTTCTTCCCATGAGTTTGTTTCATATCAACCAAAAAGTGTCTCCGGCGGTTAACTAGTTTAGGGCCTACTGCGGGTAGTAACTCACTGGATTACTGAGAACCTGCAACCAAACACTTTCAGGGTCGACTCATGTTGGATTTGGAGACAGACAATCGCCACCTTACATCCTGTTGACGTTTGACACGAGAGTGTGCTTGATTACCCCAACAATTATCCACACGACCAGTATCACCTGGCCTGGCCTCTGTTGTGAAGACAGATCATAGAGTCCAGTAGCTCCCAGAGGAACAGTGGTCCCTGGGTATGGGTTTTTGGGGAGGGGTGGGTTGAGACAAAGCCGGTCCCAGGTTCATACCTAGGTGAAACTTCACAGCAGAGCCTCAGATGCTCTCGTGACAGTAGGTTTGTAACAGGTGTTACAGGGCAGCCAGGCCACTAAACATTGTGACCAGGACGAGGATCTGTAAATATAATATATAAAACAATATCACAGTCAAATGCCGAAAGACTGATCGGTTGAAATTACTTTAATTCCACGGAAAGATTATCATAGATTGAATACTGGGCCTCAGGATTTTTACTGATTGAAAACCCTTGACAGAAATTTTTTGAAATAGTGTATAATTTATTTTTTGACATGACAGTCTTTCATCCTCTCACAGAGGAGAAATCCAGATAGGTAACCTTTCAAAAACGTTCTGAGAGCATCTCGACCCATTGAGCGCATGTGAATCACCTTGGGTTTGCGTTTATGCTCGGCAGCATATCTTAATTGACACTTGGTATTATTTCCGTTTTGATCAGCTGATGCTCAGGTCACAGTATAGACAGGTGACACAGACATGTACCCCTCATTTAGGGGAACTGCTTTAGTCTTCTCAATGGACCAGTAGAGCAGCACAGCTGGCCCCTGGACCAATCACCGGCGAGCTGACAGATTGAGGAGGAAATCTCCCCAGTTACTTATTCTGACACCTGTATGGTGACTCGGATTAGATCGGACACACTCGGGTTCAACTCGTCCAATAACCTCAAACAGTTTTTGCACTTTTTATATTTTTTTTCTATAGACGATTTCGATTATTATTTGATAAAATGGAAGGTAAATTTAGGTGTTTTCCCGTTATTACAATGTGTCTAAGTTTTATTTTAATCAGAAATACGCGCTCTTCGCTCGCGGATGTATATGGTGATGTGCTGGGGCACCTGGATGGAGAGGCTGTGGAATCGGTTTTAAGCCGGTTAGAGAAGCGTGTGCACTGCTCCGGTGGGTCGTGTGAACAGGTACGTTTCTAACACTTACTACAGCTCGGGTTTAGGAGAAGGTCGAGGTCCAAATCTGCACCTGTGGGTCTATATGTGTGCCGTGCGCTACACTTCACCTCCACGCTTAACTCTCTGTGTGTCAGTGTTCAACCAGACCAGGAGCTAAACACACAATGTGAATTATTTCTTAAAATGTAGGCCTACATTCTCAGAGTAAATGTTGTTTTTAAATAAGTTTTTTAAATTGACTGTCACATATGAGCACATATCTAAAAACATTGGGTGTTCTGCATTGCAATAACATAATTCTGCTTATAAACAATATTATTTGCATAATGTCATATTTATTTTCCCAAGTTGTTTAGAGGTGTATTAACTTGGAGGGATTCCATAGGACATCAGCTTCGTAGGTGCATTGCAATTATCTGAAGTCAAAATGTATATCAGCACTCATATTTTAACGTAGAACAATGAGACAGAAATAACTACTGTGTTGAAAGTATTAGTACTTCACGTATAATGAATATAACAGTCTTAGTTGTATCGGCCTTTGCATATGATTTAATACAATAGTTTTATTCAAGGTTCCCTGTTGTTATAAATAGATGGCCTTGGAATTAACCTTGGAAAGTGCACTTTGCATTTATGCCTTCGGCGTATAGAGAATGGCAACGTTTCTCTTAGATGTGTTATATGACCCCATGTTTATGATGTACTTGTATTAAAGCCATGTATTACACGTTCAAAAAGCACATAGCTCTATATTATATTAGGATTTATGTTATGGTTAATATTTCTCAAACTAAATGAGAGATCTCTACAACTCTTTGTAAACACAAACCTGTCTCAGCACACTTTCATTCAGCTTTTGGTGAACACAAACCCCGCCAATCGTAGTCACTGTTTGAACCAGTCACTGTGCACTCATTGCTCCCATTAACTACAAGATTAGATATGACAGAGCCACTTGGATGTGCTAAACGTGTGTACGCTATACGTATAACGTACAACATTATGTCACTATGAGTCGTGAAATAAAAAGCCAGAGTATCGTCGTTGTTCAAGATCAGAACATTTGATTTGTTTCTCACATTTACCCAAACTCATGCCAAACATGCTCTGTGGTCATAATGACCGTGCTAGTGTTTTTTCTCAGAAATTAAGGCCCTGTTTTTCTTTCTCACGATCATAACTGACATGACCTATCCAAGCTAGCAAGCAAGTTTATTTATATAAGTATATAATTCATACACAACTCAATGTGCTTTACAGGAGGGAGAAAAAGACATGCATTTAAGCGACTGTTCTTGTTTTTGCAGTGCCTCTCTCCTCAGTCCGTGGAGCAGCTTTTGGGGAATTTCACCAGCTCTGGTGGCCTGCTCGGCAAGGAGGGATATTTTCGTGTAGCCGCGGGACTCTGCCTTTACCTTAGTTCACCTCCCAAGACCTGCTCTGTCATCAGAGCTGGGAGGTGGGGGGAGGAGACCGACCGCTTCATCCAGGAGCTCGTAGGTCACGACCCGGACATGCAAGGAGCCGGAAAAATGAACTGGAATGGAAAAAGTGGAATACAGTCTCTAATCCGGAAAGTGCAGAAGCACTACAAGCATGATCAATACAAGCAGGTTGGTGCTGTTATGCAGAATAGCTTGAAGACAGACTTTACCTTCTGTACCTTCGTACATTTATCTCATCATATTGTACATTTATCTCTCATCAGATTGTTTGTCATTTTCAACTGTGTGTCATTCTCCCGTCTTGTTATCACAACTATTCAGCACTGTCTCACTGCTCAAGACATATTAGAGGAGAGCAACGCATCAATGACTGACGGTGGCCCAGACAACATGGATGTGGTGTTTAAACACATCCTTTACCATGTCCTGTTAGGGGACTGTCTGACCGCACGACCACTGCCTGAAGAAGGCTACTTCCTGGATTTCATATTCCACCGTTTGAGCTCTGCCAACAACACCTTAGATGGTACTAACTCGTTTATTTTATTTCTTCGATATAACCTCACAGCCATCTACTGCCTCGTTTAATGTTACTGCGGATTCTCTGTCTGTTACACTGTCATTTAGAGAAACACTGTAATGTGAGGGAATATCTGTGTCTGAATCGTAATACCTTCTCTGTCATCTATTACCCAGAGTTCAGTTCAGTACCCACCTAGGAGCTATGCTTTTAACCCATGACAGCCCTGAGAATGAGAGTCTTATTTTAAAGCGACACTAGAGAACGCATTGGACATTGTTCTGAGCCTGGCTGTGCGGCGGCCAAAGGCATGTGTCAAGCATGTAGCATGTTCCACAATTACCTATATATGAACTTTCAACTGACTCGGGCATTCTGATGAATCTTCGCAGAGCTGGCGACCTTGATGAAGAGCCTTAATCTGGGGGGCATCCGGGTCGACAAAGACCAAGCGGATCACATGCATGAAGACCAAGACCACGTTCACCGTGGCGACGGATTTCACCATGGCGACCGCGTCAGCGGTGCTCGCGGAGCAGGCCGTGAAGCCGTCGGCCTGGAGCCCGGGGTGGAGTCACATCAGGAGAACAACAGCAGCAGCTGGGACCTGGTAATTATGACACTGAATCACCAAGGTGCCTGGTGGGTAATTTGGTCAAGTCCTTTGCTTTACTCTCCTGAAGACGCCTTTAGGGGCTTAGCGTCGTGGCAGTACACACACACTCTCACTCGTTATCAGCACCCTGTACCACCTGGAGTCCAGCTCCAGTGCATTTTAATGAGCCGTGGATGTGCATTGGATTGCCTCAGCTAACGGCGGCTATAGGATCCCGCCTAATGAAACTCCACTTCAGGGAGGATAACACGTAGCTGGAAACCTATCGGCCCCCGCGCCTTATGAACGCCCACTGACACAGCGCTATCAGTCGTTCCACTGTTGACACTGGGTGTTGGTGCCCGGGGCGCGCTGCCAACGCAAATGTGTCGTTAGGATGTCCCCGGAACTTCCGGAGAATGTGTGACGGTCCCCCGGGTGTCATTGCGACGTCTTCTGTTTGCTAGCTAGGGGCCCTTACAACAAAAATAGCCAAACATGGGGTGTCAGGGTCAAGTGGAAATGGCTCTGAAATCCAAATAGTCGTTTTAATTGTCTACTTACAGTACATGGACGTTATCAATCTGTGTTCATTTGGACCCTACTTCCTTTAAAGTGCACTATTTAAGACCTCACTAGAATACAGAGTCGTTTGGGACTGAGTCCTTGCGATGGAAAATCCGTCTGAAACACTTCCTGGTTCTTCCATGCAGACGTGTTTCAGCCCCGAGGAACTGGTTAAGATCCACGGTCTGAACAGTTCGGGCCTGTCCCTGTCGGACATCGCCCGGGTCAGCCCCGCCCTGGTCCAGCAGCTTCTGAGCGGGGCGTGCGGCCAAACCATACCCCCCACGGATCCGGCGAACCAGCTCAGCACCACAGAGAGTGAGCACCTGTTTTATTCTGCACACTTCTTTAGATATGGTACTCACGTCCAATCTCCCCACAGAGTACCATGTAGTGGGAGATATGACGTGGGGGTTAGGTACTCACATCCTATCTCCCCATAGAGAATCTAACTCCACATCCTATCTCCCCATAGTGAATCTAACTCGGCATCCTATATCCCCATAGTGAATCTAACTCCACATCCTATCTCCCCATAGTGAATCTAACTCCACATCCTATCTCCCCATAGAGAATCTAACTCCACATCCTATCTCCCCATAGTGAATCTAACTCCACATCCTATCTCCCCATAGTGAATCTAACTCCACATCCTATCTCCCTATAGAGAATCTAACTCGACATCCTATATCCCCATAGTGAATCTAACTCCACATCCTATCTCCCCATAGTGAATCTAACTCCACATCCTATCTCCCCATAGAGAATCTAACTCCACATCCTATCTCCCCATAGTGAATCTAACTCCACATCCTATCTCCCCATAGTGAATCTAACTCCACATCCTATCTCCCCATAGAGAATCTAACTCCACATCCTATCTCCCCATAGTGAATCTAACTCCACATCCTATCTCCCCATAGAGAATCTAACTCCACATCCTATCTCCCCATAGTGAATATAACTCCACATCCTATCTCCCCATAGAGAATCTAACTCCACATCCTATCTCCCCATAGAGAATCTAACTCCACATCCTATCTCCCCATAGTGAATCTAACTCCACATCCTATATCCCCATAGTGAATCTAACTCCACATCCTATATCCCCATAGTGAATCTAACTCCACATCCTATATCCCCATAGTGAATCTAACTACACATCCTATATCCCCATAGTGAATCTAACTCCACATCCTATATCCCCATAGTGAATCTAACTCCACATACTATCTCCCCATAGTGAATCTAACTCCACATCCTATCTCCCCATAGTGAATCTAACTCCACATACTATCTCCCCATAGTGAATCTAACTCCACACCCTATCTCCCCATAGTGAATCTAACTCCACATCCTATCTTCCCATAGTGAATCTAACTCCACATCCTATCTCCCCATAGTGATTCTAACTCCCTTATATTATCTCCCCATAGTGAATCTAACTCCACATCATCTCCCCACAGGGTTCCTGTATGCCAGCCTGGCCAACCTGCTGATCTGTTTGCTTGCCATGGTGGGCATCGTTATGCTGCTGTGTACTTCCTGCAGCTCGGCATTCCAGCTGGTCCTGCAGTTCTGCGTCAGCCTGGCTGTGGGCTCCCTCACCGGGGACGCCCTGCTGCACCTTCTGCCCATGGTGAGCACCGCGACCCCCCTCCCCAACACGACACCCCTCCCCAACACAACACCCCCTCCCCAACACGACACCCCCTCCCCAACACGACATCCCCTCCCCAACACGACACCCCCTCCCCAACACAACACCCCTCCTCCCCAACACCCCTCCCCAACACCCCTCCCCAACACCCCCTCCCCAACACGACACCCCCTCCCCAACACGACACCCCCTCCCCAACACGACACCCCTCCCCAACACGACACCCCTCCCCAACACGACACCCCCTCCCCAACACAACACCCCATCCCCAACACGACACCCCCTCCCCAACACGACACCCCTCCCCAACATGACTCCCCCAGCCCAACACGACACCCCCTCCCCAACACGACCCCTCGCCCCACCTCGACCATCCTCCCAAACACAACCCTCTCGCCCCAACACTACCCAGTCCCACTGCAACCCCCCCCCCTGCCCACTGGAAACCAAAATGAAACAACTTATTGATTAAATTGCAATTGCAGCGACCATTGTATCCACAAGTAATTTAGTTTGTGTGGGGCTCCTAGTGCCACCAAGGAAATAATAATTCAGGCCCTAATCACAGTGCAGTTTGGCTTGAATTAGCTGCACTCAGTAACATGAATCCGACTTAGTTAATAACATGTCCTGAAGAAGAGATGATTTGTGATTTTCTTTCTGTACCACTAAATGTTTACGTGACGTCGGTGGACGGAGCAAACAGGGCACGTCCGAACACATTCACCTCCTGAACTTACGACAGAGTGTCGTGTCACGGGGCTCATACCTGACTCCCATAGCGCGACCCCCATAATGACATTTTGTGCTAACAACGTTATCCAGGTCCCAGAAACACTCCATCACACGCAACATCAAAACGGAACCGGCCAAGCTTCCTCTTCCTCCTCCACGACGCTTCATTGAAGTGTTTTGATTAATACCAGTGTAGCCCGACGATCTGCCAGATGTCTGAGAGTCGACCGGAGAACCACTCAGTCCCGTCCTGTGCTTCGCTGCCTTATTTCCCCCGGGCAGAGAAGTACCTCGTAGTGGAGAGTCATCCTGCTGTCGCGGCTCAATCTATTTAGATCCATGTCAACATCACGGGGGCCGCGTATTAGCCGGATGTCACAGCCCGTCCTCATTTACCGTGTGAAATAATCAAATAAAGCTACAGAGGAACTGGGGCGGCGCGGTCGGATTGGATAAACGGAGATGTTGCTTCGGGGAGTCTTGTGCCATTAGAGAGTCGGTGAAAGGCCTGTCATAACATTGTGTCCAAACAGCCCCAAACCGAGTCTCGGCGTGTTGTTCCCGCTTTCACTACAACTTATTGAGGACTTGATTGGTGAAAGCAATATGGTGGACGTCTGCCGGTGTCGGCTGTAAACTCACGTCTGTCGGCGGTGAGTGAAGGAGGCCATTTGAGCCCAACAGAACTGCCGGTTGACTACGGGCCAGCGTTTGATCTTTGGATCTGCGGGTGACCCCCTGTCACCAGAGCTACATCACACTGTCGCTCATGCCGAGATCACGACAGATATCTTCCGGATGTGAGCATATTGTCACTGTGTCTGTGGTGGTTTCAGGTTCTAGGCCTGCATCATCACGCCGAGGGTACGGACCATGGTCACGCGGACGAGACCCCGGACTACATCTACAAAATCCTGGTGCTGCTGGGGGCATTTATTTCTTCTATCTGATGGAGGCCATTTTCTCTATTGTCACCACCAACAGGGACAAGGACAACCATTCGCACCATCACGGGGTGAGTGGAGAACACCCGAGGTCAGGTTCTCCAAATTAGTCAGGAAACTAAATGTTAGTGCCAAGTAGGTATCAGCAGGAGATACGTGTTTGGTAGCGTACAATCGGTGGATGTTGATATTCTGGTGCATGGTCTGTTTTCAGGAATCAGAGCCAGATCATTGTGACCATGCAAAGGTCCTGGAGATGTATGTGCAGGATAAAAACCAGAAGAAGAACCAGCAGTCCGCCTCGCAGACAGACCTGGTAGGTTCTGTACCAGTTATTCACATAAAGACCTGGTAGGCTCTGTACCAGTTATTGGCATACAGACCTGGTAGGCTCTGTACCAGTTATTTACATACAGACCTGGTCGGTTCTGTACCAGTTATTTACATAAACTAGTATGGGTTATGAAGTCTGTAGTATACTCCTGTGTGAATACGTTGTTTCCCATTATTCTTCCAAATCCTGCTGTAATTCAGATGATGTTATTGTGTAATGTTCTGGTCCTGCTAGGTGGCCAGTGACACAGAGAAAGCCTTTCCAGGATCAAACCGACGCACAAAAGGTAAGATTGGCAGCCTGGCTGAACATACAAAGTCTTTCTGAGATGTTTCGATTAAACCAAAATGTGTAGGTCACATGCACCCAAAACAGGCGTTGAGGGTGTACAGTGAAATGCCACACCCTGGCATGTATAAAGTAATGAAAGTAATACAATCTGAAGTATATTAAGTGTGCTGTGATGAAGGCTGCCACCCAGGGTGGAACAGTCTGACTGCCCTGAGGAGAGCCACTGTAAACTCGCCTCGTGAGTCACGGCTCAAGAACACGCCGTAATTACATACGTTCAGCGTGACCAAGTCCACCCGAATTGCTGTGTTGTTGTTGTTGTCATGGTTTCTCTGCATGATTACAGCCGGGGCCAACCGCCCGCGTTACGGTTCAACATGACGACGATATATCTCGGAGACCGTCTGACATCGCGCGACATCGGCCAATCTGTCGCTCAACATGGCGTAGTCGCGGTTTTACCACACGGCTCTAGGCACTTCGCCGCCGTGGCGTTGGCTAATCCATAGAGCAGCCACTGTGAAATTATGTGTGATGGCTGGATTAGAATTGACAACTGGGCCCCTCTGTCTCTCCCTCTGTCCAGCGCAGCGTCTCCTGCCGTACATGGTGACCATTGGTGACGCCATCCATAACTTCGCCGACGGCCTGGCCATGGGGGCGGCCTTCTCTATGTCCTGGAAGTCTGGCCTGGCCACATCCCTGGCTGTCTTCTGTCACGAGTTGCCTCATGAACTGGGTGAACGCTACGGACAATTTGATACAGTGTATTAAATGCCTTCAGGAATTGAACCTAGCCTCACTTTATGTTCGATCTGTTTCCGATTTTCGAGATATTTTTTCACTGTGATGCGGTTGGAATTGAAAATCAGCCGTGGTGCATGTAGGGTTAATAAACACTATAAAATCAGACTAAGACACGGTATGTTAACATGCGGCTGAAACTAATTCCCTAATCTCCGTCTCTCTGCCACACCCATCCACCTTCTGGTCCAACGTCTTCCAGGTGACTTTGCCATCCTGCTGCACTCTGGTCTCTCGGTGAAGAAGGCCCTGATGTTGAACTTTGGCAGTGCCTTGACGTCCTTCATCGGTCTTTACATCGCTCTCACCTTCTCGACCGACTTGGCTACCCAGCAGTGGATCGGGGCGATCACCGCCGGACTCTTCCTGTACGTGGGCCTGGCTGATATGGTGAGTTTGGTGGTTTGACCGGATTTTTTCAAACAGCATTTCAAACGCAGGTGACTAAACATTTTTGACATTTACATTTGGGTACCTGACACTTATATCCTACAAGACACATTTGGAACAAGTGCATATTGCGTTAACGCGCTCCCCATGTGATCCTTCGTTTCAAATTGTATTCTGTAAATATGCACAAATAATTACAGATTTATTTGGATGTAGTGAACCACTAAATCTAAAATGATAGTTTCTCTGTATATATCATACATTTGCCTTCTTGTTGTCCCTCTCAGCTTCCCACCATGGTTCACGCGGACAGTCGTCGGCCGTGGCTTACCTTCCTGCTCCAGAATGTAGGACTGCTGAGTGGCTGGGCCATTCTGCTCGTCCTGTCTCTATTTGAGGGCAAGATTGGCTTCTAGAAGCCTCCCTGCCTCACCAGTCACACGACTGCTCATTTACTTTATTTCCACTTTTATCTGACCAGCTTAGAGAGTTGAGGTGCTGAGTTACCCTAAGTGTATTGCCATGTTCCTACATGATACAAGATTTCCTCAGATGTATTTTCCAGATGTTAAATGAGAGTAGAAGTTGTTCTGGAGTGTCGTGTGTACAACAAGTGGAAGAGTAATCTGTTGGTGTGGTCTGCTATCCACGCATCCTGCCATTGCTGTTAATGTCTATGCTGAAATGATTTCCATCTAAATGTAATTACTCAGAACTGTAATTCATATTACCTACACTTTTGCAATGAAAGCGGGTTCTTTAGCTGTCCTCGCAGGAATAACCTATTCCGGTTCTAGGTACTACTTTTTTGGGGTTCTGCAAAGAGTCCCTGTAGCACCATATGAGAATGGGGTTCTTAAAATCCAGAACTCTTCTACCTAGGACGTTTTCAACATGTATCCCTGAGGTTTTTTCAAACAGTCATCCCAAGCGGACAGCCAAAAAACCACCCCGGATTGAGGCTTTTACATATTTATAATGGGTTGAGAGGCTTGTTCCTCTAATTGTCAGGTTTCACGTCAACTACATACAACAGTAGTGAACACCGTACATGAAAGGTGGTAGACTGTGCTGGAAACTGGGGTCCTGTGAGGTTTACCATCCATACAAATGTTAGGTCTGCTCCGATGACCCAGTGCGACCGGTTAAGTGCCCGGATGATGCATAAATAGTTACCCGCGAGCCAAATAGCCCCAGTCAAAAGTAGTGTAGCAAAAAACAGACCAATGTGCATTTTGGGACACGCCCATAGAGTTGAGGGTCCAATCAGGATGTGCAACAAACAGAGACGGTGCAATAGGGCAATAGGTGTGGGAAGTCAGTACTACACCCACCAAGAAGTTAACGCATGTAAGACCATAGGTCAAAGGCATATTTCACAGAGTGATACTGATAATTTCCGGCCTTGTGAGAGGTATTTCTGAGCAAATCAGTGCTACAGATAAGATAAACGTTTGTTTTATTGCTCAGTTTTATTGTTTTTCCAAATGTAAGTTGTTAACAACAGACAGATGATACGGACTTATAATAATATGGACTTATGTCTAAGGGGAAAATATGTGTATGTCTGGAGCTGTTCAGCTTCTTCATGTGTTTGTTTCTCAGTGTTTTTTGCTCTGTTGTGTCACTTTTGTGTTGCTTTTCTTTTGTTATCGTTTTTCTTAATTATAGCAGTTCCTGTTTGGTTTGAGAGAAAAAAAACTGTGATATTTTGCCAAGCTACTGGTTTAAAGTAAAGGATACAGATTCAATATTAGCTTTAAATTATTTTTACCCTTTTTCCAGCAATGAATGAGGTAAAATCTTACAGTTTCTGATACTTTTACGTGGTGTGATAATAAGTAGGTTATCTTGTCTATAACCTGTTCTGTACTCATGTGTATGTAATTCGTTTTATTTAACTTGGACCTCAGATGGGGTAGCCGAGGCAAGTGCAATAGCTACTGATAATCCTAATAAAGTAAAATAATTAGTGTGTGTGTGTGTGTGTGTGTTAAACCTGTCCACTAGAGGGCGCTCTGAGTCTCATAATGTCCCCCCCTTCCCCCCACGATGCCTTGAAATTCACCCCGGTCACATGACCAAATAACGATGGACTGACCTCACTGTGGGATGTGAAGATACCTTTCCTTTCGGAAGATGAAACCGACCTTCCCGTTTCCCAATATATGTTCGCTTTTTATAAATGGCGACGTCACCCCTGTTAATAGACAGCCGCGGCGTTACAGTGAAACTAATTCGTTGTTATTCTGGTTGTTAGGACATAGACATGGAGATGTGAGACGATCACTTATTTGCCCGTTTTGTGACTGCAAACGTGTAAACGAACAAGCGCGCACTAGCATGGCAACGACGTGACTGGACAGAACCGGGCTCGTGCTGCTGCTGCTGCTGCTGCTGTTGTTGTTGTGGCAACGGGAAATAGCTCCCGCACGTGAGAATGTGTGCATTGAGAATTGAACCGGTGACGCCTAATCGTGTGTCCGCCATTGTTGTTATACTAAAATGTAATAAGAGAGCATCCAGACTCAGTCAGACAGACGAGCCCTGAGCTAAATTGTAAATACACGGTCCGGCCAAATGGCCCCCTTCATAGTGCACTACTTTCGACGGAGATCCCATGGAGCTGTAGGGAAATGGGGGCGTTTGGGGCTCGTACTTTGGAGTCCATCGGGAATCTGATTGGTCGCTCGTCATTCTCCCGCGGGGCAAAGCCGACGTGTTATCCAATGGGATGGCAGCATTGCCATAGATACGTTACAGAGCCGTGGTGTGTTTTTTTTTTTAGAAAGCACAGATTAATGTATTCATAGACTCACGGGGACGCGCTTAGCTGCTGTGTACCGGCTGCAATGTATGTCATTGTTTGTTGTTGAAAAGGCAGAAAATAACTTATATATAACTATATATAACTAATCTATATACCGTGGTGTATGTTGGGCTCACAGCAAAAAGGTCCGACTGGCCATGAGTCTTCATGATATAACCATTGGAAGTTGGAGTTCCTGTTTCACATGGAGATGTATTATAATAGGCTCTACGCATTTTTGTAGAACTTAAGAAAATATTTACATTAGTCAACTGGCGAAAAGACCATTTATGTTTCACTGAGTTATGTTGCCGTGAAACAGTTTGGTTTTGTGGTTTCTCATGTTTTATGTTGCCATATACCTTAGTATGTCTGTATATTTATTTTTAAAAAGCTGTTACGTTTAAATGCGTTTAACACGGCCACCCATATTTCAAAGTAAAGTAAAACGCCGGTGTCATTCGCGTGTTTCTAGTGCGAGAGTGACAGAAATTCGTTTCTAATCTAATCCATGGCCTGTTCTCCCCTCATTCCCATTCAGCTCTGGCTGTCTGTGTGGTTAATGATGTTCCCATTAGGTACCCTGTGGGACCCTGTGGTGAGCTGGGGACGATCTGCTCCTTCTGTCGCCACATGGGGACACTCTTTGTGTCTGGCTGAGCAACACAGATTGAGGATATTAACACCATCTTCTGCCTAACACCCCTTCCCAATACATCTAGACGCAGACAGAAAAGCACACACACACACGCTCACACACATCCACGTCAACCCTGTCTCGGTTTCAGGCTTTTTTAGTCTGTCTGTCCGTCTGTCTTTCCTCTTAACCTGTTCACTGGCAAAAAGCATGCGTGCTGTCATGTGCTCACACGAGCGTACGCGCCACAGTTTGTGTGACAGCGAACACAAATGACGCGTTAAATGAAGAAACAGATAGCTGTGTTCTCTGGGGATATAGGCTCGGAGAGTCTCTAGCTACAGGCAGGGAAAGACAGACAGAGACTGGCAGTGAGAGACAGACAAGCAGAGACACAGATAGAGACAGACAGAAAGAGAGTAACCAAACAGACAGACTGGTAGAGAAAGACAGACAGGGAGAGACAGGAAAAGACAGAAAAAGAGCCAAATCGAGATTGGCAGACAGACAGATTGTCAGACAGGCATATTTCTATTCGCCTCACCACTTCACTAGCCAATTAAAGGTTAGCTCCTTTACAAAAGACCATCAGGGGAAGAGATCCAGCCCAGTAACACCAGTTCTGATAGGAGGATACCTCTGATCTATGAGCGTGCACTTGTTCAACTACAGTGCTCTTGTGAAATGCAGTGCACTAACCGTGCAATAAGGTGCCGTTTGGGACTCGTACGGTCTATCCTCTGGATGGCCAAAACAAGTCCAAAAAAGCCTCTGTGGCCGCTCCAGACACAGGCAGCCTGTTTGGTTTCTGTGGTAAATGCTCCTACTGTGCTCCGTTTTGTCTTCAGCCTTTTGTGGTTTTCTGAGATTTAGGAGATAGCCTTGCAGTAAGTGAACTCGGGAGTGAACTGGGATCAGAAATGGACTCTGCCATGTCTGGTGTAACGGCACATGTTTTATCCGACGAGGCTCAAACTGTAACTAATCTTTCCCCTTTAGGTCTATGCTGTTAGCCAGGTGGTTATTTTATCAACAATGGATGTTATAAAAGACCAGTGGACTAAAACTCCATGCGACTTTTGCCTGAAATGCCAGATGTCCGGTCCACCCCTGACTGAACTAGTGCAGCTCTTAGACTGTTTTTGCTCAGTAGTTTTCTGCCCATGAGTTTGAAGATCTTTTTTTATCGTATTTTTAGGTGTTGAGTCAGAGCAGACAGAGAGAGAGGGAGAGAGAGAGATGTGGCCACAGGTGTATCTGATTGGAGGTAGACAATAGAAAGACTGTGAGAAAGACAGAGAGAGAGAGGATGAGATTGGGCTACAGGCGGGTCTTATCTGAGATAAACAGAGCGAAGGAAGAGGGGAGTACAAGCGGCTGGCCATTGAATCAGTCTGAGTCATCTCAGCTGTTAAACGACAAGTCACACTCAAATTAATCTCCTGGGTCAGCAAACCCCCTCACCAGCAGCTCCTCCATAATTTCACTAATCCAGCTAGGATTATCAGAACTGCCTCTGGGACCTGGGTAGGTGTGTGTGTGTGCGTGTGTGTATGGTAATAATGCATGTAAATGTCTGATGTTGGGTAGACGTGCGTGTAATTGTGTGAACAGGAGGTCTGAGACGATGTGTCAATCTCTGATTGGCAGTCTGAGTTTGAGTCTGGGCTCTGGGCTCTGTGATTGGTAGTTAAGGTTCGAGTCTGGTCTCAGGGCCCCGTGATTGGTTGTTACAGTTTAAGTCAGGTCATTTGGTCCAGTGATTGGTAGTTACAGTTTAAGCCTAGTCTCTAGGCCCTGTAATTGGTAGTTAAAGTTTGCGTCTGGTCTCTAGGCCCTGTGATTGGTTGTTAAAGTTTGTGTTTGTTCTTTAGGCCCTGTGATTGGTTATTAAGGTTTCAGTCGGGTCTCCAGGGCCTGTTTGCCCTGTCTTGTTACTCTAAATGAGCCAATTAGCTTACCTCTGTTTGCTGCAAAATCACCTTAAAGTTGGCTTCTTTGATGATCAAGTAAAAGTGTCAACGGAGTCTCGTATCGAAAACACACCACTTGTGGGGGCGGTGTAATTTAGACTGAATTGGACTTCTCCGCGATGTGACACTTCACGCTCTCCTAGCTAAGCAAAACGCACGCACGCTCGCCGTCCAATTTATTTATCACGTAAAAAAAACTTTAAAAACGGCGTGCCGGCTCCTTGTTCCGCAACATCGGGTTGTATTAGAAAGTACACTGGCCGGGATGCATAAGCGTATATCTAAATCATCAATCTAGTCCATCCGCAGCCAAAGAACACCAGCTTCACATTCCTTGCCGTTGCCTGTCTCCTTAGCACAAGATTTATCCCCGGTAACTTTACGATGATAAGTTTTATAGCTAGAGCAGGTATTGTGGTCTTAATCAGTTGAGTAGATGATGAATATGTGACGGTGAGAGGGAGTGCTGTGATTCTGGGGAAGAGAATGTGTGTGTGTTTGTGTGTGTGTGTGTGATGCCGAATAGAGACAGTGTGTGTTTGTGCGTGTTCCCGAGGCTGATAATGTTAACACAAGAAGATTAATGCCCTACCTGGTGAACAGAGAGCCTGAACACGCTGTGTCCTTCTCACACTGATCACTAACACTGGCAGCTACGCAGCCACCATATTCTCCTGTTACTTTAATTTTATCAAAAGTCAAGGACCTCGTATGTTTGGTATTGTGTGATTATCTAAGGACCAGACGTTCATCTAGCCTCATCGTCTGGACCAGAGGTTCATCTAGCCTCATTATCTGGACCTGTGGTTCATCTAGCCTGAATGTCTGGACCAGAGGTTCATCTAGCCACATTATCCGGACTAGTGGTTCATCTAGCCTCATTGATTCATCTAGCCTCATTATCTGGACCAGTGGTTCTCAGCACCAGGTGCAGATGTTGATATACTGGTGTTCTGCCTTGGGCCCCGGGGCCACCTGGAGAGTGGGCTGAAGCTGTAGTAATGTCAGTGGTTACGGGGCCAGTGGTGAAAACATTTGTCGTCAGTTTAAAACCCCGCCCTCCGTGTGTTGCAGAGACGCGTCGTCCTCCACGGTCTCGTTCTGAAGGTTGAATCTCGGAACGTTCCAGCATCAATGGCTAGGTTTGCACATTGCCATGGCGGCGGGGGAATGGGGGGGGGGGCGTTTTCCAGTGCCGGGTTGTTGTTTTAAGTGTCGTGGGAGCTTGGACATGTGCCCCCCCCTCCCACTGTGGCACCCCCCCACCCCATCCCGATGTCCCGGCTGTCCATTGACCTGCTTTCACTCCATACCCCACATCCCAACCTCCCCTCCCCAGTTAGCTGGGCCCTTTCTCTCAACCTGGTCTCTCTGCCTGGTCTCTCTACCTGGTCCTCATATTTACACGCAGACCTGGCATCCCCACGGACCGGCCCAATCACCCAGCAGCCACAGCCAGTGTGTTGTGTGTGTACTGTACACGAAGGCTCAGGACCGTCCAGTTGAAAACTGCACAGGTTTCAAGGTTGTTTGGTAAGGTGAACGCGTCCAACTGGTGCTATTATTGGAGCGGGAAATGCTCAGACGATCCTGCCACCATGGATCAGTCAGTGCTGGCCGGCCCTCAATGTACTTACTGATATTCCTCCACTGATGTTTCCAATACAAGTATAACGTGTGACGGCTAATCCATTCGACCGTTTACAGCCTGTTTTTTTCCCCTTTCTGTTTTTCAAGAGCATTGCCAAGTAGAAAGGCTGGGTCCTTGTCTCCAAGCCCTAGTTGGGCTGATTGAAGCTAGGGCCCCCTGCTGTGCTTCCACAAGAAGCTGCCACCCCTGGAAGTAAACAAAAACACTGGTAATCTCTGAGGACCGCGCTCAACACACTTCCTAAAGACAGATACAGACTTCCTTTAGATGGATACTCTTAACACACTTCCTTTAGATGGATACTCTTAACACACTTCCTATAGATGGATACTCAACACACTTCCTATAGATGGGTACTCAACACACTTCCTTTAGATGGATACTCAACACACTTCCTTTAGATGGATACTCAACACACTTCCTATTGTATCTAACACACTTCCTATAGATGGATACTCTTAACACACTTCCTTTAGATGGATACTCTCAACACACTTCCTTTAGATGGATACTCTCAACACACTTCCTTTAGATGGATACTCTTAACACACTTCCTATAGATGGATACTCAACACACTTCCTTTGGACAGGAACTCAGAAGGAGAGTGGGATAAGAGGAAACGTTGCTCTAATCAGATCTGTCCATTAGGCCCATATCTTCCTCATTTTCCTTCTCTGTTCCCCCCTTCACTTCTCTTTGTTACATGAGAGCAGACTCAGCTGTTGGCTGCGAGGGGCCGGTTTGTGTGTCAGTGTGTGTGTGTCTGTGTGTGTGTGTCTGTGTGTCTGTGTTTTAAGAAGAGCGAAGGAGAGAGTGAAGGACTAGGAAAGCTGTGTGGAGTGATTAAGAACATTAACGCCAGCTCTGTCTCACATGTCAACAGGAAGGGGTGGTCCTGAGTTAAGGACTGGGGGTGGGATGTAAGGGGGGGGGTGTGTGTGTGGGGGGTTGAATTGAGGCGCTCACCCGCGTGTAGCAACACACACTTGCTCTTCCTCTATCGAATGACTTTTCAAGCTTCTGTAAACATTTGCACTTTCCTTCTCTCTCTCGGTCTCTCTGTGTGTCTCTCCCCACTCTCTCTCTCTCTCTCCCCTCTCTTCCTTTTCTCTGTCTCTTCCCTCTGCCTCTTTTCCCTCTCTCTGTTTGTCCCTCTTCCTATCCTTTCTCCCTTCCATCTCTCTCCCTATCTTTCTTTCCTCTCCCTCTCTCTTCCCTCTTTCTCTATGTCGTTTTTCTTTTCTTTCTCCCTTTCCTCTCTCTCTCTCTTTTCACTCTTCCCTCTGTCTCTCGGTCTCCTTCAATCTCTCTCTGTGTCTCTCCCCTCTCTTTGTCTCTCTTCCTTTTCTTTCTCCCTTCCCTCTCTCTCTCTCTTCCCTCTCCTCTCTCCTCTCTCTCTCTCCCCCCTCTCTTTGTCTCTCTTCCTTTTCTTTCTCCCTCTCTCTCTCTTCCCTCCCCCTCTCTCTCTCTCTCTCTCTCCCCTCTCTTTGTCTCTCTCCCTTCCCTCTCTCTCTAACCTCTGCCTCTCTGTCTCCTTCCATCTCTCTCTCTCCTTTCCCTCCATCTTCATGTCCACCTGCCTCTCCCAGAAGTTACCTAGATGGCCGCTGTGAGTTCTGTCCACATCAGCTGAGTAGTTGAGAGGTCCACATTGGCTGTCTGGCTGTCAGCCGCCCCACTCTGTTCCGACACCTGACCGCTAGCCGTGAGCTCTCCCTAATGGACACATGTGGCCGGGTCTCGTCACACCGCTGGCATATGATGGACTGAGCCGCTGAGATGAGAGACGGAGAGATGGAGAGGGGGATGATTGGAGGAGCGTGGTGGGAGGGCTACATGAGGGCCCAGGCATACCGGGTTGGTGAAACCTATATTTACCGCCATGGACTTTAATACAACATGTTTTTTTATGGGACTGGAATTATTTTTTGTTTAATTGTTTTGTGGGAACAGTGTTTGGAAGGTCAGTTATTACATGCCATCCAGGTTAGCGTCAGTGACAGTGAAACCACGCTTGGCGACCAAACGGCACGCGTTACCACACGTTGTTGTTTGTCCAGGACCAGGTCCAACACTTCAGTAACAAACAAACTAACCGAACAGCACCGTCTCTCCGCTGAACACAATAAAAAGCCAATGTGCCGGCTAGCAATGTGTCGAGGAGGTATTTATCCCCCAACGCGTCAGGGTCAGGTGTGAGGAGTTAATTAACCTAACCTGTTATGATAGTTGATATGTACCGTCTCACAGAAATGGGGGGGGGATTAAATGAAAGGGGGTGTTGTGGCCAGAACTCCTTATCTGTTCAATATGTATTGGACGTTAATTAGAGTTCACCATGCGTTAATAGAGCCTTAATTAACAGGAAATCGGCCCCTCTTTCTCTGTGCAATTAGATGCTATTTGAACCACTTGATAGCCAATGTCCTCAAATTGTTTTCGTGTCGTTGGAGCAGGTCCTAAAGACTCCTTAAAGACGGCATCAAAGGTTGAGCTGGCATCTGATTCCACAGGTGACTGGGTCCATATTAATTACCCCGCGACTCATCCGGAAAAGTCAATTAGAGAAAATGCTTTTGTTTTTCTTCCAAAGGTGAACTTGGCTCCCGAGGAGAGATTCGCTCCGCAATTTCGGCTAAATGTCACCGCGAAGAACGCTGTTACTGCTCTTTTTGTGCACAGCAGCTGCATCACACGGAGGTCATCGGAGAAAACACAGGTCTCGTGTTGTGAGTGGTAATATGTTGTTGTGTTGTGAGTGGTAACATGTTGTTGTGTTGTGAGTGGTAACATGTTGTTGTGTTGTGAGTGGTAACATGTTGTGGTAACATGTTGTTGTGTTGTGAGTGGTAACATGTTGTGGTAACATGTTGTTGTGTTGTGAGTGGTAACATGTTGTTGTGTTGTGAGTGGTAACATGTTGTTGTGTTGTGAGTGGTAACATGTTGTGGTAACATGTTGTTGTGTTGTGAGTGGTAACATGTTGTTGTGTTGTGAGTGGTAACATGTTGTGGTAACATGTTGTTGTGTTGTGAGTGGTAACATGTTGTTGTGTTGTGAGTGGTAACATGTTGTTGTGTTGTGAGAGGTAACATGTTGTTGTGTTGTGAGTGGTAACTGTTGTTGTGTTGTGAGTGGTAACATGTTGTTGTGTTGTGAGTGGTAACATGTTGTTGTGTTGTGAGAGGTAACATGTTGTTGTGTTGTGAGTGGTAACATGTTGTTGTGTTGTGAGTGGTAACATGTTGTTGTGTTGTGAGTGGTAACATGGTGTTGTGTTGTGAGTGGTAACATGTTGTGAGTTCTAATCACATGTAAAATAACAGGTTTACGTATTGGTTGGACTCGCTGTGTGTACCATGACAGTTTCAGGCACCATAAATCCCCTCCACGAACCAGTTACAATTTCGAGGCCAGTCCAACAGCACCGCCTGCCCGTTCCTCCTTCAGACGGTGAAGTCAAGAGAGCTATAATAAGCCTAGTGGCAAACGGTGGGAGTCGGCATTGTGGGAAAATATTTACTAAATGTTCCTTTCCTTTTTTTCTCCCGTGGAGATGATGTCTTTGTTGCTGGATGCCAGCGTGTTCTGTCAGGGCCTGTCAGAGTGGCGGGCTACCTCCCCCTGACCACCATCCAGCTCATATCTTTTAATTGGCGTCTGCGCTCAATTACAGCAATTAGCATCCGTGTGTGTGTCTGTGTTGGTTACCTGCATGAATGGGTACACAAGCACACACACAAACACTTTCCAGCCAGCAGGACCTCCTTGGGCCCAGCAGATGTGTTTGGCCTCCTGTGAGTTTTCCCGTAGACTTCATTATTTTGTTGTTCATTTGTCAACGCTGATGGTACGAGTCTTATTGGTTGGGTCTGGTGGTACGAGTCTGATTGGTTGGGTCTGGTTGTACGAGTCTGATTGGTTGGGTCTGGTTGTACGAGTCTGATTGGTTGGGTCTGGTGGTACGACTCTGTTTGGTTGGGTCTGGTGGTATGAGTCTGACACTCTGGTTGGGTCTGGTGGTACGAGTCTGATTGGTTGGGTCTGGTTGTACGAGTCTGATTGGTTGGGTCTGGTTGTACGAGTCTGATTGGTTGGGTCTGGTTGTACGAGTCTGATTGGTTGGGTCTGGTGGTACGACTCTGTTTGGTTGGGTCTGGTGGTATGAGTCTGACACTCTGGTTGGGTCTGGTGGTACGAGTCTGATTGGTTGGGTCTGGTGGTACGAGTCTGATTGTACGAGTCTGACACTCAGGCTGGATCTGGTGGTACGGGTCTGATTGTACGAGTCAGACACCTTGTGACTTATTCATGTCCTTAACAGGGTCTGCTGCTGAGGAACCTTTGTCATCCCATTAGGTGTGTGTATGTGTGTGTCTCGGTGTGTGTGTGTGTCTCGGTGTGTGTGGGCATGTATAAATACACTCCAGAGTTTAATTTCTCAGCTCGGTCTCGAAAGCGACTAGGCCCCACTCAAACCTCTGCGCTATCCTACGAAGAGTAAAATTCAACGGCGCCGTGGTCAAGAATTGAGCGCTTTCTACCGTCGGGTGTCCCCTGGCGCACAGACCACCGGTGTTTAACTAATTCCCCTACCGCGCTCTTATCCACCCAGCCTTTTACTTCCGTCGACTCCCTCTTTGTTGTCGAGTCTGTTCTGATGTTGCCGCGACCGGCTGCCTCCTCGGTAACTACAGTCCCTGCGGTACCGCTGGTGAGTGAAGTTTCGCTCCCTCCACTCCACGAATCTGTTTCGGGAGATTATTGAGTTTGCTATTTGGGTCACAGCTCCCTAGCCCGCGATATGAGTGTCTGGATATAGACAAGAGAAAAGAGTGAGATTCAAATCAGAAAAACAAAGGCAGCAAGCCAGCCAGCCAGTCAGACGTCATTGACTCCCATGTTTTTACTCTCCTCACAGAAGAACAACCTGTCATATCCGACACCTTCCAGCCTTCCCTCTCACTGCAGGAACATAATGACTTGAGTCAACACACACATATATTGCATTCACTCGTCACTGTTTAAATAACACAAAAACAAACCGCGTTCTATGGATCCAGGTGACACTGGGTTCAAGGTATAACAAGGGTTTAGCAGCGATTGGCGGAGGCAGAGAGGCCAACGCAGTCATGTGACGCGGTCATGTGACGCGGTCACGTGAGCTCGTCCACGAGCCGGGAACGACGGGCTTTGTTAACGGGGTAAATCCGCGGGGACCTTGAGGAGATCTGTGGGTCTGCCTGGAGGAAGGACCAAGGACAGGCAGGGAAACACTGTTGTCTTATTCCCAGCATCGTCTCAGTGCTTTCCAAGACCCCCCTCCCTCCACACACACACACACGCACACAGATTAAAGTATTTTTGATTTAAGGCCTAGTTTTCCCCACTTAAGGCGTTAAATTTAAGTTCATGTTACGGTTGTTGTGATAGACTTATTTTATCGCTGTGGAGCTTTTCATGTATTTTCGTCTTTCTTCAATCAGACCGAATCATATACTGTCTGGTCTGTCATTTGGGCCCTAATGTGTACTGGGCCGTAAATGTGTGTGTGTGTCTGTGTGTGTGTGGGTCGGTGTGTGTGTGTGTGTCTGTGTGTGTGTGTGTCTCTGTGTGGCTATGTGTATGAGAGGAATAAATCATAGACAATTCGAGTTTCCGGCACGAAACACACACACGCACGCACGCACGCACGCACGCACGCACGCACACACACACACACACACACACACACACACACACACACACACACACACACGCACGCACGCACACACACACACACACACACACTCAATCAGTTGTTAAGCCGGGCTGTTTCCCCCCAGAACACTATTACCACAATCCTCCTCATTTCCCAGTTGGTCTTCAGAGAGCCGGACATTCTGAAACCCTGGAGATGAGCGCTCGTCCATCATCACCTGTCAGACACACACACACACACACACAAAACAACAGGCCGTGGTGTCACACTGCTGTTGATTCACCATGACTGCTACTGACATGCTGCGTTTGAGTCCCAACCTACACCCGGCAGCCTACACCCTACACCCTCACTGGTCCACTTCCTAATGTCTGAGTTGTTCGGAAGCTTCAATGGGTTTTTGGTGTGATTAAGCACTACAGGCTGTTTATCGGTGTGTGTGCGCGTGCGTGCGTGAGTGTGTGTGTATGGGGAAAAAAATCCCATGACCTTTTTCTCCGCCCGTCACATGGTGTTTTTCTGCATCTTAACTTTGGAGACGGACCACCGGGCAAATTGACGGATTAACGCTCGGCTCCATTATCAATGCAGAACAGTGGCGAAACATTTTCAACGTTTTTCTCCCAATTTCCCACTTGGTTGATCTAATATGTAAAAAGAGAACGAGTCCAACCATGACACGGGGGTTATTATTTTGCTAATGCCGTTTCGAAATCCCATCAGCATTCGGACCGACAGCGGACGGTCTCGAAATTTCAACGGGGAGGAGATTAAAAGACGGAATTAATAATAATTTACTCGTTTGGCAAAGTCACAGAGAAGTCCTATATGCTGTCGCGGACATTTACGATCCTGAATTTAAAGGCCTCTGTTTTTTTAGTATCGTTGTCGGCCACTGTGGAACGTTTACATACCGTGCATGGTCCTGTTGTGACCTGTCACAAGCATTTAGCATTTAGCATAACAACCATTCACTACTGTTGTATTTGCTAGTAGCATTCCTGTTGCGCATTCTGTGTGTGTGTGTGTCGATTGATCACGACGCCAGGAAGAACCAAACGGCGTGCTGACTGGTGACAACAAACAACAGCACTGCTCCCGGATTATTCACTTTACGGGTTCACGACGCAGTGACACGAGAATCTCAATTTGTCGAGGTAATCAGAGAAAATGGAGGCATCTGTTTCACACAGAGACGGAGAGGTCCACGAGGCCCCAGGTGGTCATGAAATTAAAAACATATTTCTTCATACCTGAATTCAGTCCGACTCTCGGTGAACAGCTGTTCGGAGAATTTGCCGTGATTGCGAAATAGGACACGTCTTTAGGTGTGTGTGTGTGTCTGTGTGTGTATGTGTGTGTCTGTGATGACTATAATGGTGGATGGGTAGTTCTGAGTTAAATCTTAAATCTCTTATTATGTAGCTATATGTGTGATATTGTGCAGTTACGTGTACTGTGCACAGCTCGCCCACTAAAGTACACGGTACCCAGTCTGTGGGGGTGAGTAGAGCCAGCACCGAAAAAGGTTGATTTCGTGACGAAGTATTTCAAATCCGTCAGAATACAATTTGCATTCCACATGTTGTAAATATAGGGATCATTGTGTGTGTGTGTGTGTGTGTGTGTGTGTGGGTGTGGGTGTGTGTGTGTGTCAAACATGTTTGCGTCCCTAGTAACTACCTCTTCGATCTGTGGCAAGCAGTCAAATGATTGTTGCGTTTAATCGCCGAGCTATTATAAAAAAACGCTGGGTTCTGATTTCGACCTCTTCAACGTAGCCCGGTGTAACAGCGAGTCGGCGTCAGAACACGCTTATTGAACTGTCGTTACAGTGCTCCGACCGAACTCGGTTGTATCTGGGCTTTTTGATGTGCTGCTGGATGAACTGGAGTGAATCCCATCATGTCTTCCAAGCCTATCGACTTCGCCAAAGAGGTGAATATGAAATTAGTTTACGTTGGTTGCTCATAATGAGTCTCACACACACACACACACACACACACACACACACACACACACACACACACACACACACACACACACACACACACACACACACACACACACACACTCACTCACACACACACACACACACACACACACACACACACACACACACACACACACACACACACACACACACACACACACACTTAACTGTATTAAAGGATTAAGCATCTTTGAACGCTGACTTGAGAGGTTTAATTGGAGGTTTCCAAAAGCGAACACACATTTCAGTCCCTGGTCTGTGAGTCCTTCAACAGTATAGCGCGGTGATATTTGAAAAATTATAACCGACACTCCATATAGCGGTTTATATCATCAAGTCTTCTGTCATGATGGAAATTATAACGTCAGCGCTGTCCCGCTGCAACACTGAGTTGTCTACAATGTACTGGGGGCGTAATCTTCAATTCCAAGTGCATTCCAACAGGGTTTAATTTGAGACTTTGGTCTTTTTGTTCGCAAAACAATTATTCATGTAGAATAGATTGAGTATTTGTAGGGTGCGTTGACCTGTGAGTCGCAGCCGGGGGCAGTTATAATGAATCATTATAACAGTGCATGAGGTGGAAGTTGCCAGATTGGACAAAATGCTCTGTTTGTTGCGCTAAGTCATTGCCGGTGCGTTAGAACCCAAGAGAAAGAGATGGAGGGAGAGAGAGATGGAAAGAGAGAGAGAGAGAGAAAGAAAGAGATGGAGGGAGAGAGAGAGAGAGAGAGAAAGAGATGGAGGGAGAGAGAGATGGAAAGAGAGAGAGTGAGAGAAAGAAAGAGATGGAGGGAGAGAGAGATGGAAAGAGAGAGAGTGAGAGAAAGAAAGAGATGGAGGGAGAGAGAGAGAGAGAGTGAGAGAAAGAAAGAGACGGAGGGAGAGAGACAGAATGAGAGAAAGAGATGGAGGGTGAGAGAGATGGAAAGAGGGAGACAGAGCGACGCTCAAGGTCTTCTGGTTCTTTAACGCTAATCCTGTGCCAATTAGTTTGAGCCCAGGAGGGCCGGGTGTAATGGGGCAATACGGAATTATCACGCTCCTCTTTTACACACTCTCCTCTGCCATCAAATTAAATACGAGGAGACCCGTGAACAATGTCTTATTAAAATCAACAATTGATCTCCTCTTTGTTCGCCCGCCGCTTGTTCAATTAAACAAATGTGTACATCTGAAAGCGAGCGAGCGGGCGAGCGCACGCGCGGAGTCAACGAGGGGAGTTTGAGGGGAGTCCCGTCATCGCGCTGCGCACTTGTGTTCGCGAGCCCCTTTGTGCCTTTGAGGATTTGCGCTGAATCACGGGAGCCCTTTGTGACCGCCACAACACATTTCAATAATGACTGCCTCCCATGCATCCACGCGTGGTCGCGACGACGCAATGTTCATTACAGATAATGGCACAGTGTGTGTTTTGTTACTGATATGATTTCCTGGTCGCTGCTGCTATAAATGGGATGAGTGCAGTAATGTTGAGTGGGGGGACGGCCTGAGATCTTGGTCTTAAATTGTTTGCTGTTCCTTCGTTAGTAGAGAACGTGTCTGCTCCGCCCTACACAAGCACAGGCCAGGACTAGCCTTGAAACTGTAGGCCGATTCCCAAATGAAATAAGACGCGAAGACTATCTTATGTGTTAACCCGTTTAATAATTATCTCAGAGCTGTCCTCGCGCACTCAGAGAAGTCTTTGTTTCAATTTTCTCTCTGTGTATTTTTGTTAAGAAGACTCTGTCTATTGACCTACTAAAGTGCACAGTTGGTGCTATACGAGGAGAATTCTCTTAAACCCTTGAGTCCAAGAGATAAAAATGCAAATGCATTTGGTCACAGGGGTGTCGCCATGTTTTGAAGGCGTTGAGATAACAGGTAGAGTCTTAGATGTGAGGTGTATAAAATGGCCCCCCTGAGATGTAAATTGAGAATGCTGAGTTTTTGCGTGTGTGTGTGTGTGTGTGAGGGAGAGTGATTGTGAATGTGTGTGTTTGTGTGCAGTCATTAGGACTTGTCATCTCCCAGTAGAACGCTGCCACAAGTTTCAACACTTCTGTCATCAAACAGGGGAGCCGGGGTGGTGTTTACAACAAGCACCTGAGAGAGGCTGGAACAACACCTCGCCCCGTCTCTATGTTCCGGGTGGTGTTTGGGGATGCGTGTGTGTGTGTGTTTGCTTTGGCTTGTGTTCCCTCTGTCTGTCAAAGACAAACAACAGATTATAACCACCTCATGCATATTCAAATTGTTCTCACACCCAATGTATTGCCGTTGAATACATTTTAAATTAGCAGAATGTTTGCCAGACTCGTAAAGCCATTCAACATGTACATTTCCGTCGTTATGTGTCCATGGCGACCATGTCGGCATTGTTCTCTTCGGGGTCCTCTGGTGGCACGGGGAAATTACCCATAATCAAACAATCAGAGCCAACATGCCTGAGCTTTAGGCGCCAAGGTATCAGCCATATAAATAAGTAACAATAAAGACGTCTCCATCATCACCTGGAATCGATGCCCTTAAAAGGTAATAGATCATAGCGGATGAACCGCAAGAGAAAGAAGCCATCATTTGAACATGCTAAAACATGCTCAGAATGAACAATAGTGACGTTCATTCATCGGGACTTATTTATTGTAACAGGCCTGCGATGCGGCTGTATTGCATTTGTAAGTTGTCTTTTTCCGGTTTAAAGAAGGGATTGCTAATGCAACTTCCTGGTCATTTAAGATGGTAGCATGTAGGCATGTAGTGAGCTCTTTATGTGGTAATGCGGTCAATGCAAACGCCATGGAAACGCGTCGGGTGAAGCGTGTGAGTCTCTAAACTTGCCCACAATTAGTGCATTGTTTCACATGTTTATAATGGGCTATTTTGAGTTAGACAATTGAGTGTGTTGGGGTGCTATTGGGGAAGTCAGCGCTAAAACATGCTAATGTCATCTCCATAATAATCTGACTGACTGTCAGCGCCGATTTCTAACTTCAACTGTCACTTCTTCTGAACCTGAAAAAGCCCTACGTCTAAATGCTGCGCTGTAACCGACCTTTCCACCAGGCGCCGGCGAACGCGCCTTCTCACTTGCCCCTCACGATCGGTAGCGAACACGGTACATTCCAGCGCATGAGCCGCATCTGTTAGCATTCGAATGCGTGTCGCGGATTCTTCTGCTCCCGTTCCCTATTGCGTCGGGCCCTTGTCTGAATTCCCCTGCTAGCCTCGCTGTTCTCCCCGCATGCCCTGCTGTCAGGCCAGATGACTCACAGGAAAAGCCCAGGGGGGCCTCAGGGGGCTGGGGGGGTAGGGGAGACCACAGGGTGGGCAGCTGGAGGTTTCTGGCCCCTCGGCACCTCAGGTCCTCTGCTCTGTTCTGTGCTCCACCGTGATCCTGCTCTCCTGTGGCCCCAGCCTGAACTGGACCCCCTGGGCTACACACCCACTGGGGGTGAGGACAGATGCCGGGGCTGTCTGGGTCTCTCTGGGTCACTGTCTCTCCATCGGTCTCTCTTCATGGGAGATAGGGTTGGCTGCTGCTGGGTGCTAGTGTGAGGCTTTTACCTCAGAAGATCCCACCGTTTGTGTGAGGAGCCAACATAGAGTGTAATAGAGTAAAGGATAGATGAACTGCAGCGTAACTCGGTTGGCAGTGTGAGTAGCCATCAGAGTTGAATAGAGTAAAGGATAGATGAACTGCAGCATAACTCGGTTGGCAGTGTGAGTAGCCAACATAGAGTTGAATAGAGTAAAGGATAGATGAACTGCAGTGTAACTCGGTTGGCAATGTGAGTAGCCATCATAGAGTTGAATAGAGTAAAGGATAGATGAATTGCAGCGTAACTCGGTTGGCAATGTGAGTAGCCATCATAGAGTTGAATAGAGTAAAGGATAGATGAACTGCAGCGTAACTCGGTTGGCAGTGTGAGTGTCAGGGTTCGGCTCTCAAGCCGACAGAGGACACAAGCGCAGAGAACTTGTTTCTTACAATGGGTTTTATTCATCCAGGACAGGCAAGACAGGCACAAGAACTGGGAACTTGAATTAACAAAACACAAAATCAGACAGAGGAAACTCATACACAAGGAACATAAACCAGAACGTGCAAATAACCCGGTATACATAAAACCCAACCCATCAACAACAAAACTGAATGTTCACATTACCAACTCTAACTTGGTCTAAACAACATGCAAACACTCCTGCATTAAATCATAACAGCACAACTAAAATCCTAAACACCACATACCTTGAATTAATGTCCCGACACTAAACAACTGATAAGCACAGAACTATATAGGGACACTAATGAAAACCTGAACCCAGGTGTGGGAAAAACTCAGGTGTCTAGAATGTCTGTGATTACTCCCTCTCTCTGCTGGTCGGGGGAGTGCCAACTCCCGCATAGAGAGGGACAGAGGGAGGGAACCATGACAGTGAGTAGCATACCTGGACAGGGTTTAGGATTTCGCTCCCAGTAAAAGGAATGTGTGAAAATGTCGGCACTCACTGCTGGTAGTTGCTGTGGATTAAAGTATCTGTTGAATTACGGCGCAGTTACACAAAATGCCCCAACACATATTTATGATCAACAGGGAATAATATTAGTTGGAAAATATGAAGATACTGTCATGGGATTCTGGATGTTTATATCAACCTTAAATTAATTCGGTGCCTATGACACAAGCTGTTATCAATGGAGGTACTTTCTTTATGGGGGAGGGGTTGTTTTGGTTGACATGTTGAAGTGTCATGGGTGCCGTGGTGTCAGAGGTGGTGGTGTATCTGCTGTTATAACCAGTACAGTACCAGTATGGTGTCAGAGGTGGTGGTGTATCTGCTGCTGTTATAACCAGTAAGGTACCAGTATGGTGTCAGAGTTGGTGGTGTATCTGCTGTTATAACCAGTACAGTACCAGTATGGTGTCAGAGGTGGTGGTGTATCTGCTGTTATAACCAGTACAGTACCAGTATGGTGTCAGAGGTGGTGGTGTATCTGCTGTTATAACCAGTACAGTACCAGTATGGTGTCAGAGGTGGTGGTGTATCTGCTGTTAACCAGTACAGTACCAGTATGGTGTCAGAGGTGGTGGTGTATCTGCTGTTATAACCAGTACAGTACCAGTATGGTGTCAGAGGTGGTGGTGTATCTGCTGTTATAACCAGTACAGTACCAGTATGGTGTCAGAGGTGGTGGTGTATCTGCTGTTATAACCAGTACAGTACCAGTATGGTGTCAGAGGTGGTGGTGTATCTGCTGTTATAACCAGTACAGTACCAGTATGGTGTCAGAGGTGGTGGTGTATCTGCTGTTATAACCAGTACAGTACCAGTATGGTGTCAGAGGTGGTGGTGTATCTGCTGTTATAACCAGTAAAGTACCAGTATGGTGTCAGAGGTGGTGGTGTATCTGCTGTTATAACCAGTACAGTACCAGTATGGTGTCAGAGGTGGTGGTGTATCTGCTGTTATAACCAGTACAGTACCAGTATGGTGTCAGAGGTGGTGGTGTATCTGCTGTTATAAATAGTACAGTACCAGTATGGTGTCAGAGGTGGTGGTGTATCTGCTGCTATAACCAGTATAGTACCAGTATGGTGTCAGAGGTGGTGGTGTATCTGCTGTTATAACCAGTACAGTACCAGTATGGTGTCAGAGGTGGTGGTGTATCTGCTGCTATAACCAGTACAGTACCAGTATGGTGTCAGAGGTGGTGGTGTATCTGCTGTTATAACCAGTACAGTACCAGTATGGTGTCAGAGGTGGTGGTGTATCTGCTGTTATAACCAGTACAGTACCAGTATGGTGTCAGAGGTGGTGGTGTATCTGCTGTTATAAATAGTACAGTACCAGTATGGTGTCAGAGGTGGTGGTGTATCTGCTGTTATAACCAGTACAGTACCAGTATGGTGTCAGAGGTGGTGGTGTATCTGCTGTTATAAATAGTACAGTACCAGTATGGTGTCAGAGGTGGTGGTGTATCTGCTGTTATAACCAGTAAGGTACCAGTATGGTGTCAGAGGTGGTGGTGTATCTGCTGCTATAACCAGTACAGTACCAGTATGGTGTCAGAGGTGGTGGTGTATCTGCTGCTATAACCAGTATAGTACCAGTATGGTGTCAGAGGTGGTGGTGTATCTGCTGTTATAACCAGTACAGTACCAGTATGGTGTCAGAGGTGGTGGTGTATCTGCTGTTATAAATAGTACAGTACCAGTATGGTGTCAGAGGTGGTGGTGTATCTGCTGTTATAACCAGTACAGTACCAGTATGGTGTCAGAGGTGGTGGTGTATCTGCTGTTATAAATAGTACAGTACCAGTATGGTGTCAGAGGTGGTGGTGTATCTGCTGTTATAACCAGTACAGTACCAGTATGGTGTCAGAGGTGGTGGTGTATCTGCTGTTATAACCAGTACAGTACCAGTATGGTGTCAGAGGTGGTGGTGTATCTGCTGTTATAACCAGTACAGTACCAGTATGGTGTCAGAAGTGGTGGTGTATCTGCTGTTATAACCAGTACAGTACCAGTATGGTGTCAGAGGTGGTGGTGTATCTGCTGTTATAAATAGTACAGTACCAGTATGGTGTCAGAGGTGGTGGTGTATCTGCTGTTATAACCAGTAAGGTACCAGTATGGTGTCAGAGGTGGTGGTGTATCTGCTGCTATAACCAGTACAGTACCAGTATGGTGTCAGAGGTGGTGGTGTATCTGCTGTTATAAATAGTACAGTACCAGTATGGTGTCAGAGGTGGTGGTGTATCTGCTGTTATAAATAGTACAGTACCAGTATGGTGTCAGAGGTGGTGGTGTATCTGCTGTTATAAATAGTACAGTACCAGTATGGTGTCAGAGGTGGTGGTGTATCTGCTGCTATAACCAGTACAGTACCAGTATGGTGTCAGAGGTGGTGGTGTATCTGCTGTTATAACCAGTACAGTACCAGTATGGTGTCAGAGGTGGTGGTGTATCTGCTGTTATAACCAGTACAGTACCAGTATGGTGTCAGAGGTGGTGGTGTATCTGCTGTTATAACCAGTAACGCCCTGCAGCGACGAAACACAGACGTTGTTACATTATCTCCCGATATAAAAGGCCTCAGGATTCCATGCCCTCAATCGGGTCCCAAATGCTGCCCTACGCTCTTACACTGGGCACTTCCTTTGCACCTATGATCAGAGCTATACCTTATAGGTTACCTCTGGCTGTTACAGGGTACCATTTGGGACACGGTCATATTTGCATTCTGTATGGGAAA
This sequence comes from Dallia pectoralis, assembly GCA_029465975.1. Taxonomy (NCBI): domain Eukaryota; kingdom Metazoa; phylum Chordata; class Actinopteri; order Esociformes; family Umbridae; genus Dallia; species Dallia pectoralis. The sequence goes on from CM055753.1 coordinate 8,560,700, forward strand.
GATGCCGAACCCCGATACCCACGCTGAGGCATTAAGCCGGAGATTATAATGTTTTTTTATTTTTATTCAATAGGCCCCTTTGTTGACAGTCGTCCAATAAATCATTTCCTCTTTCATATAGCCCCAATAAAGACTCTGAATGTACTCATCGGAGTGGGAGAAGTAGGAAGAAATGTGTTTCCCCGCGCGCTTAACCTCGGCCTCGGCGTTAACGCTTTAATTTTCCCTTCTTCAACGGTGAATCCTCCGCCATCAATATGCCCACGATGGATGTTAATGGAGATCGGTGGAATGGCGACGGTTTAGCATCACATAATGGTCCAGAGCGAACAAAGACTTTCCCCCAGAAAAAGGGCCTGTATTTGGGAGGGGTGTGGGGGGCCAGGGTGGGGGGGGCACGGGACGCTGGAGGGGTATTCATCACTGTCGAGACGAACAAAGAGAACCTGTGGAGTGTGTTAAGAGAAGGGCTCCTTCGCAGAATATATTATAGGCATGCTGCACACACACACATGTACACACACACATGTACACACACACGTACACACACACACACACGTACACACACACACACACACACGTACATACACACACACACACACACACACACGTACACACACACACACACACGAACACACACACACAATCGAGTCAAAGATAGACCTGGTCAACAAGAGTACTGACATACATGTGGGTCTATGGTTTGTGTTTGTCAGGTCGGTATAACATCATTGGTTTTGGGGGATTTTCTGTAGACAGCGATCGAACGAAAGTGAAAGTTAAGGAGAATTACAAATATTTTAGACGCCCACCACTCCTTAATACATTCCCAATATTATTATGGACACACGGAGAAAACATATGGGCTTCCCCATATTATTGAAACCGGGGGGTTGGGGTGCCCCCAGCTGGGGTACAGGGCTGGGAGGGGGTCATTGGAGAGGAGTAGAGAGGGGCTGGGGTCAGGGGGGAGTGGGGTTGGGGTGGGAGTGGAGTTGGAGTGGGGTTGGGGTGGAAGTGGGGTTGGGGTGGGAGTGGGGTTGGGGTGGGGCAGAAGTGGGAGTGGGGTTGGGGTGGTAGTGGGGTTGGGGTGGTAGTGGGGTTGGGGTGGTAGTGGGGTTGGGGTGGGGTTGGGGTGGGGTAGAAGTGGGGTGGTAGTGGGGTTGGGGTGGTAGTGGGGTTGGGGTGGTAGTGGGGTTGGGGTGGAAGTGGGGTTGGGGTGGTAGTGGGGTTGGGGTGGAAATGGGGTTGGGGTGGTAGTGGGGTTGGGGTGGAAGTGGGGTTGGGGTGGAAGTGGGGTTGGGGTTGGGGTGGGGTTGGAAGGGGCTAGGAGAGGCTGTGATTTGTGATATCAGCTTGGTCCCAGGCTGCCTTTCCACAGTCTATTTGCCTCTCACAACAAAGCCTTTTAGGGGCCAGCACTAATCAGGCTTAGCTCGGAGCACTGGCCTTATCTGAAACCATCAGACCGCCAGAGCTGCCAGCTTGTACTCTGCTGATAGCAACAGCCGCAACTAAATTAAATCTAGATTCCAAATACACACCCCGAAACATAATACCCCCTCATGATGCACTGCAGCCGCTAGGACCTAGAGACCCCCCCCACCCCAACCCCCCCGCGGTGGGTGTGAGGATGGAGGCTAATAGGCTACCTCGTCTACCCCCAAAAATTACCCAGAGACACACATAATGAAAACAGACAGGAACCGACCGAGTCGTTGAACGGATTCACATTTTGGCACGACCGGGACAATTTAAAACCTCCCGTCCGCTAAACACTTTCGCGAACCAACTCGAACCGCTAATGAACCCACGTCGGTTGATCACGGATTGTCTTTCCTTTAAATGGGGGAAATGAGTGGAGAATCAGTGCAAATCAGGGCATTTCTCCTTGTTATTTTAACGCGGCGCGTCGAGCCTCCTTAAGGTGGGGGACTGGTGCCGCGACTGGGTCATTGAGATGCTGGATGAATGGCCACTTCAGGGTTGTTTAGGTGGAGGACTCTGGAGTGTAGAACACCAGCAGGGCAATGAACGCAGATGGAGAGATGCAGGAGAGAAGCAGTTACACAGAGAGAGAGAGAGAGACGGAGAGATGGAGAGAGAGACAGAGAGAAGGAGAGAGAGGAGAGAGAGAGACGGAGAGAGAGACAGAAAGATAGAGAGACGGAGAGAGAGAGAGAGACGGAGAGATGGAGAGAGAGACAGAGAGAAGGAAGGAGAGGAGAGACAGAGAGAGAGAGAGAGAGATGGAGAGAGAGAAGCAGTTACACAGAGAGAGAGAGAGAGACGGAGTGATGGAGAGAGAGACGGAGAGAGAGAGAGACAGAGAGAGAAGAAGAGAGAGACAGAAAGATAGAGAGACGGAGAGAGAGAGAGATAGACAGAGAGAAGGAGAGAGAGGAGAGAGAGACAGAAAGATAGAGAGACGGAGAGATGGAGAGAGAGAGACGGAGAAAGAGAGATGGAACCAGAATGAGGAAAAAACAGAAGAGAGGGATGATACATAGAGGAGAGTGAAAATAAAGAGAGACTGAACGCTGACAGAGTGGAACAAGAGTGACAAAGAGACAAGGAGAAAGAGAGAGGCAAAGAGAAAGGGGTGAGAAAAGGGAAACAGAGGAAAGAGAGAGACAGAGAGGGAAAGAATAAAATATGGGATGAAAGGGAAAAGGAGCAAGAAGGACAGAGAGAGAGAGAGAGGGAGAGGGAGAGGGAGAGAGAGAGATAGAGAGAGAGAGAGAGAGATAGGGGGAGAGAGAGATAGAGGGAGGGAAAGGGAGAGAGAGAGACAAGGATGAGCAGAGGGGGCATTGAACGTAGGAAATAATTATAGACCATTCATAGCGTAGTCAGGATAGCTCCTTACTTCTCGGCTGGTAATCTATGGCAGCTTCCAACACAATGGGCTGATTTCAGCCAGTCCTCAGGGTCCCTTTCAGAACCCCGTCTTTGACAAAGCAGGTCAAATTATGACGCAATCACACCGAATTGATGTGGTAATAGTTACTTCTCGAGAATGGCCAGTTGCGAGCTCTGCAGTTGTCGTTATCATACTCTTATTGTGAAGGCATGTTGGTCATTTTTTATGCGCAAATAATTTCAATAAGAAAATTCCACTTTGAATAAAGTTGTGTATCTTCAAACCTGTGTCAGTTTGATATCAACAGGGCAAAGGCCTCACCACAGATGCCACATGTGTGTTTTTGTGTGCGTGGGTGCCTGTGTGTGTGAGCCCACTGCATTGTGGGAAGAGTGCAACATGTCTCAGAGCAGCCGCAAGTGGTCAGGCTCCAGATCTTCCCCTCTGCGATCAAGGTGAACTGTTACCCAACCAAATTGGGTGGAAGCCTAGAGCATGATGGAGAAAATACAAAAGGAAAGAGAGAGGAAGGGACATGAGAGAGGGAGGGAGAGAGAGAAGGAGAGAGGGAGAGAGAGAAGGAGAGAGGGAGAAGACAAGGAGAGTGAGGAAGAGAAAAGGAAAGAGGTAGGAGACGAGGAGAAAGGGAGGAAGGAAGGAAAGTGAGGGAGAGAAGGAGAGAGGGAGGAGACAAGGAGAGAGTGGGAGAGAAAAGGAAAGAGGGAGGAGACAAGGAGAAAGGGAGGAAGCAAGGAGAGAGTGGGAGAGAAAAGGAGAGGAGGAGAGAAGAAGAGAAGGAGGAAGCAAGGAGAGTAAGGGAGAGAGGGAAGGAGACAAGGAAAGAGTGAGGAGACAAGGAGAGAGGGAGCGAGACAAGGAGAGAGGGAGATAGAGAGATACGTTGAGGGAGAAAGAAACACAGCATACATTATGAATAGAAATAAGACCGTTTGAACGTGAGTCTTTGAGTTTTCAGTTGTGGTTATAAGTTATATTCATTTCCTTGGGATTATTGGAGCCGACTGAGTGCTTACCAGGGCCTACATCAGGGGAAAGCGTTTCCAATCCAGGAGATCTCTGACACTTCTGGCGTTCATACTTCTAATTAGGGTCTGGTCAGCCCTTGAAGAACAGGAGAGTGACGTTACCTGTCCTGAGGGACACTCTGGGATTTGATGTAGCAGGTTTCAAATGGTCAGAAGGTCCACTCTGCCTAGCGCTGGTATACTGGGTATGTAACTAAATACGGAAACACCTAAAAACAAAGTAACATGAAAAATACAGCTGGGGGCGGAGCATGAGACTCAGTCAACTGACGGCAAAAACACTAACCACGCCCATCCCCAACAGAAGCAGTCTTCATCATCTTTATAAATGGACAGCGAAGAGATGTGTGTGTGTGTGTGTCAGTATGGCAAGAGGCACGTGTGTGAGTATGTGCGTGTGTGTGTATGGAGGGTGTTTTGCGGGCCCACCTGATTCACTCTTTGAGAGGTTTGTTATTTTCACCCAGCACATCGCCCCCCCCCCCCCTTCCTCCGCTTTATCCCACAGGACAGAACATCCACGGGAGAGATTATAAAATAAATGTTTTCTTTTCACCCAGTGATTTATGCACTGACTCTCAGAGCACGACGTGACATTAGAGCTTCCATAGGCTGGACCGACAGATTACAACGGCAAGGACTGAGATAGAGATCTGGCCATTCTGTGAACACAATGGAGTCGTGGTCGTGAGGAGAGAGAGGGAGATAGGATGAGAAAAAGGAGAGAGGGAGTAGAGAGAGGAGAGAGGGAGTAGAGAGAGGAGAGGGAGTGGGGAGAGGAGAGAGGGAGTGGGGAGAGGAGAGGGAGTAGAGAGAGGAGAGAGGGAGTGGGGAGAGGAGAGAGGGAGTAGAGAGGAGAGAGGGAGTAGAGAGAGGAGAGAGGGAGTAGAGAAAGGAGAGAGGGAGTGGAGAGAGGGAGTAGAGAAAGGAGAGAGGGAGTAGAGAGAGGAGAGAGGGAGTAGAGAGAGGAGAGAGGGAGTAGAGAGAGGAGAGGGAGTGGGGAGAGGAGAGAGGGAGTGGGGAGAGGAGAGAGGGAGTAGAGAGGAGAGAGGGAGTAGAGAGGAGAGAGGGAGTAGAGAAAGGAGAGAGGGAGTGGGGAGAGGTGAGAGGGAGTAGAGAGAGGAGAGAGGGAGTAGAGAGAGGAGAGAGGGAGTAGAGAGGAGAGAGGGAGTAGAGAGGAGAGAGGGAGTAGAGAGGAGAGAGGGAGTGGGGAGAAGAGAGAGGGAGTAGAGAGAGGAGAGAGGGAGTAGAGAGGAGAGAAGGAGTAGAGAGAGGAGAGAGGGAGTAGAGAGGAGAGAAGGAGTAGAGAGGAGAGAGGGAGTAGAGAGGAGAGAGGGAGTGGGGAGAGGAGAGAGGGAGTAGAGAGAGGAGAGAGGGAGTAGAGAGAGGAGAGAGGGAGTAGAGAGGAGAGAAGGAGTAGAGAGGAGAGAGGGAGTGGGGAGGTGAGAGAAGAGGAAAGAAAAGTACACAAACACACACAAGCCAAATAGTCACAGCTCATATTATGATTGGGACACTTCAATCCTATGGTTTATAGACTTCATGACAAAAATACAGACTAATATAATGAACAGGTCAGAGAGACCACCAGCCCCCACTAATATAATGAACAGGTCAGAGAGACCACTGGCCCCCACTAATATAATGAACAGGTCAGAGTGACCACCGGCCCCCACTAATATAATGAACAGGTCAGAGAGACCACTGGCCCCCACTAATATAATGAACAGGTCAGAGAGACCACTGGCCCCCACAAATATAATGAACAGGTCAGAGAGACCACCGGCCCCCACTAATATAATGAACAGGTCAGAGAGACCACTGGCCCCCACTAATATAATAATGAACAGGCCCCCACTAATATAATGAACAGAGAGAGGTCAGAGAGACCCGGCCCCCACTAATATAATGAACAGGTCAGAGAGACCACTGGCCCCCACTAATATAATGAACCAGGCCCCCACTAATATAATCAGAGAGACCACCGGCCCCCACAGGTCAGAGAGACCACCGGCCCCCACTAATATAATGAACAGGTCAGAGAGGCCCCCACTAATATAATGAACAGGTCAGAGAGACCACCGGCCCCCACTAATATAATGAACAGGTCAGAGAGACCACTGGCCCCCACTAATATAATGAACAGGTCAGAGAGACCACTGGCCCCCACTAATATAATGAACAGGTCAGAGAGACCACTGGCCCCCACTAATATAATGAACACTCAGGCCTGGCCCCCACTAATATAATGAACAGGTCAGAGAGACCACTGGCCCCCACTAATATAATGAACAGGTCAGAGAGACCACTGGCCCCCACTAATATATAATGAACAGGTCAGAGAGACCACTGGCCCCCACTAATATAATGAACAGGTCAGAGAGACCACTGGCCCCCACTAATATAATGAACCCCACTGGCCCCCACTAATATAATGAACAGGTCAGAGAGACCACTGGCCCCCACTAATATAATGAACAGGTCAGAGAGACCACTGGCCCCCACTAATATAATGAACAGGTCAGAGAGACCACTGGCCCCCACTAATATAATGAACAGGTCAGAGAGACCACCGGCCCCCACTAATATAATGAACAGGTCAGAGAGACCACTGGCCCCCACTAATATAATGAACAGGTCAGAGAGACCACTGGCCCCCACTAATATAATGAACAGGTCAGAGAGACCACTGGCCCCCACTAATATAATGAACAGGTCAGAGAGACCACTGGCCCCCACTAATATAATGAACAGGTGAACAGGTCAGAGAGACCACTGGCCCCCACTAATATAATACATCAGAGAGACCACTGGCCCCCACTAATATAATGAACAGGTCAGAGAGACCACTGGCCCCCACTAATATAATGAACAGGTCAGAGAGACCACTGGCCCCCACTAATATAATGAACAGGTCAGAGAGACCACTGGCCCCCACTAATATAATGAACAGGTCAGAGAGACCACTGGCCCCCACTAATATAATGAACAGGTCAGAGAGACCACTGGCCCCCACTAATATAATGAAAGGTCAGAGAGACCACCGGCCCCCACTAATATAATGAACAGGTCAGAGAGACCACTGGCCCCCACTAATATAATGAACAGGTCAGAGAGACCACTGGCCCCCACTAATATAATGAACAGGTCAGAGAGACCACTGGCCCCCACTAATATAATGAACCAGGTCAGGTCAGAGAGACCACTGGCCCCCACTAATATAATGAACAGGTCAGAGAGACCACCTGGCCCCCACTAATATAATGAACAGGTCAGAGAGACCACTGGCCCCCACTAATATAATGAACAGGTCAGAGAGACCACTGGCCCCCACTAATATAATGAACAGGTCAGAGAGACCACCACACTAATATAATGAACAGGTCAGAGAGACCACTGGCCCCCACTAATATAATGAACAGGTCAGAGAGACCACTGGCCCCCACTAATATAATGAACAGGTCAGAGAGACCACTGGCCCCCACTAATATAATGAACAGGTCAGAGAGACCACCTAATATAATGAACAGGTCAGAGAGACCACTGGCCCCCACTAATATAATGAACAGGTCAGAGAGACCACTGGCCCCCACTAATATAATGAACAGGTCAGAGAGACCACTGGCCCCCACTAATATAATGAACAGGTCAGAGAGACCACTGGCCCCCACTAATATAATGAACAGGTCAGAGAGACCACTGGCCCCCACTAATATAATGAACAGGTCAGAGAGACCACTGGCCCCCACTAATATAATGAACAGGTCAGAGAGACCACTGGCCCCCACTAATATAATGAACAGGTCAGAGAGACTGGCCCCCACTAATATAATGAACAGGCAGAGAGACCCCACTAATATAATGAACAGGTCAGAGAGACCACCGGCCCCCACTAATATAATGAACAGGTCAGAGAGACCACTGGCCCCCACTAATATAATGAACAGGTAAGAGAGACCACCGGCCCCCACTAATATAATGAACAGGTCAGAGAGACCACTGGCCCCCACTAATATAATGAACAGGTCAGAGAGACCACCGGCCCCCACTAATATAATGAACAGGTCAGAGAGACCACCGGCCCCCACTAATATAATGAACAGGTCAGAGAGACCACTGGCCCCCATTATATAATGAACAGGTCAGAGAGACCACCGGCCCCCACTAATATAATGAACAGGTCAGAGAGACCACTGGCCCCCATTATATAATGAACAGGTCAGAGAGACCACCGGCCCCCACTCTGCTAATATAATGAACTGAGAGTTTCTCTGCACCTGTATCATCATCCTTTGTTCAAACTGTGACAAGCAATTGGCCTGGACCTTTGACCTCTTGGGGGTGCAAGTTCAGCATTGACCCCTGGGGAGGTATTGGGGTCACGGCCGCCCCCGGTTTAAATCTACTGCTTCGGAGGTGACAGCTCATTAACAACGCAGTCTGACTGACCTCTGTTCTTTTGACCGCCTCCCTCCCCCTGCTGCTCCCCTCTTCTCCACTCAAGGAGATCTGCTGTGATCCCTCATGTATCGGAGGAAGCGCAAGGTCAAAGACAGGGGGAGACAGCAATTCCTCTTTATGCAGAGAGGAAAGGAAGCAGCTCATGGGTGCTTTTTCATTGGGAGAATTGAGCGAGAGAGAGAGAGAGAGAGAGAGAGAGGGGGGAAGGAAAAGGAAGAGAGAAAGAGAGAGGGAGGTGAAAAGGAAGGAAATAGAAAGAGAAAAGTGTAAGAGAGGATGAAGACTTAAATAGACAAAGAGGGAAATGTGGAGAACGGTAGAGAGAATGAATGCAGGGATGACAGAAAAGAGGCTCCCTCTCCTCCACCTCTCCTCCCATCCTCCTCTCCTCCCATCCACTTCTCCTCTCCTCCCATCCTCATCTCCTCTCCTCCCATCCACTTCTCCTCTCCTCCCATCCTCCTCTCCTCCCATCCACTTCTCCTCTCCTCCCATCCTCCTCTCCTCCCATCCTCCTCTCCTCCTATCCACTTCTCCTCTCCTCCCATCCTCCTCTCCTCCCATCCTCCTCTCCTCCCATCCACTTCTCCTCTCCTCCCATCCTCCTCTCCTCCCATCCACTTCTCCTCTCCTCCCATCCACTTCTCCTCTCCTCCTCTCCTCCCATCCACTTCTCCTCTCCTCCCATCCACTTCTCCTCTCCTTCCATCCACATCTCCTACCTCCCTCACCTCTCCACACCACCTTTCGCCTCCCTTCTCCCTCCATCGCTCTCTCCTCCATGTCTCCGGGTCTGACACCTTGCAGAACGTCAGGTTCCATCAGCAACCCCCCCCCCATCCATCCAACCCCCCGAGGTTTCCTGACAAACAATAGTGTCATCAGCACAAAAAGGCCTAAACAAAGGGAGAGAGCCAACACAATTTAGCCGGTGCAAATAAAGGTTATCATATTGCATGCAAAGTTCAATAAGCTCTGTTGCATTGCTTCAGCAAATTGGGGGGGGGGGATAAGGGGCTGGGGGAGGGGTGGCTGAGGCGTCATAAATACATTTTCATATGTCCCGGAGGCTTTGGCCTGCTGTGGTAGTACAGGGGGGAGTTGCTCATTGCTGTGTCTGCATAAAGCAGGACAGATGCCTTCTTTCCCTTCGCTCGCACACTGAACCCTTTTGTACTGTGTCTGGGTAACCAGTGTCAGTCTTTGAAGGACTCATAGACATCACGGTGTCAGTCTTTGAGTGACTCATAAACACCACAGTGTCAGTCTTTGAACGACTCATAGACACACGGTGTCAGTTTTTGAACGACTCATAGACACCACAGTGTCAGTCTCTGAAACACTCATAGACACCACAGCGTCAGTCTCTGAACAACCACAGTCTCCACACTGCCTTTGATGAGTAAAATTTTTTACTTCTTGAGTAACAGGACACACCCAGTATTACGTATCATGTGATTACTTCAGTCTGTCGGTGGCGTTGCCTGGGCTGTTCTTTATCCAGCAGTCTGCCTGGTTCTGGGGTGAATATATCCACACACACGCCACATTAGCGGGCTTTTCATTAGCGCGGTTTATTATTGTCATGGAGTGATTGCACGAGTAGAGCAGTATCCAGGCTAGCCTTTAGCACTGAACGCTGTTTTCATTTTGCTGCCGGGGCACGCGGCAGTCACTTCCTGGTTGGTAAAAATAAACACATGGTCACTCGATGAAATATATCCATAATTTTTGCCGTCTAAATAACGCTATATACGCGCTATACAAGTAAATATATTGTTTCCAGCTGTTAAAAACTGTCGGATGAAACAGAAATATGATCGTCATGCTCGGTTCTCCATGAAGCAGCGGAGGGGATACATTTTTAATGGAACATAACGTACCTGCAGTTCACATATATTCCACACGGGAGACGAACGTGTTGCACCTTTTAACGGCTAATTAATTCAAATACCTAACGTGCAAACGTTCGCGCTAACACTAAATGCTCAATACATTGCTATTCCTCATTAGGGAAATGTGCGGCGAGTTGTGAACCCGGAAGGAGAACCGGTGAAAGCCTGGATTCATTTCCTACGGACTTTAAAAGTCGATCACCTGTCGGCATGGAAGCGTTCACCTCTCGGCTTCCCCGGCATCAAGCACGTCACCAGACGCCCGCTCAGAGGAAGCGTTCAGAGAGAGAGAGAGAGAGAGAGAGAGAGAGAGAGAGAGAGAGAGAGAGAGAGAGAGGGAGAGAGAGAGATAGAGGGAGAGATAGGGAGAGAGAGAGGAGGGCTAACAAGGGAGAAATAACACTATTAATGATCGTTACAATGAAATAAATGTTGAATCTCGTAAATGGACGTGGTTCGGCAGAAAGCGTGCAAAAGAGAGAGGGAGAGTGAGAGAGCGCCAGTCGAAAAGAGAAACAGATGAAAAGGCTTTGATTTGAGAGGAAAGGGGAAGGCTGGGTGAGACAGGATGTGGCCGATTCCGGGCAAAGTAAACACAGGCCTGTTCTGGGCCCACACCTTCTGGCAGTCAATGACAGGAACAATAGCCACTCTCCAGGGCCCGGCTCAATACAGCCCACCGGCCCGACATTCAAAGCCATCAATGGAACCCACAGGGTGGGGGTGTCATGAGCCGGCGTTGGAGAAGAACCGGTGCAAAAAAAGCCCCAGAAACGGCAAGAGGGGCCAATTGACACTGCTAGCAGGTGGATATTGCTTCATTCAGGCCGAATAGGGAGGGAGAGAGGGAGAGAGGGAGAGAGAGGGAGAGAGAGGGAGAGAGAGGGAGAGGCAGGGAGAGAGAGAGACAGGGAGAGAGAGAGCCAGGGAGGGAGGGAGAGAGAGAGAGGCAGGACGCGTTTCCTCTGTTGAGATGGTGATGAGGCTGATCTGAAATCAGCCGTCTATTGAAAAGTGCTCTTTTTCTTCTCAGTCGTTTTGGCTCACACACCCCCGGCTAAACATAGACAGTAAGCATGCTTGTAGCACACACACACACGCACACACACAAACCCACATGAGCAAGGACCAATGCAAACACACACACACACACAAACACACACACACACACACACACAAACACACACACACACACACACACACACACACACACACACACACACACACACCTCCATCTCTCACTTCATCTTCTCGATCCTTCTCTCCCTTCACATGGCCCCTCCCCCCCTCTCCATCCCCTCTCCCCCCAACTCTCTGCACCTCCTCTCCTCCTTGGCCTCCTCTCTCCCCCTGTCTCTCCAGCAGCACCTGGTACTCGGTGGCACAGCGGGGCGATGAGCTCAATGGCGGCGTTGCGAGGCAGTTAGGCGTCATTATATCTGCACTCCGGCATCGCCACGGAGCGGGCCCCAACACGCGCCGTCATTAACGGGCTCTAGACCCTCAGAGTGGAGGGAGGGGGGGAGGGAGGGAAGAGCTGGAGGGGACCTCACACAAGACACTGACAGAGACCAAAAGATGCATCCCCTCCTCGCTCATCTCCACCACTCCAACGCCACCTAGAATGAAAGGACCAGCCACGGGACCTCCAGATGTTCCCGCGTCTCCCTTGCGCCTCCCCCGCGCCTCCGCTGTGTTCCGTATTGTTCAGGGGGGCCCCTTTCTTCCACACCCCTGCCGCGCAGCCGAGTGGAATGTCACGTCGCGTCTGAAATTGGCCTCCGTTTGAGATGCGGTCGTCGTCCATAATGGAAGACGGACGGGGATGAATGCGGCGAATCTGGGGGATGCTCTTCTCTCTCCCCCCGCCCGGGCCCTCCCCCCGCCCGGGCCCTCCCCCCTTCGCCGTGCAGGAGATCCGTCGAGATGTTGGTTTTTCACAAGTCTTTGCTTTCGCGTGCCACTGTTGTCGGCGCACAGGCCGAGGTGCATTCTGGGATGTTTAGCTCAACAATTTCTCGTGACGAGTATAATGAGGATAATGATACAACGACAACGTTGCGAACGACTCTCTGCTGTGTAAAAGGGGTTTGGTTCCAACATCGCAGTTCTTGTGCAAAAAAAGCGGAGAAAGAGAAGCAGGAAGAACGTTTTTGGCGCAAAGGGCACAACCGAGGGGAGGGTGATCGGTGTTGATAACACAGAGGAACCCGGGAGAAATAGACGGCGTTTATTCAACAATAAAGACCCGTTCTCCCATTGAAGCGCTTAGCCTCGACGCTGAACCCCTCTCGGCTCGGAAATGAAAAAGGATGTTGGAGCCAGGGAGGGCTGCAGAGGGGTTGGACGGTTCAAAACATTTCCTGTCTGAAATAAAACTCTGACGGATAAACTCGTCTCTGAGCCGAGGGAAGGAACAGATGGAGCTGTCAGGCCTGTGCCGGGATGCTTTTTAGAGAGTCATCAGATTCGTCAACGCCACAGCCATCTATTTTTACTCCGTTGTTTGATCGCCTCTCAAAACGTCGTTGAAACGTGCCCGGGCCGTGACGCTATTGTGACATTCCTGGGCCTGTATTCACGGTGGACAGTTTTATCCTGTATGGGTTCATTCTGTCGCGTTACTATAAAACGTGGTGTAGCGGTGCTTCTTCTAGAAGGTTCCTGAACGCGGACGAAGGGTTCGTCAACAGTGTAACAGGAAGGGGCTGTAGGCGGACTTTGTAGCGACCAGCTTGACTGGGATGAGTCAACCTTCACGTGGATCATCTGTGACCCTCTTCCCAATTATTATGTGGCCCCGTAATGGAAATAGAGTGTGTGTGTGCGTGTGTGTGTGTGTGTGCGAGCGTGACAGAAAGATGGTCTGCTGCCATCAAGGTGACCATTAAAAAGATCACAGGGGGATTCCCTCGCCACGCTGGTGTGTGTGTGTTCTGGCGTGTGCCCTCATATGTGTGTGTGTCCGCCAATCTTCGTGTGCATCTGTGTGGTGCGTGTCAGGTGGTGGTGTGTGTGTGTGTGGGGGTGGTTCTGTCGGCGGCTCTATAGGCGTATGTTAATCAGCGGCGTTAATGTAGCAATGAATTAAGAGTTTAGATGTCAGCGGTGGGTGTTTCCACAGCTGATCCGCAAGCCACCCCGGGGCCCCGGGGCCCCACTCTGTTCCGGGATCATAGTTTCAAGCCTGCGCGAGAGCTAATTACGGCAAATTGGAAAAGTGTTCGAAAGCGAATCGGGCACGTGCAGCATATACACGCCACCCCGCCTCCCCCCGCCAGCCCCCACATTCAAGCCGTCAGGGTTCGATGGCGTCCGCCACGTTTGCACCTGCTCAGCACAGCAGACACGTGAACGGTGATAGATCGGGACGAGCTCAATTAAAACCTCCTCCGTCTCCCTCCCTCCCTCCTCCGTCTCCCTCCCTCCCTCCTCCGTCTCCCTCCCTCCTCCGCCTCCCTCCCTCCTCCGTCTCCCTCCCTCCTCCGTCTCCCTCCCCAGGGCTGATTGGCTCACGGGGGCCCCAGGCTTTGTGGTTGTGGATCATCTGGTGGTAACTGTTTCCTCACCTCCCCAGCACCTGCACCGAGGGATAGATACCGCCAGGGATAGGTGGTCCCCCTCCACCCTGTGTCGTTGGGCACACACACACACACAAACACACACACACACACACACACATCCTCGCCGACATGCCTGCGAAATGAACAATGGGTCCGGGTTATAAAAGAGAGGCCAGCAATCTGCCACATGTGTCCCCTCTGTTTATTATTCCGTAATTAGCCCTTTGGCAGTCTGTTGGGGGGGAGGGTACGGCCACCCCCTCAGCCTCCCTCGGGGGGCGTCTGTGTTGATAGACACAAGACAGACAGAGCAAACCGAACACGCGGGGATCCATCTCACTCCGCGGCGGGACAACTTACGAACAGCTCCGCCGTGACTTGGAGGCACAGGGGGATGGCACCACGACCCCCCCCCCCGTCTAAAACCACCCCATCACAGCCATTTGGCCGCGCTTTAAGAAACAAACCGGTACTCGTGCTGCCCGTCTGCTATCAGGTCCAGGGGCGCTTCAGCCTGCTTTGGGAGTGGCTACATTAAACGGTACGCGGCGGCCGTGTTTGGAGAAATATGGCAACGGACGTGTTCATTTGGCACAATAACTCGGGTTTATTGGTGACCGTTTGTTGCACTGTTTCCTGGCGAGCATCGGCGAACCTGAGATAATGCACTAAACATTATACCGCTGGCTCCCTGAGAAGCTGGCAGTGGCACTAAACTGGCACCCGGTCCAGTAGACATAAAGCTGTCTGAAGGAAAACAGCATGTTATAATAAGCCCGCTGTAAACAGCACTGGTGAAAATTGGGTCCCCGCGACGACGCTTCCGATTGGACGACATCTCTGTCCGTCGCGTCTCTGTCTACGTGGGATTCCGCGTGTGTGATAAGGCGCATTTGTATGCTTCAACATACTGTACAGTGTGTGTGTATACGCATATGTATGACTGGGCGAGTGGGCAAATGCTTTTATGCATGCGTGTGTGTGCGCATGTATGCGAGAATTAGCTTGTGTGTGTACGCGCATTTGGTGTGTGTGTGTTTGGGTGGGGGGGGGGCATGTCCAGCATGGCTTGGGGAGGAGAGACAAAGCAAGCAGTTTAGTAGAAGAGCAGGTTATCCCATTGAAATAACAGACTAGCAGGTTTATCTCTGGGATATTATTATCACAATGCGTAGTGTAACGTAGGTGTTTGTACTGAGTCGTCTCTAATGGTCGAGTGCAAGTCATCTGAATGACATCTGTGAGACAGTCATTCTGATTGTTCATTAGAATGAACCCCCACACACACACACACATATGCACACACGCACACAGACACACGCACAGACACATGCACACGCGCACACACACGCACACGTATATACACACATAAACACTCATACAAAAACACGCTCGCACACACACGTATACACACACACATGCACACACGCATGCATGCACACACACGCACACGTATATACACACATAAACACTCATACAAAAACACGCTCGCACACACACGTACACACACACACATGCACACACGCATGCATGCACACACACGCACACGTATATACACACATACACACTCACACAAAAACACGCTCGCACACACACGTATTCACACACGCATGCTCACACGCATGCATGCACACACACGCACACATATATACACACTCACTCAAACACACGCGCAAAGACACACACACACAAACACACACCTATACACACACATGCTAGTGAGAGGAACAATTGTAGCAATAAAAGTATGATAGCCAGGCTTTAATGGGCTTTCAGTAGGTTTCATTATGAATATGAGAATAGTGAACTCTCACGGGGGCATTCTGGGAGTCTGGGACAAAAACAATAGAAATAAATATTGAATCCAGGTCCCCTCAAAGTCACTACCAATAACAATTAGATACCAATGTTCAGCAAGACATCTGTCCACTTTTTATTTTGTCTACAGGGACTGCCAACTGATCCATGACGACACAAAGTGTTGGACGCGTCTTGCAGAGAGTTTTAGAACGCTTGAAACAAATTCCCCTCACTTTACTGTGTTACTGTAAAACATCGAATCAAAATGGATGTGTCTGTTTTTGCTGCAAAAATAGTTCTGAAAATTAATTAAAAATACAAAAATAGAGAATAATTGATGGTATACATATTTAGTCAATATTTGGTTAAAGCACCTTCGGCAGTGTTTACAGCCATTCGTCTCAACCAAATCTGGACATAATTCTTACGTTGGTCATTGCATTTCTTCTGCACATGCTCCTCCCACTTGACCAGAGAGTGTACAGGTGATTGGTCAGATTTGTTAGCTATCAACTGCACTCAAATCTCCTCTATAAGGGACTTTCTACATACACGGTATATTATAAACTACAGCCTCCATCATTTCACACCTCTCCTTCCCTCCCTCCACCTGTCTTCCCTCCCTCCATCTGTCTCCCCTCACTTCACCCGTCTCCAGACCCAGAGGACAAACACTCCACCACAGACCCAAACTCTGAAACCCCCAGCATCTCCATGGTAACCTTTGCATGGACATGAAAAAAGTTGTTCTTTAATGTTTAAGTTGTCGGGCATGTCACGCAGCATTACTGCTCTGTTCATATTATGCCACAGCCAGAACGTTCCAGAAATCACCGCTAGGTCCAACGCAAAAAATAAATATATCCACTTTAATTCCCAGCATGGTCAGCTTGGCAGTGTTATGGCTTGGGTGTTAAAATCCTGTGGAAACCTTTGCCTCCTAGGATTCGGAGTTGAAGTAGTCTTTCAATAGCCAACGTTTGTTTGATCCTCTTTAGACAGTGAAGGAATCCTCCTGAGTAGGAGATGTGTGAGTGTTCGTCTTCACTCTACTTTGTAGGACTTTGTAGACTTCCTGGAGATAACAGGCGAACTTACTTTGATACAGGTTGTCCATAGAAAACAATACATTTGTTGTTGACGTCACGAAAGTCACATTTCCCGTTTTCATTTTAGCATTCAGAGTTCAAAGGTTGTTAGAAACATACAACCGACACCGAATTACAAACTCAGGCACGAACGATCATTGAAGTAAAATGCCTAATGAAAAACACTAAACACCATTAACAAGTAGATGTATCAGCCCAGGTCAGCATGACGGTATACAACCAGCCAATCCAACTTGTGAGGGGAACTTCAAGCTGTCAAATTGACTCTCCCGACCATCTGAAACGAACCCACAATCGACTGTACAACTTTCAAACTTTCAGCATATTCGTAAACTGCAGCGGAAACGCTGTCGTAACCGCAACAGCCCACAAACTCTGGTGGACCGCAATGACCCCGGTTTAATTTACCAATGGGGGGATCCGGTCTAGCAGGGAGGCGGCTTATTTAGTAAGTGGTGCATTGCGACGCGATATGTTTCGAGCACCGGACTGCCAACGAGACACACAGAATGTGATAAGCTAATGCAATTACACAAGTAATAAACACCTTAATTATTTCCTTCTGGTACAAATTAATTGCTCTCATTAAAAAACACTGTAAATGAAATGTCATCCGCTCATACAGCTCATGTACACCGCCGCGCGGGAGTCTCCCGGTGGATTGTGGGATATATTAGGCCCATACGTCAGGCCCGACGACGGACGGACGAGCGGTAATAGCAACCGCGTGTCAGCCCTCGTGTCACATAATATGATCAACCCAACGCTCCCGAGTCCTAATGAGCCGAACACGCGGGCCCGGCGCTGGCCTCTGATTCTCTCACCCACGATCTGTCTTGTGCAGGGAGCGGGGAGAGAGAGGGAGAGAGAGGGAGACAGAGGGGGAGAGGAGAAGGGTGAGTGAGGGGCGGAGAGAGATAGAGAGGTTATCAGTAAGAGGGGCCACGTCCCCTCCCGTTCCCCCCGTATCTGATGTCCGCCTCTTGACACTGATAGACTCCGCGTTTAGAGGATAATGAGATTGGCCCTCTGCACAAACAGACACCAATTCTCTCATAGAGCGAGTCAGAACAGAGAAGGAAAGGATTCAAGGGAAAAGGAAAGAGAGGAGAGGGAGAAAAAACACACATCTGTCTTAGAAAATGTTACGGGGCCCGTCGGCGCGAAACTAAAGTTGTCCCGTCCCCAAACCCATTTAACTGACAAACAACCTGAAAGCAACAATAATAAAGAATTGTGGTGGAAAAAGTAAAAAGTGGGCGAACGGCCGTGTCTGATTGGTGGAAAACGATGTGAGCTCTTAATAGAATTCCACATGGTGTCTTCTTCAGGTGGAAGAGAGGGAGGGAACAAAGGACTGCAAGGGAAGAAGCTGACTAATTGAAAAGCGCAAAGCAGAGCAGAATCTGATAGCACCGACACATCCTTCACTCCTCCTCACTGTCCTCTCCTCCTCCTCACCCAATCCTCTCCCCCTCCTGACCTTCTTCTCTCCCTCTTCTCACCCTCTCCTCCGCCTCTCCCTATCCTCTCCCCCTTCTCACTCTGTCCTCACCCCCTCCTGACCCTCTCCTCTCCCCCTTCTCACCTCTCCTCTCCCCCTACCGAACCGAAGCCCCTCGGCAGCCTTGTGAGATACCGAACGGCACGGAGCGTCGGGAAGCGTAACGAACGGAGCGAGGCGAACCAGGATAACTGTTGCTCTCCCACTGATGTGTGCAGTTCCCCGTGTTGACAACACACTGTGACGGAGTGTGTGTGTGTGTGTGTGTGTGCTCTCTCATTTGATGTGTCGGCGCTGCCTCGGGCTCCGACACAGTTCTGTTCAGACCCCTCCGCTCTCTCCTGTTGTATTTGGCTTGACTGATGCGGTGGTGCGCTGAATCCGTGTCAAATCCCTTCGGGTCACACACGCACGCACGCGCGTACACGCGTTCATTCCATTCACACACGTAAAATGCAGAAGGAGGTTTTCTCCTGCGTGTTTATCGGGGAAGCGTGAAGGATATTTATCATGTTGCCACTCGCGGAGGCAGACAAGCAAGCGCGCCGGCGAGAACGCACAGAGGTTCCGAGTTCCAGGTTCCGGTTTCCAGGTTCTGGGGCCCGTGGCCCCTGTGCTCAGCGAGACGGAAACAACAGCATGTCTGGGAGGGGTGGGGGGGGACTGCTGGCTCACTGCACAGCGCTGTCTGCTCCAGCAATAAAAATGCTAATCTGGTCCAATTCCCCCGGTGACATGCTCTATGTAAAACAGGTTAGAGTTCCCAGCTCCACATGTGTACTCTCAATTTACCAGTTGGCCTTTCTTTTATTCAAATCTCTAGTTGTGGTCTTCATTAAGAGGCGATGGACTGAATTTTTCCACACCTCTCAGTCTCCCTCTCTCGCTCTCTCACTCCCTCTTTTCCCGAAAGGCTAATGACAGTGACTGGGCTTTGTGTGTGTGTGTATCTGAGAATGTTTGTGAGCGTCTTTATTTGAGTGTGTGTGTGTGTGTGTTTGTATTACCCAGTTATGCTTTAGCTGTCACACCGTAACAACGACGCAAATAGATCTGTTCTGTCTGATAGGAGAGGTCACAGGAAGCTGCGTTGTGCGCTGGGTAATTGAAGGTCAGAGGAGCAAACAGTTTAAGAGCGTTCGCTTAGAAGTCGGAGATACAGCAGTCAACAGCGTCTCTCCACAACCTCTCTGTGCCCTGTCCCTCGCCTCAACACGTCAGCATTATCACCTCCATATTATTGATTCTGAGGAAGTCCTTTAACACAGCTGAACTCTCCAATCGTCTCTGATGGACCAGATTGCCCCGCAGGTTCCCGCGTACGCTCGGCCACGAGCGAGGCTGAGGCATCGGCGCTTGTCTGGATCATTCATTTGAAGTTTCCCGTCGCATGTTTCCCGTTCCTTAGGAGAATATCCGTCGTGATAATGGGTTCTAATCAAATGTATGTCTTGGATCTGTAGTCATTTTAGTGTTTATTGCTTAGCGCCTTGAGCTCACCCGGACACACTCTGTCTTTGACACGGCCTCTGTCGGCGCTACGTATTGGCAGATTGGGTATTGGAATGACGCAAATAAGTCACCCGGGAAAGATTTCTAGCAGTTGATTAATTGATCCAGCCTAGAGTTAAAACAGTGTAGAGACAGTAGTTCTCAGTGTTGCTATGCTAAATCAACATTAACGTGACATCGTTACCGCACGACTTAACATTCTAAGAGTGACAATTAACATTCTTAGAAAGACAAATGCTAATCTGAGTGTCACTAACAATGAATTAAGTCTATAACGCAACAACAAAAAATGTAAACGTATGTGAGAACTTGAAAGCGACTAAATACTTTCTTTCAGCTCTGTACCAACATATCTTCTGTCTTGTATATTTCTATACGTTTCTTATTGTGCCGTTCATCTTAAAATTCCCTCGCGTGAATGTGTTTGCCAGGCACACGGTTGTTGACGTTACAGTTTATTATTTAACTTTACGTTTAGTACTTTTAGTGTCAGTCGAGTATTTTACACTAATGCAGGAGTGGTCAGAAACGCACAAGTCATTAGGCCTCGTAATTGCACCCCGCTGGCTTTAAACGGGATGCGCTATTCCTTTTGGAATTCAGCCAGTGCGGGGATACGTAACGCTTGAATATTTCTTCATTCACGCGGAAACTAGGGTCAAAAAACTCTGACAGAAAGACCGCCTGGACATTTTTAAACTGGAACGATCTGTTATGGAAGGCTAGTGTATGTTTATGCATGCTCACTTGTAAAACCTTCACCCTGAAGCATGCTGGGAAAATACATGCTTTCATGGTCTGCTTTACTCTGCACTGTGTTGAAGAATAGCTCCTACTGTTAATACCACCTCTGGGGGCATTTGGTCAGCACAAAGTGTTAATTTCACACAGATCATTAACCCTGGAATGTAACACATGCATGTTAACCTGAACACTGGGCCATTTCGCCGTGAGCAGACGGGAATACGTCTCTCTTGTAGTCCTACTACATAGGTCGTGCCTTTGTGACCCGTCTTGTTGTGCTCCACGTGGAATAAAAAAGAGCCTGTGTTGGTTTTAGTCCCGAGGACCTTGTCTAACGGAGAAAAGAAGAGTGTCGTGGCAGCAGAATTTTAGGCGCGACTCCCCAAAGCAATCTTTGCAGTGTTGTAATTCACAGCAGTACATTTGATTGTTCTTTTCCATATTTTGCATCATATCCTTCTGTAACCTTTCGCGTCGCTTATGTTCTTATTGGTCCCCGAGCTCATATTGCGGTGATGTAAAAGCGCTGCCGGTAAAATGGCACGAACAGCAGTCATTTAAACGTCAAAAACCGAGGTTCTCCTTTAATGTCCGACTCACAATAACACGATTACACGATTACACGATTACACGATTACACGATTACACAAATTGCACGAAACATTGCATTACACAAAACGCACGAAACACGACAAAAAACGGACAAAAAGACTGAAACGGGAACAAAATGTAAATCAAACGGGAATCTGCATGATGTCGCCTTTGTTCCCATTTGGGCCTCCTTAACTTTCACATCTAATTAGGTTCAGGCGGTGACTTGGTGAGATATAGGGGACTCAGAGGAGCCCTCCAATCAGCAGGGGCATACGAGGGTCTGGCTGGGGTCCCCTCCCCAGAGACCGGTTATGACAAATAAGATTAATGTTGTCCTGGTCTCCCAACTGGCCCAGATTAGGCTGATAGGTGGTTCTCTCAGGAGAACGCCCATGTGTGAGTCGCCTTACATGTGGTCTGTGGTGGGCGTTTGGGACGGGCTCACAAAGACTTCCATAGACTAACTGGGAGAAACACACACACACACACACACTCTGAAACACCCCTCCCCACTGATCAGTTCAAATGACCACTCATGCATGGGTGGGGGGTGGGGGGGGTCAGAGGGTGAAGGGTCAGAGGGGGCGGGGCGTGGGGGGTGCTCGGCATGAAGTACCCTCATCTTCAGACTCACTGGAGCGTTGGATGAGACGGAGACTCTGGGCCGACAGGACGCATGTGTTGTGTGGGCCGGAGTCCCATGTGATCGGCCCGGCTAGATGGGGTCCACGCTACTTGATATGCAACCGGCGCTGCCCATAGGTTAATACGCCTGCACCCTATTATCATAAACAGACAGCGTTTAAAACGCCGGGTTTATGCTTAGCTTACATGTGCACGGCTCAAACGTAGTGCCGTCCGGAGTCACCATGCAGGCACCAATCAGGAAACGGCTGTAAAGTTGCACCCGGGTTCCATATGCACTTTTGCCTTTGGTTTGTATTGCAATTTGTAACGGATCAACGGACGCGATCGTTTGTCGTCGACGGTAAAGCCGGGAGTGCTATTTCTGCCCGGTGAAATCTTCAGGTGCCACTCTTGAGGTAAATGAACGTCTCCAGCATTCCTCTGTCTGCCCAGTGCGAGCAGCTCTCTGGAACACTCAAACTTCCTATAGACTGAAAGCAATTTTCTTTAACACTCCAGCGAACCCCCAGACAGAGGCTGACGCGTGGCCACTGTGTGCGCGAGTACTTATAGAATCGCAGATATAGGAAACAGAGTGAGAGCAGCAACAGGAAATTAGGAAAAAATACACGTGTGTGTGTGTGTATTTGTTACAAACTTAAATATTTCCCAAAGGTTGTCACTGAAGATCGAATGTAGAATTGCGTTTTATTCTGTCCGTATTTTCGGATGCAATGTAATATTGTAATCTAGTAGTCCATTGTCGAAATACTTCAAACTCACAAAAAAAGGCGTTCAAACGTGACTTCCGGTTAAACCAAAAATGCTTGCCTGAATTTAAGTCGACGTCTCGGGTCAGAGAACGACGTTTTAGACGTCACAGAACGAGCGCGTAACGGCTGACATCTTCATATCCCAAACTCACCTTAAGCCTCTCCGACCAGGCGACCGGCCCCACCTCCGATCCAAAAGTATTTGGGTTTCAGGAATGTACAGCGCTGGCTCTGCACTCTGGTTGGGGATGGAGGACATCTGTACGTACCAGGCAACCCCCCCCGAGGACCAAATCCACCTCCGCAGATACACGGCAGCCGTTGAACACCTGTGACGACGGGAGAGTTGGAGATGCGTATTACCTGATGGTGCCCGGACTTCAGCACAATTTCAACAGGACACAAGTGTGAGACAATACTGTGGCCTCTGTAATATTTCACGTCTGGCCATTGAGCTGACGAGGCTTCGCGCGCACATAACTGGGACCGGGCAATACCACAGTCTGCCCGTGAAGGGATATTCTCTGATGAGATTTAAAGGCTGACTGTCTGTTTTATTGATTATACGGAGGTGCAGGGGCATCTGTTGGCGGCATACATAGGGTTAACATAGAGGTATGTCGATGACTCGACACTTTGGGGGATTAGGTTACCGACTATATTTCACGCGTGGCTCCATTTCAATCCTATACATACACCCGTTGCCTCACCGTCGGTGCTGCTTTGAGCAGCGATACACCATACATCACGGACTGGACCTATCAGTGTACGATACATGTTAATTAGCCCGTGGTCCTGTCAGCTGAGCCCAAATACGTCACACACACACACACATGTCTTTGACAAACTGCCGTGGGCCTGGCTCTCCACACGCCCCCACCCTTCCATCAAGGTGCCTCCGCCCTGGCTCGAGCCAACATCCAGCTGCCACGCTCGGGTTGCGTCGGACAGGCCAGACACGCTCAGCAGCTGCCTTCTCTCCGAGGACCAGGACCACGCCGACAATGTCCAGGTGGGGCCCGCCCGGGGGAGGGCCGGGGCTGTTTTCGGGGGAGTGGTCTGTCTCGGCGGTGGTGATGGTGGCGGGTGGAGCAGATGATAATGCATAAACAAAGAAGTCCAGGTGGAGTCCCTGCCCAGGAGGGGAGGTGAGGCTGGGTGTAGACGGCTGTGGCCGGACCAGATGTCGGACGTGGGTGAGGGACGTGGAGGAACCAGCTGGAGAACGGCCAGGTGATGGATGACACCTACCCAGGGAGAACCACGTCGCGATTCTGTAATATTATCGTTGCCGGAGCTGTGTTCAATTAATTGCCGGGCACGGCGCATTTTCTCTTGTTCGCCTGGACAATTAAGGGCTGGCCGTTCGGTGAGAGAAAGTTGCGTGGAATTCCGAGGACTCGATTCATGGCGGATAATTGGGCTTAGAGAGCTGCACTTGCCCACTTATAAAAAGAGGGAAAACCAATCCTCTTATCTTTGTAATGAAGAACTGACGTGATTGACGAAGCACTTTCCTACTAACGTTGTATACAAAGTAGGCCTAACAACACGATGCAAATGACCACATTAAGACCTAAAGGAAGTAAATAGGATATGGTGGACTGGGTGTACATAGTTAGGTTGTTTTGTTAATCAGTCAGAGTAATCCTCACCGAAAATCTATTCTGTCAGGTTCAAACCCTATGTCCCCCTATAGAGCACCGTACTGTTGTCAAGTACCCAATGGACTCGGGTTAAATTACGTTTTTTATTTAGAAATACAGTGAGTTTGTCGCTTGTGTTGAGTGTTTTCCTCGAGCAGCAGGTCTGCTAGTACGCTCACTAACTATTTCGCTCTAAACTGCACGCGTGGACATGCCTGGCTACAGATTCCAAACATCTGCTGATGAACAAGTTTGGCATTATTACTTAGGATTATTAATCAGGCATCTCCTAGAGGAATCGAACATACCGTTGGAGAAAATGCAGGCACTTAGCCTATCTAGGTGTATGTATTTCTATTCTGGGCACCACATGTCACCAGCCACTTGACCTCCTCTGTGCCCTCTGAGAAATTGTTCATGCAGGAGACACGTTTTGTTTACATACGCCAAATCGCAAAAAACGACTACATGTGAATATATTTTCCTTAAAACGTTGACATGAAATGTCAACGAACCCTTTCGATTTGGGTTTTGGGTGTTGCGGAGACATCCCAGACTGTTATTATGCAAATTAGAGACGCACAGGCTTCTATATTTCCCCTTGTTCAGCTGAACTCAGCAGTTCCGGGGGAATCTGTGCGTCAGGTTAGGAGCAAGCAGAACGGACTGCTCTCCTATTTTCTCCCCTCATCCCCGTTCCATAAACACGTCCTCTCCTCCTCGGGTTTGTTAAGCGCGCACGCACGCACGCACGCACGCAGCAAGGTGTTTTGACGCCCTGATTCCGAGGTGTTGCGGAGGGGCTTTGTTGTTTCCGTGCCCGCTCACGCACGCACGCGTGGTGCTCTACGGGGCCAAGAGGAGTGGATCTACAGTTGGCACCAACAGCCATCAGCATCATCCACATCCCGGAGGCAGAAATAAAAAGAATAAGCCGACCTCCCCACTAAGCCTGACACATAAATATTATGGCTGCATCATTCTGACCCCCGGTTAACATTATTAACAGAATAATGCCTATTTATGTCTGCCTCACATACTCAAAGACTGCCAATACGAAGTCAGTAGTGGTAATAATACAATGTGCCTATAGTACTAGACGGGAGATGACAAACACAAAGGCGTCCTACTGCTGCAATAAGGAACAAACAGAACACGGTGTCAAACCACCCAGGATACTATAGTGCCCCTAGATGCCCGGTAATTCAGCACATATGGCTCCTGCAGGAATCATTGAGGAAGCGGGGACCTTCTGGTACCCGGGCGGTGTGATTTGCATAAAGAGACCACCATTGGTTAGTAGAGAGTGTGATGTAAAGGGCTGACCCCCCAAGCCCCGGGCCACATCCGACCGTTGATTTTGTGGTTGGCGTCAGGGTTTGGTTCGGAAACCGTCGGGGCGGCATGCGGGTTTGGCTCAAGTCGTGACTTTATTAGAAGTCTTTATTAGACTTTATTATTTACTTGTCAAAAAACACTCGACATCAAAGCTCATTTGTCATTGCTCACCGCTCAAGTGAAAAACAATTCACCTCAAATTATCTAACATGCGCATAAAACTATAAAGTCAATAGTGAAATCAATATGGTGCACCTATGCAATAATATACTACACACTTTATTACACATGACTGTTTTCTATCTTACTATAATTACATTTCATATTATGTCATGTTGCATTTATTGGGATTTTTCCCCCCGCAAAAAGTGCATGTAATGATTGGACATTATTCTTTGTTATTCGGGAGGAAAAGGAGAAATCGTGCACGGCTCACCGAATCACTAAATCATCCTATAGTTCAGTGTTGGTCCCGGGAGATTTTTTTTGATGGATTAAATTAAGCACTTCCATCTCCATATCCCACCTGATCGCAGCCATATAAATCCCAACAGCTGATCAACAGACTTCAGAAAGCCCAAGTCCTTCACGGAGTGCAGCACGGAGAGAGACAGAGAGAAAGAGAGAGAGAGAGACACAGAGAGAGAGAGACACAGAGAGAGAGAGACAGAGAGAGAGAGGGAGAGGGTGAGAGAGAGAGAAACGGAGAGAGAGAGGGGGAGAGAGAGAGAGTGGAAGCAGATCTCTCCGGACTGCTGTCCAGTGCTGAATCTCTTCTGCCTCTACATGCAGGCTTACAGTAGGAGCTATCCGGTGCTGAAGTTGCATTTCTGACCGGCGGAACCCGGCGCACCGCCGCACGGAACACGGACACGTCCTCGGGCTTATTGTCGTCCGTGCCGCGGCATCTATTCACACATTCCGTATAGACGCTGTTCTGCCCGTCTGCGCCGCGCACATATTCCTTGGCCGTGCATGAGGAGTGACGGACGTGCGTGCCCACCGGACCGGAGTGTTGTTTCGCACCGCGCACAACCATGCCCAGGTCCTTTTTGGTGAAAAAGGTCAAGCTCGATGGTTTCTCATCCGCCGATCTGGAGAGCCACTACGGCAGGTCGCGGACCGACCTCAGCCTGCGCTTTCACGAGAAAGGTAAACCTGTTAGAATGCGCTGCACTTGGGTCGGATTTAATCTGATAAATGTGCATGTGACGTTGCGTGGTCCTCTGTGTGCGCTTGCATTATGCGTTTACTGTACATCATTGCGTGCGTGCAGCTTGTTGAACATCTGACCTCACATTGCAGCCTAGATCCAACGCACGGTCACATGCATTTTGTGTCAACTCTGCACATTTTCCCAGGCAGGGAAATTTCACGGGGTGAGACACCCTGTGGAGCTCCCACATCACCCCACAAGTGTGCAACATACTGTAGATTATAATGCGCATCCGGTATATCCTCCTATTTAAGGAGAAATGAGGAAAAGGGAGTCTGTCTTGGTCATATTCCAGACATTATTTACGCTCTATAAAGCACCCACCGCGCGCGCGCACACACTTGCATAACCAGACTATGTTTATTCCGGAAGTGCACTTATAGAATATGCACGCATGTTAATTTCGGTTTGGGGTTCTGGGGTACCGCCGCCCTGCATGCGAGCGCGCACTGTGCGCACGTTCAGCGGTGCACATGCATCGACCCATATTCCAAAATGCAATTATAACTGAAGTGATATTATTCCCCCCCCCGCCTTTGTCCTTAAATGGGCTAGCACACTAATTGAAATGGAGAGATATTGATTTTTTTCTGGCGGAGTGATGTAGAAAAAGACCTTCACGAGAAGTCAATGTCTTTCAACCCAGATCTCCTGGAACTGTAAATTACTGAAATAATAGAGTAAAAAAATCAAGCCTTGCATAGGTTCAGACAATTAATGTGAATTGGGCTCTGAGAATCAGTCGAGCAGCTCACACACATCATTGAATTCGTCTGTTGTTCTTTTCAACGCTACAGGGTACATCAGGGACTACATGACCCCGTCTGTCTACGACGGCGAAAGTGACAATGGCATCAAAGTGCCCTCCCCTAGTCCCATGTACGACGGCCTCCACAGCGACTACGGCACACCGGACTCGGACCGGCCCGACAGCCCGCGGTCGGAGATCTCGTCCGGCTACATCAACGGGGACACCGCCGTGAGCGAGGGCTACACCGTCGACGCCTTCTTCATCACCGACGGGCGGTCGAGGAGGAAAGCCATCAGCAGCCCGCGGACCGTACAGCGCCACACGTGCAACGAGTGCGGCAAGACGTACGCCACGTCCTCCAACCTCAGCCGGCACAAGCAGACCCACCGGAGTCTGGAGAGTAAGATGGCCAAGAAGTGTCCCACCTGCGGGAAGGTGTACGTGTCCATGCCCGCCATGGCCATGCACCTGCTCACGCACGACCTCAAGCACAAGTGCGACGTATGCAGCAAGGCGTTCAGCCGACCCTGGCTCCTGCAGGGCCACATGCGCTCGCACACCGGGGAGAAACCGTTCGGCTGCGCCCACTGCGGGAAGGCGTTCGCCGACCGCTCCAACCTGCGCGCGCACATGCAGACGCACTCCGCCTTCAAGCACTACAAGTGCAAACGATGCAACAAGACCTTCGCCCTGAAGTCCTACCTGAACAAGCACTACGAGTCGGCCTGCTTCAAAGGCGAGTTCTCGCCGATGAGCTCCATCGACGACTGACTTCTGAATTCGAGCCTACTGCGCTCTGCGAACGAGCGGAACTTCTTCCAGCGTCATCCCCGTGCTCTTCACTCGACAACCTGTTCCACGATGACGACAGCGCCGTTTGTTCTCTGCTGCAGCAGACGACACCACTAAGGACATGTTGGATTACGCATGTAGCTTACCTAACGTTTTTTCCATGGGCAATCCACCCTTGATCCTATGACAACAACAACAACAACAACAACAACTCGTTCAAGTATTATGAGCCGAAATATCATGTTTCCACACTCACAGGACATTAAAAATGTCTTTAATTTCTCTCAAAGGTCAAACCTTTTTTAAGTATTGGACTATGTTGTACTGCTTCCACCTGGCCACAAACGTGTTCTACATTGAGGTAAACCTTTATTTATTAATTTACGTTAATTTTACTATGAGTTCGTCTAGAATCTTCATTTGCACTTTATTTTGTCGTTGTTTTTGCAAGCCTTCGTCATGAATATGCCAAAGCATTTGCCACTTTCTGAATATCTTCTTATTTTTGTTTGCCACTTTATGAACATATTGCATGCAAAAAATGATACTAATGAAATCTATGCCAATTTTACGAAGCTTTGGATTTTTGCCAAAATCTAGTTAGCGTCCGTCGGCAATATTTCTTGGGAGTATTCTCATAAGGAGATATAGAGCAATAACGCATGGTATTGGTGAAATATACATGACTAATAACTAGAACATTTTTAACACATCATCATTTTATCCAATACTCTTAGTAGTCATACGAAAACGTAATATCAGGGAAATATCAGTGTGGTATTTATGGATAGACCCAAGGGGTGGGGGCGAGAGAGGGTTCCTTTTGTGAACGGTTGCACTGACTGCCTCGTATTTATCGTAGTCTTAGAACGTCTAGGCTTCTGGTGCGGATGGTTCCGAGCAATCCAGAACATCTCGCCACCCAGTATGCGGAACAAACGCCCGAGGCCCAAAGGGGGCGACCCCCACGTCCCATATGTCGCGGGTGAACCAGGTTTTCGGGGTACCTCCTTAGAAAACGTTGCACAAAACAGGGCTCAACGATGATTAACACAATAAGATGACCCAACTCTAGCCATGACAAAGTCCACTCATCCTATGAAAGCACTTCCTCGAACGAACACTTCAACTTTTTAAAGATGGTAGCACAAATATAGATTCAGGTAGAAAGGCCTTGTATTAGCTGAAACCTCTGTTGTTTTTGTACTACGATGATCAAAGGGAACTGTTTATCGCTAGACGCCTTGTACATATAACCGTTTGATGAATCTAATATTTCTACAAGCTGTAAAAAAAAATCAAATGAATCTTATTTCTGGAGTTCTTTTCCCTGGGATTTTTATGCCCAGCATTTGAACGATGTTAAAGCACAAGGACACTGGGCATTTTGTCTCACTTCATAATAAAAACGTGAATAAAGACCTAATACGATGCAGTCCATGTGTTTCTAAACCTTACAGGGAAATCTGCTGATGTGGAATACGTATAATCGCATGTTACTGACATGCCAAAGTGTTTGATGTCTGTGATTCT
Organism: Dallia pectoralis; assembly: GCA_029465975.1. NCBI lineage: Eukaryota > Metazoa > Chordata > Actinopteri > Esociformes > Umbridae > Dallia > Dallia pectoralis. The sequence continues at coordinate 8,590,467 of CM055753.1, forward strand.
TTGTGGTTGATTTGTACGTTGTTAGATTGTGTCCGGTTGAAAAAAATCGAGAATGCAGCAGGTTACTGCAATGACAAGCACTGTTGAATGCTATTGTACTCAATGCAAGCTGGACTCAAAACGCACATCTGTTGCTTTGAAAGGCTGCATTGGGGTGTACAGCCTGCTGCATTGGGGTGTACAGCCTGCTGCATTGGGGTGTACAGCCTGCTGCATTGGGGTGTACAGCCTGCTGCATTGGGGTGTACAGCCTGCTGCATTGGGGTGTACAGCCTGCTGCATTGGGGTGTACAGCCTGCTGCATTGGGGTGTACAGCCTGCTGCATTGGGGTGTACTGCCTGCTGCATTGGGGTGTACAGCCTGCTGCATTGGGGTGTACAGCCTGCTGCATTGGGGTGTATACAGCCTGCTGCATTGGGGTGTACAGCCTGCTGCATTGGGGTGTACAGCCTGCTGCATTGGGGTGTACAGCCTGCTGCATTGGGGTGTACTGCCTGCTGCATTGGGGTGTACAGCCTGCTGCATTGGGGTGTACAGCCTGCTGCATTGGGGTGTACAGCCTGCTGCGTTGGGGTGTACAGCTTGCTGCATTGGGGTGTACAGCCTGCTGCATTGGGGTGTACAGCCTGCTGCATTGGGGTGTACTGCCTGCTGCATTGGGGTGTACAGCCTGCTGCATTGGGTCTCGCAAGGCAGGGGACAAACGTGACTTCGAAATCAATCCAACCTGGGTGTAGAGGGTCTGCACAAATAAGGACCCCTGAGAATAACCATATCGACACGAGTGTCACGCGGAGGTCAACAGCTCTCTATTTACTAATGGTGCAACCCGTAACGTTTAATTAGTCACATTTGAGGCCGGCAGCCAGTGGGTTTTGGTGATGAGGTCATGTCAGTCCTACGACTTTAACCTTGAACAGACACGCGCACTGTGACCCGGGCAAAACCCAGCCTATGGGCTTCCTCTCCAAGGTCCCGCTGAACCCGCTGTCTCTCTACCACACTATAAAGAGGCAGCTTCTATAAAGCTCCACTATAAAGAGGCAGCTTCAAAGCGTCTCGAGAAGATTGACTGCAAACAACAGGTTTATTGCTGGTTAGATCATGTGGACGGTGCCTCACTTCACACACACGTGGGCGCGCGTATACACACACACACACACACACACACACACACACTCATCATTAGAGCATTGAGACTTTTGCCGTTTTTAGGCGTTAGACATGAATACGATGACACGGAGATATATAGAGCAAGAGCGGAACGAGGAAGCGTCAGAGAGTGACGCAGAGAGGCCGCAAAGAGCGTTTGTAGTTCTTTCAGCGCATGCTGCCTGTGTGTTTCTGAATAACTGGGCAGTGTGCTTTGAGCAGGTTACACTTCGCAAGTGTGCTGCCAAGGTCAAGGTCATTAGCAGTGATGCTGCGTTAAATGACTTGTCACATCTGTCGAGGTTGCAAATCCGTCTATGTTCTCCCTCTTTCTCTTCTGACGAGACCTGATTTGGTGAGGGGAAGCAATGGAAGGTTACTGTGGTGATGAGTAATTTGAGGAAAGGTGCAATGCACACAGAGACTGTGAGCACCCCCCCCCCGGGCACCAGCCCCCACCCCCGCGCAGAGACATGAGTCACAACCTATATTATGCTGGAAGGCCAAAAGTGCACAGTCTTCCCACTGCCTGTGTGACAGTTTAAAAATATCTAACAGTGATGTCACTAGCCGCACAGATCCCTCATGCGAACGCTCACGAACGTCACTAATTCAGCTGCGTGTGTCTGTTTCTTTGCGGGTGTGTGTGGGTGCCTGTTTGAGAGCCTGTGCGTGTGTGTGTGTGTGTGTGAGTGTGAGTGTGAATTTGCACTCTTGAAAACGGGTGCAACCGTGTAAGTATTTCACCACAGTTCCTCAAACCAGAAAACCTGTGAGATTCCCGCTCTAATCAGCGTCATCGCCTCTCCTTATTGGTTGAGGTGAAGGGCAGCTTCCCCCCCCCAGATATTAGACTGTATGTTAGACAAAGTCTTCCAAGAACACTTCTGTCTCTCTCTCCTCCCCTTTTCTCCCCACCCCTCCCACTCTCTGATTGTCTCTACCCCTCTCCTCCTCCATCTCTCCCTTCCACTCTTCTCTTGTCTCTCTCTCTCTTATCCTACGCCCTGAGCCATAAGGCGATAGACAGTGACACTTTGATTAAACTAGCTGTGATCCGGAGTCGAGGCTAGCTCGCGAGGTTCCCCCACCAGAGGGGACCCGTGTCGACCGCTGCCCGGCACGATCTGAATCCGGAAAGTTATTGCCGACCATGAAAGTCCCACTCGCCTCGTGTCACATGCCATTTCCCCCCGAAAAGGCCATGATTAATGAAATGACTCATCGCGCCTGCGATATTATGGAAATTAATCCATTAATTCTTGTGAATCAGTTGTTCGCTCGCTCTGGACGGTCGAGTACATCCCGGGCGTCGGGAGGGAATATCAATTTCACTGTCAAACGCAAAGCCTCACACAGTCAAATTCATTGGCCACTATAGCTTTGCTGGCTGTCTTCCCCTGGGGAATTTACACGGTGACAATCAAAGTGTCTGGGATGTTTTATCTCCGTCATTATTACCGATGGCCTCTGTCATCTGCTGTATTTGCCTCTGTCTCTACCGTGCCTTATACGGAACTCAGACAGCTGACCCTTCACCTGGAACAGACCTCAGACGACCGACCTTTGACATGTAGTGCTTGTCTGAAGCATTAGCTATTGTGTCTAAAGAGGAATAACATAGGAGTGAAAGAAAGAGAGAGCGAAAAAAGAGGAGATGACAGAGAATGAGAAAGTGAACGAGTGAAAGAAAAGAGGAGAGAGGGAGAGATTAAATAAATGAGAAATGAGCAGAGGATATAGTACAGGTCTGAGAGAAAGAAAAGAAGAAGTGAAAGAAAGGAAGATAGAAAAAGAAAGAAAGAGGAAAGGATAGAGAATTAAAGAGAGACCAGGGGAGGAGAGAGAATGTGATCGAAAAGAGGACTTAGAGAAATGAGGGGAGAAAGCACAAGAGGAAAGACGACTGAGAGAGAGAGAGAGAGAGAGAATAGAAAACAGACGGGTAGACCCAGAGAGTGGAGAGGGTCTTGACTCGATGCTGTGGTTTCCTCCTGGGTACCGGGTAATTGTGCTGGGAGAACAGCATCAGCACAGGCCATTAGTTAAACAGCAAACATGTGCAGGTAGAACAAGCCACGTGCACACACACACACACGCACACACACACACACACACACACACACACACACACACACACACACACACACACACACACGCACGCACACACACACACACACACACACACACACACACACACACACACACACACACTCACACACACACACGTGCACAAATCTTAAAGAGAACAAATAAAACTACACGTTTAAGTTACATTTGCTACATCGCCCCATACATCGCCTTTTCAGTCCCAAGGTTTCTCCCCGCACAGCGCACATCGATGTGACATCATCTACAAGACAGGGGACCGCGGCCGTTGTCAGGACGCGTGTCACGCGCGTTTCCACGGTAAGGTTAGAGAAGCAGACTGTTCTGAATGTGTTCGGGAGTCACGCGCAGCATGAATGTGACGGTGCGGGAGGTGAGATCACACATTGGGCTGGCAGTTACGGCGCGTCTTGCTTTAGCCTAAAGGCACGCCAAGGTTCAAACACTGTTCAAAACCATTCGAAACCACTCAAACACCATGAGTGTTTGCTCCAGTCTGCCTGGGGAGAAAGTCGAGACGAGGTGTGCGGCTTTTGAAGCTATCTGGTTCGCCCCGCAAAGCCAGGCACACCCAATCAAGCACCACCAGAGTGTTTTGAGGAATGGCTTCAGTAGTATTTGAACCCGGGTCCGCCTTCACAAGAGCTTTTGCGTGTTCAGTTTAGATCAGAGCAGAGAGGAGGAGATGTGAGAAGTGTCGAACCGGGGCAAGCAACTGGTGCATTTAGCGCTATCTGACTACTGGTGTGTGCACTCAGTCGTACAGGACAATTTAGCGCTGTGTGTGCTCGCCCATCCGAGAACTGTCTATCACCCCCCCCACACGCACCACCACCACCACCACACACACATGCACACACACACACGCGCACACACACACACACACATACACACACACACGTACACACACACAAACACATTCTGTTGTCAGCTCAAAATAATGACTTATATCACCTCCCAAGTTTTTTTTTCAATTCATCCCAATGGTTATGATGTACTGTGCTCCTTCACTCTTGTTGTGTTCTCTGTTCAACTATATATATTTTGTGATATCCTGTGGATAAGCGCAACAACGAACTTGTCCTTAATTAAGCAAAATCGCTGTTCGATGTTCACATGTCCACATGTCCTGTATGAATGTGGACATTTTAAAAATAACTTGGGGTAGTATTCAATGCTGTCATGAGAGTGTCCAGGAAAAGTTACAGGAAGCAACAAATGAATGAGACTAAAATACCTTTCGCGTGTGCACTATTATACTGTAGAAACGTTCAACTGAATTCAAAAAAACGTATAATGGTTTGTCATTGGTGGACATAGTCAAATGGAATAAAACAGCCTCGGAGCTGTCTGCAATCCGCAGATTGGCTTATCCGGTTCAAAGCCCTTTGACAATTCCGCGTTAACTGCACTGTCAGAAGAAGACTAATCAATCAGAGAAGTAGTTCGGTGACGTGAAAAGATCAATACGCCTACTCAGAGCTGCCTGACCGAAGCAAAAAACATGTTAGACAAATGTTCTCGCTTTAAGTCGGTGGCATCAATCTTCAAACATAATTATCTAGGAAAAACCACAGCCAATCTAACATTCACCCACCCCAATTACATTGCAGTCGGCGTGGAGCTAGCTACAGGATTTAAATAATCTCATCCGTATTGTAATATGAAGTGCTTTTTTTGTCACAATGCGAATATCTTGCTGTTGTCGATGCGCGCCGTCGTTGAAACCGTTTTATATGCGCCAGCTTTTTAGCGTAACGTAATCTCATTCAGCAAGTGAGTTGAAGGATTTCTGAACGTTTTTTTAGACACTCAGCCTGTGAGGCGAATGCTGGCTGGGTTGTTAAGTAAATAACAAACCAAAGGGTCAGTTTAGAATTGAAATCACATAACAATATTTTGGTGTACTGCCCCTTTAAATAACCGTGAAGATGAATTAAATGAAAGTGTATAGATAGCAGTTACACTTTATAGCTCTATTGTGGATTGTACTGGAAGAAACCGAAAGGAAAAGTAATATCAACTTATTATATGCTTAATATGTTACACAAAATATGACACAGGAATACACAGGTTTTCACAGATTTACGGAGTTCAAAGTAAAAATATTAACTATGATATAAAATAGTTCCTGAACTTCCTGCTAGATGTGCTTTAAACAAAACCCAATCTTGAAGAAACTGAGCTGCCACCAATTTAAAGGATTTATATTGTCAACCAAGCCTGAAGACATAAACAACTTCCCTTTTTTTAACCGTTGGATTATACTTTTCAGAGCACTCAGTTTTGTTGTGTCACGATGCCGCCATTTATACTTGCACTGAAACCACAAGTGTTTTTTCCCGAACGCACTCTTAAAGACACAAATGTTCAGTAAAAATACGCACTGTGGTTGCTCTTACGTTTTTGAAACCCTTTCCGGGCGTCAAAACAACTACATTGTTTACATCCAAAGCCCACGAGCAGGCCAGGGCAGCTCAAGCACACTTCGTGGATCCGTAACACAAATGTGCGTTGTGTCTGTTCTTCCAGAGCGGTTGGTACCTGTGTGTACGATATGTCAACAACACCATGGTAAGGCTTGAACAAAATCCACTCAGTGTCCATTTTAGTTGAGTCATTTTTACAGGGCGAGCGCAGTAGCTAGGCAAATATTTTCAAAAGCATGAGAAATGCTTCCGTCAGGGGTAGAGAGAGAGCGTGCTTGAGTGTGTGTGTGTGTGTGTGTGGTGGGGGGTGGTGGGGGGTGGTGACCCAGTTTAGATGACATGCAGCTTGCTAAAGCAGCCAGACCAGTATGGGTATTCGTTAGCTGCACATCCACATCACCCAGCACTATTTCTGCGGGTTTACAGTGCCTGTACCTAGTTTTACACCGCAGACACAATCCGGCTCCTCTACCAGCTGAACTGCGGAGGCTTAATTGTGAGAGATGAACTGAAAACGGCACACAGCCAACTCCTTTTGATTGGTTATTTGCAGTGTTGAAAGAGGCTTCTAGATTAGCCTGGGGGTTGCATGTCTAATCAGTCTGAAGATGACAAGTGCACTATGACTGTCTACTCTGTTAGCGACTGTCTACTCTGTTAGCGACTGTCTACTCTGTTAGCGACTGTCTACTCTGTTAGCGACTGTATACTCTGTTAGCGACTGTCTACTCTGTTAGCGACTGTATACTCTGTTAGCGACTGTCTACTCTGTTAGCGACTGTATACTCTGTTAGCGACTGTATACTCTGTTAGCGACTGTCTACTCTGTTAGCGACTGTCTACTCTGTTAGCGACTGTCTACTCTGTTAGCGACTGTCTACTCTGTTAGCGACTGTCTACTCTGTTAGCGACTGTCTACTCTGTTAGCGACTGTATACTCTGTTAGCGACTGTATACTCTGTCTGTGACTGTCTACTCTGTTAGCGACTGTCTACTCTGTTAGCGACTGTCTACTCTGTCTGTGACTGTCTACTCTGTTAGCGACTGTCTACTCTGTTAGCGACTGTATACTCTGTCTGTGACTGTCTACTCTGTCTCTGTGACTGTCTACTATGTCTGTGACTGTCTGCTCTGTATGTGACTGTATACTCTGTCTCTGTGACTGTCTACTCTGTATGAATCTGTGACTGTCTACTCTGTATGAATCTGTGACTGTATACTCTGACTGTATCTGTGACTGTATACTCTGACTGAATCTGTGACTGTTTACTCTGATTGAATCGGTGATAGTTTAAGCCGAAAAGAGCGAGCACTTGCAACAACAGGATATAAATGAGTCAGTGAAATGCAGATTCCACGGTTTTAGTGAACTTCGAATGGCCAAGGCTTTTTCTGCCATTCGCACAGCTGTTACTGAAAACACTGAAACAGCGTTTCATGCGACGGTCATGTAGAGGCAAAAACCCATTAGCAGGAGGCTTCCTGCGAGAGACCTTGGGATCTGTAGTCTTACATGCGACATGCAACTACAGAAAAATAACTCCTCATACCTCACGGATACTTAAACGCAAGGACTCAGTCGTGATCCAGTAACTCCGGGGTGAATGACGTTTGAGAAAAGGGATGCCAAGAGTCGCCGACTCAATCCGAATCTGATGGTCGCTCATTCACGTGGCCCTGTAACGAGAAGGGAAGTGAACGGAAAGGTGGATGAAAGAACTCCATTTCCTAAAATTACATCATTCATCGGGATTCGAAGGCTTCACAAGGTCCTACTGTATCTAGGCCAAGAAGCTTGTATTAGTTAACCAAATGTAATGCAGCAAGTTTGGCTGCATGAGTAATATTATATCTCTATGTATCTACAGTATTCGCCTGTCTACGCATGTATGCATATTTCTATACAATTTCTATCATGAATTATTATTATTTCATACCCTCTGTCCCCCCTTCAATGTCCAAGACCCTTAAGAGACACACCTCCAGTCTCAGAGACACACCTCCAGTCTCAGAGACACACCTCCAGTCTCAGAGACACACCTCCAGTCTCAGAGACACACCTCCAGTCTCAGAGACACACCTCCAGTCTCAGAGACACACCTCCAGTCTCAGAGACACACCTCCAGTCTCAGAGATACACCTCCAGTCTCAGAGACACACCTCCAGTCTCAGAGACACACCTCCAGTCTCAGAGACACACCTCCAGTCTCAGAGACACACCTCCAGTCTCAGAGACACACCTCCAGTCTCAGAGATACACCTCCAGTCTCAGAGACACACCTCCAGTCTCAGAGATACACCTCCAGTCTCAGAGACACACCTCCAGTCTCAGAGACACACCTCCAGTCTCAGAGACACACCTCCAGTCTCAGAGACACACCTCCAGTCTCAGAGACACACCTCCAGTCTCAGAGACACACCTCCAGTCTCAGAGATACACCTCCAGTCTCAGAGACACACCTCCTGTCTCAGAGACACACCTCCAGTCTCAGAGACACACCTCCAGTCTCAGAGACACACCTCCTGTCTCAGAGACACACCTCCACCACACGACCGAACCCAATACAACGTGGAACCTTCAATTGGTTGTTTCATCAGGTGCTTTGAAGACCGTCTGCTGCCCACGCGCGTCTCTCCTTTCGATGTGAAGAGCGACCGGCGCCGTTGGTCTTAACGTCTGAGACCCGCCAAGTGTGCCATCTGTCGCGGCCCGCATTGTCACCGCGGCCCCCGTTTGAGCGCAGAGCTCGGCTGATTAAAAACAAAATTTGGCTGATTGAAAAGGGCTCAGCTGCCGAGCAGTGTTCTACAAACTATGGCCTTTAGCCACCGATACAATGGGGTTCACGTCTTGTCCCGTCCCAGTGGCGCTGGGAGGCTTATTGAACGTAACGACGGGAGGACAGTGTGATGGCACTCTGAGCTGCACACGGGGGATATTCGCATTGATAGCAGGGAGTAGAGACGGACGGGGTTGGTGGAGCTGGGAGGGGGGTCTCTGAGTCGCGTTATAGATATGAAAAATGGCATTGGAATAGGGATGGAACTTCACATGCTGATGAATATCGAAACATTACAAGTCCCGTCCAAAGAGAAAAAAACACATCCTATTTACTCCTCGGCGCCTCGCCGTGAGGTAAACAGTCGCTCATTGTGACACGACGTGTTGCAGGAGCGTTGTCTGGTTGCAGGAGCGTTGTCTGGTTGAGGAGCGTTGTCTGGTTGAGGAGTGCCCTGGCGACGTCTCAGCAGGCTGGCACCACAGGCTTCTCTGTAATTGGGCTCAGGACTGGTGAGATGAGCAGTGGGTAAGGCAACATTATGCTTCTGAAGATGCCTACGTGGAATGTGTGTGTGTGTGTGTGTCTGTGTCTGTGTCTGTGTGTGTGTGTGTGTGTGTGTGTCTGTGTCTGTGTCTGTGTCTGTGTCTGTGTGTGTGTGTGTGTGTGTGTTTGACGATGTGCGATGGAATGGAGAGATCTGAAGCTTAGTGTGAATGCTGCGGTCGGCCCCGGAGTGAGCGAGATAGGGTGAGGGGAGGAACTGTTGTAATATGATTGTGTAGAGACTGAGTAGAGTCTGGGTTGAGGCTGAGTAGAGGCTGAGTAGAGTCTGGGTAGAGGCTGAGTAGAGGCTGAGTAGAGGCTGGGTAGAGACTGAGTAGAGTCTGGGTTGAGGCTGAGTAGAGGCTGAGTAGAGTCTGGGTAGAGGCTGAGTAGAGGCTGAGTAGAGGCTGAGTAGAGACTGAGTTGAGACTGAGTAGAGACTGAGTAAAGACTAAATAAAGGTTAAGTAGAGACTGAGTAGAGGCTGAGTAGAGGCTGAGTTTAGACTGAGTTTAGACTGAATAGAGGCTGAGTAGAGGCTGAGTAAAGACTAAATAAAGGTTAAGTAGAGACTGAGTAGAGGCTGAGTAGAGGCTGAGTTTAGACTGAGTAGAGTCTGGGTAGAGGCTGAGTAGAGGCTGAGTAGAGGCTGAGTAGAGGCTGGGTAGAGACTGAGTAGAGTCTGGGTTGAGGCTGAGTAGAGGCTGAGTAGAGTCTGGGTAGAGGCTGAGTAGAGGCTGAGTAGAGGCTGGGTAGAGACTGAGTAGAGGCTGAGTAGAGGCTGAGTAGAGGCTGAGTAGAGGCTGAGTAAAGACTAAATAAAGGTTAAGTAGAGACTGAGTTGCGACTGAATAAAAGCTGAGTAGAGGCTGAGTTGAAACTGGAGTGTTGCTAACACTTCTGGTAGACTGGCATATCTGGTGCTGTTTCTTCACTGAAGCTGCTGGCTCAAGATGAGGGAGTGAGTGAATGTGGATAATGATGGAGTGAAATGGATGTAAAGAGAGAGAGAGAGAGTGAGAGAGAGAGAGAGAGAGAGAGAGAGAGAGAGAGAGAGAAAAAGAGAGAGAGAGAGGTGGAAGCTGAGGAGGAGTAAACGTTTGAGAAAGAATAGAAAGTAGAGGAGTTTCAGATGTTAAACTGTAAACCCGTAAGAAATTCTTTCAGATAATTTCTTTATTGCGCAACTGACTTGTTGCTCTTCTATTGCTTCAAATTCGAGTTTCATTGATTAGGCGACACTTCATTAGACACACGGACTGAAGTTGTGGTGGTATCATGATTCTCTTACCACAACCACATAACCCTGTCTCATACCACATAACCCTGTCTCATACCACATAACCCTGTCTCATACCACATAACCCTGTCTCATACCACATAACCCTGTCTCATACCACATAACCCTGTCTCATACCACATAACCCTGTCTCATACCACATAACCCTGTCTCATACCACATAACCCTGTCTCATACCACATAACCCTGTCTCATACCACATAACCCTGTCTCATACCACATAACCCTGTCTCATACCACATAACTCTGTCTCAACATTGAGGGTTGAGTAATGTAGTTAATTGCTATGCATGATGTGCCACCATGTTTGTTACTGCTCAGAGAAGATAAGTCATTATCAGTGCTTGATATGCAGATTATATCACCAGCATCAACTAATTCCTGCCTCCTTCTACGTTATCAACAGTGGCATCAGATCGGAGCACTATTCACAGCGCCAACTATGTTTTCCTCACACTCCGTGAAACCCCGTCTGAAGAACCAGCGGATTGAATAGCCTGGTGTTTTGTCCTGTTTCTCAGGGAATGCTGTTGCAGAAATGCTCTGTGGGTTTCTTAATTTCAAACGTGGCATTACAATAAACAATTGACAGTTAATATATGTCCAATATACCATGGTTTTGGTCCAGGTGATTGTATTTTTTTTGCCAAAGAACAGCTATCTGCCGTGGTATATTGGCCTAATTGCTGTTGTAAACCAGATATTAACCGGCAATAAGAACGCAATAAGAGCAACAAATGTTTTTGTCATTGCGAACCCATGGTATGTGAGTTCTGATATGCCACACAACCCCAGACAACGAGCATTCTGGGATAAAAACAGGATGAGGTTCACGTCTGATCCGATCCCAGAAGTGCTGGGGGCGGGGCATAACTGTAAAACATTCAACGCATGTTTTTACCGGGTTTCAGAATTAGTGTAGACACCTGTAATACATGCGAAGGCTTCAAATGTGACACGTTCCAATATGTTACTTCTAATGTTACTTCTGAACGCTGCCCTACAGTGCATGGATACTTAACCCTGGGAGCGTTCGGGAAACAAGCAAGGGCAACCTAAGTGCTGTGAACTGTAGACTCGCTGGGTGTTTGGCTTTGTTAATGGCGTATGGCTTCGTGTCTGTGGTTTTTCGGGCCATCGACTCTCTCAGGAATCTGACTGGGAAAGAAAGAGTCGGAGAGCCTGCTGCTATTTCAGCACTTTCTGCTCACATCAACCTAATAGTCTCTGATAGGAGTGATCAGGCAAACCGTGTTCTTTTCTCAGAGGGACACACACGAACACAAAACATGCATGCATGTTTTTCGCTCTGTCTTTTTCTCCTCCATACACACACACACATACACACACACAAACACTCACAGTCACACACACACAGTCACAGTCACACAGTTACACGGTAACATCTATAACATTTGAACCTGCATACTGTATCAACACAGATATAATAGACCATCATACTGTATCAACACAGAGATAATAGACCATCATACTGTAACAACACAGAGATAATAGACCATCATACTGTATCAACACAGAGTTAATAGACGATCATACTGTATCAACAGAGAGATAATAGACCATCATACTGTAACAACACAGAGATAATAGACCATCATACTGTATCAACACAGAGTTAATAGACCATCATACTGTATCAATAGAGATAATAGACCATCATACTGTATCAACAGAGATAATAGACCATCATACTGTAACAACACAGATAATAGACCATCATACTGTAACAACACAGAGATAATAGACCATCATACTGTAACAACACAGAGATAATAGACCATCATACTGTATCAACAGAGATAATAGACCATCATACTGTACCAACACAGAGATAATAGACCATCATACTGTACCAACACAGAGATAATAGACCATCATACTGTATCAACACAGAGATAATAGACCATCATACTGTATCAACACAGAGATAATAGACCATCATACTGTATCAACAGAGATAATAGACCATCATACTGTACCAACACAGAGATAATAGACCATCATACTGTACCAACACAGAGATAATAGACCATCATACTGTACCAACACAGAGATAATAGACCATCATACTGTATCAACACAGAGATAATAGACCATCATACTGTATCAACACAGAGATAATAGACCATCATACTGTATCAACACAGAGATAATAGACCATCATACTGTATCAACACAGAGACAGACACAGTCTGTTATTCTGAACCCATCCTTCATTATTGCACAGTCATGCCCAGGGTATCTTCAGCTGGGTGGGCTGGATTTGGGGCCCTAATTAACACCTCCCACCCTCTCCGTCCTCGGTGCCGCCGTTAGATCTGATTACCAGGCAGAAGCTCCATGGTCTCACCCTCACAAGGTGAGCAGTCTCAGAGGATTTGACTTTCAGCTCGGTCGGTTAAAACCGAGGCGGTCTGCCTACATGCCGCAGTACAGCACTGCCCTAGAAAAGTACGAGTGTGTGTGCGTGTCTGTGCGTGTGTGTTCGAGATTGTGAGGAAAAACCCTGACGATGACTCACCTCCAGAGCCGAGGGATAACCAGGCAGAGGAAAGACTCCGAAAGCCTGCCGACGCAGCCCGCAGATGGGGCCCGGTGGTGCCGGAAAGCCCCCCGGTGGGGTCAGAGACCGCGGCTCCAGGCCAAAGGTCACGTCTACACACTGCCGTCGGGTGGGCGGGTGGTGGGTGCGTCTCCATGCGCCCCGCTCAATCACCTCCACCCTCAAGCTCACCGAGCCTTTCCGACCACACTGAATCAGACCGCGCGGCCGTCCAATGGAAACACGGCGATTCTGAGAAGTGCGCGATACACAATGAGCCCGCCATAATCTGATGACTAACAGTAACAGCGAGGCTCATGTTTCTGTTTATATTTATTTATATTTAAACATCGCTCAATCCTTTTCCACATTTTTTCCCCGACCCTGAAGTATTATTCACGGTTTACTAATTAGCCCAGATATTGTATAGCCACACTATAACGTACTAATAACTAATATTTACGATGACTGTATGACAGTAAAAATGGTTTAGGCAGATTGGCGCACTTACATTTGAATGAAGAAAGGTTGACATCAAAATGCTTCAAGAAAGATTAGACAGTGATTGTAAAGGATAATATAATTTAGGATGCCCTTTATCCCCCAGTCTGACTGTCAAGGAGAAACAGATTGTTTTCAGTTTTCAGAATTTCGTCTCCAGCAAAAACCAAGTTGTACGTACTAAGCCCAGTTTTTTTACTGGTTTCTCGGGTGATCTTCTTTTCCGGTGATAAAAAATGGGTCAGCAACCCTCAGTTTAGGGTAAGATAGTTTGGTCTTAAGTGTGTCATTTATTTTAATTTAATACTTCAGACTCACAAAGGGCACCTACAAAGTGCCCTACAGAGTGCCCTACAGAGTGCCCTACAGAATGCCCTACAGAGTGCCCTACAGAGTGCCCTACAGAGTGTCCCACAGAGTGTCCCACAGAGTGTCCTACAGAGTGTCCTACAGAGTGCCCTTCAGAGTGCCCTACAGAGTGTCCTACAGAGTGCCCTTCAGAGTGTCCTACAGAGTGCCCTACAGAGTGCCCTTCAGAGTGCCCTACAGAGTGCCCTACAGAGTGTCCTACAGAGTGCCCTACAGAGTGTCCCACAGAGTGTCCTACAGAGTGTCCTACAGAGTGCCCTTCAGAGTGCCCTACAGAGTGCCCTACAGAGTGTCCTACAGAGTGCCCTTCAGAGTGCCCTTCAGAGTGCCCTACAGAGTGCCCTACAGAGTGTCCTACAGAGTGCCCTTCAGAGTGTCCTACAGAGTGCCCTACATAGTGTCCTACAAAGTGCCCTACAGAGTGTCCTACAGAGTGCCCTTCAGATTGTCCTTCAGAGTGCCCTACAGAGTGTCCCACAGAGTGTCCTACAGAGTGCCCTTCAGAGTGCCCTACAGAGTGCCCTACAGAGTGTCCTACAGAGTGCCCTACAGAGTGCTCTACAGAGTGCCCTACTGAGTGCCCTTCAGAGTGCCCTACAGAGTGCCCTACAGAGTACCCTTCATAGTGCCCTACAGGGTGTCCTACAGAGTGCCCTTCAGAGTGCCCTACAGAGTGCCCTACAGAGTTGCCTACAGAGTGTCCTACAGAGTGCCCTACATAGTGTCCTACAGAGTGCCCTACAGAGTGGCCTACAGAGTTCCCTACAGAGTGTCCTACAAAGTGCCCTACAGAGTGCCCTACACAGTTCCCTACAGAGTGTCCCACAGAGTGTCCCACAGAGTGCTCTACAGAGTGCCCTACAGAGTGCCCTTCAGTGGGTCCTACAGAGTGCTCTACAGAGTGCTCTACAGAGTGCCCTTCAGTCTGCCCTACAGGGTGCCCTTCAGTGTGCCCTACAGAGTGCCCTACAGAGTGCCCTACAGAGTGTCCTACAGAGTGCCCTACAGAGTGCCCTTCAGTGTGCCCTTCGGTGTGCCCTACAGAGTCTACCCGATTGATTCACAAATAAACCTAATCTGATATGTGTTCTTTTGTGTCACTCTGACTGTCAAAATGGGGTCTGACTTTTTTCTCTCAAGGATGATTTGTCTTGGATAGCATATCCTCATTCACTCAGAGATTTGATTGGGTTTTCACAATGTACGGTATTGGCAGGCACACAGAGTCAGTTCAAAGACACGCATTCAGCAGCAGCGAGATGCTTGAGTGATGACAACTGGTTTGCATTTGAGTGAACGTAGCCCAGATAGGGCTGTCGTGATCCGAAACAAGCAGAGATAAATCATCACTGGAGCGCTGGTGCTACACACATGCTACACACATGCTTCAAATATAAATCTGGGTTCAAGACATGTTCCCATGGGATTATTGCACTACAAATCACAGTTGGCTAAAATCGCTTTTCCATATTCGAGTTCATATCATAATCACATAGACAACTCAGCCAACCAGGTGAATCTGCAAGTGGCGATTGTCCCAGAGCCCCGGCTTTTACTGTAGTGCATTAAACAAAAACAGAGATGGAACTAAGTAGTTCCTCCACATTCAGGGCTGCTGTCAGGAGAGAGGAGGCTCATTAGTGTGTTTAATCATCCCGTGGAAATAAAGACGCGGAGACAGGCGTTTGGAGGCCCCCGACACCCGCTAAGACTTCCCTCCAGTTCACCACCACGAGCCATTCATTCAAGACGTCCTGTTGCCGCGTGCGCCGTAAAGGAGGAGAGGTGGAGACGAGAGAGGAGACATGGAGAGGGGTAGGGATGGTGTGGCGGAATAAGGAGAGATGGGGAGAGAGATGGGGAGAGATGGGGAGAGAGATGGAGAGAGATGGGGAGAGAGATGGGGAGAGATGGAGAGAGATGGAGAGAGAGAGAGAGAGAGATGGGGAGAGAGATGGAGAGATGGAGAGAGATGGAGAGAGAGAGAGATGGGGAGAGAGATGGAGAGATGGAGAGAGATGGGAGAGATGGAGAGAGCTGGAGAGAGATGGGGAGAGGTGGGGAGAGATGGAGAGAGAGGGAGAGAGATGGAGAGAGGTGGGGAGAGAGATGGGGAGAGATGGGGAGAGAGATGGGGAGAGATGGAGAGAGATGGAGAGAGATGGGGAGAGAGATGGGGAGAGATGGAGAGAGATGGGGAGAGATGGGGAGAGAGATGGGGAGAGATGGAGAGAGATGGGGAGAGACGGAGAGAGATGGGGAGAGACGGAGAGAGATGGCCGGTGGGGGAGCAGGGGGTGAGGAAAGCTTGTCTTTTCCATGTTTTATGGATGGCTCATCAAAAATATACACTCACAGGCGAACCCACTTACCAGACACTCAGACTTTCTCACATTGGCCAAGGATTGTACACACAGTGTTTTAACCGGCGCACGGAACATTTTGTGTCTAGCGACTGAAGCTAATGTACCCTAATTGCAGTCGAGAGGCTTTTTCACATGATACACGCACATGGTCTGAAGCATCTCTGTGTCACCACACTGTTTGGCTAGCCACCCCAGTGACTCGGAAAATAACTCAACATGTCAGAAAACAATACGCGAGTGTTGAAAAAAAAATCTTCAAACTACGCCGTTTTGTTTTCAACCCGAGGTGAACCGAACCGGGGCCCCCGTCGCGTCAGGTCCTGTGCGATGCGAAGACGATGATGAGGACTCGGCGTGAAGGCAGTGCATCGTTCATCCCACCCCGTTACCCAACATCATTTAATTGATCTGTGCTGCTCGACGCCGTCCGTGTTTCCTGCTGTCTTAAGCCTAACCTAAACTGTGGACTTGCACTTTTAACACGGCCCCCTGTTGTCAGCCCCCTTTTGTCTGCTTTGGTGGTGGGACCCATTAATCATATTAGCCAGAGCAGGCTGTTCATGCCTTCACACTGTTCACACAACACCAAGCAGCTGCCCTATAAAGCCACACTATTGAATGTGTGTGTGTGTGTGTGTGGATAAATGTGTGTGTGTGGACAAATGTGGGTGTGAGAGTGTGCATTGATGTGAAGCAAGCGTGTGTGTATTAATGTACAGCTTGCATTTGTTTGTGTGTTTGTGTGTTTGTGCGAGCGAGCGGCATGCATCAATGTGCAGCGTGTGTTTGTTTGAATGTGTGTGTGTGTCTGTCTGTGTGTGTTTGTGTGTGTGTGTGTGTGTGTTTGTGTTTGTGTGTGTGTGTGTCTGTGTGTGTGTGTGTTTGTGTGTGTGTGTGCGAGCGGCATGCATCGTTGTGCAGCGCGCGCGTGTCTGTGTGTGTTTGTGTGTGTGTGTGTGCGTATTCCACAACCAGTATATATCTCCATCAGCATCTATGATCCTGTAGTCAGGTGTCATCTACTGGCAACCTACTGACCCAGAAATATGAGACCTGGACGGCCGCTCTCCACTCTAATGGCCAGCTTCATCCATGTCTCTCTCTAATATTTCTAAACCTTTCTCCATCTCTGCTAACAGAGGTTCGAGGGTGATAAAACAAAGCATGATATAATCTAGAAACAGACAGCGTGGGAGGAAGAAGTGAAACAGAGTAGCCAGTTCTTTGTAGCAGACAGCGATCACAGACTGTGGGTATATTACAGGTACATTACACGAAACAATATTATAGATAGATTACAGATATATTACAGGTACATTACATGATCTTGGTAAATATATTATAGATACATAACAGGTATATTACAGTTATATACAGGTATATTGCAGTTGTGTTACTGGTATATTACAACTATATTGCAGGGCAGGCAAGTTGACAGACATTTTCTGTGCAGCAGACAGATTCAACACACAATCTATGTGACAGACACGGACAAGACACGGGCACACACACACACACACACACACACACACACACACACACACACAGACACACACACACACACACACACACACAGACACAGACACACTCACACACAGACACACACACACACACACACACAGACACACACACACACACACACACACACACACACACACACACTTCGGTGGTCTGATTTGTGGCTTGTGGAGGGCCTCTATTATGTGTTGTTACTAGCTGGGGCCCGGGGCTGTAAATTTGGGCAGGAAGTGAAGACATGGGCGCTCCACCGGCCAGAGGGGAAGCTGTGAAGGTCACCAGGGCCCCTGTGACAAGGCTGTCCGCCCCAGGGAACATTAGAAGAGCATGTTGGCGAGATTTAGAGCAAGGATGGTCAGCCGAAAGCGCGCACACGGAGGTGTGTGTGAGTGTGTGTGTGTGCCCGTGTGTGTGGGTGTGTGTGCCCGTGTGTGTGGGTGTGTTTGCGAAGCCGGCGCTGTGATTTGTGAGCGACACTGGACTTTGTAAAGGCGGATTTTTCCAAGGTCCATTTTTCTAAGGTTAGACACGATGAAATACCTCCGTGGCTTTTCAGTGGAGCCCTTCATCCTGTTTAGCCTTCAAACCAGCGTCGAATCACAGAGATTTATCGGCACGGCCAAAGGCCCCAGCAACCTGTGGGAGGTGGAGGCCTGGTGGGCGGAGGAACCAACGACAGTACGCCAACAGAAGACACGAGTACACCAACAGAAGACACGAGTACACCAACAGAAGACACGAGTACGCCAACAGAAGACATGAGTACGGCAACAGAAGACACGAGTACACCAACAG
Source organism: Dallia pectoralis (assembly GCA_029465975.1). Classification (NCBI taxonomy): domain Eukaryota; kingdom Metazoa; phylum Chordata; class Actinopteri; order Esociformes; family Umbridae; genus Dallia; species Dallia pectoralis. The sequence goes on from CM055753.1 coordinate 8,608,896, forward strand.
AAGACACGAGTACGCCAACAGAAGACACGAGTACGCCAACAGAAGACACGAGTACGCCAACAGAAGACACGAGTACGCCAACAGAAGACACGAGTACGCCAACAGAAGACACGAGTACGCCAACAGAAGACACGAGTACGCCAACAGAAGACACGAGTACGCCAACAGAAGACACGAGTACGCCAACAGAAGACACGAGTACGCCAACAGAAGACACGAGTACGCCAACAGAAGACACGAGTACGCCAACAGAAGACACGAGTACGCCAACAGAAGACACGAGTACGCCAACAGAAGACACCTGGATGCACGGCCCGCGTGTATTTATAGAAAGCGCTGCGCTGAGTGTCCTATCAGGTGCGTTTGTGTGTGCACGTCGAACGCGCCACGTGCACGCATTTTTGTCCGTGCGCGTGCGGAGCGTATGCGAGGAAATTGATGAGTGTCTGTTTCCCGTATAGGCACTTTAATTAGGAGAATTTCTCTATAGCTGTGCGTGTTCTTGTGTGAGAGTGTGTGCGTGTGTGTGTGTGTGTGTGCGTGTGTGTGAAAGTAGAGCCATTGAACAACAGGGGAGGAGAATACGGTGAGGTGACTCACACACACACACACACACACGCACACACACAGTGTCTTACTGTAATCCAGGAGGTTGAATCAGACCTCATGTTGCTACCTGCCTCTGGAGCCAATGCATCTCTATCCAGGTGTCTCGCTATCTAGCCTGTGTGGCTGATGACTGTATCTGACGCCTCTGCACCTAGATACCTCTGTTCTTAGATGCCTGTGTGCCTGGATACCTCTGTTCTTAGATGCCTGTGTGCCTAGATACCTCTGTTTTTAGATGCCTGTGTGCCTAGATACCTCTGTTTTTAGATGCCTGTGTGCCTAGATACCTTTGTTCTTAGATGCCTATGTATCTAGATACCTCTGTAGCTACACGCCACTGTGGCGAGACTTCTCTGTAGCTATAGTAACAATATTCCACCAGTATTTGTCCTTACAGACCAGTCAATTCTATAGTGTTCTTCTGTGTGCATTGGACGGTGTGGTTACTCAGGAGGGCGGTGCCAGTACTCAGGAGGGCGATGCCAGTACTCAGGCGGGAGGTGCCAGTACTCAGGAGGGCGGTGCCAGTACTCAGGAGGGCGTTGCCAGTACTCAGGCGGGAGGTGCCAGTACTCAGGAGGGCGGTGCCAGTACTCAGGAGGGCGGTGCCAGTACTCACGAGGGCGGTGCCAGTACTCAGGAGGGCGGTGCCAGTACTCAGGAGGGCGGTGCCAGTACTCACGAGGGCGGTGCCAGTACTCAGGAGGGCGGTGCCAGTACTCAGGAGGGCGTTGCCAGTACTCAGGCGGGAGGTGTGGAGTGTTTTGATAGGTACGATGCAACTGTTCGCTAAATAATAACATATCAACACTGTGTCACCAAGAAAAGCGTGAATACTTATTTTCGGTCAAATACCCCTTTTAACGGTGTCTTGATAGCGGTAGGGACAGGGACTAAATCATTACTTTGTGGGAACTTCCTGCACATCAGTCTCATTTACCTGCTGATTGACAGCATGCAACCGTGTTACGTTCAATGGTCTTTAATCATCATGGCCAGATGTATTTGTAGCTAAGGAACCTGCAGTCTCACCACATCTATATAGTGTTCCCATTATATTAGGTGTCTAGCATGTTCTGGCCTCCCTGGATGGTTTGGTCAATGCATCTTGGTGCCACATACGCTTATTAGTGCCATATCGTTATTGATTCACTGCACACACACAGACACAAACTTAGGGCTCAAACGACTCACTGTGACACACACAATGTTCACTGTAAGCATTTCGTCTCCCCTGTGGGTTTTCCACATATTTCACCTTGTCTCAGTACCTGGAGCAAACTGTGAGCTCATCAAATGAACCTATAGATGCTGCACAATATTCAATGCATGTTGTATCTTATGTCCACATTAGGACAATTCGTTTTTTTTCTGTGAGGCTAGTCGCCATTTTGAACATGCCATTTGAGTACATCTATATATTATTTATATTGTTCTATATATTTTTATCCATATTTCAGTATGCATTAGGACCCCAGAAGGAGTCCTGTGGTGTCTGGCGTCCGTACATGGACACAGATCCTTCATGTCCAGTAACCTTGTGGATCGGACCTGTTGGTCCAGTACATTCCACAGTACAGGTAGGTGGCACATGTCAAATTGACATGCACATGAATGCTAGTAACCAGGGTTTTCCAGCAGAACATCGTCCAGAACATCACACTCTCCTCACTCTCCTTGTCACCTTCCCACGGTGCGTACCGGTGCCATCACTTTCCCAGGTAATTGGCACAGACGCGCACAACTGTTCAAGCGATGTAAAAGCAAACGCGACTCATCGGACCGGGCGTCCTCCGTCTGACACCGCGCCAAGGTCCAGTATCGCCTTGTGTTTTGGCTCGTCGGCCTGTGATGCGCGTGACACACTGTGTTCCTCCTCCCATCCATTGCTTGTTTGGCTGTGGCGTCACGCCCCACTTTAATGAGTCGCTCCAGATAGGAGAGAGACTCTGCAGCCGTACCTGGAGAATCGATTTCCCGGGAAAACAGAACCCCCCCCCCTCGCAACTCGTCAAGAGCCACTCCCCGCAGGCAGGAAAGGAAACTGCCTCCCCTGGGGTCACTCAGCGAGAAGGAGAAACCGAGGCTGAATCCGAACATTCTCCGAGAACAACAAGGAATCGCCGTTTACTAGAACTGTTACTGAACAAGCACTGTCTTACCACCCTCGCCTCAAAGAGAAAACCCCAGAATATGAGGGGGAATAAAACTGCATTTATACATCTGGTTATGTGTTGCTGAACTTAAAAAAGTGCATTTAAATTGTCTGAGTTACTGGGAACAACTTAAAAACCCAAGTTTGAGGACAAGGAGTTTTTATTCTGTGAGCTGCGGAGCACGATGCTAGAACCATGTCAGCTCCTGCCAGGTAGTGATTATGCCAAATTAGACACTCATTTCACATTACCGAGTGAAAACGGCGGACACATGGAGACTCGGGTGTTTTTGGCGAGCGCTACAGCATGAGGTTCTGGGCTGTGCATCTCTGGTTCATTCAAACGGCTCCGAAACCATCCACACAGTTCAACCGGATCAACAGTCGATATACCCCATTTGAACGTACATCTTTAGCGCTTTATATCTACGTGCTGTATATCACGTGCTGCATATCTACGTGCTGCATATCTACATGCTGTATTTCTACATGCTGTATTTCTACGTGCTGTATATCTATGTGCATCATATCTACATGCTGTATTTCTGTCCTGTCAGCGGGCTCACAGGAGGGGCTCTCTGCATAATCGGGGCAGATGGTGGACAGTGAAGGAGAACTCTATTCAGCAGGGTGTCATTGTTCCGATTTGTTCCCTTCTTCTTGTCATCCCGTTTTCTCTCCGCCGTCTGTGCCATCGTGTCGACTCCGTGTCACTCGTACGACAAGCAGGGTTTAAGTAACCTATCTGTACCTCGACACCCCGACGGGGGTCAACCCGGGCTTCCAGGACACAGGCCACTCTCCATGACATGGCAGCGTCTCGATTGTCCCCGGGAGCTTTACGGGTAATAACAGAACAATGAAAGCTTTTGGGGAAGATGAGGCGATGAGAAACGCGTACGACATTGGCCCCTGCAGGCAGTCAATCTGTGCAATCTCCCCTCTGACCCGGTAGAACCTCGCTGATGTAAAGTACAGTATTTATAATGCATTACCTGTTATCATTTCAGCACTAGCTAATTGCTATTGGTCGTGCGAATCAGTCGAATATATTAGACCCATGTTTTATGCAAGAATCTATAAGTTTTTTCCCCCAATGCAATAAAGACAGCAGTCAAGTACATTTTCAAACAAACCTAAGCCAAGGACAACAAACGTAGTAGGATTGCTTTTGAACTTGTATTTATTCTCTCTCTATATATATATATTTCTACACTGGCGTGTTAACTACAGAAAGTTCAAGGCCAAATCAAGATCTGCAAGAGCACATCATCTCTTAATGACCATGACAGGAGAGTACATTCCTACAGGGATGCAAACAGCAGCACGTACGTCCCCTGAACCCAGAGAAATCACATTCCAATTAAACGACTCAAGAGATTTTACGGGGCGTAAATCAAAGTGATTAAATCAGCATTATTCAAGCCTGGTACCATAGACTAGATGTAACAGCACCAAAATACTACGGACACTCAAAGCAATAAGTAATATGTAAAATGTGGTTCGGTTCCATTGGACAAAAGGCAATTACTTAGAGGCAAAAATGCAAGTTGATAACTCCGCAACTGCGTACAACTTCTGTGCAAGTTAGCTAACTGTTCACCGTCGCCCTGGACTCAACCTACCACTAAACATTAAGCACATAACGTGTATAAAAATGTATGGCAACCCTTCTGAAATTGAGACGATTGATATTGCTGGGGCAGAAATACACTTCTTCCATGAGCGTACACAAACACCAGTGTCTGTCCGCCAGAGGCAGGATTATGTAAACCCACGACGAGAGAGTGTTCATCACTGACACGCTGGTCACGCTACCAAAACCATTTATTATTAAACGGCTTCACTTAGTCGGTATTGATTAACAATCAAATGGAGACATTCAATTATAGATAATTGAATGGAATTAACATATGCCTAGCATGGCTTCCCGGGTCCCTGAGGGGGGATATGGTGCTTCTCTGACGGGTGTACCCACTGTGAATGGAGCGGATGAAGAAGCGTTTCTTATTAGGGCTACGGACTCGTCACAGTCCCATCATGTTCGAGGTTGTGACTAGGATAAGTTGGGAGGAAATCGAAAGTGAATTCGATTCTATTTTGCTCATTTAGCGGACAGTCCAATCCGGAGGAACGGACAGCGTTTTTGTGGGTACATCTTCGATCTGGCCCCGATGGGACTCAAACCTGCGACCCTGGCATTGCAAGGTGTGAAGCTCCGGGTCCCATTTTTAATATCACCTATGACACAATATTTCACTTTCACAGAGGAACATTATTCAACTTAGGCCACACCCATCTTCGCATGGGTCGACTCTTTCACAGTGGTTTACAGCTGACTGTGTGTGGCTGTGTGTGTGTATGTGTGTGTGTGTGTGTGTGTGTGTGTGTGTGTGTGTCTGTGTGTGTGTGTGTGTGTGTGTGCAGTACATTAAACTTGCATGTGCCTAAAGAATATAATGCTCTTAGGTTGAATAATGCAGAGCTGCACAAGAGCTGCTGAACACACCAACAAGTACAGCGCTATAGCTTCTGCTGTAATGCGTGTGTGTGTGTGTGCGTGTGTGTGTGTGTGTGTGTGTGTGTGTGTGTGTGTGTGTGTCCGTGCGTGCGTGTGCGTGTGTGTGTGTGTGTGTGTGTCGTCTTCAAAACCAAGCTCACCGGGACAAAAGTGGGTCAGGCTTTGTGGCTCATCAGAAAGTCTGTGGGTTGAATTGAAGAAAAGGATTCCTTTCTCCCTCACCAATTGTGCAACCAGGCAAAAAACAGGATGCCTCCAGTGTGGCGTGGAACATGCCATATGGCATAACAGAGTACATTGACACATCATTTTTGGCATTTTTACTCTAATTTAAACTGTATACATACTATATGCATGCACGATTTAAACTATTGGTTACAGTGACGTAACTGGACTGCAGGGCAGTGACATGAACCACCGATATTTTTTTTGAATATATTGGGGGGGGAAAGTATTTACCCACGCCATACTGATGTGGGATGTAAAAGAACAAAATGTCATGAGCCTTGGTCGGAGCTCACTGACGCAGGACAGAAAGAAAGCGGGACTGATTGACTTCACGTTTATTGTTGCAAGGTGACTAGCAATGGCTTAATACTGACAGAAAGGCAAACAGACAGTGTGGACACACTCGTTCCCTTGAATTTAAATTAGACTTCTTTGCCACGAGTTGACAAGGCAATACGCTCTAACCAACATGATATTAAGCAGGTTAAAGTGAGTAGCTGCCGAAGTTACGTTACTAGTCGTAGGTTGATGCTCTCCTGCCTGATTGACCAATGGAGAAGCATCATTTCCTCTCTTAACCCCGCCCACGTAGGACGTGGTCTCAACATCGCAACTGCAGAAAAAAAGAGAAGAGCAAAAACCAGGGTACGGTAACCAATCATAGCAGAAAACTGCAGCCAAAGACATACTCAAGAACAATATTTACTTCTCAATAATTGTTTGCATTCATTTTCAATCAATTTGTTTTCGCATTTTTTTATATTTCATTTGCCATATACATTTTTTGCTTTTGGACCTTACAACAAGGTAATATATATGCTTCAGTTCCCATCAGATGGTCCGTCACTGACCCAGTACACTAGTAATGATGTAGATGCAAAAAAAACAACACGGAACAGATTTGGCTTGTGGGAAGTTCTTTTAAAACCACAGGACGAAATTATACAAAAGCAACAGCATCTGGAATTCAGTACATGAACATAATTGAGTCACATGATTGCAGTGCACGCGTGTCGTTCATTATGCTGTGAGTTGAGGTTGCGAATGAAAAGAAAGTACGGCATGAAAGAGACAGAGTTTCTGCTAGCTTGGAAATAATGATGAATAATCAGTGTCAGTGATTGACAAACATATCAGTGTCCATATTTATGACTCTTGTTGCTTTCTCCTCTGGCCTTCCCCTTCTCGGCAAATTATGTGATTAAAGGAAAACATGGGATGTTGACAGAGAACAGGGGAAGAAGGAGAAGAAGATAGAGAAGGAGAAATGGGAAATTCCGATGGAGAGTTGTAGAGAGGGAGTAAACAAGACATGGGGGCGAGAGGAAAATAGAGGAAAAGGGAAATAGTTGTATTCATGTATTCGTTAGGGAAGGGTATCCTCTACTATAACTCCCTGAGACTAAAAAGAAAGAATGGCTGATGAAGCCCCGCTGTCTATCTCTCTTTTCTTTTTGTCTCTCTTTTTTGCCGACTCTCTGCAGAGACGATGAGTCTGTCTGCAGTCTCAGTTACTTCCGCTCACTGCTGCTTTAAAGGTCGTTCAGCTGTTTGTTTAGCGGGTGCCACTTTGGCTCGGTCACTTGAACCTCGGGACTTCGGCCTCGCAAACAAACGCGACTGTCCCTCGTCAAGCGTCTTAACCAATCAGGCTACAATAAAGCAGACGTGAGTTTCACACATCTCAACGTGCCCCGCCTCCTGTGCTTCGCCACAGCCGCCGAGCTGTTTACAGCAAACCGGAGATGGAAGGAGCTGTTGACAAGGCTTTAAATAATGATGAAAGAAGGTGTATGTATATTTCAACAGCCGAGTGTCTGGCCAATGGAACGGGCCGGAATAGAGGGGGGGTTACGACAAGGGGCTGTACACTGTAATGAACCTCCGGGAGACAGAACTGGATTCAGAGCGCCTTATTTATTGAAGTCAGATATCCAGCAGTGTAGTTGTGTAACAGGCAGAGATCAGAACCAATAAATCCAAACAACCGGGGAGAGACGGCACCACGCCAAAACCAGAGACGACGTCGTGGGACGGGAAGTGTTTCGAAAGAACCAGGACTCAGTACAGGAGCAGGAACAGGAGAACCAAGGATCAGAACCAGGGTAACAACTAGACTACGGGCTCAGTAATGATGTGCAAACAAACAGTACCTCACAACCAGCACAGTGAAAACAGGGACTACATATACTAGTGGTTATTGATAACAGGTGCTAGTACTCAGGTGATTGTGAGCGAGAGACGATAGGCTGGTGTGTGTGGTGGTGGTGGCAGAAGTTGCGATGACTAGACTGGTGGTGGTAGCAGGTGTCATATACACACACATTCACACACACAGAAAAACACACAGAAACACACACGTTCACATGCACATTCACACGCACGCACACACACATGCATACACGCACACACCCGCTCACCCCTTCATTAACGTACCTCTATCTGGTATTAAACAGGATCCGGTTTTGCTCTGATCTGGATTCTAAGTGAGTTTTGAGATGCCCTTCTGCACGGCACGGGTGAAACACGTAGTTATTTTAGGATGTGTGGCCTCTCCGTGAGCTTGAACATGTCTGGCGATTCTCACCGGACAACTCACATCAACAAGAACTGTAACACACTAGAGAATATTTGTTTTCACCATTTTCAGTAAACTTGAGAGACTGTACGGAGTAAAAATCACAGGAGGTCAGCCTCACCGACACTTGGTCACACGTTTATCCCATTTTAATGTTTGGTCACACCTCCTGACCATTTCTTCACATTTTAATGTTTGGTCATACCGCCTGAACATTTCTTCACATTTTAATGTTTGGTCACACCTCCTGACCATTTCTTCACATTTTAATGTTTGGTCACACTGCCTGAACATTTCTTCACATTTTAATGCTTGGTCATACCGCCTGAACATTTCTTCACATTTTAATGTTTGGTCATAGCGCCTGAACATTTCTTCACATTTTAATGCTTGGTCATACCGCCTGAACATTTCTTCACATTTTAATGTTTGGTCATAGCGCCTGAACATTTCTTCACATTTTAATGTTTGGTCATACCGCCTGAACATTTCTTCACATTTTAATGTTTGGTCATACCGCCTGAACATTTCTTCACATTTTAATGTTTGGTCATACCGCCTGAACATTACTTCACATTTTAATGTTTGGTCATACCGCCTGAACATTTCTTCACATTTGAATGTTTGGTCATACCGCCTGAACATTTCTTCACATTTTAATGTTTGGTCATACCGCCTGAACATTTCTTCACATTTTAATGTTTGGTCATACCGCCTGAACATTTCTTCACATTTTAATGTTTGGTCATACCGCCTGAACATTTCTTCACATTTTAATGTTTGGTCATACCGCCTGAACATTTCTTCACATTTTAATGTTTGGTCACACCTCCTGACCATTTCTTCACATTTTAATGTTTGGTCACACCGCCTGAACATTTCTTCACATTTTAATGCTTGGTCATACCGCCTGAACATTTCTTTACATTTTAATGTTTGGTCACACAGCCTGTGTGATTTAACAAGCAGCATGTACTGAATTCATGTACGTGTGTACGTGTGTACGTGTGTACGTTTGGGTGCCTGTATGCATTTCTGAATATCTGTGCACGTATGTCAGTATTTGTGAATATTTGTATGTTTCTGTTCATATTTCCGTTTACATGCATGTCTCTCTCTGTATATTTGTGTGTAGCAATACATGTATTGTGCACTCTCTGCAGAATTCTCTGTGTGCTTTTGTCTGCTGCGCTACGAACCAGCAGGCTGGGATAAATCGCTGTGGCATCTCTCATCAGAGCTCAGTTAGACGTAAACGCAAGCGTGCAGATGCTGGCTGTTGATTGGAATTTGTCAGAGCGTCTTCCCTGGGAGGCTGGGAAAGGTCAACACACCGCTGGGATGTTTCAAATACACCGTGCCCGTGGATTTACCGGAGGGGGGGAGACGGGAGGGAGGACAGGAGTTATTCAGGGAGCCCCCGTTCCTACGATCACTATGCACTCCACAACGGCCTGTGGCCTGTGGCGTCGGAGGTATGCGCGGTTCTGCTAATTCAGCTTGTATGTGTCACAGCATCTAGGTGTCACCGGGGCAAATACACACAGTGAGACAAATAAATATGGGGTTCTTGGATTTATTAATTCGAGTAGGTGAAACTAGTTTTAAACAAAAATAAAATTACAAATGGTACATTTACAACTGGTATAAATAAAACCTATCTATAAACATAAATCGTTCCGGTACTTATCACACTTTTCAGTAACCATAAAACTTTTCTATGTACATAACAAACGGTAGTGGCACTCCTGCACAAAAAGGATCATAACCATTTTTTATGTTAGTGAAACCACCGTGACAATAAATCACAAATTCTCTTAACATGAGAAACATTAACATCCTCTTACCCACGTTACTTTCACCGGAGCAACTCCTCACACGTGGACCACAGACTTCCCCGTATCCTTAACCATCGTTGGTTATCTTCCATAAATCTCGCATCATTTACATCAAACTTGTTTATAACTATTTACATCTAACGACCTTGAGTCTTAATATCAACATTTAACACTTGAATGCTATTCTTAATTTAACATTCGCGTTGTTAATAATCCTACTCCATCAACTAACGTGTCTCCTGATAAGGCTACTTTTCTCCTGTCTCTTTCTTCCTGCCGTGCTGACGTCACTACGCACCTAAATCACGCACTGACAGGACAGATACTGCTCCCGTTGTACCAACCTAAAACAATTTATATTGGTCGTAACCACCACCTGGTTACATTCTCCCCTGCTTATGTCACCGTCCTCGGTGACTCTGAGGAATTCCTAACCTCCTTAACAGCTTCTCTAAAGAAAACTGAACCCAAACTGGCTAGTATCTGTGAAACCACAGCTGGGCTTAACGCACCGGGATCTAAAACTGATCTGGGCTCATGGTACGGATTTGCATGGTGTCCTGCATGCTGTCGCTTACTTCTGCGTGGAGCAGGGACTGGACTACATTCAGGCCTAAAATCCAACTCCAATTCTTGGTCGGCTTCTCTCAACACTGGCTCTGTAAGACCCTTGAGCAAAGGTGATGACTCCACCTGTGGATTTTCACTGCACCTGGGCATCAGCTGTTCTACCACTACTCCATCAACCTCAGAGTCCTCCAATTCAGATTCCACTATCTGGAGTGGTGTCGGTGATGGCACCAACCTGTCTGGCTCCAACGGTTGATTTGTGCTTCTCTTCCGCGGAGTAGGAACCGGCTTCTCTACACAAGGTCGAAGGTCAACGCGGTTTACTCTCCGAACCGGTCCTCCTTCTACAGGTTCCACTGTGTAGGTGGTGTCACGAATTTCAATTACTCTGTACGGGGTTGAACTCCAAGCATCTTGAATCTTGTTTCGCCCCAACGGTCTGTTTCTGAGGTACACTGATCTACCCATCTCAATTGGTGGACAGTAAACTTTGTCACTGTATGCAGCAATCCTTGCCTCTGCTTTCTGCTCTGAGTATTCCCTTGCTCGAGCATGGGCGTCTTTCAGTCTCCTTTGATGCACAACCAGCCAGTCCTGCGGGTTCTCCACCTCGGAATCTCTCCCCAGTAGAGCATCCACAGGCAGGTGAGGCTCCACTCCAAAGAGCAGGTAATATGGAGAACACCCCGTCGTGGAATGTGGAGTTACATTGTACGCATGAACCAACTCCAACAGATGTTCTGGCCACCTACGTTTCTTCTCTGCTGGTAAGGTGCGTAGTAGCTCATGCAATGTCCGATTGAATCTTTCACACTGGGCATTTCCAGTAGGATGGTGAGGTGTTGTCCGGCTTTTCCTGACTCCATACAACTTGCATAATTCTGCTATGACATTACTCTCGAAGTTACGACCTTGATCTGAATGTAGCCGCTCTGGCACTCCGTATTTCATGAACCATTCGCGTAGCAGAATCTTCGCTGTAGTATCGGCCTTTTGATCCTTTGTAGGGAAAGCTTGTGTGAACTTAGTGAACACGTCTGTAATCACCAAGACATTTTCCCGACCATCTGTGGCTGGTTCAAGAACGGTAAAGTCGACAGCCACTACTTCTAGTGGTCTGGTGGCCAGGAAGGATTTCATTGGTGGATGTATTTTTGGTTGTGGCATTTTAGTGAGCACACAACGTTCACATTTCTTTATCCACTGTTCGACATCTTCATAAAGTCCTACCCAGAAACACCTCTGTCTCAACAGATGTAGAGTACGCTCTATACCCTGGTGTCCCATCGAGTCATGTACACTTTCCAGGACTGGATTTTTCAAGCAGGCGGGTAACAACAGTTGAAAACATTCTCCATGTCTCACATCACTGACCACCCTGTATAATAATCCATCCCGCTCTCTGACACGATTCCAGTGCTTCAACAGCGACCGTACAGGCTTAGAAAGACTTTTCCGTTCCTTGCCATTAGGCTTCCTTTTCTTTTCCCAAAAAGCTCTGAATCCGCCTTTCACCGCATCCTGCTGTTGGAAAGACAGGAGCTCTTCTCTAGAGTATCCGGGTAGGGTATGGGTATTCTCTTGGCATGTACCACCAACAACACAACCACCTGCTTCAAGAGCACGAATTTGTCTGACCTTGAAACTCTCCATTCCCACTCCGACCAACTCTGTCTCCAGGGCTGTTCCTCTGTGTATTCCAGTACAAATGGCCACACAGTTGTCAAACTCTGTGTCCTCACCAGAAACCTCAGGCTCCCCTGCTAACGGCTGCCTAGAGAGGGCATCTGCTGCAGTATTCTGCCTCCCTGGGCGATACTGGACATCCAAATCAAATACAGCCAACTGTGCTACCCATCTTTGTTCAATAGCACCTAACTTTGCTGTATTAAGATGACACAATGGATTGTTGTCGGTAATCACCGTAAATTTCGAGCCTAATAGGTAACCACGGAACTTTTCAGATATTGCCCATTTTAGTGCCAATAACTCCAACTTCATGCTACTATAATTTCTGTCGTTCTTTTCAGGGTCTCTCAGCCTCCTACTTGCGTATGCAATCACTCTGTTTTTGTCACCTTGCTTTTGATACAGAATGGCTCCTAGTCCAAGACCACTGGCATCAGTTTCCACAATAAAGGGACGTGTGAAATCTGCATAACCCAAAACTGTCAGGGTTCGGCTCTCAAGCCGACAGAGGACACAAGCGCAGAGAACTTGTTTTTTACAATGGGTTTTATTCATCCAGGACAGGCAAGACAGGCACAAGAACTGGGAACTTGAATTAACAAAACACAAAATCAGACAGAGGAAACTCATACACAAGGAACATAAACCAGAACGTGCAAATAACCCGGTATACATAAAACCCAACCCATCAACAACAAAACTGAATGTTCACATTACCAACTCTAACTTGGTCTAAACAACATGCAAACACTCCTGCATTAAATCATAACAGCACAACTAAAATCCTAAACACCACATACCTTGAATTAATGTCCCGACACTAAACAACTGATAAGCACAGAACTAAATAGGGACACTAATAAAAACCTGAACCCAGGTGTGGGAAAAACTCAGGTGTCTAGAATGTCTGTGATTACTCCCTCTCTCTGCTGGTCGGGGAGTGCCAACTCCCGCATAGAGAGGGACAGAGGGAGGAACCATGACAGTACCCCCTCCCCCACGACCGCCACTGGGCGGTCCAAGCGGCCCCCCCGGTCTCCGCCGATCATAGTCCTGAACCAGACCGGGAAGTAGACTCAGTGACGGGGAGGCGGTAGAGGAGGTGGGGAGGGAAGGAGGCGACAATGAGTCACAGGCTACGGGGCAGGACAGATAGAACTGGTCTCGGGCAGGGCAGAGAGAACTGGTCTTGGGCAGGGCAGAACTAAGCGACCCCAGAAGCCCCCAGGGAGAGGACAGATCACGGAACGGGTTTAGAGGGCGTACCGGTGATGACGGGTCAGGAAGCCGGACTGGCTGAGGGGGAGCGGAGGCCCGGACAGGCGGATGCGGGTCAGGCGGCCGGACGGGCGTAGGCGGAGCGGAGGCTCGTACGGGCGGAAGAGGGTCAGGAGGCCGTACGGGCGGAAGAGGGTCACGAGGCCGGCCCGGAGGAAGCGGGTCAGGAGGCCGGCCCGGAGGAAGCGGGTCAGGAGGCCGGCCCGGAGGAAGCGGGTCAGGAGGCCGCGCCGGAGGGCACGGGTCAGGAGGCCGCGCCGGAGGACACGGGTCAGGTGGCCGCGCCGGAGGACAGGGAATAGTCTTAGCCCCGGGAACAGGCTTAGGCAGGGTGACGGCCTCGAGGACAAGACGGGGCTCGGGCTGGGGGACGGACACTGGCTCGGGCTGGGGGACGGACACTGGCTCGGGCTGGGGACGGACACTGGCTGGACGGGAGTGAGCTCAGGGACGGGAGTGAGCTCAGGGACGGGAGTGAGCTCAGGGACGGGAGTGAGCTCAGGGACGGGAGTGAGGGAGTGAGCTCAGGGGACGGAGTGAGCTCAGGGACGGGAGTGAGCTCAGGGACGGGAGTGAGCTCAGGGACGGGAGTGAGCTCAGGGACGGGAGTGAGCTCAGGGACGGGAGTGAGCTCAGGGACGGGAGTGAGCTCAGGGACGGGAGTGAGCTCAGGGGCGGGAGTGAGCTCAGGGGCAGGCTCAGAGGGGGCTGGGGCAGGCTCAGAGGGGACTGGGGCAGGCTCAGAGGGGACTGGGGCAGGCTCAGAGGGGACTGGGGCAGGCTCAGAGGGGACTGGGGCAGGCTCAGAGGGGACTGGGGCAGGCTCAGAGGGGACTGGGGCAGGCTCAGAGGGGACTGGGGCAGGCTCAGAGGGGACTGGGGCAGGCTCAGAGGGGACTGGGGCAGGCTCAGAGGGGACTGGGGCAGGCTCAGAGGGGACTGGGGCAGGCTCAGAGGGGACTGGGGCAGGCTCAGAGGGGACTGGGGCAGGCTCAGAGGGGACTGGGGCAGGCTCAGAGGGGACTGGGGCAGGCTCAGAGGGGACTGGGGCAGGCTCAGAGGGGACTGGGGCAGGCTCAGAGGGGACTGGGGCAGGCTCAGAGGGGACTGGGGCAGGCTCAGAGGGGACTGGGGCAGGCTCAGAGGGGACTGGGGCAGGCTCAGAGGGGACTGGGGCAGGCTCAGAGGGGACTGGGGCAGGCTCAGAGGGGACTGGGGCAGGCTCAGAGGGGACTGGGACAGGCTCAGAGGGGACTGGGACAGGCTCAGAGGGGACTGGGACAGGCTCAGAGGGGACTGGGACAGGCTCAGAGGGGACTGGGACAGGCTCAGAGGGGACTGGGACAGGCTCAGAGGGGACTGGGACAGGCTCTAGAACAGGAGACCCAGACTCAAGGGGAAGAAGAGACCCAGACGTGGGCAAAACAGTCAGTCTGGTCTCGGACAGGACAGAAAGTCTGGTCTCGGTCAAGACAGGGGACCCAGTCTCGGGCAACACAGATAGACTGGTCTCGGGCAAGGGGACTCGGACAGGCTCAAAAGGGACTTGGACTGGCTCCGAAACAGGGACCTGGAGGAGGTGTGGTGCCCGGCAGAACAACCGTGGCAATAGGTAGTCCAGAGCCGGACGAGAAAGCTCCCCCTTGTAATCCTTCCATGCGAAGAACTCGCTGTAACACCTCTCTTCCTCCTCCTCGTCAACTCCTGTCTCCTTCATCCAGACCATTAAGTCAATGAGGACCTCCCAGTCCTTCCGTAGTGCCTCGTCTATGGCCAGGAGTGCCTGAGAGGGAACTGGTGTGGTGGACTGAACGGAGACCGATCTCTGGGCCAGGGGATTGGACGCCATCTCAAACTGCTGGGCAGCAGCCATCTTCAGCTGCTGGGCGGCAGCCATCTTCAGCTGCGGGGCGGCAGCCATCTTCAGCTGCGGGGCGGCAGCCATCTTCAGCTGCGGGGCGGCAGCCATCTTCAGCTGCGGGGCGGCAGCCATCTTCAGCTGCGGGGCGGCAGCCATCTTCAGCTGCGGGGCGGCAGCCATCTTCAGCTGCGGGGCGGCAGCCATCTTCAGCTGCGGGGCGGCAGCCATCTTTAGCTGCGGGGCGGCAGCCTTCTTCAGCTGCGGGGCGGCAGCCTTCTTTAGCTGCGGGGCGGCAGCCCTTCTTAGCTGCGGGGGAGTTGATGATCGAACAACTGGAGGCAACGCGGATGCCAGCCGGAGGATGTAGGAATCCCAGCCATATTTCTCCTCCGGGTACTCCTCCTCCGACTCAGAATAGATTGTCTCTCTCCCATTCCGCACTGCTCCGTAGTCTGCGGGTATCCAGACAGGCGGTGGAGCAGATGGTCGTGGAGGGAGAGGTGGTCCAGGTCGTATCGCGCGCCGGCGATAACAAGACGGTATCTCGACAGGCTGTTCATCTGCCCATGAACAGACCTTCTTTCTCCGCTGCGTCCTTGATGGTCGGGACATACTGTCAGGGTTCGGCTCTCAAGCCGACAGAGGACACAAGCGCAGAGAACTTGTTTTTTACAATGGGTTTTATTCATCCAGGACAGGCAAGACAGGCACAAGAACTGGGAACTTGAATTAACAAAACACAAAATCAGACAGAGGAAACTCATACACAAGGAACATAAACCAGAACGTGCAAATAACCCGGTATACATAAAACCCAACCCATCAACAACAAAACTGAATGTTCACATTACCAACTCTAACTTGGTCTAAACAACATGCAAACACTCCTGCATTAAATCATAACAGCACAACTAAAATCCTAAACACCACATACCTTGAATTAATGTCCCGACACTAAACAACTGATAAGCACAGAACTAAATAGGGACACTAATAAAAACCTGAACCCAGGTGTGGGAAAAACTCAGGTGTCTAGAATGTCTGTGATTACTCCCTCTCTCTGCTGGTCGGGGGAGTGCCAACTCCCGCATAGAGAGGGACAGAGGGAGGGAACCATGACAAAAACAGGTGCACTGGTAAGCTTCTCCTTCAAAGCTTCAAACGAGGTCTGGCATTCTACAGTCCACAAGCTACTGAACATCTGATTTGCTTTAGCAGGACTTGCTACCTTGAGACACACATTGACCAAATTGTGCAATGGACCTGCCAGCTTTGAAAACCCTTGGACAAATCTTCTGTAATAGCTACAAAGACCTAGAAACGATCTGAGTTCCTTTAATTTAGAGGGCACCGGCCACTGCATCACAGCTGAGACTTTGTCTGGATCCGTCCCTATACCTTCTGCTGAGACTTGATGGCCCAAGAACTTCACTTGTGTTTGCAGAAAATGACATTTTTCCAATTTCACTTTAAGTCCTGTTTCTTGAAGACGTTTTAGTACTGCGTCTGTTCTCTCTATGTGTTCTTGGAAAGTCTGGGAGTACACCATGATGTCATCCAGATAAACCAACATTATCTGAAACACCAAATCATTCATGGTAGCCTGCATTAACCTCTGAAAGGTTGCAGGTCCATTACAGACCCCCATCGGCATCCTGAGGTATTCAAACAGTCCAAAAGGTGTTGCAAAGGCTGTCTTCTGGCGATCACACTCGTCCACTGCCACCTGGTGGTATCCACTTGCCAAATCTATGGTTGAAAAGAAATTGGCACCCTGCAGAGCATCAAAACTCTCATCAATGCGTGGTAATGGAAATGCATCTTTCCTTGTTTTCTGGTTCAATTTCCGATAGTCCACACATAATCGTATACTACCATCAGTCTTCCTCACTATCACCACCGGTGAGGCATACGAGCTGGAGCTCTCCTGGACAACCCCCTTTCTCACCAACTTGGAAATGTGTTCCTTCACCTCTTGGTATTGTGTGGGGGGAATGCGACGGTATGGCAGTGTCACCGGTGCGTCATCGATTAGGTGTATTGCATGTTTGACTTTGTCCGTATATCCCAGGTCTTCATCCTCCACAGCAAAAACATCTGTGTATTTCTCCAATACTGCACGTAACTCTGCTTGCTGTTCCTTGGTGCCACCAATGTCTAACCTATCTACAACAGACGGCAGCTGACTCGACGTCTGAAGATCCTTCTCCACAACCGAAACTTGTTCAACACTTGCAGAGATGCGCTGAAACTTGACTTCACACTTTCCATTGCTTTTCACTGAGTCAACTGGAGAAACAACACCTAGCCTGGTTCTTGGCGCAAGCCACACATCCTCCTGGGAAAAATTTACAACCTGCACCGGTACATGATAATTCTGACAATCAACAAGTGTAGAGATGACCACCAGTCCGTCAGGTAACACTGTGTTCATTGATTCCAATAACATCAAAGTCTCTTTGTCAGACCCTCTGGGATGTCCTTTTGCCATGACGGTAACCATGGATGCAGCAGGTATGTGTGTGGGATCTTTACCTGCAACTCTGGCAATAGCTTTTTTCTGTACTTGACACGTCTGTGCTTTCTGGAAAGTACTCCTCCAATCAGAATTCAATTTTCCCTGTAGGGTAGTATCAAATTCAGCATGGACCAGCTGTCGACACTGACTAATAATGTTCATACCCAAAATTACAGGGGTTGATGCATGAGAACCTTGAGGATCTTTCACCACTAAAAATCCACAATTTTGAATTTTCATTCCCATAGTCTCTACCTCCAACTCCATGTACCCCATGTAGGGTATATCCAGCCCATTAGCAGCTGTTAACTTAAGCCAGCCTGATGTCGACAACATATCTGCATCCTCCCCGCCTAAACACTGTCTAAAGAACCTCTCTGAAAGGGTGCTTACTTGGCTGCCAGTATCCAGTAAACAAGACACTACAACACCAGAAATCTTAATCTCTACTACGGGACATGTTCCTACTGCACGCTCCAATAACACCTCTTTAGATGGCGTGTCACTCTTTGAGCCTGGGATGTGGCCTCGGATTGCCCGACTCACAGCAACCGAGGGGTCTCGTTTCCCTGGGATCTAGGGGTTGCTGTTCTTCTGGGGGTTCCACTCTGCTTAGCTGGGCAATTTCTGGCAATATGCCCCTCATTCTGGCAGTTGAAACATATGGGTGTCCCATCCTCTGTGAATCTCATCTGTGATTTAAACCTAGTGCTGGGAGTACTGGGAGTGGAGGGTGGTCGAATTGTAAGGTCCCTCACCGCATTAGTCAGCTCGCAAATGGCCTTGCTTTGTTCTGCAACCAACTGTAGGACATCTTCCAAGGTAACAGACTTCTGACCACCAGCATTTACGGCAGCACAATGTGCGTCTTCAACTGAACGGCTGGTTCGACTTTTGTGACTCCGTGCACTAGTTTGAGACTCCTCAAGGGTCCACATATACGCTTCCTCTCGTACTTCTATTAACGTAGATCCAGGTTTGTCCCTCACATATTTGCGGAGTTCCCTTCTAAGAAGAGGATCTCTAATTCCCTCCACAAACTGATCTCTTAATACTAGCCTCTCATTGGCTACAGCGTCAGGTGTTTGTTTTAACACTAAACTCAGGACTTTTACTAAGGCATGTGAAAACTCAAGTATGTCCTCATCTCCTTTCTGTTTACGATTATAAAAACTATGCAACAACTGCGGACCACTGCGTTTATCTCTGAACGCTTCCCTAAGATAAGTATATACATCTCTCATATGGCCAGGCTCACCATGGGTACGCAACCGTACTTCTTCTAAAGCTGCACCCCTCAACAAAGACATAACAAAGTCATATTGATCGTCCACAGACTGGTTTCTGGCACGCAAAACACGGTCAATTTCCTCAATAAAATCATCTACCCCCCGTCCATCCTTGTCAAAATCACCACTAAACGGGGTTATGTGACGTTCCCTTGGCACATACACAAATGATTTTCTTGATGATTCACTTAAGCCTTGCAATATTTTCCATTGCCTGTTCGTGTTTCTTACTTAACTCACTAAGCTGTGCATGAACATCAACATCACATTGTACTTCATCATCTGAACCTGAGGTATGAGACATTTTAACAGATTTTAAGGTTGGCTATGCACTTTAGCAAGAAACAAAGGATATAACAGTTGTACACCAGGACGTGTTGAAGTCTTGAGCTGGCTGTTGACTTTGTCCCAGATCTTGTGTCCTTGTTGCTTGACACCTCGTCCGCTCTTCAGTTACACCGATCTCTCTCGTTGACAGGGCGCTCTGCTCTGCTGGTCTTCGCCACTACCGTGTTATGTACTGAATATACTAGCTCCTACCTATCTCAAAATATGCAATACCCCACTCCTGGTACCAAAATTTGTCACCGGGGCAAATACACACAGTGAGACAAATAAATATGGGGTTCTTGGATTTATTAATTCGAGTAGGTGAAACTAGTTTTAAACAAAAATAAAATTACAAATGGTACATTTACAACTGGTATAAATAAAACCTATCTATAAACATAAATCGTTCCGGTACTTATCACACTTTTCAGTAACCATAAAACTTTTCTATGTACATAACAAACGGTAGTGGCACTCCTGCACAAAAAGGATCATAACCATTTTTTATGTTAGTGAAACCACCGTGACAATAAATCACAAATTCTCTTAACATGAGAAACATTAACATCCTCTTACCCACGTTACTTTCACCGGAGCAACTCCTCACACGTGGACCACAGACTTCCCCGTATCCTTAACCATCGTTGGTTATCTTCCATAAATCTCGCATCATTTACATCAAACTTGTTTATAACTATTTACATCTAACGACCTTGAGTCTTAATATCAACATTTAACACTTGAATGCTATTCTTAATTTAACATTCGCGTTGTTAATAATCCTACTCCATCAACTAACGTGTCTCCTGATAAGGCTACTTTTCTCCTGTCTCTTTCTTCCTGCCGTGCTGACGTCACTACGCACCTAAATCACGCACTGACAGGACAGATACTGCTCCCGTTGTACCAACCTAAAACAATTTATATTGGTCGTAACCACCACCTGGTTACATAGGCTTGAACGCATTCCATCTCAGTCGAGCCTCTTCCGTTCTTTCGGTTGGTCCGACTCGGTGTTTCCCTTCGCTTGCGTTCAGATCACTTCCCGGCTAATGGGCGACATGCTAAGGACGTCCTGTTTGTTTTCAGGATTTGTTCGCGCTCGTCTTCACGTTCAGCTTCGGCCGAATGTCGTCCCAGTATACTATCTACAGTGACGTTTTTTTTACAGGTGGTATACATTACGTGAAATGCCTAAACACCTGTTGCCATCTATCTTTATTTCTTCACCAAGCCTCAACGTTCACGTGAGAAAACATTTAACGTGCAACGCTAATGTACTGTGTGCATTTTAAAGCCAGGATGGCCAAAAAACAACAACATCTGGCCTGAAACTGAAAGGTTGCTAGCGGGACCCAGAACAGGCTAGGTGACAACTCTGTTGTTGTGTCTCTGAGCAAGGCAGGCGACCCCAATTAGTCCCAGGATGTGGCTGTAAATTGGAATTTGTTGTTAGTCAATTTACCTGGTTAACTAAGGGTCGGAGAAACGGTTTAAACTACATTACTGGCAAAAGACAGACCAGAGAGACGCAAACACAGTCAAATTGCAAATTAGTATTTTAAAGTTTGTGTCTATAATTGCCTTGTTTCTTGACATGTTTTGTGTTCTGTGAAAACCCTGGTAACAGGGTTCCTACGGGTGCTTGAAATCCTTGAAAGTGCTTGAATTTTGATGATGTGTTTTCAAGGTTTGAAAAGTGCTTAAATGTTGGATAAAGTGCTTGAAAATGCTTGAAATTGTAACTGTATTTATTTCACAACAAATATCTAATCTGCATGAATAGTTCGTTATTTAAATGGAGAAAAAAAAAATGTTGGAGAACTTAAAATGAAACCTGCTGCGCTCGCTTATGAATGTGTGACTGCGATCTGCCAGTCTATTCCAGTGTTCCTCCCCCATGGTCAAGCCTCTGTCGAGAGAGGGTTTTCTGTTAACAAAGAGGTGATGGTGGAGAACCTGCAAGAGCATTCTCTTATTGCTCAGCGGATCATTCATGACCATGTGAACCAATTTGGGAGGGCTGCTCAACATAGTCTACACGAAGGAACTACTCCTCTCTGCAGCTGCTGCCAGGCAGAAATAATATATGGATGACCAAAAACGTCGAAAAAAAGATGAGCAGACTGCTCAGAAGAGAAAGGGAGTAATGGAGAAGATAGCTGAGATCAAGGCCAAAAAGAAGAGAATGGAGGAGGACGTAAGGGTCCTTCTGAAATCTGCAGATAGTAATGCAGAGAAAGCTGAATCGGTGGGAAAACTCAGCTTCATTTCGAAATCAAATGGTCTTTGCAGAGCTGCAAAAGAAAAACAAAAAGTCTGGAGGCTGTAGAAAAACAGCTAAATGACAAGCTGAAGGAGCTCAAAGACACTCCTTAATAGGTCATTAATGTATTAATTGCCCTAAACGTGCATTGTTCGGTGTTTAGTCCAAGTTGATTTGTTTTGTTTTATTTAACAGAGTAAGTTGATTTGTTTAGTTTTGCAGTATTTTGTATTTGGGCGTATTAATTTTTATTTATTTTTGCAGGATAAAGTCCACCAAAGTCAATTTTAAGTTGATTTTGTTTAAAACATTAAAATATCTTGTTGAGTTGATTAAATTAAGTTAAATATGCACTTGAGGTATACCATATACATAGTTGTTTCAAGTTGTTTTGATTTGCACAATATTGTTAAAAAGTTCAAAGAGGTGAATCTGATTGACTACTTCAAAGACGAATGTTTGCATTTATTTTGTTTTCAAATATCTGATCCTTCTGCTATTTCAAAAGACAATTTTGTCTGTTTATAGCGTTTATCGCTAATGTGATATAAACAATAGATATTAAATTTGACTATGTATTGGTATGTAATTCACGGTGATGTAAGGTGCTGGAAAAAGCTTAAAAAAATACCTTGAAAGTGCTTGAAAAGTGCTTGCATTTGACCTTGGAAAAGGTGTATGAACCCTGTGGTAAGAATCACTGCTGCTTCTGGGGGAAAAAATAATTGGGATCCAAATAAACAAATGACGTTGTGAGGAAAATAGCAGCTCCAGTTAACTGGCCTTTAACCCATTCCCCACCTGCTGCCCACTCCACTAATATTGGACAGATTCCCTGTCCTGCTGTTTTCCTTCTCTCCTTTTCTTTGATTAACCCTGGTAATAGTGTGCAAGTAGTGTGCAAAATAGTGTGCAAAGCAGTGTGCAAAATTGTGTGCAAAGTTGGGCTTGATAAATCATTCAACCAGCGGGCAGACAAAGACAGTGTTGTGTTTTGCGGGATGTTGACAGCGAAAGATGCAGTGATACAGAGAGAAAGAGAGAGAATCGGTGAGTGATACATAGTGAGGGGAAACGTGGAGCACTCTGGGGCACTGGTGCCCAACGGCACAGCCCTGAAAGCAGCCTCATATATGGGCATAATTGAGGAGGAACTCTGCTAACCGGGATCCTCTGTGGTGATGCCGCAGTTGTAGACTGGTGCACTGTGTTTAAATATAGACTGACGGGCCGTATTTAAATCGAGCCTGACGCCATGGATACACACAGATGAGCCAAAAAACATTGTGACCGGGCAAATGGCGGCGAAGTGAACAGCGTAGATCATCTGCTAACACGGGCATATGTCAAAGTCTGGGTAGATTGGGGGGTCATAGTCAACGTGTTGGATGTAGGAGAAATGTGCAGGAGTGAAGACCTGAGCAGCTTCGACAACTTTGTCACACCTTCATGGCAATGATAATCACAGATGGCAGTGGCCTCTATCAGCTGGATAATGCATCCTGCCACACTGCACACATTGTTCTGGAATGGTTTGAGGAACATGATGAACAGTTCTAGGTGTTGCCTTGACCTCCAAATTCCACAGATCCCAATCCGATTGACCATTTGTGCTGGACCAATAGTTTGGATCCGTGGTGGATCCACCTCTTACAGGACTTGAAGGATCTGCGGCTAATCTCCTGGTGCCAGACACCTCAGGACACCTTCAGGGGTCTTAGAGTCCATGCCTTGGCGGGTTGGTACTGTATTAAAATATAGACTGATGGGCTGTAGTTAAATATAGACTGATGGGCTGTATTAAAATATAGACTGATGGATGGGCTGTAGTTAAATATAGACTGATGGGCTGTAGTTAAATATAGACTGATGGGCTGTAGTTAAATATAGACTGATGGGCTGTAGTTAAATATAGACTGATGGGCTGTAGTTAAATATAGACTGATGGGCTGTAGATAAATATAGACTGATGGGCTGTAGTTAAATATAGACTGATGGGCTGTAGTTAAATATAGACTGATGGGCTGTAGATAAATATAGACTGATGGGCTGTAGTTAAATATAGACTGATGGGTTGTAGTTAAATATAGACTGATGGGCTGTAGTTAAATATAGACTGATGGGCTGTAGTTAAATATAGACTGATGGGCTGTAGTTAAATATAGACTGATGGGCTGTTGTTAAATATAGACTGATGGATGGGCTGTAGTTAAATATAGACTGATGGGCTGTATTTAAATATATAATGTTTGCATTTCTGACACACACACACACACACACACACACACACACACACACACACACACACACACACACACACACACACACACACACACACACACACACACACACACACACACACACACACACACACACACACACACACACACACACACTCAGCTGGGGATGTGTGGCTGTGTGTGTGTGTGTGTGTGTGTGTTTGTGTGTCAGTCAGCAGTCAATACATGTCAATTTATAAATGTTATATGTCAATGCACTGATGGAAAACATTCCATTAATATGATCTTCGCTCTTTGGGTTTACTGTTTTTGATATACAGTAAATTAAATATCTCATTACAACATACAATCACATATTGAGTGTGTGTTTGTGTGTGTGCGTTTGTTTGTCTCTGTGTGTGTGTGTGTGTGTGTGTGTTTATGGTGCCTGGGTGGTTCAGTGAGTGAATGACTGAAAGAATTGACTGTTCCTAGAGTATCTGAAGCAATTTTACAATTGAATCAGAACAGGGCTCCAATCTAAAACAAGAACAACTCCGTAGTGAAGTCATAAAATATAATTTCTCTTTTTCTTGTTCTCTCTCTCTCTCTCTCTTTCTCCCTCTCTGGATGGAGGGGGAGGGAGGTTTAAGATCTCATTACAGAAAGACTCAAAACAAGGCCCTATTATTTTCCTCAGCGATACAGGATTAGCCTTCGTTCTGCAGCGGTCAGCTATACTCTCTGTCTCTACCTCCCATGTTCTATCTCTATCTCTCTCTCCCTCTCTCTACCTCTCTCTCTCTCAGGCTACACTAACAGCAGAAACTACCTTCAACCGCACTTCCTTCACGTTAATTGCCTGGAAGCGTCCACAGTGGGCCTCTGGTCATTTCAACACAGCCGGAGCAGCAAATGAACCTGCCTGCTGCTATGCCTGGGGCCCACACCACAGGGAAGTCATTCAGCGGTTCCCAGGAAACATTTATCAACCAGGCCCCGGTCTCCGCTCTCCCAGACATCACCTTCAGCTTTGCCCCTGTCCCGCACAAGGACAACGAGGGCAGGTAAGCCAACGAGGGACACTAGTGCTGGGCTTTGGGCTTTCTGTGACACACACAAACTCAAAAACTCACTCAAATGTACACACACACACACACAAACACACGCAGAAGGTATGCAAAAGCATACATTTTGACGCCGACCATCACATACACACACAGGCAGAGTACACACAATAAACGTGCGCACATAAACGTGCGCACATGGAGATACTTTTGTGTATGGGTGGTCTCTGTGTAGCGTGTCTTTTGTCTGATCTTGAGGCGACAGGGAGAGTCTATGTAGAAAATAGGAAACCCAGGGTTATTTTTGCCTCAAAATCACATATTACATTTAAAAAATATTGATCACACATTAGACACATTGAAGAAAATTTTTCTGGAAACCACGTCACTAGATTTAAGCATTTAAGATCAAAAATACAGGTTCCTAACTAGATGTAGCTGATAGAGAAGGAGAGATGAGTTATCAGAAAGACGATAAAGAGAAGAAAGAAGAGACAGAGCAGGGGAAGATGCGAGAAGAGACAAAGGAATTAAGTGCAAAAGAGGAGAGACGGAAAGACGAGAGAAACAGAAGAACACAAGTCATCGGGTGGAAAGATAAAAGGGAACAGAGTAAAACGAGAATGACAATTCGAGACAGGCCGAACGGTAGACCGCAAGAAGTGAAACAGAACGAGAGAACTACGTAAAATTATAGTGTCTCCCAATGCATTTTCCGGAGACTTCCTGAAGCCGTACCTTCCTTAGAGAGCGTTTAAAGTAACACTTCGGACCTGTTATGGAATTTTATGATCACTCAAGAAGTTTATTAACATGTAAGTCCTATAGATGTTGTTTAGGCCAAAAGGCACAGAGGAAAGAATGTTTAGGATAAGTTTCATGATAGGAGACATCTGTCTATTGACCTATTGACCTCTAGAAAGGTCCTGGGGAGTGACCCTCGGGTTTTCCTGACAGCTCCATATGTCATGTTTATTATCCTATAGTTTGGTGAGATCTTCTAAGGACCTCGTCTGTTCTCCATCATCTCTGTTTAGGTTGGTGTATCAATGAGTGTGCGTAACTTCATTCCTTTAAATACCCCTGCAGAAGTTCTTCTCATCAGGTCAGTCTGATCCAGCACAGGTTATTGTCCTGTTGTCTGATGAAGACTTTCCTCAAACCTATTCTTTAAGTTTGCCATAGGGATTGATCTGATCAATGCAAGAGCTTATACCTGTATTTGAGAAATGGTTTCTTACTTGCAATTAAACCTGTTAAAAGTGTCAAACTGTAACATACTCTCGTGCGTCTTACTTTAAGTTCGAATTCAGCTATTGAAGTCTAAAATTTCCACGACATTTGGGGGCATCGTCCGAGATTCTTAACAAAGTAATCCGTATTTTTTCCAAAACAGGCTACATATCCTAAAGAGCGATATAATTTTTTTTTAATTTTTTTGAAAAATAACAGGCCAGGACTGTCTTTGGAGATATGTGATTCTATACAGAATTTTGAAACTCAAGGACCTAAAAATGCTGAATTGGGACAATGTTGGACGACAGTTTGACAACGGTTTTGATAAATTAACAAAATAGGCTCGTTAATTTTGACTTAATTCGTAAGGTTATTGTAAGATTTTAAACTTGGCTTAAAAATGGAAAACAGTACTTCTAATCGGGTATTTGTTGATTTTGGTCTGGTAAAACGTGCACGTCAGGAATTATTAATTTCTGCAGCTCCAATCCTCCTCAACAAATGGGTGAGTGGAGAGCGCCAGACTGGAGCAATATTTACCTGTATGAAGTGTTAATACCTGTATACAGTAGGAATAAAATGCTGTTCAATATAGGTTATCTGGGTGCGGTGAGACGGCTCGGTTATTCAGGATATCTCACTTAAAAGAACTGACGAGTTCATTAACACATATAGGAGACTTCATTATAGGCTAAAATTAGATTTTGCCTCTTAAATATCAATAACAACATGGGTAATTACATGTGTATTGGTAAACCTTCGGTGGATACTGAACGTTACGTTGTTGGACCGGCTAAAATAATGACAGATAAATACGGAGACTGGACATGCGAACAATTAGACCTGTGGGAGTTATTGGGATTTCCTGCTCATGGCAGTTTTAGTCAGAGACAGATACTGTTGTTGAAAGACAAGTTGGAGGATTTTGAACAGGGTAAAATTAAGGTTTCACGGGGTAATCGGCAGAAAGTTGATTGGAAGGCATATAATAAGTGGAGAGAGCAGACTGATATACGGGCTAAGCGGTGTAGCACGGGGCTTGTTAATCGGTGTGTTCTAGCTTGTCCCAACCAGGTTGATGCTGCCTGTCCTCCTGCTGACCGACCCCCACCCTATCGCGGCGTTACCACAACAGCCCCAGCGGTACCAACTATGCCAACAGCATCGGACCTGATGGAAAACATTCGCGGAGGAGGACTCTACCCATCCGTATTCGGCCTCGACAGAGTTTCACCCGCCGCAGAGAGGACCCAGAGTACTACTGCGGCCTGTCCCAGAGAACAACACAGCATTGATGCCGGGCAATTCCCTATGGTGGAGGTAGCCAACCCAGCTGGTGGAGGAGACACGGATAACCCAGCGACTATACTAGTCTACAGACCGTGGTCACCCGCAGACCTGAGAGACGTGGCTTCTACACTACCTGACCCAGAAACAGAAGGTGGAGAGGAATTTGTCCGTGTGTTTCTACAGATCGTGAATCAATATAGACCGACCTCTGTGGAGATTGAAACAATTTTGATGAAGGCCTTGCAACTAAAATGGGGGAGAGTGAAAAGAAACTGGCCTAGCGAGAGAAACATTATGTTCAATTGGGATGCGCACTCTAACTACCGGAGTGCTGTGGAACAGCTGAGCACTGGACTTATCGCTGCTTTTCCTAAGCGAATGAACTGGGAAAAGATCTCTGATTGTAAACAGACACTGGGCGAGAAAGTTTCAGACTACAGGAATAGACTTGAAAAAGCTTTTGAATTACACAGCGGAATGGGAAAGAGACCGGACGGTGATGAAGAGTCGGCCTGGGAGCAACAGTGTAAAATGAGGTTAGTTGCAGGCCTTCTACCAGACATTAGGAAGCACATTCAAAACCACTGTGTAGACCTGGATGAGGGTCGCATGGAAACCGTCTGGCCGTATTTTAAGCACGCTGAAAGAGTCTACGAGGACCAGCTGTACAAACGGACCGAAGAAAGACGGGAGCGTGAAACGCAAATTCAGATGGCCCAACTGGAGTTCTACAGCAGAGGCTACTCAGGAGGAAGAAGGAGACGGAGACGGAGAGCAAGCAGGAGAGGACAATACAGACACCAGGGTGATAATAACTCCAGCCAAAGTCCCAACTCTGATAGCTGTTTCAACTGTGGTGCATTTGGACACTGGGCTCGTGACTGCACTGTGCCGGACACTAGAGACTATTACCATGGGAACAGAGACAGTATAGGAGATGGTGATGTCACAACAGCAGACGACGAAATGGAGCGTCACAGGACCCATGGCTGCCACGGACGGGGGTACTGACGGTCAGAGGGGACGGGCAGGAAAACATCAACCCGGTGAGATCAAACCATTATGTGATTCCTGTAATTAATCAATTATGATAGTATTTACAGTTAAAGTAATTTGTTCGGATGTTTAGTGAAGACTTGTCTATTCTGTGTTTTGAGTTGATATGCAGACATATGGTTGTGTGAGATTTCGTTCCACTGGGGAGGAGTACGGGTGTCTTGGCACTATGCTTACGCTTAAAGTTAGGTGTTTAGCGTAGTGTAGCGTACATTGCGTATCGCCTGATAAACGGGGTTTGTCAGGTCCGTGCAGCTCGGGGAGCGTGACTGGACCCATGATGGCTGATATCTCATTGTCCCTAGTTTACCGGTTACTACTAGGGGACTGCATATATAGCTATTGTAATATCTCAGTAGAGATCAGCTCATTATCTCAGTAGAAATCAGCTCATTGTTAGTGAGAGGTCTTATTTTTCGCTGTCCAGGGTCGTTCGTACACGTACGCAAATATCATATTAAA
Organism: Dallia pectoralis; assembly: GCA_029465975.1. NCBI lineage: Eukaryota > Metazoa > Chordata > Actinopteri > Esociformes > Umbridae > Dallia > Dallia pectoralis. The sequence continues at coordinate 8,637,956 of CM055753.1, forward strand.
ATGACCTAGGTGTGATTCATGCATGATCTGGGGTAAAGCTTCATGAAGTTGGGACAGGGGTCCCAGGCCAAAGTTTTGTCGACACATTTATTTTCAGGTTTTCCTGTGCACGAGGAATTCCTATTTTATTGTATTGTTTTTCTTAGGCATTATGTAACATTTGCGCTAATGACATGATTAAGAGTATTTCCGATAATAACTCTGCATGTTTTACCTGGAATACTATATGTACCATTTTGTTTGTTTTGTAGGAGGACTACATTCTAGGTTATAGGGAGATTATATTCTAGTTATATGCTATGGTTATTCGTTTTGTGAAGTTGAATAAGGACATTTGGATTTGTTCCTATAAATGTTGGCATGATGATATAATGAATGACCATGTGGGTTAAGTGTATTTCTGAAACACACTTTTATTTTTATTATTGGCTTTTGGCTATTTTGAGTAACATGTTTAAGACATTCTGAGTTCTTGATTGTTAAAAGGGCAGAAAGTTAACTGTAACTCTGTGTCTGCCTGTCTAGAGATGGTTTCTGTTAATTTAGGGGTGTTTATGAACTTTTCTTTGACCCTCCCTGGGGTGCTTCTCTGGCTCAAAAGAGGGGGCACACCCAAGTTGCTTATTTAGAGGGGGGGGCTGGTTTACTGTGTGATTGTGAGGTGGCTCAGCCCAGAGCTAACAGATGGCTGGTCGTAAACCATATTTTAGTCATGTGTTTTATCTTAGATAAATTTAACAAGTTTGTCTATTACAGTTGGTTGTTTTCTCCATTGTTGATGAACTGAAGGAGAAAACAAGAGGGGAAGTGACGTAATAAACATATTCAAGAATATAGCATTTGTTAAATTTGGATTTCAGGCAATTGAAGTGTTTAATTTGATAGAATGTCTAAACATTTGAATGATTGAGGGGAATAGCTATTACAAATGTATTTGGCTTAGCAAAATTAAATCTGAGCAGTAAACACAATGTAATTCTATTGTTAAAGATGTTAACTGACACATGGAATGCAATAACTGTTTGCAGGTTGTGTCGCATTAAAAATCAACAGGTTGGACCATGAACAACTGGAGCAGAGCATCTGAGCCCTACCCCCACGCACACACACACACACACACATATATCAGAAGCTAACTGAATGACTTTAGGTACAGACCACAGAAAAGGTCAAACCAGAACCAAGGAAAAACGTGTCATCCAGACCACAATGAAGGCAATTACTAAATTGTGTGAATGTTATTGTACACTTTTCAAGGAAGTTATGGACTGTAAAGAGAAAAAGGTGAACATGTTGCAGATTTCAGAAATTATCTTGAACGTCGGTTTGAGTTGTACAAAGGAAAAACAAGAACATTGAACACACACATATTGCATCTCTGGACTATTAAAGAATGGCCACTGTTTGGCCACACTCATTAAAGACGTTGAAGGAGCCTACCAGAGCTGAGAAGATGAAAAAGGAACATTTATACACTCACACCATGATTAAAATCTTCATTTCTGATGATCAAAGAGTGCCAACATATTTACTGATGTTTTCTTAATGATTAGTTCCTCACACACTAGATGGAGGACTAGAAATCCAGAATATGAAAATGACACTGTTGAATGTTGCTAAGTACTGTACTGACATTGGATTATTTCAATTGATTGTGTATTATGTTTGGTAAAAGTATTTTTCTTAACAGGTTACAGTTCCAGACATATGACAGTGGTGGATCCATATATTCCTGATTGGTTATGAGTAATTATTAAGCTTGAGTGAACTAAAATTTAGAGTTGACACTCTTAAATTGTTTAACATGATTAAGGGTTTATAATGTTAAAAAGGGCAGATTGTTATGGAATTTTATGATCACTCAAGAAGTTTATTAACATGTAAGTCCTATAGATGTTGTTTAGGCCAAAAGGCACAGAGGAAAGAATGTTTAGGATAAGTTTCATGATAGGAGACATCTGTCTATTGACCTATTGACCTCTAGAAAGGTCCTGGGGAGTGACCCTCGGGTTTTCCTGACAGCTCCATATGTCATGTTTATTATCCTATAGTTTGGTGAGATCTTCTAAGGACCTCGTCTGTTCTCCATCATCTCTGTTTAGGTTGGTGTATCAATGAGTGTGCGTAACTTCATTCCTTTAAATACCCCTGCAGAAGTTCTTCTCATCAGGTCAGTCTGATCCAGCACAGGTTATTGTCCTGTTGTCTGATGAAGACTTTCCTCAAACCTATTCTTTAAGTTTGCCATAGGGATTGATCTGATCAATGCAAGAGCTTATACCTGTATTTGAGAAATGGTTTCTTACTTGCAATTAAACCTGTTAAAAGTGTCAAACTGTAACATACTCTCGTGCGTCTTACTTTAAGTTCGAATTCAGCTATTGAAGTCTAAAATTTCCACGACAGACCCCGGACCGATGCTATTTGTGAGCTAACGCTAGCTGTTGTGTTCACTTTCCTTCAGGCTTTCCTGATGGACACTGTCAAATGTACTTAGCTTAGCTTATACTGGGTTGCGTGGATATCAGATGTAGCTATGTTTAGATGAATCCACCCACCGTCTGTAAACCACTCTGGACCAAAACTGTGTCGAAAAAAACGTATGTAATGTACGGAGTGCATGTTAGGACATCATCAGCCCCAAGCCTCGTCTAATGATCATTGTCTTACGTAGGGGCGGAGACATTTAAATGAGCATGTCTCTCAAAGGGCACAACGCAGTGTGTCATCATGTGTCTCTCTCTCTTTATATACCCGCTCGTCCCAAATGGCAACCTATAGCCTGGGAAATGCATTACTCAGACCCAGGTCCGTGGGGCTTCGGTCCAAACGAGTGCACTAGACGGGGAATGGAGCGGTGCCATTTGGTCCGCGGCCCGTCTCTCTGTGGCTGGCTGTGTTAGGCTTGGTCCGGTGGACACTGGTCACTGATGCAGGCTAAACGTCGCACTTGCCCCGGGGCTGGACAACAAAGGCCTCTCACCCGGATGGCTCTATGAGGACAAACATAAACAAGTGACGGATGTACGCCCGCTCATCCGTTTACTGATAGACACACGCGAGCGTGCTCACAGACACGCAGAGAACACGCATGATACAACCGCAAACAGACAGACACACACACACACAGACACACACACATGAATGTACAATAACAGGAAGTCAGTGCCATTCTGACATCTCACAACTCAACAAAATCCTAAATCCACACAGACCAATACATTTTTCCGTTAAGCTCCAAAGATGTGTTCACAGCATCACCTAACCTCATCAGGGGCAGCTTGAAGGGATCTAGAACAATGGTTCAAAATCCTAATTTATCAATCACCACCAGGATCACCAACTGGATCACCAACTGGATCACCAACTGGACCACCACCTGGATCACATCTGGATCACCACCTGGATCACCATCTGGATCACCAACTGGATCACCATCTGGATCACCAACTGGATCACCAACTGGATCACCAACTGGATCACCATCTGGATCACCAACTGGATCACCAACTGGATCACCATCTGGATCACCAACTGGATCACCAACTGGACCACCAACTGGATCACCAACTGTATCACCACCTGGATCACCAACTGTATCACCACCTGGATCACCAACTGGATCACTAACTAGATCACCAACTGGATCACCAACTGGATCACTAACTAGATCACCAACTGGATCACCAACTGGATCACTAACTGTATCACCAACTGGATCACCAACTGGATCACTAACTGGATCATGGAATGTCAATCTGTTAACTGGCACAGACATGCTACAGAGCAGAACTGATCGGATCTCCACAACAACCACTGTTTTTATCCTCTGGGTCTTGGATGAATCACTCCCTCCCCTCCCTCTCCTCCCCTCTCTGGTCGTCTCTTAATGTGCTCCTGGTGTACTGGATAAATGATCATCTAGCAATCTGTGAGTGTTTGTGCCGCGGGTGAACATTGGGCAAGCTGCCCAAACAATTAATAGTCTTTGTAATGGGCGCGAATGAAACGGAGAGTAAACAAACACGAGGGAGGGAAAATCTTTCATTAAAGGCTGATCAGCTTTTTTTGGTGGGTTTCAAAGCACCTCCACGAGGCGAACAAAGGAGTAAAACCCATTTTCCAACCACCTAAGTCAAAGACGTTTTCATCACATGAATAGCGGAGGTATTTACCCAATACGGCGCAGGAAATGAACCGGCGCTGCAGTGCATGATGGGAAAGTGCTGTAAGTGTGCACAAGGAAGTGTCACCACACAAATACAAGCGGACAGGCGCTCACTGTTTACTACACCACACGCAGACACGTGCGCACACCAAGGAGAACGTGCGCACGTGGCTCACACACACACACACACGCACGTTCTGAAATAATTATTAGCTTAAGTTCCGAAGCTGTGGGTCATGTTTTAAAAGCTCCGGCTCGTTAAATATTCACGCATTTGCCAACAGGGCGAGTTCCAGTCGCCTGTTTGAACATGTTTCTCTTGTAGGAGACTTGACCCTGGTTCTGCCTGGTTCAACCTCCATCACCTCCATCACCTCCGTCACCTCCGTCACCTCCGTCACCTCCGTCACCTCTGTCACCTTTGTCACCTCCATCACCTCCGTCACCTCCATCACCTCCGTCACCTCCATCACCTCCATCACCTCCATCACCTCCGTAACCTCCATCACCTCCATCACCTCCATCACCTCCGTCACCTCTGTCACCTCCATCACCTCCGTCAGCCGTGTATTTCTCCCACTGAACACGTCCTAAAAAAACAGCCCGGCAATCCCCAATCTGCCCCTTAAATATTCCCTATTAGGAATGCTATTTGGATAAACATCCAGCTAGTCCTGTCATTCTTTTTGAGTGTGTGTGTGTGTGTGTGTGTGTGTATGTGTGTGTGTGTGTGTGTGTGTATGTGTGTGTGTGTGTGTGTGTGTGTGTGTGTGTGTGTGTGTGTGTGTGTGTGTTTTGATGTTGTTTGTGAACACAGAGTTTTGTTTTTCTCTTTTTTCTCTGAAACACCAAATTGCCTAAGGGCCTGCGGATGCAATAAAGACAAAGTGGGAATAGATTAACAAAATGATTTACATCCATAATTGTGCGTTTTGTTTCAGTTGCTGTATTATTGTTGGATTTCTTTTAGGTTTGTACACTGTATACAAATAGTTTGACCTGTTGTGGTACTTGTTGTAAATGTCGTATTCCTCGTGTTAGCCGTGGTGTAAATTGTTTTATTAGTTGTGATAATTTAGTTGTACGTGAATTACTTCCGATATTCCTCGTATGTTTGCATTTTACTCGCTGTATCAGCTGATATTTAACTTGCTGCATCACATATTGTAATTCCGTTTCCCTCTTGTTACTTGTTGGTTTGCTTGTTGTATTTTCTCGTTGTTTTACTTCCTGTTTCTTTTTCATTTCTGCGTTATGTGCGGAGGCAAGCTCTATAGATTACTCCGTATAATTTGTCAACACAGTACTAGTGTGTATCTGGTGTTTCCATGGCACACCAACATCAACTTGCCTGAGGGGCTGCTGTTGCAATAAAGACAAATTAGAAATAAATTGCAAAAAACGATTTTGATCCATAACTATACTTTTCATGTCGTTTTGAGGCCCGCAAGAGTATATTTCCTGTGTGTGTGTATATGTGCACGTGTGTATATGTGCACGTGTGTATCTGTGCACGTGTGTATATGTGCACGTGTGTATCTGTGCACGTGTGTATATGTGCACGTGTGTATATGTGCACGTGTGTATCTGTGCATGTGTGTATATGTGCTGCACTGATGGAACTAAAACACTCGCAGTTGCTTTCAACCATTCGTTTCTTCTGTCATTTTTTAATACTAACAAGTGTGTCCTACAACAACACTCAGAATCAGAGAGCTCACACACACATTCTGACAATGTACTCCAATGGGTTTTTAGGAAGGAGACTGGGAGACAGGAAACGACACCAGCAGTAATAATTTGAGAGAAGGCCCATTTGGATTTCACCTCACCTTTATGTGCATTCAACGTGGCCAGTGAGGTGTGCGCTGTATCCGGCTTTCAACCAGCCCGAGGACTACATTTCCCATATCCCCTCCTTATCGGCCAATGAGAGTGTGACCCGGTGCGCCCAGGTTCCCTGGGTTGTCACATGACCGCGTGTAGGACACCAGAGGACAATGAGAAGGACTGAGAACACGCGCGCGTCTGGGGACGGGGATAAAAATACTGCGCTGACAAGTCAATTAATCAGTTCTGAGGCCCCGGCAGCAGAACACTGCTTCCTGCTGAGGACAAAGAGGATCCGTCTCTTCAAGACAAAAGCCCCGCGGCGTTCCAGTGTGAACGTGGGAGGACACGGGACAATGATTTTTATTAACTCTTGTGTTGGCTACAGTACTCCCTGTTTAGTCCAATACCCCGACGGGTCCGGTCAGGTCAAAACAAGTGCACGACAGAGTTACGTTCAGGAGCCAGCTGTTCTGTGTTGTTTACCAGGCACTGGGCTCTCCCTGTTGCCGGCGGAGGAACTGAACCGGGACGTAACGCACTCTCTGGGTCCCGGGCTGTGCTTTATGTTCCGGCGCTGAGTCAGTCCTAAGTTACATTTTCAAGCGGAATCCCATTTTGCTTTCGATTGGAAAAACGGGCAAAAGTCAAGATGGAGGGGGAGAGCGGCGTGAATGAATCGCCCGCTCGGGTTCAGAGAAAACTACTTTCAAGATCGGAGACGGTTGGAGGTGCAGCCGAGAAAAAAACATGTAAAAAAATAAAGTGTTTAGTGGGTATGGAGTTGTGTGTGTTTATACCTGCAGACACATGTGAATATGTTCGTACCTGATGTGTGTGTGTACCTGATCTGTGTGTGTACCTGATGTGTGTGTGTACCTGATCTGTGTGTGTACCTGATGTGTGTGTGTGTGTGTACCTGATGTGTGTGTGTGTGTGTACCTGATCTGTGTGTGTGTGTACCTGATGTGTGTGTACCTGATTTGTGTGTGTGTACCTGATTTGTGTGTGTCTGTGTGTGTGTGTGTGTGTGTGTGTGTGTGTGTGTGTGTGTGTGTGTGTGTGTGTGTGTGTGTGTGTGTGCGTGTGCGTGTGCGTGTGCGTGTGTGTGTGTGTGTGCTGCGTTGCTGCCTGGCTGTACGTCTGCCACCAGGGTCCCTTAAAGTTGACAGTGAAATAAATTAAAGAGGTTCTGCTCCGTAGACTGTTACTGCACTCGTTCCCTAGAAAGCTTTAATAGCACTTTTTCTGTTAATGGACAATTTGTGAAGCTGCCCTTCAATGCATCCAAATGCATCCACTGCAGACAACGCCACAGGTCACAAATCAACACTAGTATTACTTTACCGCAATCTAACATCTAGCCGACTGACTTAATGCAACGCTGTGACCGTAACAGCCGACATACAGATTATATATACGTATTGGGTTAAGTAGGCCGCCGGTGATTATCCAGACACGGTGCTTTCAGGAAATAGACGTGAACAAGTTAGCGAAGTTAGCGAACCGGCTCAGTGATGTTTAACCCCTGGTGACCCACTGGCTTTCCAGTGTTAATTATGAAGTTGTTGCTCTGCTGTATCTGAGTCTCATCCGGTTGTAAAATGCAGAGCGTCTTCAACAGTTGTCGTCGCTTTACTGCAGTGAAGCATCCAGGCCGACGGCTTAATCCCAACATCTCTCCCCCTCTCAGAGTGATCGGTTTTGGGTGACTGCCAGCTCTTCAGCCCCCTCCTCAGCCCAAGCGCTGATACACACACACACACACGCACACGCACACGCACACACACACACACACACACACAATGAGGTAGAGCTGGAGTAATTAAGAAATCACACTGAGTCCAGTCTCATTTAAAATAAGGCAAAAATAGCTAATCTGTGTTTACTGCAACTCTGTGTCTGGCTACACGGCCTCCCGCTGCCAACGGAGACACATTTAGAGCCGCTGTTTACGACGCAGTCCGGTCCTGTGTTTCTCCGCCACATGCCATTTCAGGGCTTGGGTAAAAAAAGTAGTGCATAACATCAGGGGATTGGGGGTTCTTACGAGCGCCATTTGTTAACGGACGCTTTAGCGCTGCGCCGTAATCTGTTACCTAAATAGATGTTGATGCGGAGGCGTTTACCTTCTGGATTTCCTGTTTTCAGACAGCTCTTTTTTTATCACACCCTTATCGCTAAGCGACGTCGGGCGATCGGTATGCGTGACACACGCACGCATCTAGGATTCTGCCCCGCGCGTCACGCGGCAGACAGCCTCCTCGCGGAGACAGCATCTGTGTCGCTGGGTTTGCAACAGGCGATGACAGGCTACCTACACAGGGTACATTTAAAAGAGCATCAATAACCGACTGCCACGGCTAACTGTTGACGTGCATGCTAATAGCTAATTATGAATGATGGCGGATTTATTTACCTGGAGAAGCTATTAGCCTCTCAAGACCTCGAATTCCCCATCAGTGCACTGCTGTGCTCTCACTTTGGGTCGGGAGTGTGTGTGTGTGTGTGTGTGTGTGTGTGTGTGTGTGTGTGTGTGTGTGTAGAGAGGGGTACTAGGAGAGCATTGTGTAGGCATGAGTGGTGCTTGGTGTGTGTGAGCTGTGTGTAGCGCTTGGTGTGTGTGTGTGTCTGTGTGTGTGTAGAGAGGGATACTAGAGCATTGTGTAGGCATGTGTGTGTGCCGCTTGGTGTGTGTGAGTTTGTGTGTAGCGCTTGGTGTGCGTGTGTGTGCGCGTGTGTGTGTGTGGGTGTGGGGGGGGTTCTGTGAGCCGTGACAGTTTGCTAGCTCCAGCTCCTGTTCTGGTCCCGACGTGCCAAAAGGTGTCAGCCCCAGCCAAGCCAGACCCTGACAGGGCTATTAACTGTGATCTCGACGCTCACCGCCTTCCTGAACGAGGTAAAGCCAGAAACGGCGAGAGCAGTGAGCGGTGGGTGAGGGGTTGAGCGGGGGGACGGGGTGGGGTTAGAGATTTTAAACACCGCAGTGATCCCGTTCCCACTCCTCACTCGTGACTGATTATTTCCCTGGCAGAACGTTCTTGTCAAAAACCCTTTGGAACCCGGGTGAGATATTAGAGTATTGATTTCCTAGCGCCGTCGCTAAACGTGGCCTGAACCTCAGGACCACTTAACACCTCTGTCATGTAAGGAACCCGACTCCCCAGCCCCCCACCCCACCACCCCGCATGTCTTCCTGCCTCCCGGATCACCTTGACTGGCGGGTGAGAGTGGGGGCTGTGGGAGGGAGGGGCTGGCAGAGCGAAGTGGGTAAAGAGGAGAGACAGGAAGCCCGGGCGGTACAGAGTTCAATTTGCGTTCGGAGCCAATCTCCCCTCGCTGCTTGGAGGAGAGGAGACCCGTGCTCTGTAGAAACCTGCGGCGCCTGGCTGTCAGGGAACGCCTCGTTCTCAAATCCCGCCACACTGACCTCTACTTCCTGTCTCCGACGTGGCTTGACGGCATCGTGTCGTTCTCATTCTACCTCAGATGTCGGCTACATGATCTCCTGCTCGCCCCACCTCTTCTTCTTGCCCTCGCTCTCTCTCTCTCTTTCGCTTTCGTTGCCTGGGGAAGTCGGTTTCACGCGAGCGTCTCTCTCTCTGTGACTGCTTCTCCTCTCGTGTTCTTATCTCCAGCTCGTTTAAAGTCAGAGACGGGCGTGACGATATGCGAGAAATGTCCTCCGTAAATAAAGAGTCAGAGCCACCGAGCGTTTACCCGTCCCAGAAACACCTGTCTGCAACTGAATGCCTGCGCGCATATTCTAATTGGCTCCATGTATTAAAACAATGGATTGATAAAGAGGAAAAGCGTTAAAGGGAAAAACTGAGAGATATGTCTGAGCTACTAGACAGATGGAGTAGCTCACTTTGTAGACACACACACACACACACACAATGAGCACACACAGACACACACACACACACACAAACACATTTAGTCAGATCTTTATCGGATTGCTTTTGATTTCCTACACGCGTTCAACGTTTTGACAGATGAAGGCAGAGCGGGGCACTCAGGACCCACTCTGCTGCTGCTGTTCCGCTGTCGGGACCTGCATCTCCCGTTTCCAAAATGGCACTGTAAATATTTGATGGCTCTTCCAGCGCGTCTCCGGAACGTGTTGAGTTTCAGTCCCACAGCTGTAGCCCAATGCAGATGGTTTAGAGCACTCGACCTGTCACTGGCTGCATGAGCACGTCGTGTGAACAGGCAGGTTCAGAAATAATCAGTTCGCTGTAAGATTGAGCTGGGTGAAGGTATGTTGCCGTCACAAGCGCGTAGGCTAGGATAGGCACGTGGCAAAGTCTTCACCTGACATGTCCTGCCTGACAATCCTTCGTCCCGTTCTGAGCGTCCTGTTCTGAGCGTCCCGTTCGGAGCATACCAAAAACGTGACACTTGCTTGTAAACACAACATGTCACAACACAACAGGTGACGCGTCACATTGATTAGCGGCGTTCCTTGTTCGGGCAGTGTGAGGATGGCTTTGTGGCTGATTACTTCTCTCTGGATGCTAGACATAAAATGAATATCTAATTGCATTTTATCCCCGTTATGGTGCTCTGCAATCAGAAACATTCACTACTGTTGTTTGAACCAACGCCAACCTTGTCGCTGGTAAAGATCAGTCTCTGAAGTTTTACCCAGTTGATTGGGACATCAGGCGCAATTAATCTGAACAACCATCACTCAGCAACAATAGACAAGTGGATGCCTTTAAAGGGCGATGCTAAAACGGCATTTCGGATGTTCACGTTTCACCTATTCACCAGAAACGCTATGGAAGGCGAGAGGCACTGATAAACACATTTGCACTCATAATAATCCCACTCTGCATTCATTTTCGCTGCCGCCATGGTTCATGTCTGCTGTTTGTGCTGCGGGGTTCACCCTGTTTGTTGTCCGGTGATATCCGAGACAGGCCTATTTCAAATGCCGGTTTTTCCGGCTGATCCAGGCATGACTTGCTCCCAGGGTACGTTTCGTGCCCCTCTTTTATAAGGAGGGTCACAGGTGAGTTCAGTCCTTGAAATGCGGTCTTGTGCGGTCTTGAACGTGATTCTTTAGGACGTTTTGTCTCATCGGTGTATGTTCTGTAAATTCGAGGGAAGATGTGAACCACTGAACAATATCTCCGCAGCTCAGTTGCAAAACAAACATTCCAGTATTTGATTCATTCTAGAACTTAACGTTCACAATTTGTCCAGGTTAAACGTGGCTTTTTCAGGTTGTCACTTTGCTTTGAGGTTGTTATTTCCTAGGTCGAAAATAAAATCCTCAAATTCCTTTTCTCTCTCCAGCCAGTTAGGTTTAATAGGCTAACTCCTGCTGTATTGCCCTTTAAAAGACTTGGCACTCTGGTAAAACGAGAGCGTGCGAATCCAAGCAGTCAGAAAATGTTTGGGCTAACACTTAAACCATCGGCTTCTTCTGAGCTCACGCCAACGGGGTTGAGGTCGGATCCAAATAAACAAGATTAGTCCAATAAATGAACCGTATTATCGGTCGACAAGGACTAACTGGAAATATATGTAAATTGACTTGAGATCAAATACACTTTAAATGGAACTAGGCAGATGTAGTTAATCTGAATCTATGACAAACATGTAACCGGCTGTTTCCATGATGCATTCTGAGACTCTCCTGTAGTTGTGGTCCAGCATCTGTAGCCACATCCACTAATCAACATATGGGCGTGGCCAGGTTGGAAAAAAATACAGTACAGTGGTTCAGTAATGAAATTACATATTCAAAGTGACCCTGATTACTCCCTCTCTCCCTCCCTCCATCTCCCTCTCCCTCTCGCTCACTCTCTCTCCCTCTCGCTCACTCTCTCTCCCTCTCGCTCACTCTCTCTCCCTCTCGCTCACTCTCTCTCCCTCTCGCTCACTCTCTCTTCCTCTCGCTCACTCTCTCTTCCTCTCGCTCACTCTCTCTCTCTCTCTCCCCCTCTCCCTCTCCCTCTCCCTCTCCCTCTCTCTCTCTCTCACTCTCACTCTCTCACTCTGCCTGGTTTAGATGGTGGAACCCCAGACTCCCTTTGCTATCATGCTATTGAGCATGTGACGATATCAAAGCGATAGCAACACCAGAGTGCTGTTTATGAAGGAATGCACTAAATGCATTTATAGATAGTGTGTGTTTGTGTGTGTCCACGTGTGTGTGTCCGTGTGTGTGTGTGTGTGTGTGTGCGCGCGTGCGTCCATGTGTGTGTGCGTGTATGTATACACATTTGATTCTTTCCGTCTTCGTACGTGGGTGCACGTGTGAACGCGAAACCGACAAAATTGGTAAGCGGTTTCGCCGGGACATCTGTCATTTCATAACTGAATTATTTGCAATCTGTTCTGCGCTCCTACCGCGAGGAGAATTCAAAGTGGAGAGAGGCGGAGAGGACTCGCTCAATGCTGCTATGTTTTCTAGTCTTTTAGCAGTTATTTGAAGCTGTCAGAAGCCTGCTGCTCAAGTCCTTGTTATGGACCACCTGTTCCATCTGCTGCTCAGTCCATTGTAATTTTCCTGGAGCCGTGCAGAACCGCACTCCAGGAGGGAACGAGAGGACGAGGGGAAGAGGAGCTGAGGAGGAAGCGAAAACAGGGACGCTTTTAAGCGATCGTTTTAGACGCGCGAACGTCAGGATGACTGGTGTTCGATTCGCGCAGCGATCTGCGTTGTCCTCGGCGATTCTCTGCCTCCCGTCGCTCGGCGTTAATTAATGCGAGCGGCGAAGCGTTAAGGAAACACACGGGTCTTTGACAATTATGCATTCGGGAAGATGGAAATCCTCGCCCGTTTGTTAGAGCTACGCCCGTTTCTCCGTTGTGTAAGCTGCAGCCGTGTGAATGATGTTCATCTCGGGTTTTACAGCCTAATAAGTAGGGAGGTATTTACACCGCAATTACCAATCCCACTAAGACCGTATCCGTTCGGGCCTAAACGTGACTACAGAGAAAATAAATTGTGCAGATGCTCCGTAAATGTGCAGCAGTCGCTGTAAAACACCTTAAATGACCAATTTAGCGGCACAAACACTGATGCCTCGGCCGGGCCGTGAAAGGGTCACAATCGTCACGGTGACAGTAAAAGGGACGAGCTGCGTGGTTACGGATGAGGTCCCGGCCCGAGCATCGCACCGGCAGATCCGCGCCTGGGAAACGGATGTCCTCTTCAAGCCGTCTTGTTCCTTCTTCCTCCTCTCTGCGCCACGGAGGTCGCGGAGCTGTCATTCCGGGCGTTCGCGCGCCGCTTCCTGTGACCACCGTCGCAAAGGGCGACCGGGCTGCCGGGCCCGAGGGAGAGGAAGGAAGCGCCGAATATGCGAACGTCTAAATGGATTCTCTCCTCCACCTCGGGCGGGCGAAGTGTCAAGGGGTGCGACTGGTTAGCCGCGACGGCGACGCCGCCAGCGCAATTCTGGCTCCTATCACCTGCTAATTGAAATCCAATGAGGTGTGAAAGAGCCCCTGTTTTTAAAAAAACGAGTCACAATCAACAGGGGCCTGACGCGGACGGAGCCTGATGGGTGTAATTTCATTTTGACATCTCTCCTTCTTGTTATAGATCCATCGAAGCCAATTATGGGGTGAGATTGCGTTTCGGGGGGGGCGTCTTCTGTCTAGGAGAAAAAGAGTCGACGACGTGTTTGTCAATTTTGTACGCTGACTACCGGAGCAGGCCGTTTAGGGGACAGCGCGTACTTTAAAGGCCAGACAACAACAACAAACATTTTTAAAGTTTACGCAAATTCTGATTCTTGTGTACGTGCTGATTGATGAATATCCCAGCGTGATCTGTTTACAGTAAACAACCAAACACTGTTCCTTTGGGCTAGCAGGTGGCACCAGACTGTCCAATTAGGGTGGCGTGTGTGAAACGTACACATTTTCTATATACGATTGAACGTGGCAACGCAGGGAGAGAAGGGCGGCTCGGGGAAGCAAATACACAAAGTCGTATTTTAAGACAAACACAGTGATTCATCAGACGCTAAGATTCAAATGTTTCATTAAAAAGACTGCGTGGGGGTCTTCTTCAAACAAGTGATATTGCCAAATGATGTCCCTTTCAAATGCATTTTGTTGTAGTTGAACTACGCGGGGGGGGGAAAGATGAAGCATCACAGCTGCGCTGTGGCACATTTTAATGGCTCTTCAAGACAACATATGCTTGGCAATTGGGAACATCAATAAAACGTTTGCCGTAACAATGTGGTTCATTGAAATTACATGCGACATGTGTGGGCTCAGCAGAGAACCCACTGTTGTGGAACACACTGTTCCTCCATCGCAACACACACGTACCACGGTCTCTCACACACACACACACACACACGTGCCACGGTCTCACACACACACACACACGTGCCATGGGCTCACACACACACACACACGTACCACGGTCTCTAACACACACACACACGTGCTACGGTCTCACACACACACACACACACACACACGTGCCATGGTCTCACACACACACGTACAACGGTCTCACACACTCACGCACACACACACGTACTACGGTCTCACACACTCACACACACACACACGTACCACGGTCTCACACACACACACACACACGTGCCACGGTCTCTCACACACACACACACGTGCCACGGTCTCGCACAAACACACACACGTGCCACGGTCTCACACACACACACACGTACCACGGTCTCACACACACACACACACACACGTGGCACGGTCTCTCACACACACACACACGTACCACACTCTCACACACACACACATACCACGTTATCACACACAAGTACCACGGTCTCACACATACACACACGTACCACGTTCTCACACACACACACGTACCACGGTCTCACACACACACACACAAGT